>JANBPO010004017.1:0-600000 GCA_024336825.1 Amorphophallus titanum
GGCTTGTATTTATAGAATAGAAAATATGGATTTTCTGAATAATGTAATCCTTAGATCTGATTCTCCATTGGTCCAGGTGTCCAATAAGAATATTCTCCTGCCAGGAGTCTTCTGGAAGTGCGCCAGGTGTCCTAGGATTATGTGCCAATCATTTGAGTTCGAAGGCACATGATTCCACTAGGTTGATCACCTTCTTCGCTGGGTGAAGTAGATTGCGTCGACGCATGCCCTTCGTGGCATCAACTCCCTATTACTAGAGTGTTTAATGAAGATTGCTAATCCTTGTTGCGTTGACGCAAGCCCTCATTATGTCGACCTGCTTAAGTTATTAGCTTGGCTTCTGAAGTTGTGTGCATCGACACCAGGACTTCCTTGCATCGACCTAATTTTTTTTTTGCAGACGCCAGACAAAACTCTTGAATTCTGGGGTCGACTCTGAGAGTCAACGCTTGCTCATTTCTGAACAAAACTTGACTAGTAGCGTCGACTCCAATTGGCCATGGGTTCGACTCCATATGGTATCTAGCTTGTTAACAACTGCTGCTTGTTCTTCTAGTGCATTGACTATGGGTGTTGGCTACGTCAATGCTACTTGAGCTAAACCTAGCTTTTCTAGCTATCGGATATATGGACTTGGAATTTAATTTCAGCATTTCCAAAACATATCCAATGACTCTTGTTTGCTTGTGCTGCTTTATGCTGATGCTGGCATGGAGCTTTTTGCTACACTGAGTTTTAGTTTTCCTTCAGCTGGAGAACTGATTTCATTTTTATTTCTTCACATGTTCAGCCTGTACTATATGCAGAAGTCATGGAAATGAAAATTTGACATCATCCAAGGACATAAAGGACTCATAAATGAGCCATAGTCTGACATCATCAAAATCACAGGGGCACAACATTCTCCCCCTTTTTGAGGATGGCAACTATGAGTCAATATGAACAATTATGAGCAAATAAACATTTTAAGAGATTATCTCCCCCTTTTAAAACCATGTTTAATGGCTCATCAAATTGTCTCCCCTTTTGACATTAGCAAAAAGAAACATAGTTTGGCATGCCTCTCAAAAAATTGGTGAAGATCAAATAAGATGCATACCAGACAGACAATAAAAAATGTGTTCACAAAAGAATGAAGACTCATCAAAGCAATTATTGCCCGAAGATAATTGTGATATCAAATGATATGAAAGAGATGAGTATGATCAGAGTATTGTAACAAGCAAGCAGTTGAGCCAAGTGATCAGATTTTCAGAAGGTTTTAGACTTAAGAAAGGATTTTCACATTTGGTCAGTGATAGAATTCCAACAAAAATAAATGAATAGAAGAATTGTTTCAGAATAAGATTTCAAGGAACTTTCAAGTCCGAGAATTTAAAAACTTTCACAATTTGATACTAATTTCATAAATTAGAAAAGACTTATTTTTAGATTCTTCTATTAGAAACAGCTTGTGATTTGTTCTATTTGAGCAAATTTGGCAATGAGATTAGTCATACCTTTCATGATGCTTGATAGCATTCCTATTGGTTTCCTACTGAGCGCGTCATTTACAACATTGGCCTTGCCTAGATGATACTCTAGCCATCGCCTTTGTCTCATATTTAACTCTTTTTGATAAAAGAGGTATCTCAAGCTTTTGTGGTCTGAATATATCATGAATTTTTCCCCATAAAGATAATGACGTCAAATTTTCAGAGAAAATATAATAGGAGCTAGCTCCAAATCATGAACTGGATAATTTTTCTCGTGCTGCTTTAGTTGTCTTGAGGCATAGCAAATCGCTTTCCCATTCTGCATAAAAATACATCCAAGGCCAATGCCGAATGCATCTGTGTATACTTCAAATCCACCGCCTTTGACAGGTAGTGCTAGGATGGGTGCAGTAGTGAGATGTTCCTTGAGAGTTAAGAAACTCTCCTCACAATCCTGTGACCATTCTAAGAAATTTTCTTTTCTTGTGAGCCTTGTTAAAGGGACGACGATCTTGGAGAAATCTTTGATGAACCGCCGATAATAACTACCCAGACTAAGGAAGCTTTTGATTTCGGATATAGTCGTTGGCCGGCTCCAGTTCTTGACATCTTCTACTTTAGAAGGATCCACGACAATTCCTTCCTTAGAGATAATATGGCCAAGGAAAGAGACCTTCTTTAGCCAGAATTCACATTTATCTAGCTTTGCATATAGTTGATGTTCCCTTAATATTTGCAAGGTAATTCTCAGATGTTCTTCATGTTCTTTCTTTATCTTGGAATAAATAAGGATGTCATTAATGAATACGACCACAAAGCGGTCAAGATACGGCCTGAAGACGTTGTTCATGAGTTGCATAAATGTTGCGGGGGCGTTGGTTAACCCGAACGGCATAACCACGAACTCATAATGTCCGTATCTACTATGGAAAGTCGTCTTGTGAATATCCTCCTCCTTAATCCTTAATTGGTGATAGCCAGACCTGAGGTCAATCTTGGAGAAATGCTCTACACCAGAGATATGGTCAAATAGCTCATCAATATGTGGTAGTGGGTACTTGTTCTTGATAGTGAGTTGATTTAACTGCCGGTAATCGATGCACAATCTGAGGAATCCATCCTTCTTCCTGACAAATAGAACTGGCACACCCCAAGGGGATGTGATTGGTCAGATAAAGCCTTTCTCCAGTAATTCCTGAAGTTCCTTCTTTAGTTCCTTGAGCTCTGTGGGGGACATCCTATAAGGGGCTTTTGGCACAAGTGCTGTTGTGGGTGTGAGTTCAATGGAGAAATTGACCTCCCTTTTGGGTGGTAGACCAGGTAAATCTGAAGGAAAGATGCCAGGAAATTCTCTTACAATGAGGATTTCTTCTATAAGGATTTTCTTGGACTCAGTAATGACAACAGAAGTAAGGAAAGCTTCACACCCTTACGTGATGAGTTTATAGGTGTGCTTTAAGAGATTCTCAGTTAGTTTTCTGTGGCTAGATCAAAAAAAATTATATTGTCCTTCTCCTTAGTCTTCTTCATTTCAGAGTCTCTTTCATGAGAGCAAGAATTATGAAAACTCAGTTGGGACTCTCTCTTTTTCTTTTTCTTTTTTTTGAGAGAATGTAACATCAGATTGTATGAGATTTTTATAATGTATACTCTTACCCCCCAACTTAAGTAACATTGTCTTTGATAATATAAACAATACAGAAATAGAACAATGCGCACATACATGCTTAGGAAGGAAAGGCACAACCTGGGGCAAGCAAATGTGGTTTTTGCCAAGCATCCTCCTTTTGCTATTGTTGACTCCTACAAACTCACAATAATGGAAATGATTTATTGAAATAGTAAAGAGGAAACGTTGGGTTGCCTCCTAACAAGCCATTTATTATCACAACACTCTAAAATTTTTTTTGAGTTACCTCTCAAGAAGCGCTAAGTTTAACATCTTCAGCTAGACGTGATGCAGCTCACAAAGGATCATTCAATGCAACAGAATCTACTTGCAGTGCTTAGAGATTTTCAATGTAAGGTTTTAAGTGTTGGCCATTAACAATGAAAGTTTGACCAATTTTAAGATCAAGAATTGTTATTGCACCATGGTCATATGTTTTAACCACTATATATGGCCCATCCCATCATAATTTCAACTTGCCAGGTGTTGTACCTGGACTATTTCCCGACAAAACGACAAGAAATAAGGGCTCGGGCATTTCCCCAAACACCTTCCAGGCATGGGCTACCTAGCCCTTTCTACAATCCTGTGGCTCCCTACAAGGGCCCTGACCAACTGACCATGACAAGCGGCAACACAAGCAACTATCCGGGGTCAACCCCGGCTACTCACATACGGGCTTTTCCCGTATCCTACATAGCCTCTCGGAGCCACCCGGGGGAGCCCAGACATTAAGCCACACCCAAGGGCCCACCCTGAGACACTTCTTTCAACCCTCCAAGGTCAAAGGGAGACCTAACACAGCCAACCACAAGCTTTGGAGGCCTATCGCACGCGCATACGGCTCGCACAGGTGTGTTCGGCATTCTGTCAAACACCTTGTGGGCACGTGTATTCTAGCCCATCTACACCAAACCGTGGGCCACCCCATGGTTCCAGCACCTCAATTGGGTCCTACAATGACCCCCCTAGCAAGTCAAGGCCAACTCGACACTCAGACACGTGGCAACAAGCCACTTGACTCTAGCACTGGGGCCAACCTGAGGCTACCCTGCCAACCTGTCGTGCAACGTGGCACGTAGCTTGAGGAACGATTCACATCCCTGAGATGCCCCTCCTTAGCTCCCACAAGCTCCTTTCTTCAACTCAAGGCCCGCTTTGGCGCCCCTCGGCCATCTGCCCAAGTCGTTCGACAATCCGGGGTGTGTCGGGCATTTACCCGAACACCTTGCGAGCGACTACAATAACCCCCCCCCCCCCCCCCCCACCCCCCCCCCCCCCCCCCCCCCCCCCCCCCCCCCCGGCCCCCCCCCGGGGCGGGGGGGTGTTGGAGGCTATCGAGATCGAGACTTGTCACAGAGGCAACAAACTAAAACACGACCTAGTTTTTAGGCATATCTCAACAGTATTAATTATAGGTCTGTGAATTGTGTTCACTGCCCCCTGGGGTGAAAACTAGCACTGGATTCACCAGACGCAGCTGCAGCACTGCCTCAGCATCTTAGCATTTCGCTGCAGATTCACCTCAGACTGCTCGGCCATAGACTCCAGGAGCTGCATGGTGCCAGAACAGAAACACGAGTCACGTCTTGCAAGGAACAAGAGGCGCGTGCAACACACGATCCACCAGAAACGAAAGGGAAGCGGGGCGATGACAAAAATGCCGTACCATTTGCCGCCTCCTTGCCGTCGTCCTTCGCTGTCAACACATGCAGAAACAAAAACACATCGTTCGGCGACAGTGAAAACGAGGCAGTAAAGTGTCACTCGCGCCAAAATGCAGATCAAAGTTTTATTCTACCTGCTCTTCTTGGAGGCGGGCGTTTTCTTCTTTCAGCAAGCTGAGCTCCTCCTCCAGCTCCACGGTGTAAGCCTGCATGTCCCTCGTGAGGAACCAAGGTTTCAGATGCCTCATTTTTCTTCCCCCCCCCCCCTTCTTGTTGGCTTCTTAAAGTCAAAGAAGCTTCATCATGATTCATGACAACCTTATCCCCATTACATATTTTGATCTATCTCATGCCATACACACGCAGCAAGATTTAAGTTTTTTTTTCTCTCTCTCTCTCTCTAAGTACCATGTCCAACCATTTCATTTCATACTTTTTCTCAAGTTCTTTCTTCTCCCCTTCTCTCAATTTCACCTTTAGTTTAACCAGACCCCATGGTGGCTTCCCATGTCGATCATTGCCTTGGAGTCCAACAAAAGGAAGTACAGTGCCACGCTCTCTTCCACCTAGTTTGCACATTCTTTGCCACTTAAACCTTACTCCTCTCATTTCATCATTTATATACGTTGTGTCATTTAACTCACTGCTCTCATGTATCTATCTATTCATGACATTGAGATGAAACTAACTTGGAGCTTAAATTCCCCTAGTTTGAGTTAAACATTATGAATCAGATGAAAAAAAGTGACACCTTCAGTGAACATTGTCACGGAAGCGATCCCAGACCACTTTTGTTTTTAATATTTAATTTAAGTGACCCCAAAGGATGCAGATCCCGGCACTAAATCTCGGATCCACAAGATTAAAGGCGGAGATTGTGCCACGTCGTTTTCTTAGTCGCTTAAGTACGCGCTTAGTTTTACCTGCTTCCGGGCGCGCGACCTCGCGGCGGACTCGCGGTTCTTCATCATGCGCCGCCGCCGCCGCTCCACGCTCCTCACTTCCGGATCAGTCCGCCAGGACGCGTGGCGAGGGGAAGGTGATCCCATATTGAGAAACGGAGGAGGATTCTAATCAACTTCACCATAGGGGTAGAGCCTGTGAATTCCTGTTGCAGCTTCAGAATTTCATGGTAAATTCCTATTACTGGCTGCCTGTGGAGGTCGAACTGAAGAAGAATGTGTTTCCAAATCTAGTTTGTGTAAGAGCATTCAAAGAAAAGATGGTCTTGACTCTCGCTAGCATTTTTGCATAATACAGACATGCTAGGAAGATGAAATCCTCTGATCTGGAGGTTTTCAGTAGCGGGCAACTTGTGAATTGCAACTTGCCAAGTACAATGAGAAGCCATTTGAGCTGTGGGATTCTTCCAAATCCACTCATGAAACTCCATTGTGGTGCCTTTTTCCCGGATGGCCTCCCAAATGTGACTGGCCTTGATTGCTTGCTCTGAATGATTCCATTTGATGACATCTCTTCCACCATTGTGAATGCAAATTAGATTTATCTGATCCCACAGTTCAAGCATTTCTACGGACAGGGCATTGGGCAGAATTCCATTTTCCTGCAGAAATCCAAATCCCAACCTTAGCTTCTTTGGGTAGTTCAAGATCCTGTCTGACATGGTCTCCAAAGAGCTGATTAATACTTGCCCCATTTATCCATGGGTGTGACCACAGGTTAGTGTCCTGACCATCTGAAATGTGGTAAGTAATATGACTCCAAATTCAGCTTCTGGCTTGCAGAATCCCCTTCCATGCTGAGGAATAGTAATGTTTGATGTTGTAGTCCCAAATATTTTTCTTGTCAAGGTACTTATGCTTGACCCAGTCATACCAAAGAGACTCCTTCTTCTGAAGAATCTCCCAAAGTAACATACAGGTACATGCTCTGTTCCACTCTCTCAGATTTTTGAGACCCAGGCCCCCTTCAAATTTAGGTTTGCATATTTGATCCCAAGAAACCATATAAGTAGATGGTTTTGATGAATGGCCCGTCCAATAGAAGTTCCTCAGAAGTCTGTCTATTTCTTCAGTTAAAGCTGCAGGAAGAGTAAAAGCAGCTGCCCAATATAGAGAGTATGATGAGAGCACTGACTTTACCAATTCCAGTCTGCCAGCTCTTGAAAGCATCTTATTTTTCCAAGAATCAATCCTTCTCTTGATCTTCTCAATAGTTGGAAGGCAGTTGCCCTTCTTAATCGAATTGGAGATTAAAGGAAGTCCCAGGTATGGTACAGAAAGGTCACCTTGACTCACTCCTAGCTGACTGATAACCTCATTATGGTTCTGAACACAACCACATAAATAAGCCTTGCTCTTATCTGAGTTTAGCTTTAGACCTGACATATTGGCAAAATGCTGGAGAAGAGGTCCCACTTGTCTGATTGTCTGAGGATCATCCTTCAAAAAAAGAATCAGGTCATCTGCAAAGATAATATGTGAAATCTGCAAATTACCTGCAGTGGGGCTTCTAATTTCTCCTTTTGAAACCTTCTTCTCCATCAGGGATGGGAAGAAGCCTGCATATTTTCAATTTTTTGATTTAATTAATAAAATTATTAACGTGTCCTACTGTGTAAACGCTTTCATTTTTTTCTTGATATTTTTTTGGACATGTCTAGGCACTTTGACGCGGCCATTGGCCATGTCTTCGTGCCTAGACGTGCCTTCTTCTTTGAATTCAAGCTCTTAACCACCAAGGCTGCCGCCTCGCCTTCTCACCTTCTCATTCCTCCAACTGACAGACCGGCGATTTCTCACCCTTTTCCTCAAATCTTCTCCCCCATTCTTGGTCAGTGGAGCATGGCGGTCCTAGCAGAGGTGGCAAGAAGAGGAGGTGGCTGCCCCCTCAACCAAAAACCATCGTGGAAGAACAAGAAGAAGCCACCATGAAGGGAGAATAGCCTCTTTTGACCATTGAGGGCCCCGAGGGACCCGACAGTGCAGATGGACTTGAGCGTGATGCGGTAGGCCCCTAGAACTTCCTTGTTTCTGAATTTCTTTTGATAAGGCATAGCATCACCCCATGCATGAATTTAAAAAAAAGGGTCTCTACAAACCTCTCGCATTTAACAGACCACATGCTAGTCTCCTGCTACCCTTTCCTAAACAAGCTAGAGTTTCATATGTCCAACATATAGCTAAGTGTATCACACCTCCTTCTGCATCGAATTATATGCATCAAAAGTACACAATAAGCCACTACACATGACCTAACTTCCCCAAAGAAGAGCTCATGCACCAACACTTGTCACTCTATCATGTGACCCTGCCAAGTGGAGTAATAGAAGTCCACTGGTCCTTTGGCCCACCTCCCTCTCCCTTATCTACCATATGCATACGCATTTACATGAGTAGTCATGCAAAAAAAAGGAAATAGGGAAGGAAGGAGGGGAAAGGAAAAAGCCAATCGAACAGACGTAATGAAAAATAAGTCTGAGTAATGCATGCACACATCTTAGCCAAATAAACAACCTAAAAATAAAAATTATGCCAATTGAGCCGAAGGAGTGCAGAGCCCAGAGCTCTGTGTGTCGCAGGGTCGACTCCTCTCCATTTCAGGTTCTGTTGGGTGCCCCTGTGTCGATGCAGGTGGTGAGCCTGCGTCGATGCAGCTCCAACCCTTCTTGTTGCTGGGAGGTTCGGTCGACCGACTGAATCATTTTAGTCAACCGAAGCCCCCACCATTTCAAAGAAAATAGAGAGCGGAGGTGAACTGGTGCATGCACAAGTGCTTCTGGCACCGGTTCACCCCCCTCTCTCCCACTTTCTCTCCTGGTGCCAGTTGACCTCTCTCTCTCTCTCTCTCCTCTAATGCCTACGTCGATTCACTCATAAAAGACCAAGAAAAAGGTGGATGGGGAGGTGATCCGGCGGCCTCATGCATGCTGGATCACCCCTTCCCTCTCTTGTTCTCCAATTAAATAAAAAAGGAAGAACAAAGGAACAAAAACAAATAAAAGAAAGAAAGCGGGGGCCCAACGGGTGCCACAACCCCCCGCCCCCCCTCGTGGGGTCAGCTGGCCCCGTTGGGTCCAGCAAGGTGGGCAGCCCCTCGCGGGGGTCGGGCTGGCCCCGCAGGGGGCCAACGGGGTTAAATGACCCCGTGGCACCCCTTTTGGCCCCTCTCCGGGTGTTTTCTCCATTTTTCTGTCCCCCTGGGTCAAGGAGAAACCCGAGCTCTGCATTTATTGTCCCCCAATGTTCATTCTTCGTCGCGTGGTAGCAGTACGTCAGTGGAGACTCGCGAAAGAACGAAGGCTTGTTTATTTGTTGTTTGGTTGCACGTTGCCGCGTGGAGAGGAATCTTTGCATTCGTCCGTGTTATATCCCAGTGTTTTGATGATGACAAACTATGACTCAGTCATGAGTCTTCATGCCTTTGATGATGTCAAGTGTTATAAGTCATGTATGAGAATGAGTTTATAGTGTTTGATATTAATAAATCTCATACGATGTTAACAGAATTATTGAAGTGATTTGCAGATGTTGTTCAGATGTTTTTCAAGTGTCTCTGCAGAAACAACAATTTAAAAGTCAAGATTTGAAGTCAACGTCAGTCAGCCAATCTGGATTTCTTGGTCAATCGAAGTGTTTCAACACAAGAGTGACAAAGAGAGATTTCGGGTGTCAAAATGCTCCAATGGGTGAAGAACAACTCAAATGGGCGAAGAACAATTTAAATGAAGCCGCCAGATGAAAGAAGAAGGAATTTGAAGAAGAAACACCGACTCCAAAAGGTTTTGGAGTCGACTCCGCTTCAGTCCGCAAGGCAGAAAAAGGCTGAAGTCACCCGCTAACAGAAAGACCATTGGCGACGGAATAGCGGTGACAAATAGGTGGTTAACGGTGCAAAATAGGCTATAAGAGTGAAAAATAGCCGGTTAAGAGTGAAAAATAGACAACAGCGCTAAAAGCTTGAAAAATGGTGAAGGTGTGTCGACATAGTGAAGGCTATGAGTCGATGCAGTCAAATGGAAACAGCAAGAAGAACTTCAGCGATGACTTCTTGTGAATAAGGGTGACAAATACGTAAGTATCGGTGACTGTGAGACTACGGAATTATTTTATCGTAGATGAAATAGAGATTTAAAAATGTTCTTGTTGAAAAAAAATATTCCCTCTATGCGTAGAGGTTCATTCCGTGGGTGTGTATAGTATCAGACGATTTGGGTTCGGGTGGTGGACCTCTCCCCACTGACCGGGGTCAGTGTTGATTTACATCGGCTTAACGTCCAAACACCTTTGTTTGACTGTCAAAGAAGTCCCAAAGTCTTCTATGGGGGTTCTGATATTGAGGGCAAACTCTCTTAGGGAGGCTCACAGGGCCCACTCACTTACCACCGACCAACAGAACAATTAAGCTAGAGTTTCAACTGAGGCCTCTCATATCGAGGCAAAACCTTGAAATTTAGGATAAGAGACGTGATTTAATGCTTTACCCACGAACAAGGACTAGCTGGGGTCGTGCTCGTCAGCACGCGTCCACTGCCCCCAACTACGTGTGCACACACAGACCAACTGCTCTAGGCCGGGATCCACTAGCCAATTTTTCCCTCAGTTGGACTCAGGCTGCAAAGGCAAGGGGCCCTCAGGCAACTGACCTACAAACCTCTACATGGGACAAGCCTCCACCACTCCCAGGTGAGTCGGCACGTAGGCGTGTCCTTGTCAGCTATGTCTAGTGGGTAGAATCACCAAGGGTGAGAACCTGTCAAACTACGAAAGTCACCGAAGAACCACCAGTCCATACCAAATCACCACGAGATGGCTCGCCAACACGAGAACAAAGGACTACTAGCTAGATAACTAACCTGTGACTATTGGTGCCCACGGCGAAGATCAGAACCATTACACGCGCTGAAACTCAGAAATCAGGCGAAACGGGACTGAGGACCCTGGAAGGCCAGAGTCCTAGCCGCCCAGGGGCCTGGGCGGCCAGAGTGCTAGCCGCCCGGACTTAGGGCTTGGGCGGCTATAACCTGGCCACCTAGGGGCCTAGACGGACCATTCCCTGGCCACCCAGCCCTCAGTGCACTGGGCACTGGGCAGCCAAGTTAGTGGCCGCCCAGCTCTGGGTGGCTAACCTTCTGGCCGCCCAGGGGGCAAGCCTGGGTGGCTATCAGTTTGGCTGCCCAAGCACCTGGGCGGCCAGAGCCATGGCTGCCCAGGGGTGTTGGGCACCCAGATGGCCAGTAACTTGACTGCCCATGGGTTGATGGCAGTTGATTCGTTGGCCATCACCTACTACAGGTCCCCTCCGAAAATCCCACCTTCCGGAAGTTCATTCCAACCCAAAAACATCCCCAGTGGGCATAGAAAAACCCCAGAAAACACAAGGAACCCTCTATAGCCACCATTACATGGATCAAACCTGATCTAGGTTACAAATCCGTCTCATGGCCCTTAGTATGGAAATCCCCTCGTAAATACAATAAACCCTCTCTCTTGCATCAAAACCCACGGATCTGAATGGTAATGCGGCCGGAAGAAGGTAGAGTCCATCCCCTTACCTCAATGAGGTCTCAAACCTCGAAGAGCAGAAGATCCAACTGGCACGTGCCGACCACACGCCACGAACACGCCCGCGGCTACCTCCGCGAGCACGCATCGTCACCACCTCCTTCACCTTCACCTGCATGCCACCAAACCATCACCGTCGCTGATCGTCCACTGCCCCACGCTCACCGTCTGTAGTCAGAGAGGAGAGGGAGAGGGACGCCTGCGCTCGGAGCGGAAGGGAAAAGTGGGGGAGATAAAAAGAGGGGGAATGGTCACATTGCAATGGGAAGAAGGGGGTGGGCACCTCTTTGGGTTTCCTCTAAACCCCAAAGAAACCAAAATCATATACATGCCCCTCCTCCAATGATTAGCCATCCAAATAATTTGAGAAAATCTGGACTGAAAAGTTAAATGAGAATTTTTTTATCGTGTTTATGCATTCTGACAGGAATTTTCATGCAAATTTTATATTGTATAGGCACTTGCCTTCTCCCCCCCCCCCCCTAACTTGTTTATCCTCGCTTTAGTATTATCTGAAATTAGGGTCATTACATTTATGCACATTAGTTGATAGTAGATTCTTGGCCGTTCAGTTCATCCATCCATTTGTCATTATTTTTTTTATGTCATTGGTCTTCAAATTTCCTGGCGAAAATCCGGCAGCACCTCCCCTAGACCCAGAACGTTGGGGGTTTAAATCGGGTACACGTCTATGGAGAAAGAACTTTGAGACAGCCCCAAAATGAGAAGGGTGCACACGGAAGCGACAACACCCGAGGATGCGCACGGAAGCGACAACATCCTATGATCCGAACTGGGCACAGACACCCCAAGGACTAGCCTACGAGGGGCTCCAATGACCCGAGGGATGCCACAATCCTTCCCCGTTACGTGGTTTCAAACCATCGCCACATTATGTGGCCATCAATATTCAGCCCTTGAGGGAGATCAACCGGAAACCACGCTATGAAGAAGCGAGTCCCTGGGGATCTGAGGGTGATCGAAAAACCTCGGAATAGAACTGAGGAGAGTTAAAGGGAATCGAGGAGCAGCCCGCGAGAGCTCAAATGAGATTGAATCCCGAGTCATATCCATGAGAATGGATAAACCCGGGGCCCGTCTGGCAAGGCACATGTGCTTCTTCACCAAAGTCAATAAAGGCGGAACGACCTAGGAAGTTTACTCAAGGGTTAAATCCTGTATATCTCACCCCTTCGGTACCTTGGAACTTCATTGTAGTATTGTTTTTAATCGTCAATCAAATCTAAAAATTTAAATGAGGGCTACACTTTAAGAAAGCAATGAACTTCAGTCATACTAAGTAATTAGGGATATTAGCGTCTGATAAACGTATATCCTTACGTAAAAAGGTGTGTACTGAGTTCAGTGCTCTAAGGTAGAGCAATGGCAATACGTTCACTGAGAAACCGAGTCCCTCCATCAATGAAGTGGAGTGGACAACGTCATGAAGTGCCTTGTTGCCTTTGTTCTAATTGAAGCAGAATAGTGAGCTACACTGAGTAACTGGGGGTGCTGGTGTCTGATCAACGTGCATTCTCACGTCGAAAGGTGCATGCTTCACTTCACTATTCTTAAAACATTTGGCATCAACGTAAAAAATTTGGTTTCCAAAGCAAAATCTGAAATTGGTTGCACCCCATGGATAAAATCAGAAATGTCTAGGTGTTTAACCTCAATACTTATTGTAGTTTCTTTCAAGGGGCTATTGGAATTGAATGAGCAGGATGAAAGGAGGTTAACCTGGTCTCTATATGTTATATTGGTTCATTTCTATTAATTTTGAATGCAGATATTTTCAAATACTTATATTTGAGAAACTCAGAATTCATTAGATTTAAACCAAATAAAAATTTACTGGTTTTAAAAGTATCGCCGTGACCCATTCGAATGGGCTACTCCACCTTTTCAGCTTTGCGATTATCACGACGACTTTTCCACTCAAATTGGGTCCCTAAAAATGTGACCGCATCAAATCGACCCGATCCTTGCCGCCCAGAACCTCGAGTTTAGACCCAGCATCATCCACATGACCTTGACAGGCTCGGCCACCCGTGTGGAAATTTGAACATACGCATATGCACGAAGCATGCATTGAGAGCCTTATTCGTTTATATACCACGGGAGGCAATTTCATCTACAAACATTGCTACCCCCAAGAGCGGGGTTGGGACGGGTCCTCTTAGCCCACCCCCTCGCGGTCCTTGGATCCGAGACGTCCCGCCCGGTGTCAGCAGCACCACGGCTTAGTGGTAAGGTCCACGTTCACCTGCGCACGCTGCGCAACTACGTGCATTGAAAACCCCTTTCATCGTCCAAATGCCCGTGAACCTTTGCCGCATGGACCCAAGCCCGATTAATCCAATGGAGATCATAAAAAGGCCCCCAACAAAAGTCTTTTAATAACAGGATATTGACCCCGTCCCCTCTACCTTCTCAAACACCGCCCACTCCCATGATCTGACCTCTAACTCGCCGCCACCGGATTCCCTCGTAGATATTTTTTTTTTCTCGCAGTGGTGACAGCAACCCCACTCGCACCACGGGGTAAAACACAAGATGGACCCGAAAGAACCCAAAAAAAAAAAAGAAGAGCAGATAGCGAAAGCAGCGAGGCGAGGGAGAGCGGGGGCAGATCACTCCATAGCTTTCTCTGTAGGACAGCTACTACTCCAAAACAAAAGAAGAGGGCCACTCATCAATTTCTGTTTCCAGCATTTCATTTTCATTCCTACAAGTATCTAGCTCAGTTTTGATCTCATCAAGTTCATAACATGTGAGTTTCAACTCTTTAATTTCAGACTCCAAACAAGCAATTTTATTAGACATTATTTTATCATTTTGCATGGAGCTAATTTTCTTTCTAAGATGCCTATTTTCTTTTCTGACTTCATCAGCCCTATCAGCTATATCATGATAGGCATCAATCCAATCATCAATAGAAAAATCATCAAAACGAGTGGTTACCTCATCTGACTCCTCCTCTTTATCTTCTGAGTTGGTTGCCATGAGACAGATGGGCTTCTCAGAGTTGGACTCACTGTCTGAGCTATTGCTGAATGCACCTTCATCTTCATCACTCCAGGTGCTAATCATGGCTTTAGCTTTCTTGCCCTTCTTCTTTGACCAGTCTTTATTCTTTTGATTTTCTGGACATTCAGCTTTCAAATGTCCTGGTCTTCTGCACTGATAACATACATTCATATCAGTCTTCTTAGCAGGGTTTGCCTTATAACTTTTCTCCTTTCGACCACTGCTGTATTTCCTCTGGCTGGAACGCCCTGCTCCCCTTCTGAGAAATCGCCGGAATTCTCTTGTTAACATGGCCATCTCAGATCGGGTGAAGCTTTCTTCTTCATTCTGGCTCTCCTCAGACGAAGCCGAACTGCTAGGCACAGACCGGCTAGACTTGCTTGAACTAACTTTTAGAGCCAGTTGCTTCTTCTTTCCTTCAGTCTCTTCCCCTTTCTGCATATTAAGCTCATATGCCATCAATGAGCCTATCAGTTCTTCAGGTTTCGTCTTATGCAGATCTCTTGACTCCTCCATTACAGTAGCTTTTGTGTGCCAGGCGGGAGTCAGAGAACGCAGGATTTTCCTTACCACATCATAGTCTGTCAGAGGTTTCCCAAATCCTCTGAGACCGTTTGTAATAGTTGTCAATCGAGCATACATCTCGCTGACAGTTTCATTGGGCTTCATCTTGAAGGCTTCATACTCAGTCACCAGGAGATTTGCCTTCTGCTCTCTAACTTGGGAAGTGCCTTCGTGAATAACCTGGAGAGCATCCCACATCTCCTTGGCCGAACTACACGCAGATACTCGTGCAAACTCTGTAGGATGTAGAGCACACTGTATCGCGTTTATAGCACTCCAGTTGATTGTAGATCTTCTGATCTCCTCTCTGGTCCAGATGTCCTCGTTCGCGGACAGCTCGTAAGGTCCCTTGCTGACCACTCTCCATATCTCATAATCCTTCACCCTCAGGAATTCTCTCACGGCTTCTGTTCTTTTGGTGTTCGACCCATGCCTTTTGGCTAATTGGGTGAATTCTTGGGGTTCCTCAAGTAATCCCCCATACCTGCTGGCTACCCCAGCCATATTGCAAGTAAAAACTCCCTTTCTTTCCTTTGTCTATAGACCTTCCTCTTCGCATGACCGGGGAAGGTCAGTCTCTTAAACACGGAGATTCTTCTTCTCTCCTCATGTCGAGAGGGAGCTTCATCGGCCTCATAATCCGGGCCGTCTTCATATCCATTGTCGTCAACAGACAATGTCATTCTTCTTTCTTCTTCTTCTTCGACTACCATTGGTAAGCAGTCCTCTTCTTCGGTCGCGACTGCTTGGAGTTCCCACTGCTGGCCTAATGAGGGGTTGCCTAGACCCCTGAAATAGCTCCTGACCATATCTATCAATTCTTCCTGACCCCGTCCTTGATGGAGAACTGGGGGTAGCTGTCAACCTCCTGCCGGAGGGATGTAGGCGAGCCAGGCTCTCCCAACAAGTTGCTCAAATCTTTTCCCCACTGAAGGGATATTGGCTTGTCAGGCGCCTGCCCTGAAGCTAACACTACGTAAAGGGTCAACAATTGTTTCTTCTCTTCTTGGGGTCAAGCCCCTCTTATTCCTCCTCTGCATCTCAGCGGGCTCAGGGTGGCGGCGAACAGGCAGCTCCTAACGAATAGGCTGGATCTTCTTGGGGACCACACACCTACTTGAATATTTTTGGCCTTGGGGCCAACAATCTTCGGCCTTGACGGCCAACTTCCTCTTTCGCGGCTCTCCTCCCAGAGAGTGCTTGGAAGGAGTTGCGGGTTGGTACGGTAGGGACCACCCGATCTGGGATTGCTTGGGTGTCACGTCCATCCAAGAAGACGCGGACACCACCAATCAGGACAGACTTGCCGGACACTGATAGCCATCCGGTGATAGGAGCGATAGCTCTTCTTCGGGAATTCCCCTGGTGGCGACCCCGAGGCTTGTTGTGGTAGGTGGGGCTAGCCCCCTAGGCCACATGGTGCACCATGCAGCTAGTCAATTGAGTCTGGCCTGATGATAGGCCCTTGCGGCTCTAGGCATTGTAGGCCCTAGGCTTCCTGTTGTTGCTTCCTTTGGCTAGCTCGGCAGCGTCCACTTCTAGCACATCCGCAAAAGCCAGCCCTAAGAAGTTGGGGAAGCCAACCTCCAGTGGGAAGGAGCCGAAGATAGTCGATACCGCTAGGTACCCATAGGTGGCATGGTCAGCCATAATCACGGGGCCGAAAGACAAAGTAGAAAATTCGGCAACCGTTGTTGTTTCCTGAAATCACAGAAATAAATGAACAATTAGCATTCATTGGGAGAGCGCCCAGGGCCTATTTATCTTGACAAAGAGATGAAAGGAGACTCTGTCCCACTGGGCGTGCCAACTTATGGGGGATGGGAATTATATAAACTATTAGTTTATTAGGATAATTGGGTTTATTTGTGTAGGGTGTGCCAGTCACTGAGTGACAAGTTTATTTTACGCTCGATCTGACTCAGTCAGATGAATGTGAAGTCTGTGTCGGGACTGGAAGTCCATCATATCATAAAGGTCATGATGTTAATTACATCCTCCAGAGAAGGAGGAAGACCCTTGATTAATTGCTAAGATAAAGAACCGCCTGGGCTGAGTAACTATGTGCATGTATGTATATTTTGATGATTTCTTTTTTTAGACCTACATGCATCATGTCATCTTTGAGCATTCATGATTCACAAATTGCCCCAATTTCCCTTCAACTGGTGATCAATCATGCTTAAAATCTTGAACAAGAAATCCCATTCCACTCTAAATTTGAAGGATTTCCTCTAGGTTGACTACTCGACCTTGTTGGTCAGTGTGACCTTTGTTTGGAAGTTTTCTATCTCATTTCAATACCACTTCAAGTTTTCCTTCCTTGATCCACTCATTAATTGTGAACCGCACGATGGCATCGACGGATCTGTCGGGCTCGCGTCCATTCCATTAATTGAGTGAAGCCCACAATTGCTACGCGCTAGGGTGCCTCTTTTGTGCAAGAGGTTGATCATTTTCCTTTTTATCTTTTCCTTGTTCATCATTCCAGGAAAGGGTTATCCGTGCTAGCTTGACCTTATGGTTGACTCGGAGCTTTCTGGAT
Source organism: Amorphophallus titanum (assembly GCA_024336825.1). NCBI lineage: Eukaryota > Viridiplantae > Streptophyta > Magnoliopsida > Alismatales > Araceae > Amorphophallus > Amorphophallus titanum. Next base: position 17,475 of record JANBPO010004017.1, read on the forward strand.
TATTCTTATCACTTGCTGGTAGAGACAGGTGTCTTCTTACCTTAATGTCCACATATCACTCCGCTTCACTACATCTCCATTTCATCTCTACTTTGCCAACACTTTGTGTCGTCTCCGCCTCACCTCCATTTCACCTTCGCTTGCTCCCCTACAAAGCGGACATCAAGGAGGGGCATCTGTGGACACCCATTTTTGACCCATGAGTTGAGCCTTTTTCTTATTCTCTTAAGTCGACACCCCAATTGACCCTCAATTGGTTGATTTTGGGGACTATTTATGAAGCATTTTTGTCCATTTTCAGCCCTTGAATTCAACTACAGTGCCCTGGATATCAGCCTGAGGCCTTGGCTAGTTCTACCTTAATGCGGCGTATATTTCTACCACGTTCTAATTATCGCACTCACTACCTAGGGCGTGTTCTTGTAAAGGTTTTGACTCTTTGACCAGCCCTCTTTCACCAGTCAGTTTTGATCGTGGCGTATCATAGGAGCGCATTAATTAGAATGCGATCCTTTCCATGGGTGCATTCTCAGTTGGAAATCCTGTCCGACTGGACTTGCTATTTCTAATCTTTAAACCCATTTTGGGAAGGTTTCAGAGCTCTAATCGATCAAGGATGGTTCCTAATCCTGTTAGGATTCTTTCCCCCTTATTAATCGGCAGGATTCCCCAATTTTGGACCTCGAATTCTCAGATCTTTCCTAGGGTTTCAAGGTTCACTGTCTTCTATAAAATTCACCCTTGGCCATCGATCAAGGAGGATGCAACTCCGGAGAACTGACCACAAGAGAGAGGGCGAGGCCATGCTTCGCTGGGGACCTTTAATCCCTCACCCTCTTGTCATCTAAGGGAGTATTTAGGGCTCTTTTTCCATTATTCTTTATTTTCCTCTCTTTAATTCACTCCAATCTTTGCATGGCATAGCATCTTCTTTTAAAACAACCCTTTCTTTCAAATACACGCATACACACACACCAAACCTATTTTTGCCCTTCCCAGAAAAATAAACTAATATTTGACTGAAAGTCACAGCACACAACTAATTAGACACAGAAATGCAAAAGCTTATCTTTCTCATTCAAATAAGTCCACAAGGATACAGTCAGGCATCAAAATACTTTTCCAAAACTCCCGACTATTTTCTCTTCTTCATATAGGCATCTCCAAAAAAAACATCAAAATGTTCTCCATACAGAAATAACACATTAGAAGTAGAAAATCTTAGAAAATAGACATGATAACATGAGACAGACATAAGCAACATAGATACTCTCTCCCCCTTGGTCATTACCAAAAAGATGGAGGGATGAGGACATTAAACATCTGCAGGACATGATCTATTGGAGCTGGCTCCCCTAGTTCGGACCCTTCGGACTGGAGCTCTGCTAGAGCTGGCTCCGCTGGTTCTGGCTCCTTTTAAAGGTACTGCCATGGGAAATGCAGTAGGAATTCTATCTACTTTTGTACCATGACCTGTAAATTTAGTCATAACTTTGCTGTCATTATGCTGAACCTCAGCTAGTAGGTCCTTAACATTATTAGTCAAATCCACAAACCATTGTTGTAGCATGGTGCACAAGTTTTCCAACTGAGAAGTTTGCTGGTGGTGGATTTTAGCAATTGAGGTTGATACACTTGTAGCTTGACTGGTGACCACATCTCTGAAACTGCAAGCAAGGTTTTGACGCTATTCTTGGGCATCATCCTATTTACCATAAATATTGACAAGTTGAATTATACTCCCATGGACTTCATCAGACATAGTATTAATCCTTTGGGAGATGGCTTGCTCTTCTTGTTGGATGGCAGTCAGCTGTCCACTGATGGCTTGTTGTTCTCTTCTAATGTCAAAAGCATGGACTAGCATTTGTGTTGACTTTGTATAGTGGTTAGCTTGAGTCTGCCTCAAGTTACTGATCAGAGTTCCAGCTTGTTCACACACATGTAGGAGAGAGTCGAAAAATTCATGGAGCCTCTCATCTGATTTGAATTTGTCTCTAACAAATTTCTCCCACTAGCTGTTGGCAGTCTACTCTACATGAAGCACTCTGGCATCTAATCTTTCTACAGCATTATGTAAGTGCATGAACTATGCAATCATTATCCGAAATTGGTCCAACAATAAGTGAACTAGTGATGGATGTACCTCTGCATTATATTGCCTTGAACTAAGTCCAGCTGAAGTGGAAGCCTAAAAGTCTGGTGGGATGAAGGGTTCTTTAGGTGACATAGGTGGCTGAATGCCAAATCCCATCATTGACCCTTGATAGGGTCCATGGTAATCTGTAGCACCAAGGAACTATTGTTGCGGAACTTCAGCTTCTTGTGGTTGTGCCACCCTTGGCTGCTCAGGCTGTTCAACACATAGCTGCTCTTGCTATGGAACATCAGGTTCTTGTGGCTCTTCAGCTTCCTGTGACTATTCCACCATCTGCTCCTCTCTCTGTTCAGGCTGATCAACATTAATTACAACACAAAAATTATACCCACTCTACGCAGGGAGATAATAGGTAACACATGGGACCCGGTAATATCGAGCTCAGGTTGACGGGCAGTGTTTTGGGCAGCTCCGGCGGTGCCGACACGTTGCTATTCGATGCTGGCTAGACGGCGTGTGCTGACGACCATGGGGACCACACTCCGTTCTGGCGACCGATCAGGTTGGGAATGGTCCCGTTGCGAAGGGGACTCCTGGAGGGACGATCCCTTGGAGGGGTTCGCGCTGGATCACCTTGTGGAAGGCGAGGCGGCCTGATTTGTGAGGCACTGCTAAGTGCTATCCCGAACCTATTCTATTGTTTCAAAACTGCGCAACCCGGCGAGAATAAATGTTGAAATCAGACCCGATGTCGAATCGACACGAAACTGGCGTCGTTGCGAAGCTCTTTCGAAGATCTACGAACAGCTGGTGTTATAGGAATTTTCCTGTTGCTGTATTCTCCGTGGTTGAATTTAGAACAATCTGACTTGCTGACTCATGACAGACTGGGCAGACTGGGATCTACCTGAAAATGAGGTTTGACTGAGAAGCAAACGGTGGATCTGGGACTTGAGAATTTTATAGGTGAGAGAGGGGAAAGTGAGGGTGGAGCACAATTTTTTTTGTAATTTTTGGATGTAGTCTGAAGGGTGGAAAGGATTTTATGGCAGGGGAGGTCGGATCTGGACTGCAGGGGACGGAACAGAATCCAGTTTTAGCAGAGGTTTTTAAGAGGGGTAAACAAACTCATAAAATCATTAAAAAATTATGGAGAAGGTGTTTGATGGACAGAAATCCTAGTCCAAATTTTAAGTCGATCTGAAATTAGAAAGTGGGTCAAACAGGTGAATAAGTGGGCTACTAGAGCACAGATCTGCATAGAGACAGATCTGTAAAGGGTGGAGAGAATTAACTGGGAGGAAGGGCAAACGGGGGCTGATGGAGGTGATAGTGTAACTGGAAGAAGGGGGAAACATAGGGAACAAACCCTCAAAATTTCAGCTCAATCAGATCTGTGGATTGGGAGGAAAAAGTTAAGCTTCAGGCTGCTGAATGGCGGTGGACAGAACAACGACGATAAGGCGGTGGTGGTGCGATGGTGGCTCGATGGCAGCGGCGGCGGCGGTGCTGAGCTTCTCACTCAGAAATGGATCTGATAAGGAGGCTTCACACCTCAGAATGACTACTTTCTCAGCTGCAAGGGGGTGGGAGAGGAGAGAGGAAGGGGGCGCCCTTGGCCTCGGAGCAAAAATGCTTGTTTTTCTTTCATTAATTTTATGAAAAATATGTTTACAAGATATTTTATAACCCTAGCTAAATGACCACTAGTACCCTCGGATCTAGAGTTAGGGAGGAGCATTTAGGGGATGGGGAATATTAATTCCCCCACATGGGACAAGAGAGGGGGCGCCCTCCCCTTGGTGGTCAAAGAAGGGGGCTTGGTCCTCCACATTCGTGTGATCATGTCTCCCTCCATGGTCGCCAACTTGTAAGCTCCTTTCCCGAGCACCTTGATCACTCGGTAGGGGCCTTCCCAGTTAGGGGCCAACTTCCCCACCGCTTCTAGTGGTCGAGAGACCTCAGCCTTCCTTAGGACTAGATCTCCTGGGAGAAATTGTCGATCCTGAACCTAGGCGTTGTAGTAGCTGGCCATGGGCCGCTGATACTCCATCGTCTAGATCCTGGCAATTTTGTGTAGCTCTTCAATTAGCTCAAGATTCTCCAATAGCTTTTGGTCATTAGGCTTGGGATAGAAGTTGGCACTCGGAGAGATGGGTAGCTGATCTCCAATGGAATGACGGCCTCAATGCTGTAAACCAAGTGTAAAGGGGTTTCCCTTGTTGAGACCCTTCGAGTGGTTGTTAGTATTGGGTGTCCTACATGCCAATTTTGGGTCGGGTAGGCCTGATAGTTGTACAATCTTGTTCATCATTAATAAAGTGACATTTGAGCATAAATTTTAATTGTATATTACTCTACGATGTCTATTAGATTTGTTGTTGTAAAGTCAACTAGAGATGGGATCTCGATCATGAGACTAACTTTATATAGACACATACCTTAAAACTATTCCTGGTTGGAGGGTAATCACTTGAGAACTTTAATTACCTATTAAACTAGTACACATGATGTGTTGGTGAGCAGTCTCACGGTCAATGGTGTAAGGAACCAACACATATGTGTAGGTGTACGTCCTGGGAGAATGTACACTAGATTGATCCATCATTGGATCTTCAGATAGTTTATTATACCTAATGTCAACTGAAGATCCAATTGTCTCAGTAGCATCGTTGGTCCTTTGACCTGAGACATTGATCGATTCTTACACGATGACTGGAATGATTTGATACTTGGCTAAGTGACTTTAACCATAAGTCATGCATTGCCAAGTCATTGACCATATCAAGATACGTGTGAAGATTATCAATGGTCAAGAGGGGATCACTCATTTTCAGGTATATATCAGATAATTAATAGGTCAAGACACTAACACTCCACTAAATCCCTGGCCAGGGTCGTGTGAGTTCATTTGGAAGAGATGTCATACAATTATAGGAGGTCATGGTCGAATGACACAATCATGGGGTTTGACAGTTGCCATACCCTTGATCGAACCAGACTCACAGAAGGAGCAAGAGATTATAGCGATGTGGCAACTATAGACAAACAGGTACCAAACAGGGTGGTTTGAACTCGGTGTCCTTTGGGATCACGTGGATTTGCTTGACCCAACGTGATCATAGGTTTCGAATAAATTAAACTATTATTCGACTCTAGTAGAAGCGAATAATGAGTTTAATTTACTTCTAATCGAGAACTAGAAGTTAATGGACCTTAAACTAGAGTGACTATGGGCCTAGAGGATCACACACAATGGATTCTCGGGTGACGGGATATTATTGTACAAATACAATGAATTTTGTTGAAAAGTATATGAAATTTAAAAAGGTCAGAGGTAAGATTCTAAGGCAATTACCTAGGGATAAACCACCACAAGTGGTTGAGCACTCTGAACATCGGCTTGAGCAATCTGAACAATAGTCTAAACAACCTAAAGAACAGGTTAAGCAGATGGAACAATAGGAGTAGCTAGAGTAGCAGCAACTAGAATACCATCAAGATGAACCTGTGGAGCAGGCTCAATAGTTGGAGGTGCAGGCATAAATTCAACAAGATCCAGCAGTACAGGAAAGAGTTGAGATTGAACAAGAGGTACCACCTCCCTACAGTTCTAGAAGTTCAAGAAATGGTTGAGGTTCAACTAGATCATCAAGAACCTCAAGCATCTCCAGAACAACAAATGCAGAACATCCCTCCTGCGAGACAAGCTATAGCAGCAGATCCTCAAACCTCTCGAGCTTCTACATCATTTGTTCAAGAGATAGGCTCTCTCTTTCGTTTCATATCTGCACAATTTGGGATGCTACATTCTGCCTTGAAAGAGCAATCAAACTACTTTGAGCATCAGATGATTCAATTCAAAGGGAAAGTAAACTCTGGAATGAGAGAAATGTCAAAGATTTTTGAGTAGAAATTAACACATCTGCGGATGGAAGTGAATGGTCGAATTACTGGAATTCATAGAGAAAATAAACAGTCTAACAGAAACTTCAACAGATTGGTAAGAGATATTCAAGGAGTCCTTGGAGTTGCTGAAAATCAAATTGGCAGGTTGACTGACAGATTCAACCGTCACGATGACAAGTTATTCACCATTGCAGAATATTTTCATGAAACCAGAGGATAGCACAATCGTCTTGTAAGAAATTATGATCATTTGATAGACAAATTACAGATGATTACAGATGACATTAAATACATGGCTGAAGTGTTCAAGGATCATTATCCTCAGCCAACTATTGAAGATCAAGGAGATAGATGGTCACCTGATATTGCTACAGAATCATCTTCTCAAGTTCCTATCGAGGCTACTCAGCATGATGCACAGTTAACCCATATTGCTAATATGATCCATCATCAAACAACTGTGCTCAGCACTAAAATGGATTTTTTTCATGAAGCTCTACTTGAAAGACATTTCTCCACTGATAGAAACCTCAGAATAGTTGCTCAAAGGGTCAATCAAAATGCAAAAGAACTACTGGCTTCACTTCAGAATGCTACACTCCCTCCTGCTGGTCCTTCTACACAAGATGCATCTACTTAGACTGATGACACACTTACAAAGTGCTAATCAGGGATGTTGTCACAAGAACCCCTCATTTTTTTTATTGATGGCAAAGGAGGAGAAGATAAATGAGTCAGTTAAAGAAAGTAGTCAGAGCTGCCAGAGGCTGAAAAAGTCAAAAAGGTAGAGTCAGAGATTGGGCTAAAAAAGTAAAAAAGGCAGAGTCAGAGATGAGCAATCATAGGCACCCTCCCCTTTCTTCTTTGGGGGATGACGATACCCTTTTTTCTTTGGTGAGGGGCCGGCCTCTATCACAACCAGATGATACCACAGAGTAATATTTATACACTGTATAATAAATCTGTTCTCCATCTCCCTATGGCCACAGAGTTGATGTGCTCTATCTTGGCGGCCATGGATCAGCATTCTAAAGATATGGTTTGAGGTTCATCTGGAGGTCATCCTTCACAGCGCCATTTGTTCAATGACGAGCAGTTGAATGAGTTCGGGTCACGTGCGATGTTCATCCCACATTGGAGGAATGAAGCTATGCAACTGTGCTCCTACTTCTAAGACGAGTGGCAAAGTTTTCAGCAAGCCCCGTGGAGTAGACAGCCAGAGGACATCCAAGACCATCTTCTCACCCATGCCTACGCTGATACTTGGATGTCATATGACCCCTCCTATCGAACTTACTATGACTGGTGACAACCAGGAAGACAACGAATCCCCTTGGATAGGTGCCCTGTCCATAGGTAGTCCATGTCTAGAGACTCACTCATGGACCTTGGGGGAAGCCCACTAAAGAGGTCTGATCCATCTACACCAATGTAGGTATACTTCTATCTTGAATAGGCCTTTTGTAATTTGCACAATCAAACTTATGGTGTATATAGGGGGAAAATTATTTTACCAGTTTAAATAGGTCCATATTTATGTGTTATCTGCAAAATAATTGTGATGATAAATAATATTATCCTTGCAAGAAATTTATATCATTCATTTGTCAGTGGCTCTAACCAAAATGAAAAAGACATAATTCATATCAAGCCCTTAACTAGATCCCAATGGTGGGGGAAAACTCTATAGGATGGTTTCATGCCCTTGATAGGTTTGAGCACTCCAAGGACACTCGTAATCTATTCATTGCATTGGATGACCCAACGACCAGATAAATGTGAGTAGCTAGAGAGTACCAGAAGTTCTTGCAATCCCAACCTATCCCCCTATCATAATTTACTAAAGTTTCTTTTGATACATACCTTGTTAGCTTCATGTAATGACTCCATGCGTTTGTTGATTTATGTTGTGAACTTAGAGTCTTGGATTTTTTGTCATTTCTGATGGCAATATGTACATGGCATCCATGACAAGGCAATGTAGCTTTATGCTTGTTATGCTTGTTTTCTTCCTTTTATGACAAAATTCATACATGAATGGCTATGCCTTTGTTTGATTGCCTTCAAAATATATTTTTGTTACATATTGTAGATGAAGACTAATGACATTGATGATTCCCTAGTTAGACTTTTGCTCTTCATTATGTTAATGTGGATGCACGACTATTACTCATCATACCTTGTAAGGCAACTAATTTTTGGTGACTCATATAGGGGAAATGCAATTGTGCACGAGATGTTAACAAGGCACTGGAAGCCTTGTTACACCACATGTCACATGTACCCCAACACCTTTAAGAAGTTGTGTAGAAAAATCCCAGAACCATAAGTTTATGGCCTTCATTTACATTTCAATATTCATAGTGGATGACATAAACTCCCCCTCACATGAGAGTATTTTTACAAATAGCCCTAATATGAGGGCTTTTTACAATTCTTTTGAACATAAGTTGAATGTTGAGGAGGGCGCCCCCCCTCCTCTCACCTCTTGCAAGATCGTAGCATAGCCCAAGCTTCTTCTCCAAGGTTCTCCTCTCAAAACAAAGTCCCGTCTTCTTCCACTCTCTTCTCTTTTTATAGGTGGTAGAGGAGAGTAAGGAGGAGATCCCCTCGATGGAACCTTAGCGAAGGTAAACTCCCCCGTCTCTTCCTCTCTCGGTGGTGTAAAAGCAAGAAGAGGAGAGGGAGAGCCTCCCCCGGACAGGTGCGCAAGCGGAGAGGGCCGGGGGGACCTCCCCCGGTGCAGGGTAGACCGGGGAGGTCCCCCCCCGATGGAGGGTGGACCAGAGGGATGTTCCCTCAGTGCAGGTGGACTGGGGGTCCTCCCCCGGTGGAGGGTGGACCGGGGGGAGGCCCCCCCTAGTGTAGGTGGACCAGGGGGCCTTCCCCAGTGTAGGGCGGACCGAGGGGAGGTCTCCCCAGTGCAGGTGGCCTCGGGGGGCCTCTCCCAGTGCAGGCGGACCGGGGGGCGGTCCCCCCCGATGCAGTGAAAGAAGAAGGGAGAGGGGGAGGAGGCGGCTCCCCCCTCCCCTCTTGGTGGACTCCGTCAACGCTATAAAAGGCCAAGAGTTTGAACTCTTTTTTATCCTTTTCTGGCCTTTTTCGCAGCAAGACCGACGTCGTGTCTTTTTGTTTGTTTTGTTGTGTTCTTCAAGACGTCGTCTTACTGTCCGTTGACTTCGGAGTAAAAGGCTTTTGTTTAACACCACGGGAATACCTGACGGCATTTAAAGGACTGAAGTTATGTATAAGTTTAAACCTCGTGGGTGTATAATTTTACGATGCCCACCATGTGTTTTATAGAGTATCCACTCGTCATGTAGAGCAAATAGAGAGCTTTTCGCCCTTTTGTGCATGTTGGTACATCAATTGGAGCCATTTCTTGAGTTGGGTTTTGCGTTCCAGATCCCATGGTTGGCGGTATCGGCCGAAACCGATACGTTTCGGCCGAAACGTATCGATTTCGGCCTATACCGAAACCGAAACCGGCCTTTGCACTGTAGCAGGCCCGATACCAAAAAATAATATTTTTTAATGGTTTCGGACCGAAACCGTCCGATTTCGGACCGAAACTGACCGAAACCGGACCGAAACCGACCGAAACCGGACCTACTGGCCCCAATTTTGGGCTTTTCTGATTGTTTTGGACTGGTTTCGTCCGAAATCGAAACCGATACCGATACCGAGTCGTATCGGTTTCGGACCCGGCCGAAACCGAGTCTGAAACCGACACTGCCATCCTTGGTCATATCGATCATGGTTTCGATGATTGGGACAGGAAAATCGTCCTTAGGACAGGCTTTGTTCAGGTCCCTGTAGTCGATGCAGACACGAACTTGACCATTCTTCTTTTTGACAGGCACTATATTAGCGAGCCAGGTTGGATACATACAGGGCTCAATAAAGTCCACCTTTAAGAGCTTGTCCACTTTGCATTTACTTTAAGCTCGAGCTCATGACGCATGCGTCTTTGGGCCTGCTTAATTGGTTTGGCTGTGGGGAGTATTGCTAGCTCATGTTCTGCCACAGAGGGTTCTAGCCCAGGCATCTCACTGTAAGTCCAAGCAAAGCAATCTTTATAGTCCAGCAAGAGCTGTTTATATGCTTCCCTTTCCTCCTTGCTTAGGACAGCACTGACGAAGATGGGTCGAGGGTCGCCGAACTCCCCGAGGTTGAGCTCGACCAATTCGTCTATAGTAGCTTGTCTGCCATCTTCTAGCTCTTGTAGGGCTGGCTGTAGGTCGATGAATTCCTCTTCATTGCCAGGTGTAGTGACACGTACGCCATGGCATTCTGAGTTATTAAGAACGGACGAGGGCGGCTGCTCGCCTGATTTTAAAAGTGTCTTCTTTTTGCAACTCACCTGAAGAATGGGTAGCCTCCTCGTCAGAGGATGACTTGCTGGACGACGGTGAAAGCCCTAAGCTATTGACCGAATAGTGTATTTGCACATTTGCCCCCTCTCGACTGAGGGCAAGGCCCCTTGCTTCTTTTGCCACGAAGCTAGGCAATGTGGAAGCTGTTGCAGTAATAATTTGCCTAGTCAAGGCTTTCGGTCGATCCCATGGATGAGGTTGTGGAAGTGACACCTGATGAGTTTGAATTTAAATGACTCCAGACTGTATCAGGCCTTCAACCTTGTCTTTGAAAACATAGCAGTCTTCTGTAGCATGACCAAACATCCGGTGATACCGACAGAAGGCAAAGTTCTTGATCTTGCTCTCTTTAGATGGCCTGCGGGGCTCAGGTAATGTTATGAGATTTCGCGCCAAGCAGAATTCAAATAGCAGCTCGGTGTGTACTTTGAGGAACGAGTACGGCTTCTCCATCCGCCTGGCTAATGTTATTACAGGGGCTTTTCCCTTAGCTACTTCAAAGGTGTTACTCAGTCCGACTCGTGCTTGGGAGCAAACACCAATGAAAAGGGGGCCTAGGATACTGGCTCTCTCCCTAGCAGTAGAATGAGGCTCGTTGAATTTAGGCTTCCTGACGGACGTTCCGACGACCATCATTGGAGAGGTGCTATTCAGCATACCCCAGTTCGGGCCAAAGAATTTGATGGAGGCGCAAGATGCCTAAGCAGAATGTCTCGCTCTCGCAGTAATTCTTGTACGAGAGACTTTAACGCCTAATTTTCCCACCTTAAACCTTCCAGCATGGTGGCTTCCCCTTCTGGCGGATTGTTGACCGGGACATCAGCAACAGACAGGGTGGAGCCCTCTAGGTCCCTGGAGTCAAGCCCAGCCAGCTGCCCTAGGGCAGCCCTTCTTGTCTCTTGCAGTTGTAAGGAAGTGGGCTGTAATGGGGGGACGTGTCCTTCGCCGATAGGGTCAGTGGGGTAAATGCCCAAGTTGTCTATATTCGGCAGCTGTAGTTCGAGATCACAGTCTTCGGATGCGAATACCTCTTGAGATTCGGCCCCATAGGACCCCTGCATCTGAGTGGAATTTAGACCCACCGGCCGAAGATAAGGAACTTATAGTGTTAACAGCATAATAGACCCTGAAAGCTACCTCGAGGTCATAGCCGAGCCCCCTTCTGTCAGTTTTAGAGAAGGGGGGCTGCCCCCTGGCCTGAGAGGGGTACCACAGTTGCTGAAAGTAACTGCGACGCGAGGCCTCCTACGTTTATGGAATTTTTTGCTTGCGGCACAACTCTTTAATGTATTCAGGCATGTCGTGCATCTCCTGGATAGACTCAAGGGCGTTCTGGGGCCTCTCACCCTGGCCAAAGTCATCATCCGAAGGATGATGAGGCACCAAATCCCCTTTGTAAAAATGATAGGCTTACAGGGCTTGATATTCCTTTTCTTTCCCTTCCTTTGGTAGGTGACGATGAATGACTTTAGCTTCTCAACCCCATGTTCTTCCCCCTGAGAGAGTAGTTGTATACACGAGGGATAATGAGATGCTCTTATTAATTGATGAGGTTGGCCTCAAAATTGATCTCCCGTCTTTCCGACCGAGTCGGCTTACCACCGGGATGCCCGGATTGCAAACTTAGTCAATGTATTCTGGCAAGGTCTTCGTTTACAACGAAGAGTTCCTCGTCAACTTGTTCTTCTTCGACCTCAATCTTCTGTTTCCCCTTGTCTTCTGTCTTCATGAGAGGCTCTGTTGTCGATTCCTCAAGATATAATTGGGCGTCCGTCAAATTGCACTCATTTGGCTAGAAAGGAGATTGATCAGCGAAGACCGTGTGTTGCTCCCCTCCTTTCGCATACTTGATGCACTGATGGAGAGTCGACGGATAACCAAGTTTTCGTGCAGCCAAGGTCTTCCAAGCAAAGCCTTGTATGAGGTACTTGCGTTGATGATATAAAAGATGGCTTTAGTGACAAAATTGCCCATTGCCACATCCACCTCAACTTTTCCCAGGGCATCCTCTGAATCTTGATTGAAACTTGAGATCTTCACATCATACACCCTTTGTAAATAGGGCATGAGGAACAAAGACCTAAAGATCTTCAGAGGCATTATGTTGACGGATGTCCCAAGATCCACCAGAATCTGGTTCAGCTCATGGCCATTTATTTTTCCTTGCATATATAGAGGGCGGTTGTGACAAGGAAAAGACAGCAACATGTCTTTGTCTGTGAAGGTGACGGTCGCTACAAGAGCTTCATATGCTTGGGTCTGGAGCTCGGTTACATGGGCTTCATAGACTTCGGGCTCTTGCAGTATTTTTATCAGTGCTTCTCGGAGCTCTTTACTCCAAGCAATGGCCTCCCATATAGTGACATATGTCGGCATCCACTTTATGTGTTGAATGATTTTATGATCAGCTCGAGCGCGGGCTTCTCCTAATGGGGGAATCATTTCCGTTAAGGGCTTAGCTTGGTAACTGGGCTTCTTACTTGGCTCCGTTTTTGCCTGCTCATCCGATTCTTCTTGAAACAACGGGACAAGAGATTCCTCTTCTGAAAGAGGTACGCTGTCGTCAGCCTTAGTGGAAGGGCTTGCTTGAGCCGACTCGGCGGGTTCTTCTTGCGGACTTGGCCCAATGGGATCAGCATCTTCGTCTAACGGGTCAAACACGAAGACATCCCGAGATTGGGCTTCAAGAGGATCGACGATCGCCTACAGGCCTGGCTTAGTAGGGATGCCCTCCTCATCTGAGGGATCGAAGATGAAGGTTTCTGCCCGAACTTGGACTTCGGGGGTCTCAACGGGCTCCTCCCCTCCAAAGACAATAACCCTTCGGAAATTTGATGGGCCAGGGCCCTCCCCCTTGGAGGTTGTTAGAGGCTTGGCCCGCCCACGACCTCGGCCCCTGCCGCGGCCACGGCTTTGGAGTTCCGCATTCCGACGTCTGTATGTCGCCATGGTGATCTTTACTGCGGTTGCCGAAGTTGACCTTTGTAGACTCTCTGGTGGAGGTATTGATACCATGTTGCAGGAAAGTTGACTTAGCATGGCTTCCAACTTTTGTATGGTGAGTTCTGTGTCCTTGTAGCAAATGGACAACTCCTCTGGGATAGGGAGCTGTTCACCCCTTTGTGCTTGTTGGTACATTGATTGGAGCCACTCCCTGAGTTGGGCTTTGTGCTTCAATTCGTCCCATGGGATATACTTGTCAAGTGAGACGGGCCCCGTCGGCCTGGAAGGGACGTACTCCTTCAATTAATCAATTAACTTTTGGAGTTTTTGCAGAGGAGCTAATTCCCCACGTGTTTCCATAGCGGCAGCTCGCTTGGCTTGCCTCTTTAATCTTCTCTTCAGATTCTTTTTTCTATTCTTTTCTTGTTTTTTGGCAAATGCTAGGTCGCTTTGTGAGGGAACCGCGGCCTTTAGAGGGCCCGGGGCGACATGCCCTGTGCCGGAATTACCTGGGCGAGACTTCCCTTTGTGGGACTTGTGGGGAGTGCGTCTCTTTGAAGTGACACTGACCCAATCAGCCTATGTTTCATGGACTTGGAAAGTAGCCCTGATTGCCTGCTCGACTATTTCTGGGGGCAGTTCCTGAAACTCAGCCAAAAAACCAGTGTCTCGGGACGTCGATTCCTCCTTTGTTTGCTGCTGAATTGGCATGTCCCCCTGCCTGAGCGGTGTTGGCTTGGGCCTAACTCCCTGCTTTTGTTTAGGAATTTCCTCAGGTCCTTCTTGCTGGGTCTCCTTGCCCCTGCTTGACTCAGCGTCTGGCTTATCTTTTGATTGCCGGGGCCGAGCAGCATGGACGTGCCCACTATTTGGCTTGGCAATCGTTACTTGGGGTGTGCCGATTCGTCCTTGGTCGTTTCTCGGTTTGACCTCCTTGGGAGCTTCCTAGTCCGCCGGATTTCGTATGTACAAGGGACTGAGCTTGACCAGAACTCCGAGCATCAAGACGGGAACAAGGCTCCGGGGGCTCTCGTACCAAGACCTCCCTCCCTCCTAGAAAAATACCGAGGAGTCTTCGGGTGTCATCTTTTGAGAATGGCAGAGACTTCAACTCCTCCCATGACTGCCAACTGGATCGTTGGGACGGGGCATGACCTTGACAAGGTGTGCCTTCTCCCTTACCCACATTGCGGGATGTCGGCGGAATAGATGCGTGAATGACATTCATTGAAAAGACTGTTCGGCCGGGCGAGGAAGACCCGGAGGGCCTCTGAAGGGAGTCTTCTATGTTTATTATTCGACGGGCAATTAAATCTTACGCGATGTCCTTGAAGGCAGAGCAGTCATAAATGACGTGACCCATGGAACGATGGTAAAAGCAATAGCCGTACATCGTGCTCGTACTTGGGCCATTGTCCGGTGCAGGGCACTCGATCAAACCCTTTCTTCGACAGGTGTGAAAATTTTTCAAGGTTTTAAACCTAGGAAAGGAATACAGCTTTTGCGGGGCCTTATCGACCGATGAGTCCTCCGATTCTTCGGACAGCCATCCTCCAGTCCTCGGCCGCCTTCGAGGTTCTACTGTGGCTTTGGAGTTGCGGGTGGAGGCCGGGACCGACTCTCTGGTAGAAGGTGCTGGGGAGAGTACCGCCAATCGCTCGTCAATTTACTTCACGAGCTGTAGTAACTTTTGCTGATTGTGCTGCAGTCGTTTTACCTCATTCCTGATCTTTCGCACAGTCCTTCGGATGGCCAAGCATTCAGACATCTGAAGGAGAGCGCCTCCTTGGACTGCCTCATCCCTAACAGGGGGCACCGTGGGAGGTTGATCAGCAATTCCCCTTGTCTGTCTCACTGCAGAGATCTGATGAATAACATTCACCGAGAAAATTTGTTATATCCGGATATGGGGTTGTGGAGGATCAACCAAGTTTTCCTGTATTGCATTAGTGCCACTTTGGATTGCTTTCTGTATCCTATGCTTGCAAGGATAGCAATCTTCAAGAACATGACCCAGCATGCGGTGATAGTCACAGTAATTGGGCTCGTGAGCTTTGCTTACTTCCGCGGGTCTCTTGGGCTCTGGCAAGGATACGATCCCATTCTCTATGCAGAGCACAAAGAGCTTCTTGGTATGTTCCCTTCTGAAAGAATATAATGTCGGCCTTGGGGGCGGCTTGCTTGTTCCCCTCCGGGGGCCTTCGTCCTTCGGCGCTTCAAATTCTTCGTGTAAGTATTTTGAAGGGCCGCCTTGATCCAACATCCGTGCAGTTGCCTCTCTAAGTCTTTTCAACGTCATGCTGACTCCCTGGGAGTCGATCTCCCCCCTTTGAATGAGGGTTTCGATGCAATCTTGAATCCCTTCACACTCCCCAATAGGGTGAGATATGATAGCATGATACTCACAATAATTTGGGTGTGCTTTGTCTTCCTCCGTATAGGCCGGTGGTGGGTCATGTGTCAAGATCCGACCATCTTCAAGGAGGGTATGGAATATGCTTCTGGTATTCTCTTTTGGAAAAGAACATCGATGTGAGGGCCTCCAACCGGGATACCATAATTCGGGCTTGGTCCTGCTGGAGCCCGCTTCTCCTGCCCCTGGATCGGGGAATGTAAAAGCCACCGCCCGATAACTCTTGTTAGGGGGATGATGTTGGTGGATCACGTTGACCGATCGGGTAGGTCTTTCCCAAGCATGAGGTTGGGGAGGGTCGACCCGAGTCCCTTTCATTGTGATGAGCTAATTTTGTATCATTTTCTTCAGCTCATTTTTGAAAACATAACAGTTGTCAATAGTGTGCCGCAGCAAACGATGGTATGGGCAGTAATTGGGCTCATCTGTTTTGCCGGCCTCTTTTGGCCTTTTAGGCTTTGGCAGGGCTATTAATTTGTTCTTCATACAAAGGTTAAAGAGTCTACCAGTGTGCTCCTTAAAAGAGTAAGGAGTCTTCATGCGCTCGGCCATCTTTGTGGTTGGTGCTCTCTTTTCAGGTCTTTTGTCAGAATCACCTGGCGATGGTGCTTGGTCGGCTTCGATGGTTGGGGAGAAGTCCACCGCGTTTGCCTCTTTTCCTGTAGCAGGATGCTCCTTGGGTGGCTTGAGCTTTTGATGACGTGAAGGTGGGATTATCAGCGAAGAACATTTCAATTTTCGCGACCACAGAATTTAATTGGTCAAATCCCTTGATATTTGCCCCCAAAAGTCGTTCACTGACTTCTGGTGCCAGACCTCTTCGGCATATGGTTATGGCATCTTCTTGTGCTGGGAGATTGTCACATCGCATGCTGAGATCTCTCCAGCGTTTAATAAAGTCCAATGCCGTTTCCCCTCTCTTCTGCTTAAGTGAGCAAAGCTCGGCGAGGGATACTTTCCTTTCTGCCAACTGGAACCTATCGATAAATTTCTTTTGCATATCAGCCCAGTCAGCGACAGAGTTGGGCTTCAACCTCGAGTACCATTGAAAGGCACTTCCGGTGAGAGAAGTTGCGAAATATCGGAGGAGGTAAGATTCCTCCAGGGCCAGGTCGCCCATAGCAGTCATATAGTAGGCGAGATGCTCGTGTGGTGATCCTTACCCATTAAACTTCTGCAATTTAGGCACCTTCGGGCACTCCGGAGGGAGTTTCTTGAATTGGTGATGAATAGGGTAAGGCGCACTGTATAAGTCAACAGTAGCGATACCCTCGCCACCCTGGGCGAATTTGTCTTCAATAATCTTCTCTACCATGCGGCATTGGGCAATTGCCTCTTCCGCTCCCATGATCTGAGAAGACTGAATATTGAGCTGGGCTTGGAGTGGTTCGGCCCCTGCCTCGGCATGGGCGCTATGCGGGTGAACGGCCTGCCGATTGGCAATGACAGGATTAGGTAACTGTTGGAGATCCTGACCATGCATCGGTGTCTGAGGCCTTCGGGCGCTTATATCCATTTGGCGCTTCATCTCCAACATGAGATTGGTCATTTCTATATGTCATCTCTGTATAGTTTCAAATTTGACATCATCGGATATCGCCTGGAAAGCGGCCTTCGTCGGTGGCTCAAAAGCCAAATTGGGATAGCCATCGTCATGAATGCTCATAACATCCAGAAAGTGAGAAACGTGAGGGGAGAAAGGAGAGAGGAGAGGGTTAAAAAGAAAAAGTAAAATAAGAAAATTAGCAAATTTTCTCAAATCTGATATTTGGCTCAAAACTCTGTAAATTTAGACAAATATGAAAAAATAGCCTACGCAATTCTCAGAAACAGCACAACGCATCTGTAGCGTCCCGGAGTCTCAAAACTCAATAGTTTACTCTCCACGGGGTTCCATAACTTATATAGGGAAAAAATCTGCGTGCATCGTAAAACACAACTCGGGACCCACGAAAGCATCCGAAAGCTCTCTGATTCTGATCCGAAGGATCTAAGGCATTACATCCTCCCCTCCTTTTAGAACTTTTATCCTCGAAATTCAAGGAGCTAACAAGTGAACAAGGGAAGAACAACCCAAGTGTTGCTACGCTCTCCAAGCATCAGCCAAAGCTCGAACACTTACCACAAGCACACAAAAACACGAAATCACAATTCTCGAAAAACATAATTCAAAGGAACACCGCCAGACCATGATCACAAACAAGATCATCATGCTCCAGATCTCAGGACAAATCAATCCGTAGAATGAGCACAACACACCAATGAACAACAGTCTGGCACCTCCGAAACAAGGCAACATCGCTATCGTCTCACAAGAAAATGAGATACGATCTATGCCACGAAAAATAACCACCAACAACACAAGCATCAGCTCTTCACGAGGAAGACAAACATCTCAGTTGATTGCTCAAACCATTAGCTTCCGCACCGTAATGAACAAATGAAACTAGCACACAGAACGCCAATGACAGCACTGGACCACAAACACAGTCAAGTCAGTCCTCACTCAGACATTACATCTTATTCGAGTCGCATGGTAACTCTACTACGACAGAAGAATACAGCACAACCAACTGACAAGATCACGATCCACACAATGCCAAATTCAAACTCATAGGGAACTCCTCCCACACTGAACACAACCAACAGCCAACCACAACACCTGTAGAAACCCGGCTCCATTCTCAACACAGAACCCTGGAACACAACTGCAAGCTGGGTCACAACAAGGCACAATTACAACTGAACACTCGGCTACAAAGGGACTAGCCATGCACAGCTTACCAACAAGGACCTACAACAACGCTCAGAAAAATGCATCTCTAGGACCACGATCACGTCCCGAGAGTACAACTTCCAAGAAAAAATATAAATAAAGAAAGGGTACTCAATCAGCATATTCACCAATAGATTTCCCCAATTCTCAAAACTGCCAGTGCCAACAACCACAATGCTTCAAGCAATGGCACTAGAACCAACAACATCAAGGCACAAATATAGCCAAGACGAAGACACACCGAGGCAACAATCCTCTCGACTGGCCAGAATCTTCCAACCAATGATCCTCGACCAATGGGTATAAATCCACACGCTTCTATTGCACACTCTACACAACATACACAAGCAAAATAAACAACTCAGCATCTGCATCTCAGCACACCTCTCGGCACCATCGCAACTCATGAACCACAATGTACCATGCCTCGAGTACCGATCCTACTAACAGCGGATCACAAGTTGCCATAGTGGAAACCAACGTGTCAAGAGCCACAGCACAAGCCACCAAGAATACCAATCTCAGCTCATCCTCGTGTCCCAAAATGATTACTGAACCTTGTAGGGAGAAATGTTGTCGGAGATTCAGTGTTTCACGGCTTGTCTCCTTTGACTTAATCCTTTAAATTTAATTTCCTATTTAGTTTTGATGATTAGCAATAGTATATTTTTATTTTTCAATTCTTGGATTTTGATACTCTAAATCCATGATTATTTTGACAATAATGTTCACATTTTATGGCCTTATGTGCATGCATTCTATAACTAAGGTCAATGCACATCTTGCCTTGGGCAGACTAAGGTCGATGCACATTTCCCTTAGTCATAACTAAGGTTGATGCACATCTTGCCTTAGGCAGACTAAGGTCGATGCATATTTCTCTTAGTCATAACTAAGGTCGATGCACATTTCTCTTAGTCATATCTAAGGTCGATGCACATCTGCCTTAGTCATACATAAGGTCCAAACACACTGTGCATTGTGCATATTAAGGTCGAAGCACATTTTACTTCATGCATTTTAAGGTCGATGCATATTCTACAATGTGTGTATTAAGGTCGAAGCACATTTTACTTCATGCATTTTAAGGTCGATGCATATTCTACAGTGTGTGGATTAAGGTCGAAGCACATTTTGCTTCATGCATTTTAAGGTCAATGTACATTCTGCTTGTGCATTCTAAAGTCGAAGCACATCTTGCTTGTGGCACACCAAGATCAATGCACATTTCTCAATGTGCTTGGTGAGGTCTACGCACATGCATGCATAAGGTCCGAGCACATGCATAAAAGTCTTAGTTAAAGTCGGAGCACATGTTGCACCAGGTCTAAGCATATGCATTGAAAGTCTGTGCATATATGCTAGTGTGCAATAAAAGGTCAGAGCACATTCTGCATCATGCATAATGAGGTCGGTGCACTTTGTGCCTTGTGCTAAACAATGTCAATGCATATTTTGCATTCGGCATATAAGGTCAGTGCACCTTTTCCAAATCTGCCTATAAGGTCGAGGCAATTGTGTTAGACATAGGTACAAAGTCTATGTACATTCATGCATGATGTCAATCCAAGTCGGTGCACATTATCATTTGCACATACCAAGGTCGGCATACATTTTCATGTACCATCTAGAGTTTGAGCACATGCATAGCATTCTAGGTCTGTGCATGCATTCAAGTAGAAGCATATCTCTCTCCATTGCAACTAAGGTCTATGCACATTCCAGCTTCAAGGTCTACACATAGTCCGTGCACATGTAGATCTATATATGCTTTAAGTCTATGCATCTTTTGTTATACCCTAAGACATTCTGCATAACATCTATTTGATAGGCCTGAGCATAAGTTGTTACTTCATAATTGTCTAAGTATGAATTCCTCATGCTAGTTGTTTGACCAAATGTCTTGACTCTGATTGGCAGGATTAATGCAAGTATCAGGTTTATGAGATCAGTAGAGCATTAAGTGAGGCACGTGATCCAAGATTCAATGATTGAAGCATGTGATTCGAAGAAACTTGTTCTCCAAGAAGACTCAGCCACATGTTCTTCTTTCACCTACTAGATATGACACGTGGGCAACTTATTCTATCTGCCAGATGAGAAGTCTTGGCGGGAACATTCCCTCCACGTGCCAAGATGACAACTTGTGGGGACCACTCAGTATCTCAGACGCTCTATAAATAGAAGACCCCTATCATTTGAGAGAGATGATCACAATCACGAACTGAGCAAGCCTGAGCGAGATCATACACAGTGATCCAGAGAGTTGAAAGAGAGAGCTCGTGTGAAAAGAGAAGAAGAAGAGAGAGTTGCAGAGAGACCTCTAGAAAAGAGAAAAATAGAGTGCCATTTCTAAAGAGAAATCTAAGAGTTGAAGAGCTGGTTTGTGGTCACGATCCCTAGATCAGATCTAAGATCGTTTGCTCTTTTGTGAGCTAAATTGTGCTTAGAGTCAGATCTATTTTCTATCGTCCCATTGTTTTCTTGTTTCCTTTACTCTTCTTTCAAGCTGCGTGTCAGTGGTAGCCAAGCTGTAATGCTTAGCGGGTGAGATGGATACCTGATGTGACACGAGGTGGAGGGGTCTTCAAGATTCGGTTGATGGTCGCGCTACCTGCTCCTAGCGCCTTCATGAAGAACACGCTTGGACGATGGAGCGCGTCCAGTGTCGGCAGCTTGACGGCGAAGGGGGGAGCTTCTTCCCAAAATGCCTCCAGGTCGCGCTATACCCCGGACGACCCCACCAGGGTGAAAAGGACCCGCCAAGGGTCATTTCTCCCCAGGTGGTCCCCACCCGGAAACGACCCTGCGCGGGGGCATGCGACCACGCCTTGGAGCCACCGGGTCAAACGACCCCACGTGAAGTCCGTTTGACCTCGACGGGTCCCCTCGGGGTCAAGCTTGACCCCGAGCGGCCTCTCTCGGGTGCCCACCTTGTCAGGGTGGGTTAGAAAAGGCAGCGCCTCCCTTTTAAAACCCTGATTCTGGTCTTTTTTGTTGGTTTGCTCGTAGTAGGACATGTGGAAGGGAGAAAGGCTTCTCCTTTGTCTGTTCTTTAGTCTTCTCCGTGCCGTTGATCAAGGGGAGAAGTTTGTTTTTATTGGGATCGTCTCATACACGCGTGCCGGACTTTCCGTTAGTGAGTGAATATCTTCCATATGCGCATCCCCTTGCTGTGATGTTGTTTTACTTTATCCCGGACATCCGGTTGGAATTCCCAGGATTCGGAAATTTCTCTGGGATTACGACTCTTGGCTTCATGTCGTTCATAGGTTGTTGTGGGTATGATTTGCCCTCAATCACCTCGACTGCTTTGAGGAACTTGTGATTGATGATGTTTTTTGGACCGAGAGTTCCAGAATGTGGAGATAACCCCATGGAGTGATGGTACTGACTTTGCGCCGTATTTCGACCACTGTTGAATAGCTTGATTAACCTTGATTGTCTCAAGGAACTTCTCTCGATTAAATCTAGAAAATAATGGGTGTAACGAATGCCCCCCACGGGACGTCTGTGCAAGTCAGAGGCGGAGGCGGCCGACCCATGCCCTTCGTAGTTTGGTTGTTTGTCTCAAGTCCTTTCGACATAATGAGGCTTTGTAGGACTGCACTTTATAATTCTAATCCTCTACTTCCTTTTTTATTTCCGCAGTGCTTGTAGACATGGCCCGCTGTAGTGGAGATAGAGATCAACTCCAGGAGGCTGAGAATTGGGGGTTCCGACGATTACGGTATCAAGCAGACTGATCGGCACATGCCACCTTTTCCTCCATGTACCATCACTGGTGATAATTTTGATGAGGTGGACCATGGTCTTCTCTGGGTCGCAGAGTGCCCGACTGAGAGTGCCGGTGAGGGGAGGGAGTTGTGGACATCTATCGCATCACGAGGAGAGACGAAGTTTATACATATGATTGGTCAAGGGGATATCCATCCCACTATCCACTGGATCATCATCTCTTTCTCTTTGTTCAGAGCTTTGTTCCTATTGGCATAAGGAGTGATGATCCCCTTTTGACAGAGGAGAGGTGTCGTCTTGAGCGGGCCATATTCCTGGGGAGGGACAACATGCAGGGGACTTGCACCTTTTCTTGTCCGAGTTTTCCAGGGGGTTTTACTCGGCAGAGACAATATTCTGACCACACGAGTTTGGGTTTCTTTAGGCACTTTGACGGCTTCAGAGTTCGCACTGCCATGGTAGAGGTCCAACAGAAACTATTATGCAAGATAATACATGTACAGAAGTTAAGATCAAAACAACCACTGCATTCGTCACATATGAAACTACAGAGCATATCATATACTTCAAAATGAAAGGCCTATAAAATGCATAAACATGGAAGAGGAATAATAAATAGGAAGAGGGCATCCGCAGAAGGAACCAGTGACGACAAGGGACAGAGGAGGACGTAGAGGAGACGAGCTCTTCTGCTAGGGAAGCCATCGCTACGCGCACCTCGGAAGGGGATGACATTGCGAATGAGCCTAAAGACCTTAAAATAGAAGAGCGGGTGTCACTGTAGGGTCACGAGTGGGATCAGTGTGTCGATCGAACGCATCGCTGCAAAAGCAGATGTAAGACAGGCCCTCAGTATGTAGCAGAAAAAGGGAGAACAATATGAACCCTAGCCAGACGATTGTCGCTCGATCGCGGTAGATTGCAGAGGTGATTGGACTAGATAGGGTGTAGGCTTTAATAGGCTTCCCCAACCACCCTTCTGACCTTGCAATCTATCGTGACGGTTGCCGTTGACGGCCTAGCTCTCCCTCGAAGCGTTGGCCCCGGGAATGCACATATACCTCCACGACAAAGGCAGCAAGATTAGGGTAGCGAAGGTTGTGACGGCGACGACCACTAGGGAAACGCCAGCAAGAGTGCGAGGTCGGAGCACAGTGACGAGGGTTTTGCGTGTGGAGGAAGGAGGACGAACCCCAATCTCGCGATGGCTTCGGGGCGAAGGTTTAACTTTTCCCGTATTCACGCTGCAGCGTGGAATACGTTAGCCTGGGGTTAAGATGGGTTATGAGGAAATATTGTGGGAAAACCTCCCTGCCGTAACCCGGACAATCAGACTGAATAGGACAGAATAAAGAGAGATATCCCGACCTATTTCGCAATCAAAGAGGCCCTTAGAGACAAACTTACTACACATGTGGCGGAATAGTTATTAATTACACCATCATGATTTTTTCATTTCTATGAAAATTTTTGAGTGATATGCACGTCAAATTATCTTTACGTGAGTTCCAAACTACCATCCGGTGTGATTTTTATGCTAATAAAAAAAAGATGGGAGCACGTTATTTCTTTTTTACTGTGAGATGTAAGGTAGATAGGTGATTTGGTATTCAGGCAAATGTAACTCGACATGAGTTTGACTCAAAAAAATTCAAAAAAAATAGGTGAAACTGGTGGACTAAACCACCACCGGTGACGGTGTAGTAAGTGTTTTTTGAGATTTTATTATGGCAATTTGAGTTTTGCAAGAACTTCCGACCTCGATAGATCAACAAAAGCGACCAGATTAGCTGGTGATAGACATGAACTTTTCACTCTCGGCACCGACTTCTCCTCGCTCGGGGAATTGGCGTCTTTGACATTGAACTCACCAGAAGTGAGATCAGCTGTACTCCCTTGTCTACCAACGAGAGGGTAGGTTCCATTCCGGCGAGGGCTAGCCCTTGTTGGACCAAATGTCTGTGGAGCTCGGCGTTGGCAGCCTCAGACCCCTTCAGTCACTGCTCGAGCCCCACCTGAAGGGCCTGGTTGGCTTCCAACATTCAAGCAAGACCCTGAAAATGATGCCTCCACAAGCCAAAAGCACTGACGACCAGACACGCGCTCCTTGAGGCTACCGCCGTCAGCTCCTTCTCAGCGCCAAGACCGAACTCGCTGGTATGCTCATACCACTGCACGTTCCTCCCCATGAGATCAACGATCGTTGTGATCCCAGCCAGTCCGGATGGCAAGTCCTCGGGAGATGAGGAATGACCACGTTGAGGGTTCCCCGGCGGAGGGAGGACATTGGCGTCGTCAGCAGCGGGAGCCTTACCCTTGTCTCGCCCCCGTGCAGTGGAGGGTGACAGAGGGGGAGCAACCACTGACTCACCAACCGACGGCAGCGGTGGAGCCCCTGAAGGAGGTAGCTCGGATGGCGGATGAGGCATAACACGATTCCAAGTGGGAGTGGAAGTTCTCCCTCTCTTCCTCGCCCGACGTTGGTTATCCAACGCCGCCAGGTCATCATCAGTGAGGGGGGCACGGCTACCACCAGCCATGGCTGATTCTTCACTGGCTGCACTAGTGGTTCCCTCGGAGGAGCCCCTCTGAGGGCTAGGCCCTCCACTCGCTGCAGATGCCACCTGCGAACGCACCAGAGGGACGCCGGTCGAGATCGAGTACTGCAGCCTCCCAGGGGCAAACGTAATCTAGGCTTGGGGGGTAACGATCGACACCTGGCCGGCCCCCGGAGTGACTTGGTCAACGGGGTGGGGAGCAAACCGCAGCAACCTGACGATCTCGTAGGTCCACGATGAAACTTCAGGCACCCCTGAAAGCAGAGCGGGGAGCAAACCGCGGCAACCTATGCTTTTGTTGGACTATTCCTATGCTTTCAAAGCGTAGGTATAGGTCAATATGTACCTACATTTTTTGCTGGACTATTCCTACACTTTAAAAGTGTAGGGATAGGTCAAACTATACTTACGTTTCATAGAAACGTAGGTGTAGAGGCTGAAAGATGGTTCCTATGTCACGTACCACATTCTCTATTTATTTGTTGGGGAAGTCATCTCGCGCCTGTGGAGGCCTGTAAGTCCCAGAAAGTAGAGGCGTCAGAAGGACTCCCGGGTGTTACCCCAGGGGGCAACCCTCTGATGCTTAAGTCAGCAACGGAAAAGTAGAGTATAGAGAAGAGCAGGTGAGAGAGAAAGAGATATCGATGTAGGAGGCTGGGAAGTCGTGGAGATCTTCCAGACGAGTGCTCGCCGGTCCCAGTGCTCACTCAGAGAGTGCTCGCTGGGTGTTAAGGTCACCGGAAGGAACCTGTTGTGCCCCTATGGTTATTGGTCATTTGTATCTCATGATTTTGATAATGGCTAACACTATAAGTCATTGTTGTCGGTAGGGCTGTTCCCCCTAAGCCAGCAGCATCCTTGTGTGAGCCATTCGACAGTGCCTCAAACATCAACCCTCTGGGGGCCCATCTGGCAGACCCAGCACCCTCAACCGACAGGCCCTTCAATCCAGTAGCTTCCATCCATCCGGTAGCTTCTTGTTGAACTAGTGGCAGCGCTGGCATCCTGTAGCCCGGGGCTCCATCCGACAAGAGTGTTGAATCGACAGCAACCTCCCTCAACCAGTAGAAGCTGCTACCTCTGGCAGCAGAAGCTCATCCGATAGGGTCTTTGATATGGTGGCACCTCAGTGTGGATGCACTTTTTATCTTAAGCATCATTTTATGTTTTATCAGTTTATCAAGTGTGAGGGCATGCCAGTCACCTAGGTGACAATATGTTCAGGCTCCCAGACTGGAGTGGTCTGGAGCTAGTAGTGCACGTCGCCTGACTAGTCAAACGAAAGTGGGTATCGGGTCAGGACTGGAGACCCGCCGTGCCATAAAGGTCACGACGTTAATTGCATCTCCTGAGAGAGGAGAAAACCTTTGATTAATCGCCAAGATAAGGGGTCTCATGGACTAAAGATCAATTGGATAAAAAATGTATCGAAAAGCATTAAAATCCCCTATACTAGGATGCACTAGGGTATTTAAAATCATGTTAGTTGTATATTGACCATTTCATGTTCGGACTAACGTCCGGGTTGAAGACGTCTCAAGTGCATATGTGACATCCGGACATATGTATGCCAGAGTACGGCAAATTTTATATTCAAGGAAATGGAGGGATTCAGTTGAATCCCAGTGAAAATGGTTTAAATTCAGTGGATTATTGGTCGGGTGCAGAGTCGTGCCATGGCCATAATGGGGTAGCCCCTGGGGCCCAGGCATGACTTGCAATGGCCGTATCAATATTCCCCTTGCTAGGGGTTAATGGGGAAGAATCAAGATCAATCGCCATCAATTTCTTAGCAAGGGCTTTTATATTCATTTTTTTTATTATCACATTTTCATGCTATTATTATTATCATTATGTGATCGCTAGGGCTCAGCACGGGGTAGTCGACCGAAATTTGAATTCGATCGACCGGCCCTAGCCCCTTAAATGGGTCGATCCAATCGATGATCGGTCGACCGAACCCTGCATTTTGTTTCTAACTTGTCTTCTTCCTTTGTTGGGTTTTAGAGGGAGTTCCTCATTCATTTTTGTATCCTCATTCATTCAGCCATGTTGGCACAGCATTTTATTTGTCTTGAAATGCAAGTCTTTTTTGTTGGCCCGAGGGGGTGGTGGTAGGTAATAGAAGTCATAATTTTTTTACTGCAACTTTGAGAAGTTGTGGTAGAAAATCATGAATTCTGAAAGATGTACCTCTCTTTCTCGGACTTCTTTCTCTCTCTCCGGTGTGTGATTTCTACCCTTCTCTTAGCACTACTCTTTTTCTTTCTCTTACACATGTTTCTCTTCAAATATTTCTTATTTCCATTTTGGACGAGAAGAGGCCTCCATATTTGGAGTACAAGAAGTTTCCAAAAATTCAAAGCAATTCCCATTGGTTCTTAATTACAAACAGAATGATTTGTGCTCATTGCACAATAATGATGGGACCTCTTAGCCCCTTTCCCCTCGCTTAAAATATAAGTGCAACAGTAACCTTTTGGTTTTTACGTGATCTTCCAAAATCTTTCAAGAAAACCATGATAAACTTCATCATAGGGTTTATAGATCATCATGCAAAGTTCATTTGGATAAGGTTGGTCATTGACATCAATAAGTCTTATCCCATAACATAGAATTGATTTGATCCAAGGAAAGATCTAACACTTTTTAAAAGATTTGGCAAGATTTCTGTAACTCTGTCCAATGTCAACCCTCTACCAATTAGACAAGAATTTATCCAAAGCCCATGGCGCCTATTGGTGGATCTATAATCATATTCTTAGTGACCCAGTTGAAGCTCATGCAACCAGGGAGCAACCCTCAACGATTCCCCTGAAATCGGAAAAAAAATTCCCAGATGAACAGGGAAAGTTCGAAGATTGATATGTGATCCACGACCTTCTCCTATGCAACTCTCAGCCGAAAATAGATTCACACACAAGGCCTACCTAGCTGAGATAGATTTTGAAACGGACCACAATGGAATTGCCCCGTAAACACAGAACATAAAACGATAGGGATGAAAAACATTACTCGCCATCTCCTCGGCCTGCTGAGGGGTAAGCTTGGCAGCGAACCCACTTGCCGCCGTCTTGTAGCTGTAGATCAGAGCCTCCTTCGCAGCTTCCTCACTGCTTAAAAGAAAGAAAAATGGTACTAGCGAATAGAGAGAGAGAGAGAGAGATGATCCATGAAAAGGTAGAAATGGATTAAGGTAATTAGAACAAGGGACCTGCCGAGGACGGAAGCGAGGGTGTTGACGTGGTGGACCTCCGGCTCGACCTCGACATGGTCCGGCTTCTGGACGAATACGATGTGCACGGCCGCCGCCTCCACCTTGGGCACGGCCGCCGCCTCCTCCACCTGGTTGGGAACGCCCGCCGCTCCTTCCTCCGCCATCGACGACGCCGACGAAACCAGGACCAGCAACAGCAACCCAAGTCTAACGAGATTTGTGGGAAGTCCCATACAGGTGGAGCAGGTCGGTGGTGATCAGGGAGGATGTCAACGTTCCTTAACACGAAGAATGAGAGGGACACAATATTGCTTTAGGATTTTTGCTAGTAAGTCTCTGCAGTCCTGGCTAATTGTCAAACGGTCTATGAATTACAAAGGTTTGTCTGTGAGTCTCTAAAATCTTCTAACTCCTTCAGTCTTACTAAGAAATCCACGTGGTCAAAGGTAGTAAAAAAAATATCTCGTGAAATATTCCATCTTAATTTGACATAGAAAAGATAAACATGCCCTTCCTCAATGAGGTCTTCTCTCTCGAAGTCTGACCATTTAAATGCTTGGAATTATTGGAGTGCACCTGTTAGAGGTGTTACTCATCTGACAGGACCCAAGAACTCTTGGGCTCCTAGGTATGCAAAATAATGCTTTGTTTGCAGGTGTGCCTTGATGGCAGAAAATAAAGGGGTTAAATAAAAATCAAGGCACATGAAGGTCAGTCAAACCCCACTCTTATTTTCTTTATCTTGTTACTTGAATAATTCTCTCTGAGTTATTGCATGTCTAGCTAGATTGAATTCATTCATGTCAATTGATGCAATCCTGTCTTGAGTGTTATATTTCTGATTGTCTGCCACATGCAAATTCAAATGAGATTTTACATGTTAAAATCCATTCATATTCATAGTAGAAGCATAATCCTGGATGACCCTTCTGGTATATCAAATGATACGATGGGAGAAGGACAGATCATTTCTGTCTAGAAATCCACATCATGCGTAGAGGCTAGTCCTCTGCCAAGTACCAAGGGTCAAAGTGATAAATTTACAATTTGCATTTCATAGTTGCATATTTGTGTACAATGAGAAAAGGCCTGTTGCTTGATTGAAATTACTGCACACAGTGAGGGGGAGCTGAGTTAATGCTGTCAAAAATAATTGGTCTGCTTCAGCTGTCAGAATATGTGTTTTTGCTAGTGCTACTAGTTGGAATGTTATAAGGCTGAATCTTTGTCGAGTGCAGTCAATGATACTTTGATGTTTAGCTGGAACAGTCTGTCTAGATAAGCTAGCGGGTCGATGCATATGGAAGATGCTCTGACCTTGCTATGTTAATAGGTCAATGCATATGATAGGTGCACCGACCTTACCATGCTAGCTGGTCAAAGCATAAGAAAGGAACATTGACCTTAGTACACTAGCTACATGAAGTACATGAGAGGATCATCGAGCTCACTACAGAGGATTAAATGTTTGTCACTGTGATTAGTCTTGTGATATGTGTAGAGCTATTGCTGTAACTCTTTCTGGCTGGAGTGTATAACTTGGTTAAGCTAGTAGGTCAATATTTGTGGAAGGAACACCGACCTTACTACACCTGGAACAAGTTGTTTGTTGTTAGGTGTTGTGCTCTATGTAGAAGGTTGATTTCTGATGAGAGGCTATTAAGGTTGTGCATTGGTTGCTTGCAAGACTGATCTTAGTTCTCCTTTTGCTTCTGTGTGGCCATCTACATTACTCTTATATATCCATTCTGTCTTTTCATCTTTGCCATCTATGACAAGTCTCTCCTATTCTACCTTAAATGTCTATGCATCTTTTCTGGGGGAGTTTGTCATTAGAGTCTGTCATTCAGGGGGAGTCAGTTATAAAAATCTGTTATCTTTACTAATCTAGAGATATAATTACTAGGCCACCCAGATGTAAAAGAAGTTGCTTGATCTTACAGAAATGTGATCTGCTATTCATGGAGATTAAATCTAACCTTAATTGTTCAAGATTATCATGCCATCCTTAAACCCACACCATCCTCTTTTCTACCTTTAAGGTTACTATACTCCTAGAAGAAGTAGAAGTTGTTTTATGATTAAGAAGGTTGAAGCAAGGCGAGGAAGATAGTATGGCGGAGATGCCAAGAAGAACGAGCTCTAAAGAAGTATTGGCTAGCCTCTTAGCGAGTCAAAAGATGACCGACCAAATTCATGCCACTAAGGGAATCAATTTGAGGAAGCTTGCGACGTGGACCATCAAAGCATTGGAACAAGACAAAGAGGAAGACATGGAGGAGCTTTTGAAAGCGTTTGTGATTTGTATAGCTGGAGCACTCCTCTTCCCTTCGGTGGACAATTTGCTTGAAGAAGAACAATTGAGTGCGATATGCGGGATATGGGAAGGTAAGAGAATTGGCCCGGTGGTTCTAGCCTACCTCTATTGTAGGCTCACCTCGGCTAGTATGGGGAGGCCTCTCTATGGGTCTATGCTTCTCTTCTCTAGTTGGGTGGACTTCCATTTCAAGTTCGATCCATGCGAGGTGGCCCAAAGTGTCTCGAGAATATTCCACAAGAGTCCTCTCAACTACATGACTAGCATGGTGGGGATAAGTGAGAAGGTGACCAACCGTGTACCAAAACTCAAGAAGCAAGTGGAGTGGCGCAGACATTTCAAGTCCATGGCCCAAAATATGTTCACTTGCACACCGGGGGCCCTCCTATCTCAAGACCTCTGCACTAGGTTCTCTTCCAAGATGGAGCTCTGACTGATCGGGGCGACAGAGCTCGTCCTCTACAACGCACATAGATGCCTCTCTCAACTCGGCTTCCCTCACCATGCATTTAAGGAAGCATCTCATGTTCCGCCGATGAAGAAGAAGGAACTGGGCACGAACGGTGATAAAGAAGAGATGAAGACTATCAAAGCTATATAGCAGATTAGCAACTTCCGACGGCCTGTGAAGAAGATTGAGAACGACCGAGATCAATGGAAAACCTATGTAATAGCACTTAGAAATTTGAGACCCAAAGTGGCTCCAAAATGATATAATTGGTTATTTTCCAATGACTAAGACATTTATTCCTCTATTGAGCCATGTCAGTATTTTTAAGACAAAGATTCCCTCAAACTTCGCTGATTCTGTTTCTCCAAAAAGGGTTCTGTGAAAATTCGCATCCAGCCCATAAGGCACGACTTCTTTAATCTACATTAGCTTCAAAGACACCATTTTAATTATCATTTTCTAATAAAATAATTAATTTCCAAAATTGGCGTCTTCCTTGTTGACGCGATTTCTTGAACTTGCGTCTTTTTACAAGGTTGTGCATTCTTAAATACGTGCCAATCCACCTGATGCAAATTTTCTTCAAATTTCAAACTCCTTAAACTCTTCTTAAACCTCTTTTCCTCATCTCTCCCCATTTCTTTCTGTTACACTCCT
Source organism: Amorphophallus titanum (assembly GCA_024336825.1). Lineage (NCBI taxonomy): Eukaryota > Viridiplantae > Streptophyta > Magnoliopsida > Alismatales > Araceae > Amorphophallus > Amorphophallus titanum. Next base: position 48,928 of record JANBPO010004017.1, read on the forward strand.
TCCACAACTCTTCCAGCTACCGGCGAGTGACCTCCCCTGATAAATCATTTCTCCAATAACTCCAATAGTTGTTCTTTCAATTCCTTCATTTCAACAATGGACATCCGATACGGAGCTTTAGAAACTAGTGCAGCTCCCAGAATTAAATTAATAGAGAAGACCAGTTCTCTCTCTGGAGGAATACCAGGCAACTCATCTAGAAATACATCAGAATAATCCCGAACGATAGGAATATCCTTTAGAATGGGTTCCGTATGCTCGGTCATAGTAATAGAAACTAAGAAACTAGCACAACCCTTCTTTAATAATTTTCAGTTTTAAAGGCCGAAATAAGAGATAGGTGTCTAGAATGCTTGACACAAGAAAATAAGAGGTTGGGGTAACCAATAAAAGTTACGGTACCCAACTTACAGTTGACACTAGCACCATGTGTAGATAACCAGTCAGCTCCCAAAATAATGTCATATCCTTCCATCTCCCTGCATACTAAATCAGCGGGTAAGTTGTAACCGCTAACTAGAACTTCACTTGCAGGATAGAAGTATTTAATCTCCGATCCCGCTCCAATAGGGGTGGTAATGATAAGTTTAGATTCAAATGGAACAGGCCTCATAGTTAAGATATCAGCAAAGCTCTTAGATATAAATGAATGCGTAGCTCCAGTGTCAAATAAGACAGAGGCAACCCTTGAGCACACAAAGAGAGTACCTTCTACGACGCCTCAATCTTTGGTAGGTTCCGCATCCATAAGAGCTTGAAGTCTTCCTTGCTTCTTGATAATAACTGGAAGCTTTTCCGACAGAGCTTGCTCATTGAGAAGTGGACAATTTGGAATCCTATGCTCCCGACTTCCATAACGAAGACAAGCACCGAGTCTTCTCCAGCACTCATCTGCTTTATGTCTGGGCTTCTCACAATATTTGCATAGTTGTTTTGATGATGCCGCAACCGGGACAATCTCGTTGTCGAATGGCCCCGGTTGCTTACCCTTTTGAAAGTTACGGCCATCTTTATTGAAGTTATGCCCATCAAAATTGGGCCTCTTCGTCCCGAAGGAGGGCTTGAAATTACCAGACCCAGTAACTTGCTCCTTCTTGGCATCTCTTCCCCGGATGCGATCCGACAACTCCGTTGCATCTTCTAGGAGTTGGTCTTTTCTCATCGCATCACTATATATTTGAATATCCATTGGGGCGAGTTGAGTAATATACTGGGGTTTCAAGCCGTTTAAAAATCTCCTCACCTTCATCTTTTCGGTACCCACGAGGTGTGGCACGTACCGTGATAATCTTGCGAATTGGGCTTTATATTCAGCCACTGACAAACCCCTTTGCTTCAAGGAAGTGAATTCAGCGGCCTTCCTTTCTTGTACTCGATCGGAGAAGTATTTGTCGTTGAAATGCTCCACAAACTCGTCCCATATCACATGATTGTAAGGTAGAGTTACTTTCACTGACTCCCACCAAGCACGAGCATCCCTTTCTAGTTGAAAGGTGGCGAGTAGGACCTTTTCCTCATCAGCGCATTGCATGACTCAGAATATCCTCTCGATTTCTTTTACCCAATGTTCGGCCTCATCTGGGTCCGTAGACCCAGCGAACTTGGGAGGGTTCATACTCTTGAAATTCCTATGTAATTCTCCAGCTCCCCGGTTAGCTCCTCCTTGAGCAACCTGCTGCAGAGCTTGAGTTAGACCTTGCACCGTCCGTTGCATTTCGCGCCATTGAGCTCTCTCGGCAGCCATTGGCGAGAATTAAGCCTGCAACCACAATTACAAGGCTTAAACGTCTTCTTTACTTCTTGATATTTATTTCTCTTGATATTTATTTCTTGACTAATCATTCTTTAATCATTTTTTTTAACATAGCCCATGGCTCTACCCACTCTCACCGGAAGGGTTCAAGATTCTATCAAAGGTTATTGATCAACCCTTAGAACCTATTTTAAGGGAAACCTAGGATTTATGGAACCTAGGCTCTGATACCACAAAGACTGTCACGCCCCGACGCAGAATATTAAGGCGCGACGAGTCGTAAACATTCATGTCAATCAGAGCATGTATGATTGGGGGTCTAATCACAAGGTAGATGATATGAAAATAATACTTCTATTTCATTGAACCCTCACTAGGAGGTAACGCCCCCTAGGCCCTCCCGCTTCCCTTGCTCTAAAAAGGGAATGAGCTGCTATATAAATATAGGAAAACTCTCTGGAATGATAAGCCAACTCTAGCCACTTCATTGGTGAGGAACAGTGTCGTGCCTTCACCTCCCTTGCCTCCTTCTCAAACTCGGATCTTACCATTGTTGACTTAAGCAGTGGAGGGTTTTCCTCGGGATCACAACCTCGGGCCCCTTGATCGTTTCTTCCCCATTGTTTGGAGAATTCTTCGTTGAGGTGGCTACCCCCTGCAATCATCTCAGATTTGATGATCCACGGCTAGCACAAGATCTCACCCCTTCAGGCATGTTTCGGCCTTGTGGCCCATGGTAATAGGTTCCCCGATGTTGTCCCCCATGATCGGGGTGAATGGGACTCGATTCAGGGTGAAACGATGGGTTCCGGACCTTTTTTAGTCAACTAACACATGGGGTCGATTGACCGGTGGGCGTGTTTGTTAGGTCCCTTGGGTGCAGCCGGATCTAGAAGGGGGTTGAATAGATCTGGTGACAAATTTTTCCCTTTTAAAAACTTAAATGATAGAGCCATAGACCGTAACTGACATGCAAGTGGTATTCTGTCCAATGCGGACAGTGGTTTCAACAAGGGCAATTCAAAGTAATAGATCAAAACACCACACACAAGAAATCAAGAGATATGCAGTTTAGATGGCGGTTGAGGTCGACACACCCTCACAATGGGGTCGACACAGCTCAAAGCTAGTTCAGAAGTTAGGGAGATCTGTTGCACTAGAATGCAGGGATCTCATCAAACTCCAACTAGGTGTACGAGCAAAATAACTGTGTGTGTGCTTTTGTGATCAACCAGAATTTCATACATTAAAATTGGCACACGAACCTATGAAGGGGGGATGGAAACATGGAGCAATCACACACATCATAACCCACTGCACAGGGATTTTTAAGGTGGTTTGGTTGCAAACCCGCAACTTACGTCCACCCCTCACCAAATCCAATGAGGCTTTACCACACGAGGATGAAGTCCTCAACACACACGGGGATTAACCCCCCCCCCCACACACATACACACGGGGACGAACCCCACACATATACACAAACAAAGAAAAACAAGCTGCAAGTGCAGCAACACGACACGGGAATAGACCCCCAAGAACACACACGGCTGAGCATAGCCAAAGACCCACTTCCAATTTCCAAGCTGAGCACTGGACACGCTACTATAGCAGCAGTACAACACACCAAAGATAGAGTTTCAGAATCAGCAAAAAAAATAAGACAAGGAAAACACGAGTTGTAGCTTCAGATAGGAATCATAAAGCTTCAAGCCAAAGCTACTCTTCAAGCTTAAGACCTCGCAGGGCTGCTCTCTCTTAAGGCTTCTCCTCTTCCTTTTGCTCTCTCTCTTCTTTTACAGTACTGGACTGGGCCGGACCAGGTGCTGGGCTGCTAGCTCTCTTCTTATAGGTTTTCTTTAGCACACGTAGGCTCTTCTCTAAGGCAGCAACAGCTCCTCTTCAACCAGGACCTTTGAATTTATAGAAGAGCTTGGAGAAATTTCCCTCCAAGGGAACTGTATCTGATTGGCTAGAGTAAATAATGGTTCTTTTGAAAAGAATCTCTTCTCCAATTTGTGTAGCACATTATGAGAGAACATGAGCAAAATATATTGCCAGATTGACTTTTGATTTGCTCAGAGGAAAATAGAGGGTCTCTTTTCTCTAGCTCCATCTCACCCCCCCCCCCCCAAATGAGGCTAAACCCCTCAAAAAGGGAGTCCTCAACCAATACCTCCTCCATTGTGGACCCCCCTCTTGTGTAGGAATGACTTGGGGAAGGAAGGCAGGAGAGACCCCCAGTCCTTGCTGTCCACCTAAGCCATTGGTATCTTCCGTGTCCTCATACGGGAGACCTGACTTAGACCCCATGAGAATAGGTCCATTGGCTGCCCAAGTGGGAGGACCCATCATGCAAAGGTGGCTGCCTCCACTAAGGAGGCTGTCAGCCGCCAGCAAAATAGGGACCCCAAGGATTGTTGACCACCATCCTGCACGGGGTTGTCTCCCGTAAGCTCGTCTCACGCCGGGTACCAGAGCCCGCATGGCTGCTGCCTCTAGAGGGCCGAACTCTCACCCGAGAGGAGCCTTCCTTTTCGTTCCCCTATCTCCTTAGCCCTGCTAGAGGTTCCACCAGGCGGCATCTCCGATGCCCATCCGTCAGAGAGGACCTATTGCAGCCGGATAGTCAGAGCGCCTAATGGAGCCAATCTACCCGCCGATGGCATCGTTGCCCCTCTCAGTTGTTCCCTATACGCCAGTCCGTCGAAGAGGATCTCCCCGTCGTTGCTTGAGCACTAGAGGCCTACCAAACAATACCCCTCGATCCGGCAAGGGGGTCCCCCAGTGCGGATCCACCAAATCCCATTCGACACTCGCTCGTATTGGGTAAGTCACGGGTACGTGCTTCTTGACCCGACACCTTCTGCCTGCGATCCGAACTGTCGAGATTGTATCCGAGCTGGCCCGCTACCTAGCCTTCCACCCCGACCCCCTGTTTCCTGGCCCACCCAAGCACCACAATGCAGACCAAATTGGATCCGACAACCGGATCAAATTTTGAACCTCCACCCACCATTGTACTACTTCCACTTGACCGACACCCCAAAACACACCCTGGCCACCGTTGGTCTTCTGACCTTCCGGTCGTCTTCGACGATGATCTAGACGACAAAGCTCTCCCCATCGACGTCAAAGGAAATCACTGCTGGCACCACCACTGCACTTGAAGCCCAAATTGATGCTTTGACTGATGTGAGGACATATGCCGGAGTAAACCTCAAACTATCTGCCACCAACTTACCAAAACTCCAGATCAAGAAGGCGACACACTCCTCGTCGCGGAGGATGAAGGGAATCCATTCGATTCTGATCCGTGGCCCAACTGGTAGGAAACTCGTCCTGGACACCTATCAGATATTCCGCTGGCTGCATCCGTCACCTCTCACCTTTAGTAGAGCACTGACCTTCTCGATATCTGCCATCCCATTCCCATCGACTAGAGCAATCCAAAGTCAGCGCGAGAGCCATGCATTCCAGTCATGGAGAAGCTCCATAGGAAGCGACCCTGCCTCCAAACACTCCCCGCGTCCCCCCCCCCCCGCCCGGGGGGGGGGGGGGGGGGGGCGCGGGGGGGCGGGAGTGAAGACTTAGGAGTCATTATTGTCTAGATCGAGTCCATGTAATTTTCTAATTTCTTGAGTCTAGTGGATTGTACAAAAATGGAAGAAGGCCAAATTAGTGAATGTAATTTGAATATTTTTGATTATCAATGAAATAGAAATTAAATTTGAATGAATTATTGTGCAATTACGTCTATGAATGTGATTGTCTCGCGCTCTGATCATGCTCACTTGCAAGAGGCTTACCATGCCGGCTGTTCACGTTCTCCCCGAGCGAGTCTTCCGCTGTAGATAAAGGCTCGGGACGTGACATACATATCCCCAACACTCGAAAGATGACCAGCGATTTCTTTCGTTGAATCAACTCTCCAAGGGTGGCGAGTCAGAGTCTTTCTTGCTGTGGCCATAAGTCGATTCTCTTGTCTCTCCCTGTCTGTGTTTGTCTCTCTGTCTGTGTGTCCCCATCTCCTCTGGCGAAGGTCCATTTATAAGGGTTATCTGGGTGGCGAGGGTCTGTCCCTTAATAGGGAAAGGCGCAAGTCGTGGGGTAACGTCTCTCCGTGATCGTGGAGAGTTTTTCGTTGAGGGTCCGTTCCTCCGGAGTCGGGCGATTCTCTGGCGAGTCATGTTCTATTCGATACTAGTAGGAGGAGAACCCGACTCGATATTGTTAAATAAAAGGATAGGAAATAGAACGGCCCCTATAAGGCGTGCTCGTCTTTAGTGGAGTTGAAGTTAATGTTGTGGGAGGCAACGTTCCATCGTCGAAGGGTCATCCGGAGTCCGTTGCGCCTGGGCTGATGTTTTTCGTGTGCTGACGAATTCGAAGACTATCTGTCTTGAGTTGTCCTAGGTCGTGGTTGTCGGGAGCTTGTTGTGTACGTTGTAGATCTTCGACTGAAGCGGGTCTGGCGTAATGGGTCTTATACAGGCCGAGCTGATTTTATCCTCCTCAATGTGATATTATGTTAAATTTAAATTTTTTTTATATTTCACGTGTAATTACGTAAATATTTAGACATATTAATCTTAATTTTAACATTTGAGGTGCGTTTGATGTGACATTTTAGACACAATCTATTCTTTGTGGCATTGATGCTGTAGAAACCCATTGTTTTTGACATCTGACATTGAATTACGTTAACATTTAGACACATTAACATATTTTTTTGGCATTGGCATATAATTACAGAAATGTTTAGCCTAATTAATGTCTCATAATTTTATTTATTGCTATTTTTTGCGTGAGATCTCTATTGTCGATAATGGGATGAACTGTGTCTAAATATCAAAACTTGTTTGACTTGTTCGAACTGAGATTTAATTTAAATATTTCACAATATTTACGGAAATGTCATCAAAACGTTTACAATTTTCTCATCTCCCGCGGCAATCTGCCAGGATATTTACATACAAAATCTGTGGGAACATAAAAATAAAAAAAAATAAAAAATAAGATCCAATGGTAAATATGTTCAGCAGTCAAATGTCTATACAATGGACTTTGTTGAGAAATTCATGAGATTTAAAATGGTAGGGGGCAGAATACAAAGACAATTACCTAGGAATCATCCACCTTAAGTGACTGATCTTCTAGAACAAGCCTAGCAGATTGAGCAGCATCCTGAACTGCAGCAAGATGCACCACCTCCTATAGCTCCAACAGTCCAAGAAGGACCTGAGATTCAATAGGAATCGATTGAAGGTCTACCACAGCTAGGTGCTCAAACCCCAACTACTTCACCTCACTCATCTCCGACACATCAAGAATAGAACATCCTTCCCAGGATACAAGTGGCAGCAGCTCACCCTTAGACTTCTCAAGCATCCACTTCTTCTGCATAAGAGACCACCACTTTATACAGATTTATGTCAGCCCAATTTGATTTAATTCAGTCTGGCATGAAGGCAATGTCCAATAACTTTGAGCATCAATTAATTCACCCGAGAATGGAGATGAACAGTAGAATTGTTGGATTCTAGAGAGACAAAATGCAGGCTGACAGAAATTTCAACATATTAGTACAATATATTCAAGGTGTCATCACTATAGTAGGAAATTAGATTGGCAAGATGGGTGACAGATTCAACAGTCACAATGAGAAATTAACCACCGCTGTATAGTATTTCAATGACCCCAAGTCACAGCATGATCGTCTAGCAACATATTATGCTCAGATCACAGACAATTACAGATGATCACTGATGACATCAAATATATGGTCAATGTGTTTATGGATCACTACCCTCATCCCACTCCTGAGGATCAAGAAGATGGGTGGTATCCAGTTGCAGACCCTGCAACTTCCTCTGTAGTACACATTCATGCATCTCAGCATGATGCACAGCTCACTCACATTGCTGACATGATCTGCACTCAAATGGCTATGCTCAGTGCCAAGATGGATCTGTTTCACGAGGCTCTCCTTGAGTGACATTTCTCCACAGACCACAATCTTTGATTAGTAGCTCAGCAAATTAATCAGAATGTTGTGGAATTAAGGGAGGCACTTCAGAATACCAAAATCATTCCTCATCCTCCTACAACCAAAGAAGTTGCCACTCAAACAGAGGATCTTTAGTGTTTCAACACTCAAACAAACCCCCCTAATTTTTTGATGATGTCAAAGGGGGAGAGAAAGAGAGTCTTAAAGAGAGAAAGAGAAAGAGAAGTTAGCTCAAAGAAAGATAAAGAAGATGAAAAAGTTTGTCAGATGAGAAAGTTTGTCAGATAAAAATGAGAGTCATGTAATCATGCATATAGTCATGCATAGTCATGCAAAGCACCTTGTATACACGACTTTCATTTATTTTTGTGTTAATTGAATGTTATTCAAACTATTTTTGGTTGTTCATCAATGAATGAAATTCTCATAGTGTTCATTTTATGGTTGAATATGAATGAAAATTTCATAACCTATAAACTGTTCTAAAGACTCATAGTTGCCCATCTTCCCCCCTCACCATCTCCCCCTTTCTTCTTCTTCTGTAAACCATCTTCTCTGCAACTAATGGCATGGTGTCCGTGTGATAACGCCGTTGCCGGATGCTTTGTAGTTTGTATATTTGCTTCCTGTTAATAGGATAAGCGATGTGTATGCATTAGGGGAATGAATGTTCGATGTTATACCTATCTCTCCCACTCTCCTCTCGACTTGTATGTTTGATTATTCCCTTCGTGCATTTGATCTTTGAGTTCGGGTTTCTCGATCGAATATGCCCTGGAACTCCACGGGCTACAAAAAGACCCCCCCTCCCCAGGGCTCTCCTTTTTTTTAGCGCAATGGCCATGCCATGCTCTATACGTGCTATGGGTTTTGTGGCTAGAGGCATACCCGTGTATGCACCTCGGCCCACTCTAATCCAAGGTCGGTCCCCTGATACTTCTCTGCACTATTCAATAGTTCAGAGGAGTTGGAGCCACCTCTAGGGATTGTGCCCTCATCCTATGCCAATCGTATGCTAATCGCTCAAATGAATATCTCAAGTGCTTTGTCCATAGGCTAACCCCATTAACTCTTCGTGGATGTCAATCTACTAACTCCCCCTAGCTTACATGCTGTCTGTTTGACTCCATGAGTGTTAACCTCTTTAACCCCGCGAGCACTAACCTGCTAACCCCTGTGAGCGCCCTTTCTCCAACCCATTGGCCACTATGATATGATGATATGCCATTGTACCCTTCTTATTCCGTGGGTGATTTGGAATGTCTGAGCTTGGTTATTGTTGATAACTCTGCTTCATTAATCCAGGGAGGGGGATATACCCCACTGACTTCTTTGAAACACCATTTGGTCAAAGGGGTGTGTCTATTCATGACACGAATTCCCTATGGGCCATGAGGTGAACAGTAATAGGGTTTAGCCCGATATCAAACCCACAATCCTTAGGGACATTGTGGTGACCATGGGATGTGTGCCCCTCGTAGGCTTGCCCTCGGGGTTTCCTTCCCTATTGGTCATCCCTCTTTCAGATATGGTGGTGACTACGGGTCGTGTGCCCCCTTGTAGGCTAGCCCTCGGGATCCTCGCTTCCCCCATAGGTCACCATAGCTAATTCTAACCCACAGAACGATGGTGCCCCTAGTAGGCTAGTCTTCGGTGTTTCCTATCTGTTTGGGTATGCCAATCGCCATTGTGCCACTCGGCTCTAAGGGGTTTGCTCCACCATGTGGGCATATTCCCGCTTTCCCCCCGCAACCCTCCGGGGATGGGGAGATGCTGCCAAATTTTTTCTGGGTTTTAACTCGTGATTCAGACATAATAAACATTCTTCTTAAAGGACAATGAACGTCGTGCTCGAGTACGAACCTCGCACAGGCTCGTGACTCTACTTCTGGGGAGTCTGGGACTCCAATCCAATAAATAATTAACCCAATTAGCCCCAAGACACTCTAAAAATCTCAACTGGATTAGGCCAGATTGATGGCGTTGTGCCGTTACGTGTGACGGTCTTGACCCGAGTCTTGTGACTCAAGGACCGTTGGGTTATTAGGTCTAGTGGGCTATCTAGAGTCTGGTGGCCTCGAGCCACCTGTTACTTCGCATTACTCGCAATGGGTGCGTGCGTGATTTTCAGTATTCACATTTTGTGAGCCCCCACTAGTCGTATCTTTCCTGCGCACGCGGGTGTGGACCCACTTGGGAGTGGTGGAGAGCGTGACCCGAGTGAGACGATTTTACGCTGGTTTTCGTAGGGCCCCTTGTCTTTGCAGCCTGAGTCCGGTTGGGGGAAAAATCAGCTAGAGGACCCGACCTAGAGCAGATGGTCTGTATGTGCACGTGTAGCTGGGGGCAGAGGACACGCGTTGACGAGCGCGACCCTAGCAAGTCCTTATTCTGTGCTACTAGTACGGTGTCTTAGCCTCCGCCTGGGGCGTTGTAGGCAGGCACCTGAGGTGCAGACTAAGTCGTCAGTGGACACATCCGGCCTTGCTTCTGGTAGGCGGTACTCCCATCACGTCACGTGAGTTGTAGTGTCGCAGGTTTCTATTTCCCGTCTACAAGACGGAGTTTGGTGTGTAGTTCCGGACATTCTCCCGGAATTAAGGTCTAGGATTTTCGGTGAGCGTCACCGAGGGTTTCTCTCAAGACGGTGCAGAGTTCACGATGGCGAGGTCGTGATCGTGTTTACAGACTGCGTGGTTTTGGTGTGGGCCTTTGTCTGTGAGGATGGGCCTTCATGACAGTGGCGTCGTGGGATTTTCCTAGTAGCGTGGCTAGGGCAGTTTGTGGTCTGGTGGTCCCCCAACTGTGAGACCGGGGTGTATTTTTTGGTATAGTAGGAGTAGTATAGAGCCGAGCTTTTACCGGCCGCCATGTTTACTTTTCCTACTATTGTTGTTGTTCTAGCTGTAGTTGTTACTTTTCGTGCCGCCGTTATTTTCGATTGGGATTTCGCAGGACTCCTACTGAGCCAGTGATAGGAGACTAACCCCTAGTTTTCAGGTGCGACGATTCTTCCTCGAGGTTCGAGGGCGCTGCTGGAGGTTCTTAGTTGCCTGTTCACCGGGCTGAGTGTTCACTTGACATTTGGTCCGTTTTACTGCTTTAGACTGTACTTTCGGTTGGATTGGACTCTGTTACAGTTAGTTGTTTATTTCTGTTATTATATCCGTCGCCCTACTTTATTTTCTATTTCTGTGTACACCACACCTATCTTTTTAGTCCTTCCGAGCCCTCCGGCTCGTGAGCGGCGGGCCAAGATTCTATTAGTATCGGGTCATTCTCGGTATCCGGATCTTGGGTCGCTACTCTCTCTCTCTCTCTCTCTCTCTAAATTAGGGTAATTAGGATATTTCACATATCTTTATCGGGTCATTGATGGGAATCGAGTCCATGCACCCACATTTTATTTTTACATTTATGTACTTTGGACCTAAGAGATTTTGAAAAAAATCTCTCCCCCTTCCCTTAATTAGGTAACGTCCTCACTGCCCCCCTTAATTTTCGATATCAATGAGAGCCCAAACGCACGCAGAGGATCCGCTCTCCCACAGGTTCTTCCTCTCAGGTACCTGCGTGCCGCCGGTGTGGACTACGTACGGTGGTGGGGAGGAAATCTTTTGGCCTACGGCATCGTCGGCGCCGGGTTTCAACAACAGCGACTACGCCCATTCAAACTATATTCAAACCTTAATCCAGTATAATATTTCGGGGGAAGAAGACGGCGCAGAGAGAGAGAGAGAGAGAGCCCACCGCCCAGCTTTTCCGTCCATTTTCTAGCTATAAAGGTAGCTCAACATCTTCATCTCCTCCTCCTCCTCCTCCGTATGCATCCCCATCGCCAAGGCACAGCTTAATTTTGCAGTTCTCATCTGCATTGCCCACGGCCCCTCCACAGTACTGCATATGCGGTGGTTCAGAACTTCAAATATGACGTCCTTTCGGAGATGGGTCTTCCTACTTCTGCTCCTGCAGCTCCTCCTCCTCCTCCTCCAGAGGCCGACGGTGGCGGCGGGTCGGCCAGTAAGATTATTAATCCTGCAGGGGTCGGCGCCGGCCTCTACTCCGGAGGAGACGACGACGACGACGACGACGACGACGTCGCAGCTGCTTCAGCTGGTGGCGGCTCTGCCCAAGGGGAAGCCGAGGCCGTCCCGCTCGTCGGGTTGCACCCACCACGTCACGGCGTTGCACCGGTGCCCCCTCAAGGCCAGCCGCCGGGCTGGGGCTTCTTCCCCGGCAGCGGGCAAGGGGAGGAATAAATAGTGTAAACGGCCATGCATGGGATCAAGAAGACCATATATGGAAGCCCCCCCGGAAGCTCGATCTTCTAGCAAGTAGCTAGCCACTGCCTTCGATCATCTCCCCAGCTGTTACAGTGCTAGCTCTAGAAGACGCGAAAACTTGGCATCCAGTTCTTGACGCTGCTGCAAGGTGATCTGTAGGAGAGAGGATGAAGGGATCTTCTCCCTCAAGTTTTGTCTCATGTTGCACTCGTTGTTTTTCTCTTCTTCCCTTCATTCTTTCTGGTTCTCCATGGAGTGAATACAGATGTGAAATTCGCACCCAACAGGCCAGGTGTGGATTATTCTTTCTTCTCAATCTCTCTTTTTTTTTTGTCCCCTCCTGATCATTCATGGAGATCATGTATAGGATTGCACAAATTTGCTAACGTTAATTCGCATCCATGTACGTACGTAGTCTTCTTCAGATGATCGGCTCATCTGGCCTGTTACATGACAATTAAAAACGAGTTGTTCAATATGTGTTTCTAATTTTTTTTGGGTAAAACAGGAACATGTTGCTTATTTAGCACCAATATTTCAGCAGAAAATCCTCATCCAACGACGGAGTGGACACTATCTCCTTTTGTAAAGGGGAGCTCTCTAATTCCCAATCTGATCCTAGAGAATCACACTTGAGTGCCGTCAAGCGTATCTTTCGATACCTTGCCGGAACTCAAGACTTAGGGATTTGGTACCATGTATCCTATGCCTTTGAACTTGTCTCTTATTCAGATGCAGACTATGCTAGATGTAAATTAGATAGAAAAAGTACCAGTGGGTATTGCCAATTTTTTGGAGGATGTTGGGTATCCTGGGCATCCAAGAAGCAACACTCTGTTGCACTCTCTACTGCAGAGACAGAATACGTCGCTGTAGGGAGTTGTGGAACACAAGTGTTGTGGATCAAACATCAGGTCCAAGACTACCAAATTATTCTTGGTTGTGTTCCCATATTGTGTGATAACACCAGTGCCATAAATTTGACAAAAAATCTAGTCCAACACTCTAGGACCAAACATATTGAAATTAGACATTATTTCATTCGTGATGAAGTAAATAAAGAAAACTTCAGATTGGTATTTGTGGATTCACAACATCAACTTGCTGATATCTTTACCAAACCTCTCTATAATGAAAGATTTTTGTATCTTAGATGAGAGCTTGGATTGTGTAATCCTTTAAATGCCATCTAGTCTGGTTGATATCATGAATGAATATGATTGTCTTGATCTTGGCAACTTGCTCATGAGGTGCATGATTCAAATATAGGAGTATGCTTGGTCTCAATAAATCTTACATTCAGAGGGAGCTTCCTCCTTGTGTAGATGATGCTACATTTTAAATATACTCGGTTGGTGTTTGCTCTCTGTGTGACAATATGGTATATAAAATGGTCTATTATGGAAGGACAGGTTAGGCCTGTCTGGAAACTTTCACCATACGTGAGGAGTCCTAGGACAAACCTCCTCCAGGTACCATGTGTCATCATTGCATGATAGGATTAGTACATAATTATATGTCAACGCTTGCATTGCATGAAGTAAATGTCTCTCTCTGTCAAATGCAAAAAGGATCATCCGTTGGTCTTTAAAATTCTTTCGAGCATACACAAGCTAGATAAGAACTCAATCAGAGGTCTGTCAAGATTGACTGAGGCAAATATTAGCTCTTTGAATGCAGTGTAGACTTGAAATCTTTGAAGACTTGACTTTTATGGCAAACAGGTCGACACTTCATTCTCAAAGTGTTGACACCTCAGTTGAAACTATTGGAAAATAAGCTCCTATTTTGCATCAGGACGTCTACACTTCTTGAAAGAGAGGTCGACACCTCGGTGGGTAAGCATTTTCTGTCTGCATGCCAAGCTGTGCAAGTGTCGACTCTTCACCTAAAATAGGTCGACACTTCTCTCTACCTCTATGTGAGTTAAGGCGTCTAACCCGGTCATTTCTTATCTCAAATCTCATCATGAACCTCCAAATGTTTTGTCAATCTTTTTATCATATATAAAGGTTGTTCCTATGGGTCTATGTGATCATTGGTCAGTAATCTGAGGGAGTTAAATGGATTCTGGGAGAAACGTGCTGGCGAGGTTGTCGCATGAGTACCCTATTTCTGTGTTGGAAGCTGTGTCCTTGGGTGAGATCGTATTTTTGGAGAAGTGATCTCTGACAAGATTATGGGTCCCAGTTGGTGACCATAAGCGGCTGGTGAGGTTGACCGAGTGATCGACCATTGTAAGAAGTGTATAGTCTGGGAACCCGTGTGCATTGGTTGTGGCGCCATCGACCAGCTTGCTGTGGTAGCAGGTGGCACTTGTTGGTTTTGGAGAGGTGCGCTGTGGATTGTGAGAGGTTGTGTCCCGAGGCTCTGTGGTAAGAACAAAATCGGGGTTAACAGACGTCCTTTTGGGTCATTTTTGAGGTGAAGGGTTTGATGAGACAAGGCAAAGGACGATGCCCGTGTGTAGAGGTCTCTGATGAGATGTTGGCATTGGATATGGTGATCCCTGGTCTGCGACCAGCATGGGATGGTTTCCCTATAAGTTTGAGTCGAGTGAGGTAAAGACCGAAGACACCAGGTTCTTGTCATGTGAGTTCGTCGTGCTCCCCTGAGAGGGTGGAGTTGGCGTGAGGCTCGAGATCGATTGCGATGCCCGAGCGAGATTTGGATCGAGTTGTGATAATGGTTTGTGGGAGAGTCAGCGGATGGTCTGTCGTGATTTGAAGCGTGCCTGTTGGGCTGGTGAAGGTTTCCTGTTGACGCGTGTCTGGTGATCGGTGGATGGTCTTTCACAGAGAGAAGATGCTGGTTGTTGTAACATCTAAAATAGAACGATCGAAATCAAAGAAATCAAAGAAATCAAAAGGCATCCGTCTTCCACTTCCAAATTGATTGAATATGAAGGAAAATATAAAAAAATATGAAAGGAAGAGGATGAACAATTAAACCGTGATCGCCACTGAAGCCTAATAACATGCCAACATGTAAATAACCAAAGCTATGGCACGTTACATACCTCAGAAATTCAGAAAAGGGCCGAAGCAGGCCTGACTCTGAACGCGCTATAGGGATATAGCGCCTTCTCAAGATCGCGCTACCTGGGTATAGCGCAACCAAAAACAGCGGGGTATTGATTGTGAATCCATTCCTTCCTTGCTCCAAGGCCGGCCAGGGTGCAAGGGCTTCACGTTTAATGTCTTTTGGTGCCTGTAAAACAACTCAAACAATAAATAAACAGCCCATTAGTCCTTGATTAGACGTAGAATCTACCCATATCATTGAATGAAAGCATGCAAATGGTGGGTCGATTACCTGGGGTTTGGGTGGTTTTTAAACCCCTTTTGATGGGCTAAAAATAGGTTTGGGTGTGTAGATGCATGGACATTGATAAAAATGTGATTTTGAAATCAATATGGGATGATTATGCAAAGATTAAAAGTGGGGTGTATGAAGAAGAAAACATGCATAATGAAGAACGATTCATAAAAAACCTAAAATACTCCCTGGATCATAAAGGAGGAAGAGGAAAAAAGATCTGGAACGATGGACGGCCTCTTCACGATCAGATTCCGAAGTTGCATCCTCAGAACGATGGCCATTGAGATCAATTTATAGGAAAAGGGTTAAGAACAAACCCTAGGCCGGAGTTTGATTCCATCCCTCAATTTGATTCGATAAATCGAGGCAATCCTGCCGATTAATGAGGGGAAAAGAGTCCTGATAGGGGTAAGGTCCCTTATTTAGCAATATCCAGATAAGAACTTGCCCAAATAGGACTCTAGGATCGAAAACGGAGAGCCCGGATGAAACTGGACTCTGCCTTAGGTCGCGCTATAGGGCCATAGCGCGTCCAGGCTTGAACACGCTATGACGATATAGTGCGACCACCCTTGGACCAAAAATTTGACATTTTTCAGCTGGTTAATGCCCGATCAAGGCCTATGAGAAAAATGATGATTGGAATACCATCTCAAATGATTATGATTGAGCAAACGAGCATTCGAATTGAAATTCTTCGTGAATCATGGAATTTAGGTCCAATGGGACAAAATTGAGCTCAACGGCCGAAAATATGACAAATTCATCAATCAAGGACCAAATTGGGTATCACCAGGAGAACAAGAAAATGACTCGACTTATCGGTCAAAACAGGGTGTCTACAGGGCTAGCGCCTGGCGGGCCTCGTCCCACTCCATGACGGTGGAATGGAGCAATCCCTGGAGCTCCGGTATCCTGCCTGCTGGATCGATCTGCATTTAGAAAATAATTGTCAATGCATGGTCACATATAGGTTATAATTAGAAGAGTTTAGAAGTCGTACTGGTCGGCGGGCACCCCGGAACACCTGGTCCCAGTAGTGCTGGGCGTACGCTATGTAGTACGCGCTGTCGCTCTCCGCACGGGCGGTCACCACCCACCCGTGTGCCGCCCAGTCAGCTAACTGGTCAGCGGCCCGTATCGTCCATTCTGTCACTGTAGCTGCTCCCCGCGGTTGCCAACCCACGCGCTTCCCTGGCTTCTCCGCCGTTGGGAACTCAACAGCAGGCTGATGGACGCCGATCGTCCTCAGCACCAATCGGGAGTAGAGTGGCTCCACCACATTCAAGCAGTGAAGCCACACGTCTCGGCCAGAGTAGGCAAGGGCGCCAACCACCCAGGGCTGCCCCTCGTGTCCCTCCTCGGCATAGGGAGTCCATCGTACCTGTCAAATAGTAAGGTCGAGTCAGCATCATAAGCATGAAGAGTTTTTAGCTAGATATCTAAGTTTAGAAGCGTACCGAAGTGTACGATAGGGTGTCTAGGTCATCCTGAAGGGCATGGACCTGCCTCTTAAGCCCTCCCGTCTCCCGGGGTGCAACCCAATGCCTCGCGATCGGAATCGCACTAGGGAAGGCCATCTCCCCTCGCCCGAGCCCAGGTAACCGGACGTAGGCCCAGACCTACATCACAAAAGCGTGTCAGCATGTAGAAAAGCATCTAGAAGTCATAGAAACCAAGCTAGGGTTAGAGTCGTACTTGGAGTAAGGGAGAGAAGCCCCCAAGCATCGTCCGTCGGGTCGTCGAGCTTAGGGTATCGATTAGGAAGGCGAGGACCGCCGCTCCCCACGCATAGTCACCTATGTGAGAGAGGTCCTCGAGAAGTGAAAGGAATCAACAGCTGATCACGTCCGCCCGCGTCGCAAAGAGAAGTCACCTAAATAGTAGCATCAGAAACCGTGGGAGGACTCTGTCTGCCTTTGCACCCGCCGCCACTCCAACTATCGGCCTGGCTCAGACCACGAGCTGCTGAAGGTGCTGCTCGGGCAGCTCACCAGTTGCTATCCCCGCACCTCTGAGCCCCAGGCTGTCTTGGAGCGCTGCTCTCGTCACAATGGTAGACTGCCACTTAAGATGCAGCAGGTCCAGCTCTAGTAACTCCCGGGCCATGCCGCGGTAATTGGGATAAGTACTCCCGGTCACTGGAGACCCATGTACATGTAGGCCCGTGATCCGAGCCACGTCCTCCAACGTGGGGACCATATGCCCCCACGGGAAGAGGAAGCACCGACTCACCTGGTCCCAGCGGTCGTGTAGAGCATAAAGTAGAGGTGTGTCCAAGCGACACACCTCAATGCTCAAGAGTTTGGTGAAACCCATCGCCACCAGCCACTCTCGCTAAAAATCTGGCAGTGCCAGATACACTGCCCGGACCTACAGCCATGAAATCCTGGTCTGTCGCTTTCCCTGCATTCATTTCACGTAGGATGTTTATCAGGGTTTTCATCTCTCAACAAATAAGAATGAAATTCCACACTCTACTTTATAAGCGGTCCATCAAGAACTGCCCTATCACTCAGTGGTCACATCAGAACTGCCCTATTATGCCCTGTCTAAACTTTGAACGGTCTGAGACTGACCGGAATGGTCAAGGGTCTTTGCATGAGCACCTCGCCTACTATATAACGGCCATGGGCGAGCTGGTACTCGAGGAGTCCTACCTTCTCCGCTATTTTGCAACCTCCCTCACAAGGACTGCCTTCCAATGGTACTCAAGATTGGAGCCTAATTTAGTGGCCGATTAGGCTGATTTGCAAAAAAAATTTGTCATCCGCTTCCAAATGGTCGAAAGGAAGGTGTCTTTGGCCGAGTATGCTCTCTCAGGCAAAAAAGAGAGGAAACGGCACTGGACTTTATTAAACGTTGGAGGGATTTCAGTATGAGGTTTGACAACCCTCCTACTAAAGAGGATGCCATAACAATATGCCAGAGAGGCTTGTCGGCAAAGTTAGTGAAAAGCTCCTTGGCACAAACATTAAGGGTTTCGACCAGTTGAATTCAGTAGTGGCGGAGGTCGAACTATTTTTCGCCGATAACTCGACATTTGCAACCTCTAAGGTCAAACTGTCAAAGGAGCGTAATGCCACTGGAAAAGAGGTGAATGCTGTAGACTTCTCCCCCACAAATGGGAACAATGGGGGAGGGGCCTTAAGTAGTACCGGCTAGAAATCCGAAGGGATGGCGCCAGTTACAACAATGGCAGAGCGCATGAAGTTATTCCTTCAAAAAGGAGCATACTAAGAAGCTCTTTAATCTTTGTATGAAGAATAAATTGATATCTCTGCTAGAACTGAGAAAACTGGCAGATGTGAACAAATCAAATGAGCCCAACTATTGTGTATACCATCACATGTTGGGACATACTATCAAAGATTGTTATATCTTAAAAAAATGAGGTGGAGAAGATGATCCATAATCACCTCATCATAATGCAAGGCTATCTAGTCAACCGTCCGCAGCCTCATGCTTGGGATCAGTTGAACCAATCAGCCAACGTCATATATTACTCAACTACTGTGATCCACATGGCAGCAACCTTCACACTTCCTAAGCCGGGGGAAAAATAAGTTGGTCCCAGTCAAACTAGACCCGCTTAGTGGTACCCACTACCCAGGTTGGCGGCCCTCTCACCAATGCTCCTTCCTGAAGGAGGACACCAAGAAGATATTTGATACTCTTATTAAAGAGGGTCTGATAATGACGTATGACCCGCGGACATATTATATAGAGGAGGAGAAAAGGCATTCCCTTTACTATGAATATCATGTCAGGGTGTCCCATCCCATGGAAGAATGCTAGGAAGTCCAAGATTGTATCAAAACCCTCATTCAGAAGGGAGAGATCGATGCCCTAGAAAGCTACATGATAAAGAAAGGCCTTAGAGAAGCTGTTGAAAAGATATCAAACCATAGCCGCTTCGTAGAGATTCTGCGTAAAGAGGATCCCGTCTTCTACGACTTTGAATGGCTAACTCTTCAAATAAAATTTTCGACCAGCCCAAAAGGTCAGGCTGACAATCATATTGAGCAAAGCACCAAGCAATGCTGAGGATCTCATCTCCGAGGGGTCACGAGGTCGGAGACGCCTCGTGCCATAGGGAATGCCGGGAGATGTCCTCATCATATAATATGAATGTAATTTGGCCTTTTTTGAATAAGAATATAACGAGAATACACTTTTCATAACCATAAAGGCTATGCACTAGAAAGTCACTTGTCACGCAAGAATGTAATTTTACTAGATTGTCTCGTGATTTTCACTCATTTATAAAAGAAAATACTCCTAGTGCAATGCGACGCCAGTATCATCGTACCCCATGATTTATAGTACATTTTCGACAATCAGCCGAGGGGGCAAGCATGGAGCCCTTGGACACAATCAGTACCTGATCTGCATCTTCACGTTATAAATCCAACTATTTCCACGAGTATAACAATAATGTTGGCCAATAATTTCAATTTCAATAACAAGTTTCACGATCAAGTAACCAAGGTATAGAATGTTCCAAAGTTGATATGAGATTTCAAAGAAAAATTAAAAAGGACATTATGCTACGGTGGTATTCTGGCAGTATAACGGTACATTAATTAAGTTCCATAACTTAACATTAACTTGTTAAACATAGGTTGAGGCGCCAGATAATCCTAAGATCATCTATGAATTCAAGAAAATCAACCCCAAGGGTCAACCGCGGGTTAGATAGAATCATGAACCATGTGGTCATTTGCTAGTCCGTTTAGGGAAGTATGCGGTCAAGACAGAACCATTAAGGTAAGTCATGTGGTCTGATAGGGACCGTTCATTGACACAGTGAATGAACTAGACTTTGCAGTCATGGAAGGGCCACTAGGTTATAGAAGCAGTCAGGTGGATGGCCACTAACCGAGCCTTGCGGTCTGCCAAATGGCCGCTACCATCCAGAACTCAGACAACTTCGGTAAACACTGGTGGTATAAGTGCTCTCAAGACAATTAGGTTTTGAGAGTACAATCAGCTCGGCGTCTTAGTGGGAATCTCAGGCTCACGGAGACTTACGGAGGCCTTAAAACAAGATCACCTAGTTTGGTAGAAGGAATATCTAGCGGAGAGAATCTCAAGTCTAAGATTGTGTGCTTAATAGTGCAAAGTGTATCTAATGACATCATACCGAAATATGTTTCATATACTTAAAAAAAATGACTCATAGATAAGAAGAGCTTGTAAAACAACGATCAACCAATAGTGAAACAAGTTCATCTATCACTTTGAAATATATATTTAATGCAATAATATATTGGTTTGGCATGAAACTAGCTTAGATTTAAAATAACTCCTAAGTGTATGTGAAGCATGCAATCTACTGGAATAAACCATCATTATCACCAAGTTTACAAATATGACACTTAAAACAGGAGGTAACCTAACTATCTAGACTTATCATACAATAAATAAGATTGTTCTGCATTATGTTTCGGGTTAACATAAATGCAGAACTCAGGAATGCTTAGCGATCACTTCCGGACCATTTAACCTTTTGTCCCTTCCATCCGTTAAAGGATATCGTCTAGCACTTAGTTTGTGAATAAGCCTATTGTGCACGTTCTCTTAATGAACTTAAATCATGAAGCATGAACCCAAAAATTAAATCATGACCCTCGGTTGCCTTCAAGAATATATCCCCAATATTAACACCCTTTATGCCTCTGTTGAACAAAAAAAAGAAGGGGGAAACTCAAAACAAAGAAACAGACCCTAATTAGGGTTTGTGTTAACCAAATATTCGAAAAAAATGCAGATGAGGAAGAAGAACAGGGGAGCTACCAGCAGCCACTCCTCCAAAACCTAGAAAGGTACTTCACAACAGGGAGCCCAAGGAAGAGAGTAGTAGTAGCCACACACA
The DNA here is from genome assembly GCA_024336825.1 of Amorphophallus titanum. Lineage (NCBI taxonomy): Eukaryota > Viridiplantae > Streptophyta > Magnoliopsida > Alismatales > Araceae > Amorphophallus > Amorphophallus titanum. Next base: position 70,173 of record JANBPO010004017.1, read on the forward strand.
CCCAGCATCACCTGCATCTTTCCTGGCACAAGAAGGGGTGGTGGCTTCTTCTAAGGTTTTCCTTGAACCTTGCAGAGAGAGAGAGAGAGAGAGAGAGAGAGTTGTGCCCATCTCTCCAGCAATCTGCTATGGCAGACAGCAGGAATATGCAGATCTCCTGTGGTTCTGCACAGAATGAAACCCAAAAAAAAGGGAAAGGAAAAGAAAGGAGAGAGGGGCACACAGCAGGTTGGAGCCATGGTGCACACACATCTCCTTTCTTGTGTACAGATAGAAGAAAGAAAGGGAGAGAGCTTGGTTGGAGCTCATATACAGCCCAAGAGGCTGGCTGGCGCCCTCCAACTCCTACAAATACCCCACGTTGCCTTCTCCCAAGCCAAGAAGGGGTACTCTCATGCAATGGCAGCAATCTCTAAGGCTCAGGAAGAGACTGCAAAGGTCTCCTAGACCACTTGAATGGTCAAGAACACTAGAAGTGTTGTACAGCTCTTCAAGAACACTAGAAGCGTTCCAGTTTTCATTGTAATCCAAGATTTTCTTGGTGAAATCAGCATTTGATCCATTCTTGTTTGTAGCATGCTTCATTTTTGTGGTTTTTGATAATGGATCCCAGAGGGGTCTGGCTAGTAGTTCATGGGTTTTGGGATCCTTGATGGATCTATGAGTTCCAATTGATTCCATGGGGTCCTTGATGGATTTGAAGATCCTTGATGGAATCTTTGTTGGGTCTAATTCGGCATAATAAAGGATATAGGCAGCAATGGATATTCATTGTCTCTCTAACCTAAAGACTATTTTGTGGCTTAAACCAACATCCATCAAGGTCATATCCTCTTAGTGCACTTGGTCAAATTCTTATATCAAACGGACCCAAACCCAATTAGGCTCAATGGACTCAAGTTTAGTTTGGTAAATGATGACTGCGGGCCCATAAGCAAGACCATGGCTATGATCCAATCATGGTAAATCTAAAGAGACATGAATACCATCCCAGTCTCTTTTTGGCCCTGTTTGATTGCAGAACAAGTTAAGTGGATAAGCTAAACTGCAAGTAAGATATTTCATAAAATACATCAAAATACTTTGATTGGGAGAAATTTAGGATTTGATCAATCAGTTCAACCTTAATGATCCATAGTAAGTCATCATCAAAATCAGGGGATACAAGATTCTCCCTCTTTTTAATGATGGAAACTATTAATCATTAGTCAACTATCAGTTATTACCCCAGTTATTAAGCCAAGATCTTATAGGGCAACCTTTTTATCAGTCATTGAAGATGAGCTAAAAGAGGAACTCTCAAGTCCATGTGTCAAAACACAATTGAACACAACTGCTAAAATCATGTCATTTAATATATAGTAGTGCGTGAAAAAAAAACATACACAAAATTTTACATGTTCAAAAACGCTTCACCACACACATACAAAATGCATGACTATGATGACCATGACTCGACTCCCTCTCATTTCTCACTCATACATCTTTCCAACATTTCCATATTCCCATCATCTTCAATACCCATTTTCCCATCATCTTCTCTTCATATCCTTAATCTGTCATCTTCTCTTCATATCCTTAAATTTTCTCTCTCAATCTTCTCCCCCTTTGACAACATCAAGAAGGGGGTGTCCTAGAAGAAGTTTCAGGATGAACTGCTAACAGAGTATGTTGAAACAGAGAAACTTTCTCCTTGATTGATGCAATCCTTTCAGAGAAGGCTTGGTCCCATTGCTGAATTTGTCTTTTCAGATCCTGAAATTTTGTGGCCATATCATCAAACCAGCTGTGCAAAACATCAAAGATGTGTTCAACCTGTCCTGTCTGTTGTATAGCCTTCATTGGAATTTGAGAAGAGGTAGCTTCGATTGGAGGATGTGGAAAAAAGGTTTTGAGCATACTAATCATCTACACTACTTCATCTCCAACAAAAGTTGTTCTCTCAAACAATTTTTTCATATTCTCATCAACCTTGGCAGTTTGATCAATTACTGTAGCACTTCTCAAGGATAGTCTCTATTGTTCTTCATTGATGTCATAGTTAGAGCGTTGCATTTCCATTAATCTCTCATGGGTTTCCTCATGAATTTCTTTAAGTCTCTTCAAAACAGAAGTTGCTTTCTCACTAACATACATTAAGGATTCCATGAACTGATGTAGCCTTTTATCTGACTTAGCTTTGTCCAGCTTGTATTGCTCCCAGTGATTATCAACTTTCTGTTCTAAATGTGATATTTTCAGATACATGTTTCTGCTCAAATGCTCAACATTGATGTTGGGATGCATGACTGAAGAATTAATGCTCAAAAACTGTGTTGAAAGAAAATTGATCAAAGTGGGATTTATTCCTGACAGATTTTCGACATGAACAGTGGATGGACGTACTCTAGCAGATGATGTCTCTGCCTGTGGTTCTAGAGGTACTGGCTCATCTCTCTCTTCTTCTCTTCTTGGAGAGGGTTGTTGGAATGGTCCAAAAGTAACTATCAAATCTCTAGATTAAGGGAGATGAATACAAGGAGCTTGTGGTTCGGTGACAGCATGAGCTTGAGGTTTGGTTCGACTCGGTCATGCTGAATAAACACCATCCGTCGTCCGATCAAGGACGAGAATATACTTGGTGGTCTGTCGCCTGATGAGAAACCCTCCTGAGGTGATAGAACGTCTCTGACCCCTCAGAATAAGGTGCCGAAGGCCCTATCAGTGGAAGACGCGAGTAACCTGGCATGGGTACATCTTCTTACCAATTAGGTCCGTTAAGCGACCAGATGGCCGCCCAGCCAGGGTGAAAGCACCCCGGGTAGTGGCCCACTCCCCGAGAAAATTATAGATACAAGTAAGCTGGCCCGGTAAGCAAAAATCACAGTGCCGAAGGCCGTGTCAGTGGAAAACCTGAGTGTCTGAACCAAAGGCACAAACGGTTTTGGAACTGGCTGTTCAGTGACCTAAAGGCTCTACCAATACTTCTCGTAGTGGTTTTACAAAGCCGTGATGAGATGAAGGATCAGGACAACTCTCGGAGCTAGTCTGGGACCCACAGCCTGGCTTATGCCTAACAAATATGATAGACAAAGCTAATCCGGCGTGCTTCATCTTTCGATGTGCTCCATCTCCCTGTGTCCTCTCACCCTGAATGCAAAATGATATTCTGAAGCCCTTTCATCGGCGTGCTCACCTCGCGCTGGGTAAGGATCACGAATTGGGTGTGTTTATAAGCCACCCATCTGAGAAGAAAATAGGCGTGCGAAGGGGAGAAAAATACGAAGAGTAAAAATCACACGAGGGAAGAGAGAAAAGAAAGAGGATTGGGAAAGAAGAAAGGGGATTTTTCTGAGGGCAAGCCAGAGAGTCGCCACTACTCCCACCTGTCCGCCTGGAAGAGCCCGAAGCTGGGGAAGAAAAGTCCTTTTCCGATACTCGATTTTTCGTAGTGAAGAAGTTAGGTGAGTTTCGGCGACTCCTCTCAGCCATCCCCTGCTATCTCTTCTTATCAATGTCTCGGTGAATTAACATAGTTAGAGGGGCGATGATATGAGCCCCATTTTCTCTTTACATTTCATTGCTTTCTCTTCCTCTGTAACTGGGATTCTTACCCATATGCATGAGCAGTGTCTAATCTCTGAGCGACAATGCCACGCCGTGCCGTATGTGCGTTGTATTGGGCCCTTTTCGATAATGTAATGGCGTGATGTTGGATATGGCAATGTCTCCATGTGCTCCCTCTCCTTTCTCTGATTGCATTTAATTTCCCGTCTTCTCTCTGTTGTCATCTGATTTTCCTCGTCGATGTCGAATACGCCCTGATCCTCACCAGGGCAACATTAGTGTTACACCCCCCTTTCCCCGGGGTTCTTCTCAATGGAATGTTCGTATCGAGCTCCGTCCATATTCATCGTAGGTTTTATCATCAGAGGCATATGCATATGTGCATCTCTGGCTATCCCTGAGACTGCTCCTCTACGGTTCATCCGTTCATAGCTTTGAACCGGAAGGAACATAGCCGTCCCTATAACCTGAGGGTAGGATGACCCTCGACGCTTGGTGATTCTCCCCTGGTTCCCTTGGCGACAGTCGACCCAGGCACTAACCCCACTGATTTGGGAACTACCTCAACCGCATGCTCTCTCGAGGTAGCTGGAGTTGGTGATCTTTCCTCTATGGAAGCAGAGGCATCCTTGCTCCCTCCTCCATCGCTCGTCGTTGAGGAAGGAGAATTTGAGCATTCCTCATATGAGTCATAGCACTGCCCGGGGTCGAAGATAAGTTCGTCAAGGACCTACACCTAGGCTAGGTTAACTGCCCACCTGAAGCCTTGGGTGAAACCCTTCTGGAGCCCCCGCCGATAGCCCGGCTCGTAAGAAGTGAAGGCAGTCTGCTATAGGGCTTCGCGGTACTCTTCTAAGCCCCGATAGCGCTCGACTGCCACCTCCCCGGCTCCTGCTACCTTCTCCTCGAGCTTGGCCACCTTCGCTTTGGCCTTGGTCAGCTTCGGCTCAGCCTCAGCCCGTGCCACTTCGCCCTCCCTATTAGCCCGCTCGGCCTCCTGGACCTGGCCCTCGAGCTCCTCTCACTCGGCCCTCCACTGCCCTGATCTTGCCGCATGAGCCTGACACTCCTCTTCCAAGAGCTTGCTCTTAAGCTCCGCCGTATATCGAGCTTGGGACAATTGCTCGGCCAACTATTGAGACTCCTCTTGGCTGGCCCGGTCCCGTGCCCGGAGTGAGGTCACGTCCTGCCAGAGAACCCCAAGCTCAGAGGTCAACTGCCCAATCCTCCAGTCGCACTCAACATGAACTCAGTACTCGGCCCTCTCCTCACTCTCCAGCCGTGCCAAAAAGTCTATGATCTCAGCCCCTAGCTGAGCCACGAATAAACCACCCTCCATGACCCTTTCAAGAAGCATGGGAGGGGAGCAATGATGGAATTTCTCTTGAATAGACAGCGGTGCCAGAGCTCAGCACTGATTATACAGGGAGGCCTGGACAGCGAACCACCCCTGCTACAGGGGAGAATCCCTCTTTGGAGGAGTTGGGGCTGGGACATCCTCCCCGGACATCCCCATGCTCTGGACAGTGGTGCCCGGCTCGGCCTGGATCCTCACCCTGACTTCCTCCCCACCGTGAGCCCTTGCAGCCTCGACCGGGATTTTGGATACAGCCTCCTCCCTTGCGCTCCTACAAGCACGGTAGAGGTCCTCTCATCTGCTGCGGGCACCTCTGCCTCAGTCGCTAGAAGGATCGAACGATGGACATCCCAAGCTAGGAGATCCTCGGTCGGGTGGAGGGTCTTCATCTTTTTCAGTCGCCTCTTCTCGGCGGTCAGACCCTTCATCGAGGACAGCATCAGCCGCTCCCCGGGGTCCTTGCGGTTAGACCCCCGTCGCTCTGGGTTGTCTTCTCGAGCAATCTGCTTGCCCTTGTCTCGAGCAGAAGAAGGACCCTCGGAAGCTCGGAGCACACTCGAGGCAATTGCCTCCCCTTGCTTGGTGACCTCCTGCTCTGACAGTCGCTCCTCATCATCACCGCGCCTTGTTTCTACCCACCAGAAGACAAATCGTCAGTGAAGGCTTGACCAACTGGAACAAGAAAGTGCAATAGCGGAGCCCAAGATCCTTACCTCCGGGAGGCAGTGCACGGCAAGGATAATCCTCGATGTTGGCTAGAGTCATTAGCTCCACGGTTGATCGATGATTCTCCTAAAGAACTCTAATCTCCTCCTCTAGCTCCGAGGAGATCACCGTTTACTTCGGGGGGAATACTGACTGGAAGTTCGGCTTGTTAGGAAAGCCCTAACTAGTAGCAGCCTTGGTAAACCCTACCTAGAAAAATTAGATTTTCTCCCCCTTATGCGAAGAATGTCGAGGGGAGAGGGTCATACAACTCCTTCCCCTCCTTGCTTAAAGGTAGAAGAAGCCCTTCCCGACGTGGGTTTGCTCCTTCAGCTCAAAGAAGGCATGAAAGAGGTCTAAAGACGTGGTGAGGCCACAAGAGTGACAGAAGGAGATGAAGGAGAAGATGAAGGTATAGGAGTTGAAAACCAACTGGACAGGAGCTAGTTGGTAGAATTTTAGCAGCTGCTCAACGAAGGGGTGGAGAGGATGATGAAAATCATACTTCCAAGCAAATAGAAAGATGCATAAAAGGCCCAAACGAGTATCCAGGCTGGACTCGTGGGGTTTGGTCGGAGAGAAGTAGTACTGCCATGGCAACTTGAAGCATGTCTCGAGTTCCTTCACCTCAGCTTCGCCCAGTTCGCTGCACAAAGGATGGCCAGACGACAGCGCTGAGCTTCTAGTGCCTTGCTCAAACTCCTAGAACTTGACCTCGATGCCATGCTCTGCCATGGAAGAAGGAGAAGAGAGAATCTCAAAGTCAGAAGAGCTATGGGGGGGGGGGAGGAAACTGACGTATCACCGCTGTCGTGGTCTCTGCCAACTCTACAAAGGCCTCTGTGATTCTCCTCTCCCTCTGCTCACTCCCACGGCACATGGACCCTATCGGACTGTGAATACGATGAAGGGAAAAACCCTAAATGGAGGAAACGTGAGACGCAAGCACATGAGATATTTATAGGCCCAAGCGGTCTTGGGAAGAAGCGGTGCAACATTTTGAACTCCAAGATGGGCCTCTCCCGAGCCAACACAAAGGCATCATCATCATGCACATGCCCTCAAGACGGCGGCATTAAATGGCCCCTTGAACTATGCAGCTAAAGTAGATCGACAACGGGCGCTCCCCATTCAAGCCACCAATATGACCCCATTATACTCTACTCTCCGAGCCCAAACGATGGCTCGGGAGTAGGGGGACAAGCGGAGAGGGGTAAGTCCACCGCCCAAAAAATATGCAATATGGAACGGCCCAACTAGGTCTAACCTGACCCAACAAGGCCGAATTCTCCAAGTGATAGCCCCGCCAATGGGCCCACTCACTTTGAAGCCCAAAACGCTAGGTCCAATACTTCCTAGGCGGCCTCCGGGCCTGGAAGTCTGAGCAACAGTCGCTCGGGAAGCCCAAGGGGTCACCGAGCATAACCGACTAGGGGAAGCTCGAGGGGCCTCATGAAAGGGCATCGAGCTTGCCCAAGCCACGCCCGACCGTCTCTAGCTCGGGCCCCCGACTTATGATACCCCCACTGTGTGGGGAACCCCCGAGCGCTCCCCCGGTCGAGCGTCCCAAGCTTGGATCTCTGACACCATCAGAAGACGTCTCATCCATGGATCAACTCGTCATTAAGAGTCCTCGAGGTGTCCGGGTGTGATCCTCACAGCTAGACGCCTATCCAGGCAGATATCTCACGGTCTCCCAGAAGCGAGAAGCTCAAAAGGATAAGGGAGGGTAAGAGTCCTCAAATGGTGAAGATCCCTCACCTAGGACATAACACCTCCTAATCTCTCAAGCTCCCTTGGCTCTGAGTAGAGGGCAAGCACCTATATAAACTCAAGGAATCCCTCCGGAAAGGTAAGCGAAGTCTGAGTACTCAAAGCCACATTCCCTGGTGGAGAGTGATCTCGTGCCCCTTCCTCCTCCTCCTTCTCCTCTACACCACGCTCTATCGTATTGCTGACTTAGGCATCGGAGGGTTTTCCACAAGGGCATCACCCTGGGCACCCTTGATCTGTTTTCTCACCTCACAGAATTCTCATCATTCATGGCGATGAATGTACATCGGACGGCTCAGGCTTCGACTCGAGATCATCCCACTTCAAGTGTTGATGCCTGGAGTGTGCCCTTGGAGCAAATTCGGGGAACAGCTTACACACCCATGCATTAAACAAGTGAATATGCCCTACTATCCATAGGTTCCGTGAAATATGGGACTGATGCAGCTCCCCTAGCATGTAGAAACTCGGATACGTTTTCGCGATACTCAGAACGCACCGATCGCAACGGTACCACTCACGCCTGGGTGAACGACCCGGTTCACCCGCTGCGGAGTTCCGCAAGATTTGCCGAAACCCGAACCGAAAAATAGAAAAACGTGTGAAAAAGTCGCGCAACGTCTCCGGGCCTCCGAAACAACTCTGGATCGCGCCGATCCGAACACGAAAGATGTCTGAAATACAATTTCAGATGCAATGGAGTTAGACACTCTAAGAAAATAGATTCGGGACCCAAAAGCAAGGATCTGAAAGGGTCCGGGACATCACAATTGTCGCGACTATGGCGGGAGTAGAGCCAATCATGGTGGCGACCGTATGACCATGTCCAGTGAGGAGAGGGAGATGAGAAGAGAGCGGTGAGGGGGAGAAGCACTTACAGCGCCGGAATGCTGGAAGGAGAAAAGGGAGGCTCTGTGGACGGTGGTGCAGGGTATGACGGTGGTGCATGGGAGAGGGTGTGCGTGTATGTAGTGGCGAGGTGCTCGTGCGGGTGAGAGAGGGAGGGGGTGTGGGGATCTGGTGGCATGGCAGAGGTGTGTGAAGGTGTATGCAGGTGTGTGCGAAATAGGGCCACCGGAAGGGGGTCGCGGTGGATGACGCAGAGGGGTGTGTTGGCCGTTCGTGCTGTGGAGGTGGGACGCAGGGAGAGAAAGAAGAGGCCCAAAGGTAGGAGTGTATGGGTTAGAGAGAAAAAGAGAGGGGGGATGAACACAGAATGAGGGGGTTGTGGAGATCCGGTGGTGTGGTGGAGGTGTGTGAAGGAAAGAATGGAGAGATGGAGACCTGCAGAGGAGGGGGAGTAGGAGGGAGTTAGAAAGAGAGAGAGAGAGAGACGGGATGAGGGAGATAGAAGGAGCCACAGCAGCGTGGAATAGGGGAAGGGTAGAAGAAGTCTGGTGTAGTATGTGGGTTAGAGAGAGAGATGGGGCGAGGGAGTGCAGAAGAGAGGGGGGTGAAGTGGTTAGAGAGATAAAGGGAGAGAGAGAAGTCCAACGGGAAAGGGGAGAGAAAGAGAAGAGACATAGGAGAGAGGGAGGTCCAATGGGGGGAAGAGATGGATGTTGTGTCCTTGTGGTTTTGATGATGCCAAACACTATGACTCATCTGGAGTCTGCATGATGATGTTGATGATGTCGTATGTGTTGATGTTGCATTAGTGCATTGCTCTTGATGTTAATCAACCTAATGCAATTGCTTGCTACCATTGCTTCTATTATGATTGCATTATGTGCAGAAGTGTTGAATGCTGAAAAGAACAGATCTGAAGGGGCAAATGTACAGTAGAGAATTGATGAGGAAAGAAGCCAGGTCACCACTGGAAGAAAAGCAGTCAGGTTGGAGCGATAGCCAATGGACTCGATGCATCATTGATTTTCATGGTAGTCAGGTCGATGCATACATGGAGATACACTCATGACCCTTCCTCCAAGGGGTGCGATTTTTTATATTTACCAGGTGGGTAGGTGGGATCGGCCTGGGGATCATGCCAGATCAGCTGATCCAAGGCTGATTCCAGCCAGATCCATCCAATATGGGCTGATCCAGCCCAAGAATCAGGGCCGGATAGATCAGGATCGGATCAGCCAGTCATAAAATCATGTTACTTTTTGCTTGAAAAAGTACATATTAAATGTACAGATAAATATCTTCACAACAAATTTAGAAGTGGGAAGTCGAACTGAATGTACAGAAGGTGGAAGTCAGTTTTGCTTTGCACCCAAAATAAAGGTCATATACCTGCAACAGGACATAGCCCAATAAAGAATGATGACCAGTCTTTCCAGAAACAACTGACCTAGCTACATGAGAGTAAAGTCCATTGTATATGATTACTAGGGAACTCATCATCCTCATCATTTCTCTACAAAAATCTAATGACAGAAAGCCAAATATTCCGACCTCGTTCACTCATGGAGTCATAGGTCTACCCAAGGAACAACAATACAACATCAGCAACTACAACATGACAGAAGTGATGTTTACTAAAGAAATATTTTCCTAACATGCACCTCTCATATATCCAAGTAACACAAATATACTTGGGGAGTGCAGGTAGCCTGAGCTTGTGGTTATACTTGGAAGTTGGAACTGTTGAAAGTTACTTGATGGGCCTTTGCCATCCATATCAGATAGATCATCATTACCAATGAACCATTTATTTCTATTCAATTAGATGAGGATAGAGAGGGCAAAAACCACATGAATATCGTTGTCATAAATAAAACAGGGAAATGTTTAAAGAAAATCACAACTAACCGAGTTGTATTGAGCAGTGGCTTTTCTCTTTCTGCCCCTTCGCCCCTGCTTTTCCTTGGTGGAATCCTCTTCAACTGCTTGGTTCTCAATGCCACTCTGGAAGGTAGAAAAGATACAAGTTTTCAATATGATGGGAAAAAAGTGAGCCATCAATATTTACACCCAATGATGTCTAAAGAAACATATTACAAATGTTATGTCGTCCATCTTCTCGAGGAGGAACTCCGAGTACAGCTGAGTCTGTGTCAGCAATTCGTCCAATTTACTGAATTGCAAGTCCCTGCTTTGAACTGGTTCAGTTTCATTGGTTTCACCCTCCCCATCCTCCTTCATCATTCGTTCCTCAAATAATTTCTCCTCCTCATCTGCCATGTTTCTTGAAATGAGGGAGGCATCTCCATTCTTCGCATCCAGCAGCAGAGAATCATCGTCCTCAAGGACACCATTCTCTCTTTTAACATTGGCACCATCAAGTTTACATTTATCTTCCTCTTTGGGGACAACCCCACTACCAACATCTCTGTTGCAAGGATTCTGCTTGCGCAAACCAAGCAAAATCCTGGTTACTTCACCAAGTAGAGTGCATATAGTTCAAAGTTTCAACATCTAACACAAAAAATGAGCCATTTCCTTGCCAAAAAAATCGAATTGAATGTTTTGATCTTATACGATACGTCTAAGTCGCAAACGACTCAACTCGACTCGACATGCATCATCTTCTTCCTCTCTCTCTCTCTCTCACACTATGACTTGACCCAAGTCGTCCAATCCACATTGTATTAAATTTTTTCAGATACGATACAACGAGTTGATTCGAGTTAGATTGAGTCAACGAACTAGAGTTAAAATAGTCGAACGACATTCAAACTTGAGTTTAAACGCGGGTTTTATTAACGATCGATCCGACTTTGAACATGCAAGATGATTATCTCAACTCATGAAATGTTTTGCAACAACGTACGGAGATTGGGAAGTAATTAATCTAATAAGAGCATGCCCCAACAGTTGAGGTTAAGGTTTGCCGACTTGTTGAGTCGTATCGGATTGAAAATTTTTAGATCTGATACGATACGGTCGAGTCGCATCTGACTCGACCCGACTGACCCTCTCTCTCCCTCTCTGTCCTCTCTCTCTCTCTCTCATTGTGACTCGATTCGACTCGACCGATCTTGAGAGTGATCTGCAACGTATCAAATTTTTTCAGATATGATGCAATACGATTAAATCGACCTGAGTAAGACCGAGTCGACAAACCATGAGTGGGGGCGAGTACGAGAACAGCATCCTCCATCTTTTATTTAACCAACGAAGAGAACGAGACAGATTCGTCTTAAATAATTAGACTCGTCGAGTTGATCACTTTGTTACGGCGCCTACTCTTCTTTACGTTGCCCGACACCTGACGCATCAAAATTTTATAGGCTTTTCGTTTTCTTCACGTCGGCTACGACGTCGTCTGTCATTCTTATCTTTCAACATCCCTCGGTTTCATTGTTTGATTTTGCACAGGGTATTTAATTTGGTGTGAATCATGCTATACATATATACTATCCCTTTTTATTGCCACTAACTGAAATACGTGACGTTATCCATACCATACAAAAGTCAATACCCATATTACCTTATTACAATGTAAAAGATCGGTCTAAAGAAAGAAGAAAAATCTAACTTACGAGAGTATGCAATAATTAATTGTACTACATCATAACATGGGAAAATAACCGTCAATAATTATAGTGAGGAGCGATCCCAAAAAATCTTACGAGAAAATACGAACGCAAATTGTACTAGATCGTAACATGGGAAAAATAACCGTCAATCATAGCGAGAAGCGGTCCCAAAAAATTTCACGACAAAGTATGGAGTATACGGGGACGAAGATCTAGGCGACGGGGGCATCGATCATCTTATTCATTTTTTTTTCCTAATCATATATATTCCGGATAGTCTCCAACCCAAAATTTGTGTGCGGGAAGAGTGTCATCAAAAGAATCTTGATCTCGAAGGACTAATTGAGAGATAAATGGCACCGCACTACTTACACCGAGAGAGTGATGCTACGTGTCCAATTATTAACTGTCAGATTTTACACAATATTTTCGATGCACCAAAAAAAAGAAGAAAAAAGAGGGGGAATAAAGAAGAAAAAAAATAAAAGGAAGAAAAAAAGAGGGAGAAGAAAGGAACCAGGAGGCAGCACCTCCTGATGTCGAATCATTGCCATACAACGTCGAATATCTTAAGAGACAAATAAACCATGTCAGTTCCGCCACCTCGGCGACACCGACGAATAAACACATTACCCGGACCTTACGTCTGGATAAGGGAATAAACCCTTCTTTGCGTCAGCACCTACCCAGTGCCGACGAACATCTTAAGAGACAAATAAACTCTATCGGTTCTACCACTTCGGTGACCCCGACGAATAGACACCTTACCCGAGCCTTATGCTTGGGATAGGAGAATAAACCCCCTTTTTTGCGTCAACACTAAACCCAGTGCGGACGACCATTTCAAGAGACAAATAAACCCTGTCGGTCCCACCACTCTGGTGACCCCGACGAATAGACACCTTACCCGGACCCTACGTCTGGACTAAGGGAATAAACCCTTCTTTGTGTCAGCACCGACCCAGTGCTGACGAACATTCTAAGAGACAAACAAACCCTGTCGGCTCCGCCACCTCGGTGACACCGACGAACAGACACCTTATCCAGACCTTACGTCTGGGACAAAGAAATAAACCCTTCTTCGCGTCAACACCGACCCAGTGTCGACGAATATTCAAAGAGACAAATAAACCCTGTCGGTTCTACCACTTCGGTGACGCCGACGAATAGACGCCTTACCCAGACCCTACGTCTGGGGTGTGGGAATAAACCCCTCTTTGAGTCAGCACCGACTCAGTGTCGACGAATATCCCAAGAGACAAACAAACCATGTCGGTTTCACCACCTCGGTGACACCGACGAACCAACATCTTGCCTAGACCGCTTTCGGGTCGAAACGATAAACACCCCTTTGACTTGGACCTCCCATCCAGGTCATTTAAACCAATAAACTCTTCTCTTCGTCCCTTCGGGTGACAAACGCCCCTTTGACTTGGACCTCCTGTCCAGGTCATTTAAACCAATAAACTCTTCTCTCCGTCCCTTCGAGTGACGAACACCCCTTTGACTTGGACCTCCCGTCCAGGTCATTTGAACCGATAAACTCTTCTCTCTGTCCCTTCGGGTGACGAATACACCCCTTGATTTGAGCCCTTCATCCAAGTCAATCTTCCTTACGGAACTGCTCAGCGGGGCCACGAAACTCGCATGGTGGAGTGATCCCCTCGTCTCTCCCCTAGGGAGGTGTGCACTCTCCTACGCGCCTCTGCAGACCCGACTGAAGCGTTCCCGGGCCAAGCCAATGATGCAAACTCGCACCTTGTCAAGGAGCGAAAAGAAAGAAAAAAAAAGAGAAGAAAGGAGCCGCGGGCCAGTGTGCAAAAGTATGTGCACAAATGATCTTCTATTTCAAAATGGGGGGGGGGGGGTACACGTGCTTCGGGGCATACCCCTGAGTTACATCTTTTATTTGACATAATTGATTTAGAAGTGAATTTTATTTTAACTGATCGACTATTCTATTTTGGACATAGTCATATTTTGATTTTGTAGCTGCAGGCAACAACCTTTGAGATAGTTGATAGCTCATGCGACTATGTGGAATTTTAAGCTTTTAGATAGTCAAAGTAAGATGAGATAGTTGCTGCTACAATTTGACTATATACAAACAATCTATCTTGAGATAGTTGATTGAGATAGGCTATGTACTAGACTATCTATTAAGATAGATGATGCATTCAATTATCTGTTTAAGATAGGTGATCATTAAGTTTAGTTAGTTTATCATTGGGATAGTCGATATCCTGACGGCTGTGTTGATGGTTAGGTGATAGATTGTGCCTATGTGAAAAGTAATGATTTTAAGGATAGGGGATGTTTTCGATAGGCGATGGAACTGTTCATGCACTTATGTGAGTTTTAAGCATGCTTATGTTTACGTCTATGTGAATTATTTCATGAGATAGTTGATGTTTAAGATTGACGATGGGACTGCCCCTACGTTTTCAAAGTTTCAACGATTATCTGAATTCAGTGCAACTATATTGAATAGGCAAACTTTTAAGTGTTAAGATAGGCAATGGTCATGCACCTATGTGAATTTCAACGCCTAAGTGACTTTTAGCACCTATATGAGCACCTATATGAATTTTAGCGCCTATGAGAGCATCTTTGTGAATTTTAGTGTCTTTGTAAGCGTCTAAGTGAATTCAGTGCCTATTTGCAACTATGTGAAATCATAACTGATCTTTTTCAGTGCCTATATGGACTTATACTTCGTTTACAATGCCTAAGTGAATAGTATTGCGACTATGTTATACGTAGATGAATTTTAGACTTTCTTCATGAAAATTAAGTAGGACGGCAAGTTCAAATTATCTACTATTCAGTCGGATCATGGAGGTGAATTTGAGAATGCTAATTTTGATGAATTCTGCAGGGAGCAGGGAATAACTCATAGGTATTCTTCACCAAGAATTGTCGAGCAAAATGGAGTGGTTGAGAGACGAATCAGAACCCTTGTGGAGATGACTAGGATAATGCTTATAGAAAGTCAGCTACCAAGGAGATTTTGGGCCGAGGCGGTAAACACAACATGCTACATTATGAATCACGCTATGGTAAGGCCCACATACGAAAAGACTCCTTATGAGATGCTGAAAGGTAAAAGGCCATCACTCATACACTTTTGGATTTTCAGAACTAAATGCTTTATTCACAATAATGTCAAAAAGGATCTGGACAAATTTGAACCAAAGAGTGCACCTGGTATCTTCCTTGGATACTCTGAACACTCTAGGGCCTATAGGACATTTAATGTAAAAAATCAAGTTGTTGAAGAAACTCCTCATTGTTGTGACCCCTGGGCACAAGATAGAAGGGAGAATCTTAATGCTGTCTTGTTTTGATGATTGCAACAGGTTGACGATCACTGTGGATGAGTTCAAGGATTGATGTAGTTTTAACAGATTTGAAAGGGTTTCGGGGTTGTTTTACTTGAGCACAAATTTCACACTTGGAGTTTGAATCGATTTTAAATTTTGAAATCAAATTGAGATTAAATATCTTTCGGATTGATTTGAGATTGGCATGACCCAATCTGCTATGTCACACATCATAAGATGCTACATTCAAGGCAAGAGATGAAGATGACGAAATAGGGGTGCTTTCATTAATTGTAAAAACAAGTACATTGAGTTTGAAAAGGTCTTCAGTCACGAAGCCTTTTCAGATAAATATATTTTCCTTGAAAAATACAACTTTATTAGATTCACTAGAACATGATGCACGTCTTGGGGAGTCAACATCTTTCCCAAGGTGAACTTGAGATTGACGGCTCCTTATCCAAGCATATTGGTAGGCACTCCATTCCCCATGGCTACACTTCCTTCACATGATTCCTGATAAGATGTAAACCATGATTGATCAATACAAATATGCACATTAGCTCCGAAGTCTAACCACTAATCAGAACTGTAGCAGACAAGATTGACAGATGGAGTAAAGGATATGACCTAAAGATGGTAGTCTCCTTAATCATGTTGCTTTGAGATTTTGATTGTTGTTATCTCTTCTTTTTGTGGGTGACAACTTTTTTATTCTTTCAAAAGTAGCATTTAGTCGCAAGATGATTGTCCCGACCACAGACATAGCAATACCGATCATCTTCTTGGCCTTTGGATTTGGACTTGGGTTTCTGTTTATGACTAAAGCTTTTTTCTTTTCCTTCAAACTTTCAACCATTTGATTTAAAGTTTGAGCTAAGGTTCCGACTTTGGGATTGATTTTGGAATTGACTCTGAGACTTATTTTGGTTGGAATTTTGGGACTCAGTCAGGTTAACCTTAACCTTGAATTGATTATCCCTAACTTTTATAAAACAAAATTGTTCTTCGATTTTGATGAATTAGAAGACTTGGTCAAGAGAGAGAATAGAATAAGAACTCTTAAGTGCACGAGCAAAAGATGACCATGATGGAGTCAATGAGACAAGGATTTGATAAATTTGACCAAGTTTGGACTCTCAGAATGGATCTCTTGGATAATATTTTGAAAGGTATGAATTTGGTCAATGATAAGAATTAAACCAGCTGTCATCGGTCTCTTGGTTCAGAACCAGAGCCGATCTGCTCTTCTATAGAGCTACATTTCATCAGTGTTTCAAATTTTTCTGATTTCTTTGTTTTACGTTTGAACTCCTGTTTCTCACAAGTTGTGTGTCAGCGGTTGTGGCAAGCTGTGTAGCCCAGCGTCAGAGAAGGATTTCTCTTGTAGCAAGCTATGAAGCTTAGCGGTTGTAGGGAAGGTTTTCCCTAAAGCTGTGGATCAGCAGTGTGAAGCTGTGAATCAGCAGTAAGCCACACTTGGGTTAAGTGTGGGGTGGATGTAGGCATCAATTGCCGTGTATTGACGAGCTGTTCGACCAAATCTCGGGAGCGGAATACTTTTCAAAGATAGACCTCAGGTCTGGTTACCATCAGCTGAGGATTAAAGATGAAGACATTCACAAAACTACATTTCGAAGCAGATACGGGCACTATGAGTTGGCGGTTATGTCGTTTGGGTTAACTAATGTCCCTGCAACTTTCATGGAATTAATGAATAATATCTTCAGGCCTTATCTAGACCGATCCGTGTTCATTTTTATACACTATATTCTTATTTATTCCAAGACACAAGAGGAACATGAAGAACACTTACGGATTGCCTTGCAAACCTTAATAGAACATCAACTCTATGCGAAGCGCAACAAATGCGAGTTCTGTCTAAAGGAAGTCTCATTCCTTGGACATATTAATTCAAAAGAAGGTATCTCTGTGGATCCTTCTAAAGTCAAAGCAGTTAAAAACTAGAGCTGACCAATGATTGTGACTAAAGTCAGGAGTTTTCTTGCTCTGACTGGCTACTATAGGCAGTTTATCAAAGATTACTCAAAAATTGTCGTCCCTCTGACCAGACTTACCTGGAAGAAGAATCCTTTTATATGGTCAAAGGATTGCGAAGAGAATTTCTTGACTCTCAAAGAACACCTTACCACCGCACCTATTTTAGCACTGCCTCCTATCAAAGGTGGTGGTTTCAAAGTTTACACCGATGCATCAAGCATTGGCCTTGGGTGTGTCCTTTTGCAGCATGGTAGGGTGATTTGTTACGCTTCGAGACAATTGAAGTGGCAAGAGGAGAATTACCCAGTGCACCACTTAGAACTTACTGTTGTTATCTTCACCTTAAAGATATGGAGACATTATCTCTATGGTGAGAAATTCACAGTAGTTTCAGACCACAAATGTCTAAAATATCTCTTCTCTCAAAAAGAAATGAATATGAGGCAAAGAATATGGCAGGAGTACCTTAAGGACTTCGATTTTTCTATCCAATACCACCAAGTAAGGCAAATGCTATATAGCAAATGCTCTCAGCAGAAGACCACTAGCAACTTTATCAAGTCTCAGGAGAGGTATGACCAACCTTGTAGAAGACTTTGCTCAACTGAACTTAGATATTGACACAGAAAGAGAAACGTGTATTATCACCAATATCCGATCACAACCTGCATTAATTGAAGATCTAGTCAAGTTACAAGAGAATGACCCTTTACTGGTTGAGATCAAAGCCAATATTGATCAACGGCCAGATTTTCCCGTCATGACTGATGGAAGATTCTAGTTCGAGGTCGGATATGTGTACCAGATCATGTTGAGACTAAGAAGTTGATTATGGAAGAAGCCCACAGGTCAAGATATGTAATTCATCTTGGTGCTACCAAAATGTATCAAGACTTAAAAAGAAACTTCTGGTAGCCCAATATAAAGAGAGAAGTGGCGGATTTTGTATCTCGCTGTCTCACGTGTCAACATCATAGTTCAGGTATATGTAGATTATATTATATTTGGATTAACATGTACTGAACTATGCAATGAATTTGCTGGTCTGATGTCAAGTGAATTTAAGGTGAGCCTAGTGGGAGAACTAAAATTTTTTCTTGGTTTACAGGTTCAGCAACTGAAGGACAGATGCTTCGTCAGCGAGACAAAGTACACCTTGGAGATTCTCAAGAGAGTTGGCATGGACAAATTGAAACACATAGCCACTCCAATGGGTACAAACGCTTCATTAGACGCTGATCTGTCAGGTAAAGAAGTGGATGCAAAATTGTATCGAGGTATGATTGGTTCTCTCTTATACTTGACTGCCTCAAGACTTGACATATAGTTTAGTGTGTGTATGTGTGCTAGATTTCAATCCAGACCCACTAAATTACACTTTGGTGCTATTAAAAGAATTTTTAGATACATCTTAGGCATACACAACTTGGGTCTATGGTATCCTGCTGCACACACTCTAGATCTAATCTCATACACGGATGCAGACTATGCTGGTTGCAAGCTAGACAGGAAAAGCACCAGTGATTTCTGTCAATTCTTAGGTGGGTGCCTAGTCTCTTGGGCATCCAAGAAGCAGCATTTTGTGGCCCTCTCCACTGCTGAAGCTGAGTATGTGACTGTAGGGAGTTGTGGTACACAGGTTATTTGGATTAAGCACCAGCTCAAGGACTACCATGTAGACCTTGGCTGCACACCCATCTTCTGTGACAACACCAGTGCTATAAACTTATCTAAAAATCCCATTCTACACTCTCGCACCAAACACATAGCGATTAGACATCATTTCATAAGGGATGAAGTTTCAAAAGGAAACTTTGCATTAATCCACATAGGCACAGCACAACAAGTTGTAGATATATTCACTAAGCCTTTGGATAATGATAAGTTTTCTACCTTAAGAAGAGAATTACGCATTTTCAGACCCCCTTGATTTCTGAATTCCAATAACTTCTCCTAGGGCTGCTGATGCCTTAACCTATTTGATCAATCTTCCTCACTTCCATCTTTGTTGCATCTCTTGTTCATCATCATTCTCCTCACCTACTTATTCAATCTTGGTATATAAAATGGTGTTAGGAGAAGGGCAGATCAAGTCTGTCTGGACACCTACACTATGCGTAATGGTGGTCTTTGACCTATGTTCTCCGCCAAGTACCAAGGAAAATTAAACTATAGAGTCAGGGGGAGTTTCTCTGCATACTACAGTCTAACATTATCTATTCTTGGTTGGTGCATTTCATCTTAATGTGAGGGGGAGTTGTCTAGTATTCAAATCTGTCAAACTTCTGTGATTTTTGTCGATCCTAATGCAATCTATTCATAGATCCAGATTCTCAGACTTCTCTTAAAAGCATAAACCTGTTAACTGAATAACTGGCCATGAAGTTTTGATTTGATGATCTTGAAGAGAATAAACTGAATGGTACTAAAGAATATGTTCTTACAAAAATAATGAATCAAGATCAATTATGGAGTATAATGCCCTGAATTTCCTCTAAAAACTTGAACCTTGAACCTCAAGATTTCAGACAAGTAGGAAATTTGTACATGAAGCATTGTCTTCAAACATCCTACATTTCTAAGATCAAAAAGGGGTAAAAATTCTTCTTAGAGTAATGGTTTGATTCACTGAGAAACCAACCCTTTCACCTTGAAGTGGAAGACAAGTTGTCTCATGAGGTGCCATATTAACTCTGATTAAAAAAAGTATTGTATCAAAAATCATGGCAGAGAAATGGCACAGGAGGTTGAGTAACTGGGTCACTTCACCTAATATGTGTTGTGCCTCATGTAAAAAGATCTTTTCATCTTCTTACTCTGTTCTCAAAAGAGAGCCATTTAGGTTACCACACTATGTAACTGGAGATTCCTGCATCTAACCAATGTGTTTCCTCACCAAGAAAAGTGCAGGTTCAACCTTGTTGCTCATTGAAAAATAAAAATTATCAATTTGTACTTGAAAAACCTCATTTATTGCCAAAAATATTGCATGAGTGTTTGTCCTCAATAATGCTAAAAAAGTAGCCACTTGAAAGATCTATTCATGCTTAACTAGTATAGTTTTTGGATAGCCTATTCTAGGCATTCGATATATCATGTTGATTCAACTTCATTATTGTTGTATGAAGCTAATCTTCAAGCTCATCATGTGAAATCTCACAATGTCATCAGATTGAAACATTTAAGCAGCTTAATTCATTTAACTTCTTTATACGCTTAAGAGATAACCTTGCTATTTCAGAATCTGTGAACTTATTGTCTCTGGGACCTCTTAATCCCATGGTCTATTTTCTTTTCTCACCGTCATCCTTTATTTTTGATGATGTCAAAGGGGGAGAAGTGTGAGGTGTGAGTGAAATTTATATAAGTGAAACAATGTTCATCAAAGGGGTTGTCAAAGGGGAAAAGTAAGAGTGTGTCCATGAAAGTGGTGTCAAGAAAAACAAGGGAAGAAAGAGTGTAGATTGTGAGTGAAAGGTCATCAAGGGGGGACAGTGAGAGTGTGTCCATGAAAGTGGTGTCAAGAAAAACAAGGGAAGAAAGAGTGTATGTCTGTCCATTTCAAGCATCTTCATCTTCACCATATCTTCATTAAATAAAACATCTCATGATTAAATAGATGTATTGCTATCATCAAAAAGGGGGAGAATATTGAATTCTAGGTTTTGATGTCAATATACTAAGTACTTTTTGGACTGACACTAACCTTTATTCTTGCAGAAAATCTATGACAGAACATTTCAAGATTAGAACCTTGAAGAGCATGGGTCAGATGAAAACAGGCAAGGACAGAAATGATGCATCGACACAGTCAGCAGATCTAGTGCAAGATGCATCGACGCATCTGGTTGATGCCTCGATGCAGTCAAGATCACCGAAGCAACCTCAGCATAACACATCGACGCAACCAACATATACACAATAGATGCATCGATGCTCCCTACGGATGGCTTGATGCAGTCACTCTTCTGAAGAAATATTCACAGAGTTGATTAGCTAAGACTCAAGTGATACCTCAATGCATCATAACAGTCACCTATTTCAGAGCATGAATTCTTTCAGAAAGGTCAATGCACCCAGCAGTTGCATCAATGCAACTAGTTGCTGCATAGACATTCAACTTAACACAAAAGTCTCATGCCCCGATACATCAAGAAAATAAACTGCCAGAGTACATTTGAGGTCTAGGCATCAGGATGATGCACTGACACATCAAGGCAAGGGGTGGACCTTCTTCAGCAATAACTTTAATGCATTAGGGTAATGCACCAAAGCAACAATGAAGGTTCAGAATTGAAAAGGCAGCTATGACGAATCATCACGGCCATGCATCAACACATCAAGCCGCAACCCATGTTTAAAGACTGAGCCAAGACCTAATGCTCCGACACATGAAAGACCAACATCGACCAGTCCATCATAGGCCTTCGTCCATATCAATTGTCTGCAAGCAAGGATTATAATCTAATATTAGTTGGATTGTTAAAAGTATCATTTGATATGTTGAAGGTTCAAAATGATATTTGGAATATCAATGGAGGACTATTTTGGAAAATTGAGCCACAAGGAAGATTTTGATCCAGGCATGTGACTACTCGAAGGAAGAATGTGTGATGGCCGTACTGGCTAAGAAATGGTGTGAAATAACTTAGCACATGTGGCAATTCTCTGATAATTCTGATTGTTATCAGAATATTCTTCAACCCACATGAACAAATCAACTTTCTGCTACTGATCTGGATCGCGAAAAGGAGGAATACGATGCTCTGTTCTATAAATTGGAGCAAAAGCATTCTAAAGACCTAGCTTATTCTGGACTCGATTGACGATCCGCTTGATTCTCTTCGGGGTCCACGAGTAGTGGGCTTCCCCAGGAGTTGGCTTCTCTTCGCTGTCGTGATTCTGGAGACGGCCTCACAGTAGCATGGTGTTGTTCGGGGGGATCTGTATGGGACGTGTCCTCCAGGAATTGACTTCTCTTCGCCATTGTGATTCCGGGGATGATTTCACGTCGACATGGTGTCTCTTCGGAGGGTCCGGACGGGACGTGTCCTCCAAGGTCTCTTCGGTCAAAACCGTTATTGTTGCTGGACTGGCGGGGACATACGGGCGTGCGATTTTGCACGTCCACAACGGCAGTTGAACTCAGGCATCCGTTCACGCTCGCGCTCCCAGACAAGGTGGCCCATGTCATGATTACAGTGACTCCACCTGCCATCGCCAGGGGTGCCTTAAGCGCCAAGCCTACGACTGGAACCACCAGCTCAAGCGGTACGAGGAGACCATCCCCAGGGGCGTCCTCCAACACACTCTCTCAGAACTCAACTCTCAGTTCTCGAAAAAGTGCTCGACACTTGAGAGTAGGGGGGGGGTAGTGAGGAGGGTAAAATCGACTCGGCTCATTTAAGGCCCACTTACGCCAAGCTTGTTTAGGCCCACGGTTTACAGCGCACCCAAACGCCCTCGACAGTCGTGGCCCGTGACAAAATGGCCCACGACGACGCGGCCTTAGATTCGCCAACACATTAATGGCTCCGACCCAGGCGCAATGGCCACCGGATGACTTTTCGGCGACCGAACATTGCCTCCCACGACTTCGCCCTCAACTCCACTAAGGGCAAGCACGCCCCCCGGGTGCCGTAAGACTTGCCAGAGGACCGTTCGACTCCGAAAGAATGGGCCCTCAATAGAAAACTCTCCACAATCGCATGGAAGGTTACTCCACGATCTATATCTTTCCATGCTAAGGGATCAACCTTCACTGCCCGGACAACCCCCTATAAAAGAGACTTCAACAGACCAGCGAGGACAATGGGAACTTGACCAAGGGAAAAAGCCTACTGTCCAGAGAGAGATTCCCCCAAGCACCCGTTGCCCTCCGAGCACCTTTACCACCCAGCGAGCACTCTTCGAGCACTCACTGGTCACGACGAACACACCCCTCGAAGGCAGTCGGCCTCTCCAGGCTTGCATCTCCATCTCCGAACTCTCTCTCTCTCTTCCTCTCGCTTCTCCATCTCTCGACGCTGACTTAAGCATCGGAGAGTTGTCCCCTGAGGTAACGTCCGTGATTTCTTCTGACGTCTATCTTTTTAGTGCGTATAGACTTCCACGAGTGTCGAGCGACTTTTCCTAACAAATAAATAAAAAATATAATACGAGAGTTTGAGATCATTTTTCTTTCTTCACAGTTATATTGTTATATTTTTTACTTAATTACTCTCATTTTTTATAACCAAATCCATCGTCGAAGATGATGTGACCCGTAGGTTTAAGTTTCTAAAAAACTCAGGGTAACAATTACATGATAGTTGAGAAGAATATTAGATATAAAGATCAAAGTAGATCATGAAAATCTTTTATTTCTGAGACGCCTGATGCATACAAAAAACAATGAATATCTGCATAGCATAATGCCAAGTGATAGTGAGATGCATAGGATCATTGTTCATGGAGATTGCATAGGAAGACTATGAATCTAATGACAAAGGAAGGCAAATACTCAAGAAATTTCCATGCTCCAATTTTAGTACATATTGCAAAGTACCAGTTGATCCACAACCTTACAGAATATTTTGAGCTATATTTTTATCATCAAGCAACTCTATCCATTTGCCAGACATCAAAAACCAAACTTGATAATTTTTGAAGAAAGGGGCATCACCACCCCCATCTCCCCTGTATAGCTTCTCACGAAAAATTTGGCACCAGGGTATTCTTATCTTAATCAGCTTCACAACGATAGCTCATGCATCCTCATCCGATGACGAAGTTGTGTGGGAGAGATATTCCCGTCTGACTGCACAAGCTGACTCCGACAGACAACCAGAGACGAGTTGTAGAGGCTAGCACGATCTACACACTGAGCCTCTGGGCACGCCCTTTGACGGAGGTGTACCACAGCGGGTTCTCTTCTAGAACTTGAAGGAAGGACTCCCTTTGGCCACCAGAGCACCCTGAGACGATTGTTTTCCCCAATGCACACAGACTGCCCGCCCTTGTTTAGGGAAGCACTGTACTGGTTAGAGTACAGAAGCCACCACTACTCCATCCGGTGACCTCAGCTCCACCCCTTTGGCAGAGACTGACATAGGGCCCTCCTTTTCGACTCGGCATTGGTTTTGGCTCATTCCGACATCGCGGCTGAGAGCACCGTCCCCGACAAGATGCCCCTGTCCAGTAGACCGTCCTGACTGCACTCCATCAGGAGAACAGATAGAGTTGGCTCCCCTCCCATCAGAACGGGGCCATTCTAGCTCTGGTGCATTCTCAAGGCACCCCTCTTCATGTCGAGACTAGTCCCAGCCCGATTTGACTCTTGACCTGCAAGCTACTACACCGATAAGTCAGATCTTTGATCCTACTCCTACACCCAGTTTGTCCCCATAGGTGTACAAAAGCTTCCATCTCATCATACAAGCTAGGATCAAAGCGATAATCATGGAGTTGAGCTTGGTCCATCCCTCTTTCAAGCAAAACTGGTCCTGTCACCTTTTGACATCATAGTTGGGAGTGCATCCCCGAGCAAGAGGTCTCTGGTCATGCTGAACAAACACCATCCATCATCCGATTAAGGGCGAGAATGTACCTGGTGGTCTGCCACCTGATCAGAAGCCCTCCTAAGGTGACAGAACGTCTCTGGCCCCTCAGAACAAGGTGCTGAAGGCCCTATTAGCGGAAGACCTAAGTAACCCGATACGGGTATGTCTTCTCACCGGTTGGGTCTATTGCAGGCCCGGAACCCCGACGGCTCGTTCAATGCGGCGAAGGCTTCCGAAATCCTGCTTGGCTATGGCGACACTCAAGGCGCGCAGCTTGTGTCGAGCATGGCCAATGAGCAGGCAGATCGCGAGTGGCGTCAGCAGCGCGCAGCGGCGGAAGACCGCTATCGTGAGCGCTCGCTTGGCCTACAAGCTCAGCGGCTAAATGCAGATCGCGCGCCGGCCGGGTTCCGCACGAGCGCCGACGGCAATCTTGAGCCGATCCCCGGTGGTCCTGCCGATCCGCAATATCTGCGCGCTCGCGGCGACAGGCAAAACGCGCCGGCAGGGTACATGTGGAACGACCCCGAAGACACTTCGAAGGGCCTGACGGCGATCCCCGGCGGTCCCGGCGAGAAGATCGACGCGGAGGTTGCCGCGCGTCTCGGCCTTTCCAAGAGCTTCCTCGATCAGCTTCCGGATATCCGCAAGGAAGTCGAGGCCGGCGGAACGACGGGCGTTATCAACCGCGTTCAGGCCAATCTCGGCCATGGCGAACCGGCCCGTATCCAGGCGCGAATTCAGTCCGGCGTTGATGCTCTGATCCGCAATCTGACCGGCGCGGGCATGACCGAGAGCGAGGCGGAGGCCTACGCTCGTCGCTATGCTCCGACCTTCGCAGACGATGAGAAAACGCTTGGCGACAAGCTCGATCAGCTTGACCGCGAGCTGCGGAGCACGGCCGAGGTTCTGGGACGTGGGCGAGGCGGTACAGGCTTCATCTCGCCGGCTCAGCCGCAGCAGGAAACCAAGTCCATCGGCGGCAAGACCTACGTCCGCGTCAACGGCCAGTGGTACGAGCAATGAAGGCTGTCACCGATCCGGCTATCCTCAGCCAGTTGAACGGCGAGACGCCGCGGCGCCCGGTCTCCGATCCCGCCATTCTCGCGCAGTTGAACGCTCGCGACGAGATCGCGGAGGGGATGGGAAATCGCGATCGGATCGCGCAGCAGCAGCAAGAGGCGCAGCAGACCGTCTACGACGTTCGCGGCGCTGTCATGCCCGAGCGTCCGCAGTACGGCTTTGGCGATGCGAATTTCGCGGATCTTCCGTTCGGCGATGAGGTTGCGGCGGCAGGTGGTGCGCTTGCCCGTTATGCGACAGGCCGCTCGCCGTCGATTGGCGAGGCATACGAGACGGCCCTCGATGTCGAGCGCGCGAACCGAGAGGCGTATGCGCAGCGCAATCCTGGCCTTTCCACGGCCTCTCAGGTCGGCGCTGGTCTGTCGGCAGGTGCCAGCAAAAGCGCGGCGCAGACCTTCTTCGGCCGTCTCGGTCAGGGTGCAGGTCAGGGCGCTGCCCTCGGCGGCATAGTCGGCTTCTCTGAGGGTGAGGACGGCCTGGCGGATAGGGCGGCTCGTGGCGCTGAGGGCGCCGCATGGGGCGCGGGCCTTGGTGCTGGTGCGTCTCTGGGCGGCGAGCTTCTCGGGGCCTACGCCTCGTTCGGCGCGCCCGGTAAAGGCCATAGCCGATAGCAAGGAGGATGGGCGCCAGGAAATTCAGGTATTTGATAAAGGCTTTGGCGGCGTCGCTGGTTTCGCGAAGCGGACGCGAGGTAACTGCCTTCGTGCGGAGGCCGATGAGTCCGGTGTTATCCGTGAGCCAGTCGGCGGCGTTCGATACGAGATTGACGTTGTCCGGCGTGAGCTCGCGGCCGCCCTGCTGGGACGGGCCGTTGATGATGAAGTTGCCGTCGGTGATCACCACCAGCCGGGTGGCGGCCCCGCCTTTTACCACCGGTCCATCGAACGCCGCTGCTACGGGGATGTGGCTGCCATGAAAATCGTTCTGTGTCCAGCGATGGTTGACATCGATGAAGATGGGCGCGCTTTGGGTATCCGAGATCGCCGAGGTGAAGGCCAGTGGCGTGTAATGGACGGTCGTGGGCCCATTATAGCGGATGGAGCTTGGAAATTCCAGCACCACATTCTCGAGACCGGCGGTCACGGGGTGGTCGGCAAAGTTGGAGATCAGCGGAAGATAGGGCAGTTGGACATTCGCCTGCAAGGTGAAGAAGCCCGCCCGTTGCTGGACGGGTACGGTGCCGCACTGCGCGTCGATCACGGCATTGTCGCCGACGATGATGCCCTTCCTCCCCAGCCAGGCGGCGAGGGCGCCGTTTACCGGACGAGCCTGACCCATTTGCAAATTGCCCATGATCCGGTCGAAGGCGACGACCAGCTTTCCGCCTTTTGCGAGGAAGCTGTCCAGCTTTTCCAGTACACGGGGGCGCAGGCTATCCGTGGGTCGGATGATGACGAGGGTGCGGATATTCGGGGGGATCGCCGTGCTGTCGGTGAGCGAGACCGGCTGGACCTGGTAAAGGATACCCAGCTGCTGGTTGAGCTGACCGAGCTCGTCGAGTGCAGGTTCCCCCTGGCCCTGAATGAGTCCGACGATGGGTTTATTGGTTACGGACAATTTTTTGATGGCGGAGGACAGGGCATATTCCATAGCCGCGCCGGGCTGAATGATCGGGATCACCTCCTGCCTGTCGCCGAGACTCAGCACGGCGCCCAGGTAAGCCTTTTTTTGCTGCATCTGGTCTTTTTCGCGGACGTCGATGAGCACGGGGCGGATGCCGTTACTTTGGGCTTCCTGCTCGTTCTCTTCATTCGAGTTGGGATCGACGAAGCTGTATTGGATCATGCCGGGGGCATTGTTCGCATATTCGATGAGCAGATCGCGGAAATCTGCCGAGGCCCGGGCGATATTCGGCGGCAAATTCTTCGAGAAATAGGCCTTCACGGTCACGGGGTCATGCAGGTCGTGGAGGATATCCCTGGTCGCATGGCTCAACGTGTACTGTCTTCCCTGCGTGAGGTCGAGCCGCACATGAAGCTGGGTGGACAGCAGGTTGGCCATGATGATAATGGCTGCTATAAGGGCGATAGTGATAGTGGGAATCCCAAGCTCGCGGAGACTTACAGAGGTCTTGAAACATGATCACCTAGTTTGACAAATGGAATATCCGACGGAGAGGATCTCAAATCCAAGAGAGTGTTCCTATCAAGTGCGTGTGATCGAATAGCTTACGTACCAGAGTACGGGCTGTGTACTTAAGAAAGACAGGAGATAAGAGTGAAACATATTAAAACAGCGATCAACATGTAGAAGTTCAAAGAAAAACCTCTTAAATATAATACCGTATGGTTTTGGCATGAAATTAACATAAGATTTAAAATAAATTCCTAAAAAATGATAAGACACGAAATAGAACCTTGGAAATCATAATATAACTGTAAACATATCCTAGTGAGACTTGAAGAAAATATAGCACGGAAGATAGTACAAATATGAACCAAAAGAGGGGAGATCTAGCTGTTGTTTAAGGTGAACATTAGTTAGAAAGTAGGTAGCGGTCATATGAAGGCCGCCTTATATAGGTAGCAATCAAGAGACAACCGTTGTCTAATGATAGTAGTCTTTGGACTGGCCACTATCATCCTGTTATCTGACAGAAACGTCAACAGTTGCCAGGGCTATTTCTAAGACTGGTAACGACAAAAAACATGTAAAAACTAAAGTAGAAAGTATGGCAACATGGATCTAATGCATGAGAGAGCAAGGTTCCTATCAAAGTTATTATCTTTTTTATTAAAATGGCATGGATAACATGCAGGGAGAACCTAGTTGTGCAGTCATGAGAAAACATGAAATACTCTGTATATAATGCATGAAATCATGAGAAAATTGAGGGCTTTTATTCCTAACTTGGTGTTTAAGCCGTTCATGAGATAATCTACCTCTGATTTGATCCCTAGACTTCAAATTCCTTGCTAGAAGAGCACCCCGTTCCTACGCGTCCTACATGGAACCAGCAACTTCCAGATCCTCTAACTCCTTAGATGCTTGCTCTCCTATCACAAAATTTGACCAAGGATTAGAAGATACTAAAGGGAACATAAACTTCTTAAGGACTAACACGAAATACTAATATCTTACTTTCGAACCACACGAGCCAAAATTAGGGTTCATCCAGGTCGAATCTGTGCTCTATTTATAACGTTTGGCCTAGGGTTGAAGGATTAGATCGAATTAGGAGTCCTATAGGACATCAATCTGATCCCCTGAGAGTCCTAGACGAGTTCCCATGCCAAATCACATCGATCCATGGCTATTGGGATGACAAAAATCTATTTTTTCCACACCTCTAGAACTCTCATTTTCGGAAGCAGGTAGCGGTTGCTTGGAGATCGCCTTCAGTAGATAGCAGTCAATCGATAGACCGCGTCTTGCCTGGACACTGAAATTTGAATTCTGGTCAAATTCCTCCTATAATTATCCCCTAATTCTCCACTATTTATCGAATATAATTAGGAATTATCTATTACGTTTCTAGAGTTGGGCTTGGGCCTAAAAGATGGCGCGCAAATCATTTTCGTTCCGTCGGCGTCACCGGCACGCGGCGCATGGCCACAGAACCCTGACGCCACAGAATCCCCAGAAGAAACCGGCACACCAGAGCGTGAGGATGAGAAGGGAGAAAAGGCGGTGCATTTAAACCGTCATGAACGGCATCCATTCGCGGTAGCCGCCATCCTCTCGCGTGCGGAAGACGCGTGCGCGGCCACTTTCACCCGGGCAGATGACGAACTTGCCTTTTTCTTCCCGGCGGGCGCCGTCGCGCGTGAGGTCCATGAACTGGACGCACAAATTGGTTTGGCCGGTGGTGGGGACCATGACGAATTTTTCGAACACGGCATAGCGGCCCAGCCAGAAGTAGGGGGTATATTTCCAGGCATCCCACGCGCGGCTGACCCGGCGGGCATCGGTCTCATCGAACTCGGCGGGGCCGAAGCGGCGGTAGACGCGCCAGACGGCCTGCTTCTTAGGGCGGTAGAGGGCGTCGATGCGTTTGGCTCGGGTGGCATCCGGCCCCAGTTTCACCACCTCCTTGCGGCGCAGGTTGACGAGGGTATCGTGCACGCGGCCGCCGCCGTCTTCCACCATGATGCGCCAGTTCTGCACCGAGAGCGGTTGGGGAAGGACATGCACTTCGGCCTCCTGCAAATCGAGCGCGGCGGCATAGCTTTTACCAAAGCGGTAGGCACCCACCGCGTGATACATGGGGACCAGGATATAGAGGGCCATGACCAGGAGGCCGAGGCGCGAGATATCGCGCTGGAAATCGCGGAACACCAAGGCGGAGGCGAGGGTGAGGAGGCCGATGGCGAGCAGCACCATATCGAAGCTGTGCAGGAGCGAAAGCGAGATGCGCAGGTTGAGGAGGATGGCGAGGGGGAAGGCGCCTTGCTCGGTAAGGAGGGCGAGGAGGATGGTGCCGACCATGCCCACGCCCACCGGCCAGACCAGTTGCACGAAGCTGCGTTTGCTGAAGCGGGCCAGCACGATGGCCATGGCGCTGGCGAGGGGCGGGACCAGCAGGAGGCTCCAGGTGGGGCCCATATAGATCTGCCAGTAAAAGCCGCTGCCGAAGAGCGCGAAGACGGCCTGCAGGTAAGGGATGAAGGCGCCGGCGGCACCGGCGACGGGGCGCCACCAGCCGAGGTCGTGGTCCCCGTTCTTGCGGAGCAGCGCGTAGCTGCCCAGCACGCCGACCAAGATGGCGATGAGGACGTTCATACCGCGCTTCTTACGCCACCTACGCTTTGTATGCAACAACCCGTGGTGGTGGGGAGGGTGAAGGGGAGGCCCTTGAGGTGGCGGACGGCGAGCCAGCCGAAGCAGGCGGCCTCGACCCAATCCTCGCGCAGGCCGGTGATTTGGGACATGGGGGAAACCTCGAAGCCTTCTTTTTCCAGCGCCTTGATGACGCCGAGGTTGCGGCCGCCACCGCCGCACCAGAGGAGGCGTTTATGGGTAAACCATTAAAAAAGTATTTTTTAATAGTTTTGGACCTGCTACAGTGTTATGGTGCAGTTTCGGATCGGTACCGGCCGAAACTTCGGTCGAAACGTATCGGTTTCGGCCGATACTGTCTTCTGTGGTATGAGGAGGCAAGACTCATATTTCATGTTAAACATGGGGTTTACAATTTTGTCTTTTACTCATTTAATACCTGTATAGATTGAGAAGTTTTAAAGGTAGGAACATTTTCTTCCATTTTCCTAGTAAAGATTGCTGGCAGTTTCTCTTATTTGTGCGAGTTATATGTATATGACTGTTGAGATGGCAAGTTGCAGGAAACAAGTATAAGATACAAACTAATAAGAAGTTAAGATCCGTCTGTCTCATCTCACTTGAAAGCTGAAAGGCTTGTAGTTTTTGTGTTCAATTGTTAATCAGAATTTTATTCGCATGTGGTCTACAAAATTTACTTTTGGTTGGAAAACAGTGAGATTCTATGGCAGTTTTGACTTTATGCAGTTGTGATTCCCCAGTCCGATCCGGACATGATCTGATCTCAACAACAGGGTCATTCCAACATGACGAATGGCACTCAGATTTGCTTGATTGTTGTTCAGAACCTTACTTATGTAAGTTCAGACTTAAATCTGTCATTAAATTACTCTGTAAGTAGATTATCATGTTCCATTTGATATGTAAAACTAATTGCTCTGCCAGTTTCATTTGTTCTCTAATGGTTTCCTGAAATTACGATTTTCTCCTACCTTTGAGGATCTGTTTTTATATTACTTTCAGATACCTTTATTACATTTCATAAGTCTTTGCTTGTGAATGGATATTGTGAGGCCACATTAACGTGTGGTCACGTACAATGAAGAGAGAAATCATGCTGAAAGCTATTTTCACTTGAAAGCACATAAGCAAGTTTAGGAGAAGATTTTAGTTGTTGGTAAAACACTGCCACTGAAGAATGTTGCTTCTTGGTACTAGGTGAGATATGCACTGTTTAGGTCTGTGGCAAGGCTACTAATTACTCATAGTGGCTATTATTTTGATCAATATCATTAACATCGATATCTTGTTGGTATGTTTTAAAGCATTTCTATTCCCGTGTTTCAGCATATCCACTTTCTGTTCCCAGGCAGGAGTCTTATCCACGATGGCAATTTTACTTGGCTTTTGTCATGCTTAAAAGTAATAACGTGAATCATCAGTTTAACTAGGTCAAAGTGAAAATACTTGAGTAGAATGTTGACAAAAAAATTTGGTGCTTACAGATAAGCTTATATTATCATTTATTTACAAGCTTTCACTGAATCTAAATCCTGAGAACTTTTGAAGATGGAGAGAGTTTTGATAGAGAGTTGAGTGTGTTGAAAATAAGAAATAATTGAAAATAAATATAGAGTGAGAGTTGTGAGTGAGATAGAGAGAGGAGAGAGAGAGAGAGAGAGAGAGAGAGAGAGAGAGAGAGAGAGGGCCCTGCGCCACTCCTACGGCTTCCTCGGCCCCCGGCTGGTGCAGGTGTTCCTGTCCAAGCCCGCCGCTGACTGGCGTGCGCTGGTGATGCGCCAGATCGCCAAATGGGACCGCGAGGCCAGCCAGTCGGCCGGCGACCGCTTCCGCTCGGCGTGCTGCGCCCTGATCGAGATCGGCGCGGCGATCGGCGCCTCGCTGGGGTTCGGCTTCGACGTGCAGGGCGTGGATGGCGTGCTCAAGCGCCACTGGTCCAAGCAGGTCATCGAATTCGAGGCCGAGCGTCTGCGCCCGGTCGACTTCCTCAACGGCTACATCCTGCACCACAGCGGCGAATTCGTGCACCGCGGCGGCCCCGACGGCAAGGCGATCACCACGCCGAACCTGCCCCGCCGCGT
Organism: Amorphophallus titanum; assembly: GCA_024336825.1. Lineage (NCBI taxonomy): Eukaryota > Viridiplantae > Streptophyta > Magnoliopsida > Alismatales > Araceae > Amorphophallus > Amorphophallus titanum. The sequence continues at coordinate 102,750 of JANBPO010004017.1, forward strand.
CATGGGCGAGGTGCGTGGCTCGACGGTCGGCGGAGTGTGGGTGGGCCAGACGGTCATCATCCCGCTGCTGCTGCTGCGCGACTACGTGCGCGACCAGAACGGCAACTTCAAGTCGGTGCTGGAGTGGCTGGAGAACAACAACCCGTCGGTCACACGGCACGGCCGTCTGGAGTTCATGCGCGACAGCACCAGCGCCTTCGTTACCCCGTGCGTCGAGTTCATCTACGGGGATGTCATGGGCCACATGAAGCCGGCCCTCACCGTTGTACCCACCTCACCTCTCGGAGAAGCCAATGAGCAGTAACACGATGCAGCGCCCCAGCAAGTTCGACCCGCCGGCCGAGCCGATCGTCGACCCCGTCGACAAGATCCAGAACAAGCTGGAGGAGGATCTGCTGGACGCCGGCAACCACCTGCTGGCCCATATGGGTGCGGAGGCCATCATGCTGCCGAGTCGCCACGACAACGACATGGTGGTGATCGTGGCCACCCGCGACCGCGCCGCTGCCCTGCTGGGCTTCGAGGAAGTCGCCACGGTGGTGCGCACCACGGCGTGGTTCTCGCAGGTCGAGTCGCCGCCGGAGGTCTCGCTGGCGCCGGGCTCCAAGCTGTACCGGAGGACGTCATGAACATGGACAAGCTGACGCCGTTCGAGAACCAGCTCATCACCATCGCCTTGATGGAGCAGGCCACCGTCGTGCTGCGCCCCGGCTACATGTCCGTGCCATCGATGCGCGTCCTGCTGGCCACCACGTGGTGGGGCGGCATGCGCGTATGCGACGGCAGCCGTAAGCGTGACCACAATGTGGCGATGCCGCGTATGTTCGACGAGGGCTCGGTGCGCGAGTGGCGCCACCTGACGTGGCGTGGCGCGCTGGCCCTGCGGAAGGTGTATCGCGACCTGTCGCACAGCGCGATCCTCGAGATCCCGGCACCTACGTCCAACGGCGCGCAGATGCAGCGAGGTGGGATCGCGCCCGCCGGCATCGCCACTGCTACTTCTGTTGCACTTAAACAGCGGGCGACGCAGCAGGCGATGCAGCAGAACCTTTATAACAGCCTGCTCTCATACCAACTATGCTTAGTACGAAATTAAATAGAAGACAAAGCAGGCTTTAGATATATGAGAGGGTGTAGGCATGAAGATTTTCAGAACCTGGTTACAAAGTGGTGTTATGAAACTCCTGCCTGTTCATTTGCATGTCTTACTTTCATCAAGAAGCTTAAATGGTTGAGAGGGAGGATGAGGAAATGGACTGAGGAAAACTTTGGGGCTGCTGCCAGACTCAGACAAGAACTACTCCAAAGGATTGAGCGGTATGACATCAAAAATGATCAAGGAGAGCTAGCAGAAGAGGATAAAAGAGAGTGGAAAAAAAGTAAACAAGCAATATGAAGAATGGACATTTAGAGAGGAAATCAAATGATACAAAGGGCCAAAGAGATGTGGCTTAAGGAGGGAGATAAAGATACTGCCCATTTCCATGCAATGGCAAGCATAAAGAATGCAACTAATATCCGAAGTGTCAGACTTGATGAAAGAATTGTGGAAGAGAAAACAGAAATTGAGAGGACAACTCTGGAATATTATGAGAACTTGTTCAGGGAAGAAGAACAATGTAGGTCACAAATGAATGACCACGCTCTAAAGAAGATCTCAGAAGAAGAGGCTCAGCATTTGTTCAGGCCATTTTCTGAGGAGCAAATCAGGCATTGGAATGGACCCGAACAGATCTACTGGGCCAGATGGGGTTCTACTAGCAATTTTGGGATAACCAGCCAACTTTAGTACAGGCAAGATTGACCTTAGACAATCATAGTGCTGCATTGCATTCATGATCAGAAAATTAAGAAGAAGGAATGCCTTGTCTTCAAAATAGACTTCGAGAAAGACTATGATGGAGTAAGGTGGTGCTGCTTGTTTTATGTCTTACAAGTTATGGGATTTAAGAAATGGTTGATTGAATGGGTGAAGAGGTTTTGTTACGACTGCAAAATTCTCAATGTTAATTAATGTCAGGCCTAGTTTTTTTTCGAAGTCCAAGAGGACTCCGGTAAGATGATCCTTTGTCCCCCTTACTACTCGCCTTGGTTACTTGTCTGTACAACACGTAGGGGTTCACATTATAGTAACTTTCTCTACCAGTGCAATTGTTGCACATGGCTTGGGGTTTAAAGTAGAAAGCAGAAGATCCTGACTCTCCAACCCTGAACAAGTTTCTGTGGCCCAATCTTACAATGCCATCTTGTAGGTTTAACGCAAAGTGATGCTTACTAGTGTTGTGCTATGTGTGTGATTTTGATGACAACAAAACTTTATGTATGTTTGAGAAAGTTGCTTGAGAAAGTCTTGTTTTGAATGAGAATGAAATTGTGGAAATATGTATGCATGAATGCATATTTGCACGTGTGTGTATGATGCATGAGTCTGATAGTTTGATGCTCATTTGAATGCTTATGTGTTTAATTCAGTGTGCTTGATTTAACTTCCATCTGGTTGATAATCATTCATGTTTGTGGAAGAATGGGTTGTTTTCATTGATCCTTTCGTGGTGGCTACCTCTCGATCGATTTCTCTCTGTATTACACCCCATTCTCCTTCTTCACTTTCTCTCCTTGTATATCATTCTCTCTGTCCTCTCCTCTGATCGAGGGTGAATGCCTAATTTATAGAGGAATGGAAGCAGGGGATTGATGCGGCGATGGGATGAGCAGATCATCACCGAATCACCGGCCCGCCATGCCAAGGGCACCACTGACTCGCCGGTCTGCAAGCGCCAAGGGTGCCACCGATCCAGCCGCGAAGGGGGCTCCATTGACTCAAAGCCTTAGCGCCAACGACTTGGAGCACTTGGGTGCCACTAACTCACAGTGCAAGGCACCACCGAATCAGCATTCAAGGCGTCACCAACTCAATGGAGGGCATTTTCTGTAATTTTGACATTTTGCCCCGAAATTGACCCGGCGAGAGCTTGTCGTCTAGAGTAGCCTCGGAGTTGATGCAGTGGCCCCGGAATATGCTTCGAATCCTTGATTTGGGATTTCCGGTGGTTTCCGGCACGTGCCGAACCCGTACCGATTTTCTTGGGTTTTGCCCCGATTCGGCCTTCGGCACTGTGATGCTTTAGAGTCACGTGCGGGCTTCTTCATCGAGTAGGCCATCCCTCGAAGCATTTTCGCCTTCATTGGGCATCTTTTAGGTCATCTACGGCCCTTTTCCGGTGCCGTGTGTACCCGAATCGGGTAACTCGGGTTTCCCCTGATTTAGCATTCGGCACGTCGATTTGTGCCACCAACTCCACTTTGTGGACATGTGAAGGGTCTTCATGAGGAGGGCCATCCCTCGAAGCATTTTTGCCCTGATCAGAGGTCTTTGTGGCCACTTAGGGACCGTTCCGACATTCCGCGTGTGTTGAGCGGACTTCTCGAGTTATCTGTTGATATTGCGTTCGGCACTACATACCGTGCTTTTGGGCCTACTTTACGCTTATAGAAAGCGTCTTCATTGAGTGGGCATCTATCTTGGAGATTTTATCCCAACGGAGCTACTTTTCAGTTGTTTGCGGACCACTTCGGCACCCCGGGTGCCCTGATCGGATTACCCGGGTTTTTTGCTGATTTAGCCTTCGGCTCCCTATCTTGAGGAACCAGGGACATTTCTTCATCTTGAGGGGGCTTCTTTATCAGGTGGGGAATCACGTGGTACATTCTCGTCCTGGTTGGACGAGTATGGAGACGTATTCGGCATGATTGCTTCGATGCCTATTCATTAGCTCTGATCGTCATACGGCCTTAGTGAGCTGTGGTAGCTATTTTGTCCCGAGATAATGAAATGTGGGGTCTCCGGTACTTCTTATGAGGCGACCTGAGGCTTCAGCGGTCCGAGTGGACCCGTCGTTGACTTTCAGTTGGCTCCTTCGGGTACATAATTATCGCCCAGTAATATTTTGGATGTCAACACGTGTCTAGGGTGGTTCGTGTTCTGGTTGTCCCCGACCGTGAGATCGGGATGCTGGGTTTCCTTCCGGTAGGAGTAGTTGTAGAGCCGTGGTTTCATCGGCTGCCGTGTTTAGGGCTTCGTGTATGGCCGTGTTTTCCGCCGTTGTTGTTGTAGCTACTTCTGCTGTTGCTGTTGCTGTTGTTCTTATTGTAGTTGTTGCTTTTCGTACCGCTGGTTTTAAGGTGCGGCGGTTCTCCCTCGAGATTCGAGGGTGTTGCGTAGAGGTTCTTAATTGCCAGCTCGCCGGGCCGAGTGTTCACTTGGCATTGGGTACGCTTCTCTGTCTTAGACTATACTTTTGTTGGACAGGACTTTCTTATAGTTAGTTGTTTATTCCTGTTAATTATTGAATTGTCTTGCTTTATTTCCTATTTCTTTGCACCTCCACACTCCTTTTTAGCCCTTCCGAGCCCTCCGGCTCGTGGGCGGCGGGCTAGGATTCGAATGGTATTGGGCTCCTCCCGGTATCTGGATCTTGGATTGTTACAGATGGTATCAGAGCAGTGGTTGTGGATGTGCATAGAAATTTGAGATATTACAGTGACCAGAGTCCATAAGGTCTAGTACAGTCGGCAGCTGATTTAGGATTTTGTGTTTGTTTTTCGCTTGATTTTTTGCTTGAGAGCTTGAGTGCACTGCGCGGCGCTGTGTAGGTGGTTGCTGATCGTGGCTTTCGTGCCTATGTGAGGCCCAAGGGATGTGATGGAGAGATTTCTTCTCGATGGGTCGTGGCCCTAGTTGTGTTGAGTTAGGCAGAGGTTGCCAGCAGGTGTGTTGCTGTGATGCTACGTTCGAGGAATCTGCAGCGAGGTTAGGTGGCTGGCGAGGATTGTTTATAGTTAACTAGCCATAAGTGTGCTCTGAGGAAGTTGTCATCGGGTTGGCCACTCCAACTTGAGGTTTATCCAGCCCCTGAGGTGTGAAGGTCGTGGTTTAAGGTGTCAGAGTGGGTGCTCTGATCGAGAGTTGCGCTCGGGCGAGCAAAAGATCTTCTATTGAGTTGCTGATTATCGAGCCTGATCTCATCATGCTCTGTGGCGTCAGACATGATGTGTCGGTACTGACTATTTTTGTAGATTTTGAGGCAGGATTGGGCGGAGTTGACCTAGTAAGTTCTTGCTCCTGCGCTTCTGCGTGTGAATGGGTTGTGTTCGCCCTGGAATTGGCTTGAGATGTGAAGGCTCCGCGGCGAGTTGAGGGCTTGAGGATGAGTGCTGGCTGTTGCCGATTGTGGCTCGTATTGCGGCTCTTGGCATAGTGTGTCACAGTTTGAGGAATTACAGTGGTGGTGCATCGAGGGATGCTATGATTATGGTCTGACGTGACACTCGTCGAGTGTGTCAGGGGCACTGACCTGATGGAAGTGATGGCTTTCTCGGTGTTGGAAGGTGTTGTTTCTAGCATGCGCGAAGTTTAAGGTCAGGTCAAGCGTGGGGATTTTTCATTGGTTGGATGGTGTGTCAGGTTCTCCGTTGGTTGGAGAGATTGTGTTTGTCCAAGGTTCGTCATCTTGCATTGTATGTCCGGATTGGTTGGCCTTGGTGTGCCATGAAGTCAGTGCGAGACATGTTTCGTATTTTTTTTGCAAGGTGGTTGCCTGTGAGAAGTCGTGCCCAATTCCTTGGTTGCGTGAGGGTGTGTTGGCGCTATTCTGAAAGGACGTGTGCCAGTTGGGCGGTGTTCGTGAGGGGTTGTGGTTGGTGTTGTGATCCCCGATGTGTCGAGGATCGGAGCCTGCAGAGTGCAGAGGATTGTCGGGATGGAGGATCCCGAGTTGGCACTATGATAGCTGTGCGCGTGGATCAGAGTGCGCAGTAGAAGCATGGTGGGCCCATAACCCATGGTTCCAAGATCGTAGCGTTGGCTGCGACAGGTGGATTTTCGAGGTTGAGAAGAGCATGGGAGGATTGGTTTCTCGATAAGCGTTATCTCAGTTGTGTGAGACGTGTTGTTGCCATACCGTTGCTTGAGGCATTGTGATTTGTGGCACTGGCTGAATGGAGAATCGGGGAAATATGTTGGCAAGCGTGCCACATGAGTATCCTGTTCTTGTGTTGGAAGTTGTGTCCTCAGATGAGATCAAGCTTTTGAGAAGTGATCTTGGCAAGATTATGGGTCCCAATTGGTAGCTGTGAGCGGCTAGTGGGCTGGCTGAGCGATCGACCGTGGTGAGATGTGTGTTGCTGAGGACCCGTGTGCACTGGTCATAGTGTTGTCTACCAGGTTTCCGTTGATTTGGATGGCACTTTCCTCCCCTAGAGATGTGTGCCGTGAGTTGTTAGAGGTTGTGTGTCTCGCGGCTCTGTGGTGAGAGCGGAATCGAGATTGGCAGGCATCCATTTAGAATGATTGAGATGAGATGGACAAGGGAGGAGCAAGGGCGGGAGCTCCCTGCTCTCCCTCCCTCACCTCTCTTCTCCCTCTCACTCTAGTTTTTTTTTTTTTTGCTTCTGTAGGATCTCTCCTTCTTCTTCATACCTCCTTCTTCTATGGCTGTAGCTCCTGGAGGTTAGGAGTTCAAAGAAGAGATTTTCGCTCCGTAGGGGCCCTTTTATAGGGACGCGGAGCCCCTGCTTGGAGGGAAACCTCTGTATTCTTTTTTGTTTTGTTTTCTCCGCTACTGCTGCTACTGCTGGCATGGCTGCTGCTGCTTCTTCACATGGGCGTGGCGGAGCAGGAGGGAGGTCTCTCCCCGTACGGGATGGGCAAACACCTGGCGGACGGGGTGCCCTCATCGGTCAGAGACATTGGTGTCCTCATCGTTGGCCATGCAGGGGGGGAACGGATGTGCAAGGTTGCCCGCGTGTGTAGAAGCATCAATGAGTAATAAATGCTCAGAGGGGGGAGAAGGAAGCACGAACGTGAAAACATCCGTGCGTTACTTTTTCTTTCTTTTTTTTTCCCATCATTTCTTACATTGCGCATCCACCCTTCTCATTTATCCCCTTTTTATCGCCAACAAATGTCCCCCACCCACAGGTGTCACGAATGAGGGATGCGGGGGTGGGGCCTGCGAGTGTATCCCGTTTGAAAGCATTTGTATTCGTCACCATTTCATCATTTATCATTTTCATCATCATCATTTTTCCTTTTTTATTGTCATCATTCTTATCATCATCATTTTTTATCATCATCATTTTTTTATCATCATCATTTTTATCACCACCATTTTATCATTTATCATTTTCATCATCATCTTTTTTTATATTATCATCATCATTTTTTTAAATTCATCATCTTTTTTATTTTTTTGTATATTTTTATTTGAGCATGCAGGCACTCATTAACGACAGACATAGGATAGCTCCCCTCTATTGGGGATAGGATAAGGACAGCGCCCCCGATTCACAGATAGAGTGCGGCCCACGAAGCATAACTAAAGGAGATGTGCATTCGTCGAGAGAATACCATATAGCCCATGCACATAGCTTAAGTCACGATCTTTTCCCGAGATAGTTTCCTCGTGATGTGGGAGTGCAGGTGTATGAGCAGTGGATCCTAAACTTAAGGATAAACAGACATTCTAAGTAACACTCAAAGGATTACTATGGCGTCTACACACGCAGTTCAGGCTTTCGACTTTCGGTAGTTTCATACAGCCCCCTTGCTCATTCGAAATCTGGATTTCACCTTTCGACGTGAATTTTCTCATTTATTTCAGTGGGGATTCCTAGCTTACTAAGATTCATCGTTATTGTAATTTTTTTGTGAAATTTGCTTCACCATTCGCGGGAGTCTCCTCATTTATTTTAGTGGGGATTCCCGACTACTTGGATTCACATTTCACTCCTTCATCTTTTTTCTTCTCTTTTTTTCTCTTTTTTTCTGGCCGTTTTTGTCGGCGAGCAGCGGCAATGTGTCCGTGTACGTATTCTTGAGTTTTGCGAGTTCGCGTGCCTGCTCGATTAGCTCGATGATTGGCGACTGGCCACGCAGTTTATCGAGTTCTTTTTGTCCCGTGCTATAGCCGGTCTTACCCTTCTTAATGCTCTCGGTTGGCAACTGCAATTTGGTGAAAAGCGCCTCAGACAGCTGAACGGGGCTGGCCGTATTGAACTCGTAGCCGACAATGTCGAACATCTGTCGTTCAACCTTGGCATGCTCACTCGCCAACTCGTCGCTCATGGTGTGTAGGATCTGAGGATCGATCGTAATCCCCTGATGCTCCATCTTGAAGAGAATGTACACCAGTGGGAAATCAAATCGATGAGCGATGTCGGCGAGTCTTGGTTCGGCTTCAAACGCCGCAACCTGCTTATCATAGAGCTGCCACAGCGCCGCGAGCTGTGCGGCTGGATCATCCCCAATCGTCTGGCCGCTCAGGCCATCGAGCGAACGATCGCGGGCGAGTGGATCGATCAAGAAGGCGCCCTGGTGGATATCGTGGACCGCTTCAAACTGAACGTCGACGCCGTGGGCTGCGAGCCGGTGGTAGGTCAGCTTGCTATCATAGCTCACCACCGTCCCTTGTTCGAGCGCGCGCCAGACGCTAGTGGCCACCTTTTTCACTGGTGCATGCATGACGCTGCCACGTTCCAGTGACAGCCACGCTTCGTCATCGACAATCTCTAGTACGACCGGTCCCTCAATCATGAGCGTGTCGGGCCAGGGCATTTCCTTTAGCGCTGGAGCGGCCGGTGTATCACTTTTGTGTTCAACACTCGGCTTCGCCTGCATGTGCTCAGGCAAGCGTCGGATCAACGAGCTAAACTGGAGTCGATGTAGGATTGCCGCAACCTTATCGAGATCAGTGTCGTTGACGTCAGCCACACTCCAATCGAGCTCCACTGGGGCATCGGTCCAAATACGGCCGACTTCCTTACTGAGGTACGCCAGTTTCTTGCCGTCCTCTAGCTTCTTCGCCAGCGTTGGTTTGATATCGGCGAGATGTTCGTAGACGCCATCAAGGGTTTGGTACTGCTGCAACAGCTGGATGGCCGTCTTCTCACCGACACCAGGCACGCCAGGTAGGTTATCGCTCGAATCACCCTTCAGCGACTTGAGATCGAGAAATTGATGCACCGATAGGCCGTACTTCTGTTCAAAATGCGCCACATCGAACTCTTCGATATTCGCGAGACCCGATTTCATGGCGTAGACCTTGGTCGTTGGGCTAATTAGCTGCAGTGAGTCTAGGTCGCTCGTGAGCAAATCCGTCTCAATCCCCTTCTTGGTTGCCTGCGCAGCAAAAGCACCCAAAATGTCGTCGGCCTCGTAGTCATCGAGTTCATACAGCGGCCAGCCAAACGCATCGAGCAGTTCATAGAGCAGCGGAATCTGCGCCAGCCTCTATTCAAATACATGGTGTTACATATCCCTTCACCGCTTGACGCGAACCCCATCTCTTGCCTTAGGAGAAGCAAGCTCGGTTACTAAGGTCCAAGGCACTTTCCATGATTTTTTTTGTTATACTTTTCAAGATGTGATTTTCACACTTGATTTGGTAGGTAGCTTTTTTCAAAAATAATTATTCACTTAAAAATGTAAACTATCAGACACCACACTTAAATAGTAGAAAGTTTTTCCTGCTTATTTCATTAGTGTGTAAATAAATTTTTTTTTATAACTGCTAATAGACTTTTAGATGATTCTAAGTTAGTTTCTCTTGGCTAGATTACAAAATAATTTTCATCATCCCTCTCCATAGCCTCTTCCATTCCGGATTTTTTTTGGTGAGAGCATGAATGAAGAAAACTCGGTTGGGTTTGTTTTTATTTTTTTATATTTTTTTTTGTTTATTTTTTGATTTGTGAAAAAATTAAGTTGTATAAGAATGCAGTGTGTTGTGGAAAAATTAGGTTGTATAAGAATGTAGTGTGAACCCTTCGCTCCCAACTTAAGTGACATTGTCCTCAATGGCAAGAACAATATGGAATATTGAACAATGTAAAGATGATAGTTTGTGGGAAAGAACGGGACAACTTGATAGAGGTGAACTTTGACGGGCTTGGCTTGTGATGGCTTGGTAGAGGTATAAGCAATCTCCTCTCTCCCCCCAACTTATCCTTTATTCACTCCTGTAAAATAAAAATAAAATCACAATAAAAACTTGGGTTGCCTCCCAAGAAGCTATTTATTAGCACACGAAAATTACTAAAATTTTGGGTTGCCTACCAAGAAGCGCTAAGTTATAACATCTTCAGCCAGACGCAATGTAGTTTACTAATCAACGTGTGGCATTTAAAATGAGCCACCAAGTGATCTTATCCTCCTATAAGTTCTAGCCCTCGTACCATTGGAGGAAAAGATTATGCCTCGACGGACATGGGCTAGAAGCATGCCAAGGTGGGTGTAGGAATCCAGATGGACCCCCTCGGTTAGAGAGTCATGGAGGAATTATCATATCTTCAATTATAAAATGTTCCTCTATGTGTTTAAGGTCTTTATAAGTATTAAACACATCAATGCGGATCTTAATTTCTCCTAGCTTTTCTTCCACATTCTCACTTTGAGGAGTTACTTGCATATTGTTCAGGTGAGAAATGATGAGGGTATTATGGATTTTTGGGGAGTCCACCACATGGCTAGTGTCAAGGAGATAGAGAGGATCGGGAATGAAATAAGTGTTCTCCTTAACAAAAGAATTCTCATAAGGTTCAGGTGGATCTGACCAGTTGGCTAATTATAGAATATCTGGGATGTTTAGGATTCACCAAGGTCAGGGATGGGTAAAAGATCCACATCCTCCCCTAAATCAGGAGATGCCCGGCTAGAGTGATTTGCAAATGGAGTACTTGGTTCCTAAATTACCCGAGGTTTCTAGGATGGCTGTGTATTGCTGACCCATAGGTATATCAAATGGTAACTGGTGAAAAGACAGATTATTCTATCTGGAAACCTTCACTATGCGTGAGCACATGCTCCGCCATGTACCATGAGACTGTGTATATAATTGCATAGAGTCCTTGAATCAGTAGAGTGAGGGAAAGTTTGAATTATGTGCTTTAAATGTGTTGCATACATATCTAGTTATTGCATGTGTCTACATTTCAAAGATTATTCTATGCTATCATATAATGTCTTACATGATTTTGCTGACTTTGCTCTTCATACAAAACTGCATTGCATTTAGAATTGGATAGACCTTCATAAGTCATTGTTAGTAAACCCCTTAGCAAACATTTCATGTCTAGTTCTGTGTGATCTCTCAATGCATTTAGTAAGGGGGAGTCCTCACATGTCTTGTAGTTATGTCAGAAGTCAAAAATTCCTACCCTCTCACAGCCCATGCATAAACTGTTATAGATAGGGGGAGTCAACTCCTTAGTAGGTCTGTTTTTTGTGCATATGTTATTTATGCTTGAGTTGCTTGTCATTTAGTGTCCAAAAAAATCTAAAAAAATATCTCACAGTTCATGCAAACAACTAAGAAAAAAATAGTTGTCTACAATACAATTGCTTCACATCAGCGTTCAATGGGTTTCTAATGATAGAATGAAATTTAGTGAGGATTTGTGCTCTGTGAATCTTGTACGTCGACGCATTCCTCATCCTGCGTCAACTCAATAGTTCTTTTTGAACAGATCTGACCTTATGTGAAAATCCAGTGTGACGACCAACTGAGAATCCTTGGTCGACACACCCATCTAAAAATTTGATTTCACTACATTTTCTACCATTCTGTGAGCTTCATTGAACTATGTTGACCTCTAATCTTCTGAAACTTATCTGAAATGATCACCAATGTGATTTTCAGTCCTATTTCATGGTTTGTTTCTCCTGGAATGTTACTAAGCTAGCATTTCCTGGTTGTGTAAAATTCCTCTCTTCAGTTCTTTGCATCTCCTCAGGGGGAGCTTTCTAAAAATATCCTTGGAGTCTGCTTTCTTAGGGAGACAACCAGTGATCTGTTAACCCTCTTCCAGGATCTGATACCTTGAGTAATTTCATCTGCTCAATGCTTCTTTGCTGATGAGTGTCTTGTGTTTATCCTAGAGACACTTTCTGCTTGGCAGAAACTTCGTAAACTAGTCTAAACTCAGGTGGATTCTAGTCTGATTGTTTACTTTATAAACATGAGCAAACTTCATGTTAAGAATCTTCTATTATAAGTCTCTATGACTACCCAGAGTATATTCAACTAGTTTAAGCTTAATAAATTCATGAGTTTAAAGATAAAAATCTTGAAAATGCATGTATTCAGAGATAATGGACCTCAACTAGTCTGTGCATGTTGTGTCCTATAATACCTACTGAAATCTGAAAGTTTCTAATACCACCGCGAAATCTCAAGCCTGCGCGAAAGCCTCGCCGTCGACCTGGGCGAGCGCCGCGCGGGCTTCCTTCATCCAGATATCGGCCGGCTGGTTCGGCTTCATCGGATGCAGCAGCGAGACGGCGGCGAGCGGCCCGTAACGGCGCTGGAATTCCGACAAGACCTGCATCTGGTCGCGCATCATGGCGCCGGTGCCGTCGCAGATATCTTCCATGACGGTGCGCAGCGGGCGGAAGAACACGTCGATGCCGTAGGTCAGGTCCTGCAGCGCCGCCTGGCCGGGACGCAGGATGAAGCGTTCCGCGCCGTTCACTTGCTGGCGGATCAGCGCCTCGACCCGGGCGATCTTCGCCTGCTGGGCCGAGAGGGTCAGCAGGCGCCGGCGCGTGCGGACATAGCCCTGCACCTCGACCTGACCGATGCTCTGCGTCGTGGTACGCCCGTCGCGGAAAGCGAGCAGCGCCAGACGCTCCTCGTTGCTGATGCTCGTGACGAGACCCTGGACCTGCTTGGAAAGTCCGCCCTCGCGCATCTGGGCGAGCGTGCGCGACCGGCGCGCCCAGCGCGCCAGGATCTGCGCCGCGTCATGGGACGAGAGATTGCCGAAATAGAACTGCCGGCGGAACTTCGCCGCGATCGGGAAGACCGCATCGGCGAAATTGGCGAAGATGCGCTCGATCTTCACCGTCTCGTTATGCTCCTGGCTATAGGCGTGGCAGACGGCGGCGACCTCGCCCTCGCTCTCCTGGAAGCGGCACAGGCGCTGCACCATCTCGTAGAGCACGTTGACCGTGGTCGGGAACATCTCGGGCGTGATGCGGTTGTCGCGCAGAAACTGCTCGAATTTCTCCCGCCCGCCCTCGCCCTTGGTGCCGAGCTGGGACTGCACCAGGGTTTGCGCCAGCGCATCGTTGACGTCGAGCCCGCCGAGATATTCGCCGATCGCATATTCCGCCAATTCCTTGAAGCCGCTCAAGGGATTGCCGTATTTCATCTTGGGCAGGCGGGCCTGGCGAACCGTGGCCGAGGCCTTGAAGGCCTGCACCGCCGAGGCCGCGGTCGCATTGTCGAGCGCGGCGACGCGCTTAGGGTCCGAGATGGCCGCGAGAAACAGCCCTAGCGCATAGGAGAACAGGGCCTGCCACAGCGGATTGATGCTGATGCGGTCGAGCGCCATGAAATCGGCATGGGTCAGGACATTGCCCTGGGCCAGGGAGACGAAGAGCGCGTCCATGATGCGGGTCGACCAGGCATCGGGCGTATCGCTCTCGCGCCAGCAGAATTCCGGCGTATGGTTGAGCTTCAGGAACAGCAGCAGGGCGACCTTGATCGCCTGCATGCTCCTGGGCGGCGAGATGACCGGCTTGCCGCCGGTCGCCATCTCCAGAAGCGCGTCCATCGTGCCGATGGCCTGAAGCTGGATCAGGCCGCGTTCGTCGATGAGAGCCGGATGACGCAGCAGAGACATGTCCGTGGTGCTCTGCGACCAGCGCGGGTCCTACGTGACGTCGTCATTCGGCTACAGCGTGCGCCTCGACAAGCGCAACGACCCGGTGCTGCCGACGCGCGGCTACTACGTGGACTTCAGCCAGGACATCGCCGGCGCCGGCGGCGACGTGCACTACCTGCGCTCGCAGGGCGACTTCGGCTGGTACCACGGGTTCAACAAGGACTTCATCCTGAGCTTCGTTGGCCAGGGTGGTTACGTCGACGGATGGAACGGAGACAACATCCGGATCGCCGACCGCTTCTACAAGGGCGGCGATACCTTCCGCGGCTTCGAGATCGCCGGCATCGGGCCGCGCGATCTCCAATACGGCGACAGCTTGGGGGGCAAGCTGTTCGCCATCGGCACCATCGAACTGACCGTTCCGAACAAGTTGCCTGAGCAGTACGGTATCAAGACCCTGCTGTTCACCGACTTCGGCACGCTCGGCCTGCTCGATCGCGCCAGCAAGGTCAATCCTGACACCAACACTGCGCTCACGACGGTGCGTGACAACCTCGCCTTCCGCGCTTCCACGGGCATCAGCGTGATGTGGAAGTCGCCGATGGGCCCGCTGAGGTTCGACTTCAGCCACGTGCTCGCCAGGGCGTCCTACGACAAGACGGAATTGTTCCGTTTCTCAACCGCAACAAGGTTCTAGACTTCATGACCTCAAAGGTTTTCGCCCTGGGCGTCGGCGTTTTCGCCGTGCTCGCCACGTCCTCGGCCGCGATGGCCCAGGGCGCGGCGCCCGCCGCCCCGGCCCAACCGCCCATCGCCCAAGGTCCCGCGATCCCCGGCGTCTGCATCATCTCGCCGGAGGAGGCCGTGGCCACCTCCCTGGTCGGCAAGTATGTCGACCAGCGCCTCGGCCAGCTGGAAACGGCGGTCAATGGTGAGCTGGCGCCGGAAGGCCAGGCGATCGCCAAGGAAGACCAGGCGATGCGCGCCGCCCAGGCCACCACGGACCCGGCGGTGCTGAACCAGCGGCAGGCCAACCTGCAACTGCGCGCCACCAACTTCCAGCGCCTGCGCCAGCAACGCGCTCAGGAACTGCAGGCCACCCAGCAGAAGGCCTATGGCCGGATCAGCCAGGAACTGCAGGTCGCGCTGCGCGGCGTCTACCAGACCTCGCACTGCTCGATCCTGCTGAACGGCGACGCGGTGGTGATCGGCAACCCGGCGATGGACATCACCGGCCAGGCGGTCACGGCGCTGAACGCCCGCATCCAGCAGTTCCAGTTCGACCGTGAGAAGCTGGCGGCCCCGGCCGGCGGCGCGCCCGCCGCGCAATAGCGGTCGCGATCGCGGGCGAGGGCTGTCTGGACGGTCATGGCTGAATCCAACCTCCCGGACCCGCGATTCTACGAACATCTGGGCCCGGTCAGTCTCGGCGAACTTGCCGGCCTGACCGGCGCCCGACTGGCCAACCCGGACCACGCGGCGCCAGGTCACATGGCATGTGATTGTCCACAGAGACCGCGTCAGCCACATGAGTTTCAGCAGCAGTAGTAGTTTCAGCCCTAGTAGTTGTCATCACAACCGCAACAGTACCAGCAGCAGGGACAGTTTCCTCAGCTGACTCGATCAACTACTGTAGGGAGGCAGAGATCCCGAGGCCGAGTTACTCATATGACCAGAGCAGAGGCTGAGGCGTCGCAGTTGGTGGAAGGTACTCTTCTGATTTTGGGTTGTGCGGCTCGTGTTTTGTTTGATTCGGGTGCTTCTCATTCATTCATCTCGGAGGATTTTGTTCAGAGTGTGGAGGACCCGGTGGCCGAGATGTCCTGTGATTTGGTGGTAGAGTTGCCTACCAGTGACTTTATGATCACCCCATATTGCTTCGAGAAGGTGCCTATGTTGGTGGAGGGGCGGAACATACCAGCCAGGCTTTACGCGTTAGCGCTTCAGGACTTTGATGTGCTTTTGGACATGAATTGGCTCGAGGCTCATCATGCCTTAGTGGATTGCGACTCGAAGAAGGTCTACTTCTGACAGCTTCATGGACCCACCTTGTATTTCCAAGGTATCTGATCTTCCTCTTCTCGCTTGCTTATTTCGGCCATTAGGGCTCGTCGATTGCTTGATGCGGGTTGTCAGGGTTTTCTCGCTTCTGTGATTTTGGTTGATCGGCAGTGTCCTGATGTGGAGGAAATACCGATTGTGTGTAAGTTTCTCGATATTTTTTCCGAGGAGTTGCTTGGGCTGCCACCACAGCGAGAGATTGATTTCGTGATTGAGGTGGTACCAGGGACGACACCTATGTCGAAGGCCCCTTATCGTATGGCGCCTGCGGAGTTGCGAGAGTTGAAGACACAGTTGCAGGAGTTACTCGCGAAGGGGTACATTCGCCCTAGCTTTTTCCCGTGGGGTGCGCCGATGTTATTCGTGAAGATGAAGGATGGTATTCTGAGGCTGTGCATCGACTACCGTCAGTTGAACCAAGCGACTGTTAAGAACAAGTATCTATTACCTCGGATTGACGACTTGTTTAATCAGCTTAAGTTGGCCCGGGTGTTTTCGAGGATTGATTTAAGATCGGGTTATTACCAGTTGCAGATTCGTGAGTCTGATATTGAGAAGATGACATTTCACTCGAGGTATGGGCATTATGAGTTCTTGGTGATGCCGTTTGGGCTCACCAATGCCCCCGCGGCATTTATGGATTTGATGTAAAGGGTGTTCCATCCGTACTTGGACCAGTTCATGGTCGCGTTCATGGACGACATCCTTGTGTACTTGCGATTTGCTGAGGAGCATGTGCATCATCTGAGGTTTGTGTTGCAGACCCTACGCGATCACCAATTATATGCCAAGTTCAGCAAGTGTGAGTTCTGGCTTCGAGAGGTGCACTTTCTGGAGCACGTAATTTTTGGTGATGGTGTTTCCGTGGACCCGGCTAAGGTCGAGGCAGTGGTGCAGTGGCCGAGGCTGAGTTCGGTCACGGAGATTCAGAGCTTTTTGGGGCTTGCGGGCTATTATAGGAGGTTTATCTAGCATTTTTCTCGTATTGTGGCCCCGATGATCAGGCTTACTCGGAAAGATGTGCTATTCGTCTGTACGAAGGAGCGTGAGTGGAGCTTCATAGAGCTGAAGAGACTGCTCACTACTACTCCGGTGTTGGTGTTGCCTTCAGGGTCGGGAGGTTTTGTGGTGTGTACAGATGCTTCCGGGGTAGGCTTGGGCGCTGTACTGATGCAACATGGGAGAGTTGTGGCGTATGCATCTCGACAGCTGAAGCCACATAAGGTGAACTGCCCTGTTCATGATCTTGAGTTGGTAGCAGTGATCTTCGCCCTAAAGATCTGGAGGCATTATCTATACGATGAGAAGTTTGAGCTTTTTACTGACCATCAGAGTTTGAGGTATGTGTTCACTCAGAAGGACCTTAACATCAGGCAGAGGAGGTGGATGGAGTACATGAAAGATTATGATTTTACTCTTATCAGCCTGGCAGGATGAATGTTATGGCTGATGCTCTAAGCAGGAGAGTAGTGGTCAGTCAGATGTTATTGAGGAAGTGGAGGCTTTGGGAGCAGGTGCTGGCCATGACTTTTAGGCTCAAGATCCCTCAGGATCAGGGTTCGACTGTCCTTGCGAGTCTGACTGTCACGCCAGCTATTCATCGACAAGTGACTGAGGCTCAGCGAGCGGACCCCAAGCTACCCCATTTTCTGTCGATGGCCAAGGTGGAGCTTGGAGAGGATGGAGCTGTGAGGTTCAGAGGTAGGTTGTACGTCCCAGCCGAGGAGCAGGTGAGGTGTACGGTGTTGTGCGAGGCTCATGGGAGTCGGTATGCCGTGCACCCCGGATCGGCCAAGATGTACCAGAACCTGAAGAGGCAATTT
Organism: Amorphophallus titanum; assembly: GCA_024336825.1. Lineage (NCBI taxonomy): Eukaryota > Viridiplantae > Streptophyta > Magnoliopsida > Alismatales > Araceae > Amorphophallus > Amorphophallus titanum. The sequence goes on from JANBPO010004017.1 coordinate 120,299, forward strand.
TGGTGGCCTGGAATGAAGAGAGATGTAGCAGAGTTTGTTGCTAGGTGTTTGACTTGTCAGCAGGTGAAAGCTAAGCACCAGCGACCAGGAGGCACACTTCAGCCCTTGGAGATCCCCGCGTGGAAGTGGGACCACGTGACCACGAATTTTGTGGTTGGGTTACTGAGGACGTCTAGTGGGCATGATTGTATTTGGTTACTGGTGGATAGACTGACAAAGATGGCTCGGTTGTTGCCGATCAAAGACAGTTGGAGCGTGCAGAGGTTGGCCCGTTTGTATGTGGAGCGGATCATTCTGTTGCATGGAGTTCCCATCTCCATCATGTCTGATCGTGATCCGCGCTTCACATCGAGATTCTGGAGGAGTTTCTAGCGAGCTCTAGGGACCAAGTTGGCATTCAGCTCGGCCTATCGTCCTCAGTCAGACGGTCAGTCTGAGCAGACCATCCAGACATTGGAGGACATGTTGAGATCATGTTGCTTAGAGTGGCAGGAGAGTTGGACCCACCATTTGTCGTTAGTGGAGTTTGCCTACAATAACAGCTATCATTCGAGCATTGGTATGGCTCCGTAAGAGGCGTTGTACGGGCGGCCTTGTCGGACTCCGCTTGATTGGTTCGGGGTGGGTGAGCGTGTCTTGACAGGACCAGATTTGGTACAGTAGTGCGTTGAGGTGGTGTATTTTGTTCAGCAGAAGATGTTGGCAGCGCAGAGTCAGCAGAAGAGTTATGCCGATCGGAGGAGGCAACCCCTCAGCTTTGCTGTGGGAGACCAGGTATTCCTGAGAGTTTCTCCCATGAAGGGTGTGATGCACTTCAGCAGGTGTGGGAAGCTAAGTCCCCGTTATATTGGTCCTTTTCTCATTGTCGAGCGTGTTGGAGAAGTTGTTTATCAGTTGCAGCTACCTCCGGAACTATCGGCTATGCATGATGTGTTTCATGTGTCAATGCTTCGAAAGTACGTGCCTGATGATTCCCATGTTTTGGAGGACGCCATTTGGCCTGAGGTGACCCCAGATTTGTCCCTTCCAGAGTACCCTGTCTGTATCGAGGATCGACGTGAGCAATGCATGCGGAACAAGATTATTCCTCTAGTTAAGGTGGTTTGACAGCATCATACTGGTGGTGAGGCGTCTTGGGAGCATAAGGATGAGATGCGGTAGCTATATCCTTATTTGTTTGCGTGAGTTTTTCCCCCTATTCTTATGCTTCGTTCTTAAATTTTGAGGATAAAATTTATTTAAGGGGGGAGGGCTGTGACGACTTGGGATCCAAGTACCGGAAAGGAACCAACGTGACTCAAATCTTGGCCCGCCTCCCACGAGCCCGAAGACTCGGAAGGGATAAAGGATGGTGTGAGGGTACATAAGAAGGTAAAATAACTACAGAGATAGCATAATGATCAACTAAATAATAGTGTAAAAATTGAATACCACGGTGCTGACCGCGCCGCCGAGCACCAAACCGACTGCCAGGCCGATCACGCCTTGGGTGCGAATAAATTCAACGAAACCAGCCAACTGCGATTCGCCGGCTTTCGCGACTGCTTCGGCAGGCAACAGGGCTTTCTGAACAGGTGTCAGTTTTTTGGTGGCTAACTTTGATGATTGAGATTTCTTGGTTGGCATTGCAGACTCCTTCCCACCTCTTTGCTCTAGTATAACAATTCTTATAAATGATGAAAACGTAGTGAAGACAAGGGAGAAACAGGCTGGCGATCCGGTGGCGCAGATAGTCTTTGCGCCACCAGATCAAGCCTTGGTGCTCAGGCAGCCAGACGAGCCGTGACCAGTCGCTTACCCTTGGTGGGGCGATCGTCCACGCTGACGGTGATGCCCGCAGCATTGAGCTGCTGCAGCGACATCAATGCGCCGAAGAGGCCCGGCTCAAACGACCAGGCGCTCAGAACGTGCTCGCCCTTCACGACCGGCTCGGCGAGCAGGCACTCCAGCCCGAGATACGGCAGTGTCGGCATCAGTTCGACCTGGCGAGCAGTGTCAGGACGATCGCGAGTTTTGTCGCGGTCGTAGACCTGACCCGAAGTCCGGTGAACCAGCAAGCGACTGCTTGCCAGACGCTTGACCTTGCCCCCTGCCGTAACAGTCGTCAGACCGTTGCTGGCTCGAAAGCCGACTTTCTGCGCGAGCTCTGGCCAATCTCGGAACGTGATGATCGGATTGCCGTTGTACTGCTTGAACGAGAACATCACTAGGCAGACATACAGCCTGGCAAGCTCATCATCCAATGCAACTATCATTGTTTTCTCCCTTGTTGTATGGCGCGAAATTCACGCCGAGGTACGCGCGTTCCACAAAAATAGCCGAGGGGTTATCCTCGGCTTGGTGGTTCACGTAATGAGTGGAACTACTATGCCGAGGCATCAGCGAGCAACATCTTAATGCAGGTGTTGGTGCTGTGAATCGTCATATTCATTCCTGCGCCCCACTGTAGCACAGATACGGCTGGCCGGCAACGCTACATGTGCTCAGGCGTCGGAATGCCAAGCAAGTGCAAACCACTGGCCAGAATGGCGGCGTAGCCGTTGACCAGCTGAGTGCGTAGCGCTTGGCGCGGATCGCCCACCACATGGCTTTTTTCGTAAAAGCGGTTGAATTCCTGGGCGAGTTCATACAGGTACGTGCAGAGCAGGTGCGGCGCCAGTTCGGCCACCGCGGCGGCAAGTACTTCCGGATATTCGGTCATTTTGACCAGCAGCGACCGCTCGGCTGGGTCAAACTCGGCAGCAAGCTCGCCTGCTGCACCCGCCTGCGCCAAATTGGACAAGACCACGCCATCCGGCAGTGCGCCGACATGCGACAGCGATGGTGCAAACCGGCCACCGACGAACACCAGCCGATGCGTTTCGCCGTCGAGCAACGGCACAGGCGCCGATGTGGAATATGGCGATGTGCTGGACCTGGCGAAATATCCCAACGTCTACATGAAGCTGTCGGAGCTGGGTTACATGGCGCCCAACGACAAGCCGGACTATGAAAGCCTGATCCCCTTCACCAGCCGCGTGATCAAGGAATTCGGCCCCGATCGCATGGTGTGGAGCGGCGATTCCCCCCACATCGCCGATGTGCACATGAAGGGCTATTCGGCGGCCGACATCGCCAAGGTCAAGGGCGGCAACCTCAAGCGTCTGCTGAACTGGTAGGGATGGGCCAATGGAACAGGGCATGAATCGGCGCGCGGCCATCGGCGGCGCGGTGGCGGCGGCTGGAGCAGTCGCGGCGGCGCAGGCACAGGCCGCCACGCCGGTGATCGAGTGGAACATGCACATGTTCTCGTCCGACACGACGCGGTTTCCCTTCAGCCCGCGCGGCACCTACAAGCCCGACGCCTCGCGCCTGTCGGCCGATCCCCTGGCCGACTACCAAAAGCACATGAAGGCGTTCGGCATCGACCGGGCGATGTTCGTGCATCCCGAGCCCTATGGCGACGATCACACCCTGGTGCTGGACTGCCTGGCGCGCACCTCGCCCAGCCAGTTCAAGGCGACCAGCATGTTCTTTCCCCATGACGACGATGCGCCTGCCAAGCTGGAGGCGCTGGTCAAGGCGCATCCGCGCATCGTCTCGACCCGTTTCCACCTGCACCGCCGCAACATGCATTATTTCACCAGTTTCTCGGACCCCGGCGTGCGGGCGCTGTGGAAGAAGGCTGTGGACCTGGACCTGATCGTGGAGCTGGACATCGGCCCCAATTATGCGCGCGACGCGGGCGCCGCCATTGCGGCCTTCCCCGGCTGCAAGGTCCTGATCGACCACATGGCCAATCCGCGCACCGGCGAGATCTGGGAATATGGCGATGTGCTGGACCTGGCCAAGTATCCGAACGTCTATATGAAGATGTCGAGCCTGGGCTACATGGCCAGCGACAAGCCGGATTATGAAAGCCTGATCCCTTTCACCAGCCGCGTGATCAAGGAGTTCGGCCCCGACCGCATGGTGTGGAGCGGCGACAGCCCCCACATCGCCGATGTGCACATGAAAGGCTATTCGGCCGCCGACATCGCCAAGGTCAAGGGCGGCAACCTGCAGCGCCTGCTCAACTGGGCCTAGTGGCCGAAGCTGTAATAGGTCGAGTACCAGGACCGGTCGTGCTTGACCGTGTCATGCGTGGGCGCGGCATCGTCGCTCTCGCGATAGATGTGGTGCCGGACATGATCGCCGTCATGATGCGGCGGCGGGTTGTCATGGCCGATGTCCGCATGGGGCTGGCCGTCAAGGGCGCCATCCCGATCGGGATGGGGATAATAGCCGCCGCTTTCCGGCGCATTGTAGGGCGCATGATCGGGAAGGGGGGGGCTGTAATAGGCGCCGCCATGATCGGGCTGCGCATAATACTGGTCATGATCGGGATGAACACCCGGCTGTTCTGGATGAACGGCACCTTGGCCGTGGCGGCCGCGGTCGCGGCGAACGCCGCCTGGCGGATCTGGTTGCTCGGGCTGCGAAGTTCCAACATGGCCGTGTCCTCGGGGATCTGGGTGTTTCGTGTGCGGGGTGGCGGGCGCGGCCCGGCTTAGAGCGCCTTGCTGCCGAAGCCGCCGGGGACTTCATCCGCGTCGGCATCCTTTCGCTTCGACGCGGGCGTGCTCGCGTTCGGATCGCCGCCGGTGACGACGGCGTTGTCGCTGCCTTCCAGCGCCTTCTCGGCGCGGGCGGCGAGCGACTTGAGTGCGCGCAGCGGCATCGCCTCGTAGTCCTTGCGCGCGGCGTTCACCGCGGCCTCGTCGTCGCCCAGCGTGCCGTCGGCACGGTCGGCCTTGACGATGGTGTCCACCAGCGACTTGCGGTAGCCATCGCCCGCCTCGACCAGCGCGGCCAGGTCGGCCGGCGTGTCGGCCAGGGCCTTGCGGTCGCCCAGAGCGGACTGGATCGCATCGAACGCGGTGGCCTTCGGCGTGGCGTCGGCCAGCGACTTCTCGGTGGTGGCCAGCTTCTGCTGGGTCTGCTGCAGGTCCATGTCGGACTCCTCGGGATTTCGGTTCGGGGTTGCGGACTTGATGGCGCGGGCACCGGGCTGCGCGCCCAGCCACACCAGCGCCTGCTCCAGCGCCTCGCCGGGGCCGACCCAGCGCCAGGCGTTGAGCTCGATGCCGTCGGGGCCCTTGATGCGGTTGCGCTCGCTGGCGGTGAAGCCGATGGAGACGTCGGAGACGATGCCCGCGTCCATCTTCGTCAGCAGCGCCTCGTTCTCGGCGGTCTTGGCGAAGTACGCGCTGCTCTTGAGCACGCTCACCATCTGCCGGTCGGGCGGCAGCGTCAGGTCGGGCTGGCGCAGGAACTTGCGCGCCTCCTCGAGCGGCATCTGCTCCAGGCTGGCGGCGAACACGCGCCCCTCGCCCGGGCCGCTGTCGCCATCCCATCCGCCTGGGTGGCGGATGAAAACGCCCTTGCCGACCAGCGTGCGCGCGAAGTCGGCGAGCAGTTGCTCGTCGAAGCACTCCTTGTCGCGGTCGATCGCGTTGTGGGCCAGCGCGAACTCGCGCACCATGACCTCGTCCGCGCCGAACTCGCGCAGCGTCCAGGCGTTGATCGCCGCCAGCTGCGCGTCCGTCGCGGTGCCTGCGGACTTCAGCCGCAGGGCACAGGTCTTGTGGTGCGCGGCGCCGCTCACTTCTTCGCTGGCTCCGCGCCGGGCTTCAGGTTGGCGTTGCGCCACTGCGCCTGGTTGATGTCGAGCGGGCCGGCGTAGTCGGGCAGCTGCCAGGCGGGCGTCTCGGCCTTGGCCGGCGGAGGCGCTTCAATCACATCCGCCGCCGCAGCGCTGCCGCTCACCAGCACCAGCGAGGATGTCCGGGCCGCCCGCTGCCGGGAATGGCCGCCATGAGCGAGCAGGCTTACGTCGCCGAAGCCCCGGCTGGGCAGCTGATCGGGATCAGCGGGCGTCGGCTCGCGCTGCCGCCCGGCCCGATCTTCCACCTGCAGCGCGCCGGTGAGGCGAGGCACGAGCTCGGGGCCTTCCGCGGCCAGCTCCACCTGCACGCCATGAACGCCTGGCGACATCATCATCGGTTGGCAGTGGTCGCAGCTTGCGCCCCTTGTCTACCTGCCGACCCCCGAACAGCGCATCGTCATTCCTCCCAGCGGCCGGCTGTGCCTGGCATTGGCTACGGCTGTGGCGGCGACTCGTACGTGGTCGGGGCATATCTGCTGGGAAGAGATTGGTTAAGTGAGTCGGCACGTCTACCGTAGACCCTTTGACTACGCACAGCGTGCCAATGTCATTGTTGGTGTCCCGCAGTTTGTCGGGGTCACGCTTGAGGTTCAGGACGCTACCCACGGGCATTCCGTGGAAAATCTTGACCTGACGCAGGCCAATACGTTGGTGGTGTCGGATGCCCTGCATGGGCACACGGCAGACAATGTGGGGCTCACGCAGGCCCATACGCTCGCGGTTGCAGATGCTCTGCACGATCATGCGGCGGACAATGTAGACCTGAATCAGGGCAGCCTGCTGGTTGTCGCTGACGCCCTCCATGCCCATGCAGTAGACAGCCCGACGCTGGTTCAGGCGCATCTTCTGGTGGTCGCTGACGCGACACACGCGCATGTAGTGGATAGCTTGGACCTCACCCAAGCCAACACGCTTGCGGTGGGGGATGCTTTGCACGGCCATGCGGCGGACAACATCGACCTGTCCGGGGCTGCGTTGCTCACGGTGGCGGATGCACTTCACGGGCATGCCGCGGACTCCCCGAGCCTGACGCAGGCCCACATTCTCGCGATACAGGACGCGCTTCACGCTCACGGCGTGCACAACGTGGATCTGACGCAGGCGGTCATCCTGACGGTATCGGACGCCCTCCACGCACACAGCGCAGAGGGGGTAACGCTGGCCTATGGGGCATTGCTGGCTGTGCAGGATGCTTTGCACGCCCATGTATCGGACAACTTGAGTCTGACGCAAGCCTCCACCCTGACGGTAGCGGATGCGCTGCACGCGCATCTGGTTGATGCGGTGGTGCTGATTCTTCCGGGTGTTAGGCCGAAGAACATCGTTCTGGTGCCGGCTAGAAATTCAATGGTTCGGGTGTAGGCGACTCCCGGACGGCAGTGATCCAATGAGGAACCCATGAAGCGCATCGAAATGCTGACCGACGTGAGGCACGAAGGCACGTACTACAAGGGAGAGGTGCGAGTCGTATCCCCTGAACTGGCGGGTTACTTCTGCGGCGTGGGCTGGGCGAAGGACCTGAGCGGCGAGACCGTCACCGGCCCGCAGGATCTGACCGAGAAGAAGCTGGAAGTGCAGAACGGAAAGCACGGCCATTCCAAGGAACGTGTCTGTCGGAAGATTTGAAATCTTGCGTTGGAATGGAGCTAAAAGTCGTCATTGTCGGCTCCGACGCAAGATTCCCGTAGAAAAGGAAGGAACGTGTCTATCGGAAGGTTTGAAATCTCGCATTGAAATGGAGCCAAAAGTCGTCATTTTTGACTTCTTCGGTAGATTCCCATGAAAAAGAATGGCTACAGCGAGACACGATTCCCTATTTTCGGGCAGTGTCTCGTCGAATGCATCACATGGGGACAACTTAAAGAGGAAGAAGCGTAAGGGAGAAGGAAATGGAAGCAAAATCATCGCCTATAAATTGCCATGGACATCATAAGAGAGGCGTGGGTGTACAAGCATTTCTCTAACTCTCGATGCCGCATCTCACGCCACTCTTAGTCCTCCCTCTCCTCTACCCTGAGTTGAGTGTCCCTAGCGGCCCTTCTGGAGCTTTGCAAAGCAGTACTCTCCTCGTCATGCAATCCTTTCAACCTCGTTTCCTCGTTGCTCGTGCATGAACATTCCATAATCCACCAAAGGTGGTGGGGGTGGAGATGGCAGTCCTCTCGGCTCGTCCTGAGCATCGTCATTCTGAACTGCACGACGACCTCCTCCCGCCATAATCTGACAATACAAGCAAGTATACAGTTAAGTTTTCATATCAACTCCCTACTAGTTCAAGTGTTTCAAAATGGGCAACCATATATGTGTATTAAAATAAGGTCGCAGGCCTTAATAGGTTTCACCCTTCGAAAACTCCATTGAGCTTTCATCTTCAGGGGAGAAGGAAGAATGTAGGGGGCAGACCTCCTGAGAGGACCGGCAAAATCGTTAACCCGACGAGCCTAGTTAATTCACCCCTTTTAGACAACTTCAGACCAAATCTCGAGCATTTACATCTCATGGCCCCTTTTGTGGATTTTACCATTTGTTTTGAGGGGCTTCATTTCTTAGAATCAGGCACGGTTAAACTTCGAGGACGAAGTTTTCTTTAAGGGGGTGAGGGTGTAATATCTCGTAAAAAAAAAATTACGATTAAAGACTTATTTTAATTTTATAAAAATTGATTATGTTTACATATTTAAATTATTAATATTTATTATAATTAATTTAGTCATGAAAAAAAAAGTTAAGTGTAAATACATGATAATAAGAAGTGTATAAGAAGAAGAATAAAAAATATAAAGAAGTATATATATATATATATATGTATATGAAAATGATAAGTGTAAAGAAAAAGAAAAAGGTTAAATAAAAAGAAAAAAATAGGTCATAAATATAATTAGAAAAGATAGAAGGTTTAAATGTAATAGGGGGCGCACTGTGCCACCCTGCCCCCCTTGTGCCCACGGGCGCACTGCGCCGCCCCCCCTCCACCGTTGGTTTTGGTTTAAAAAAAAAAATTGTCTAATCACTTTTTAACATATTCTAACCTATTCTAAACCTTTAGTCACATCTCACATGTCTAGGAGGAGGTGGCTTCACTGGTGTGGGGAAAGAAGGCATCGCCAGCATCTTCAATGTTGTCAGGGAACTGAGCTTTTAGGTGTCTGATCATTTCAATGATCTAATCTCCCACCATGTCTAGTTTTTCATAATTAACATCCACCTTGTCTGCAACTGCTGTGGCGATCTGAACTGCTTTGCCAGTAGCGATCCGAATAGTCTTTTCAGTGGCAGTATTTAATGTGACAAGCTCGCGCATTTTTCCTTTTAGACAAGTAGAGTTGTTGATTTGATCGATTCTAATGTCTCCAAGGCCATGATGAATCCTAGTTGTCGCATCTAGAATTTTCTCAGTGTTTGCTGTGACTGTTTGTAGAGTCTTATTAGTGGCCCTAGTCACTTGGTCTGTAGTATTTCTGGAGGTATCCATGAGGGTGGCATACTTACGTGACAGAGAATTCTGATCTTCACAGATGTCATAAGCATATGTCAGCATATGAGTGGTCTTGGCTTGGGTTTCTAGGTGAATCTCTTTCAATTCTTTCATGACTATTCCAGCTTGTCTACATACATGTAAGAGTGAATTCATGAAGGCATGTGTATGCCCATCAAATTTGTACTTGTCCCTGACAAATTTCTCCCATCTACTAGTTTGTTCCTGCTCATAATGAATTTGTTTAGATTCTAGCCGATCCACTTGCAAACTGAGCTTAAGAAATGAAGAGTTGATGTGGCTAAATTGTGCAGATAGAAATTGAATGAGAGCAGGGTGGATGTCCATCAGCCCATCAGTGGCACCAAAGGCTATGCCTTGTGTGGTAGAGGCTTCTGCATGGAATTCAGGAGGTGCATCCCATTCGCCAAAGACTCTTGGCTCATCCTTTGGAGACAGTGCACAAGGAACTCCAAAACCCATCATCATACCAGGCTGGAATTCTACTTGGGCAAACTATTGAGGGTCCATATGGTGCTGGGCAAATTGTTCTACTTCAGCTTCCGGGTGCATCTATGCTGCTCTAGCTGGGAGAGGTTCTTCCTGGGGGGCAGGATGCTCATGCTGCTCAAACCGTTCGGCTGGCTCTTCATGATGAGCAGGCTGGTCCTGCTGCTGTGGTGGTTCAGGTGGATGTCCAGGAAGAATCCTGAAAATTCTGTCCCCTTCCTTTTTAAAATGCATGAACTTTTCAATGAACCACATGCAATAGACATTGTGGTTAGGGATCCCCTTTTTCTCCTCATTTTCTAAAGAAACTCCTGTCTTGAGAACCCCACCTTTCATTTGATGAAAATGATAGGAATGAGGTCCCCCCAATGAACCATGGACCAAGAGCCCACCCTCCATTAGGTGAAGATGATAGGATTGAAGTCCACCCAAGAAACATTGGTCCAAGAGTCCGCCCTCAATTTGATGAAATAGAAAGGAATGAGTACCCTCCTAGAAACTTCGGCCCAAGAGCCCGTCCCCCACATGTTGAGCTTGATATTTGCTGAGGTAATACAACGGCTGCTCTTTACCTTCTTCATTTATTTGCGCGAGCAACGCCCCCAAGGAAGCATCCAAGGCAGCAATATAGAGAATCAAGGGTTTGCCCTTGACAGGTGCTCCAAGTACCGGAGGAGTAAGGAGATATTCCTTGATTTGTTCAAATGCTTTTTGACATTCTTGGTCCCATATAAACGGCACACCCTTTTTCATCAATTTTCCAAATGGTGCGCATCTTCCGGAAAGGTTAGATATGAAACGCCTGATATAGGCTAGCCTCCCCTGTAGAGATCGCAGTTCTGTTATATTCTTGGGCGGCGGCAATTCCCGGATTGCTTTGATTTTGTCAGGATCAATTTCTATCCCCCGATATTTAACAACGAATCCGAGGAACTTGCCACTCGAGACGCCAAAAGCACACTTCATAGGATTCATCTTGAGCTTGTATTGGCGGAGTCTGTCAAAAACCCGACGCAAGTCATCTAAGTGATTTTCGCGCTTGCGGATTTTCACGACGAGGTCGTCAACATAACACTCGACCAAGTCATGAATCATTTCATTGAAAAGGTGGCTCCTGCATTTTTTAGGCCAAAGGGCATCCTTTTGTAATTGAAAATCACTTTGGGGGATCGGAATGCCGTATGGTTCTTATCTTTGATGGCCAATCGTATCTGGTTGTAACCCGAGGACCCGTCCATGAAAGACATAGCTTCGTATCCCGTGGTCATGTCTACCATGGTTTCGATAATTGGGACTGGAAAATCATCTTTTGGGCAAGCTTTATTCAAATCTCTGAAGTCAATCAAGTCTCTGAAGTCAATACAAACTCAGACTTGGCCATTTTTCTTTTTGACTGGCACTATATTGACGAGCCATATTGGATAGAGGCAGCGCTCTATGAAGTCCACCTGGAGAAGCTTGTCGACTTCAACGTTTACTTTAAGTTCCAACTCGTGACGCATGCGTCTCTGAGCTTGCTTGACAGGCTTAGCTATAGGGAGTATCGCCAGTTCATGTTCTGCCACTGACGGTTCTAACCCGGGCATCTCTTTGTAAGTCCGGGCAAAACAATCCTTGTACTCCAATAGGAGTTGTTTGTAAATTTGTCTTTCTTGCTCAGTAAGGAGGGCACTAACAAAGATGGGTCGGGGTTCATCAGTGTCCCCGAGATTAAGCTCAATTAATTCATCAACAGTTGCTTGCCCACCATGTTCAAGTTCCCGCGAGGCAGGTTGCAAATCTACGAAGCTTTCATCTTCTTCTGACTCAACGACATAGGCGTCGTAGTCACTTGAGTCGTCGATTCCAATGACTTGGGGTTGCACAGAACTTTCGACAAAGTCGTGCATTTGTTGCTCATTTGGAGATCGGGGACTCCGAGGTGAAGGCAATAACCCGATGGTATTGACAGAATAGTGAATCTTACGGGTGGGTTCTCCACACGGAGGATTGTTCTTTGCTTCGTTAAATAGCCCTGAAATTTTTTTGCGCATTGCTTCTTCCATCTCCCATGTTGCTTCCTACTCCAGACATTTGTTCCACTGGACTTTCTCCAAAGGAATAGTCTTGTTTCGGAGTTGAAGTATCTCTCGATCAAGTATTTTACGTGGCCTTTACTCGTATGTCAGGTCTTTCTGTATTATAAGATCGTCATGACTAATAATATGATATGGGTCATGAACATACCTTTTAAGTATCGAGACGTGAAACACGCTGTGTACTCCAGATAATTGCGGTGGCAAAGCTATCCGATAGGTGACTGGCCAACTCTTTCAAGAATTTCAAAGGGGCCAATAAATTACGGAGTAAGCTTGCCCTTGATGCCAAATCTTCGAATCCCACTACCTGGGGAAACCTTAAGGAATACGTGGTCTCCAACTTGGAATTCTAGGTCTCTCCTATTATTAGCATATGTCTTTTATCTTGATTGTGCCATCTGGAGTCTTTCCCTAATCAGTTGAATCTTCTCGGTTGTATTCCTGACAAGTTCTAGGCCTAGAAGTTGTTTCTCCCCAACTTCATTCTAACAGATTGGTGAATGACAACTCCTTCCATACAATGCCTCGAATGGTGCCATTTGCATACTAGCCTAGTAGCTATTGTTGTAGGCAAACTTGATTAGAGGCAAATGGTCGTGTCAACTTTCACCAAAGTCTATTGCATAAGCTATAAGCATATCTTCAACTACTTAATTACTTCTTTTAGTCTGGCCATCTGTTTGTGAGTGGAATGAAGTGCTAAAATTTAGTTGGGTCCCCAAGGAATGTTACAGACCCTTCTAGAATTGTGATGTGAAATGAGAGTCTCGGATGGTCAGAGAAATATGCTGAGAATTCAGTTTGTAACCCAACATGTGGAATGATTAGCTGGATTGTCAACAAGGCTGGGTGGACGTAGTGATATGGCTGGGTTAACGCACTGTGTAATAATCCTTAGAAACAGAGCTGAATTTTGAACTGTCTAGATGGATGAGTTAACACTAAGGATGGAGTGGGTTAACGCATTGAAATGAAGTATGCTTTGGTTTCAGTGAATCTCTTGTGAAAGGTTAACGCAGCTCTGACGCTGAGTCAACGCAGCAGTGCCTTGTTGGAATCTCCCTCTTATATCCTCTCATCTTGGAGCCTTCTCTGTCTCAAATCAAATTGTTTCGTCTATCTATCTCATTCCCTCCATTCTTAATCCCACAATAAAGCTCTTCTCAACATCCTAGTATGAGGAAAAAATTCTTGAGTACTGAGATATGTGGATGATGTCTTATATTCAGGGGGTGTTAAAGTGATAATTCCTATGGAGAATAAGACATGTTCAGATTGGCTCCATGAAGTGCTAATGATCGGAGATCTATAACTCTTATGATGTTTGAATTCTAAAACTCTTGAACCTAACAATGCCTAGTGTATGGAATAAATACTGAACAATTTAAATGCTGAAAAAATTCAACATGGAAAACAGCAAGACCATGGCAACCTCCATGAGCATAAATTCTTCATTGGATGCAAACGAAAAAGATAACCTAGTAGATGCAAAGCTGTACAGAGGTATGATCGGATCCTTACTATATCTCGCCGCATCAGGACCAGACATCCAATTCAGTGTATGCATGTGTGCCAGATTTCAAGCTAGTCTGAGAGCATCTCATTTGGGTGTTGTTAAGCATATCCTCAAATACATTGCTGGTACACAAGAGTTGGGACTCTGGTATCCTGCATCCTGTGATTTTGATCTTATATCTTATTCAGATGCGGATTATGTTGGATGCAAGTTAGACCGAAAAAGTACTAGTGGCTATTGCCGATTCTTGGGCGGGTGTTTGGTGTCTTGGGCATCCAAGAAACAACACTCGGTTGCCCTCTCCACCGCAGAGGCAAAATATGTCGCTGTGAGAAGTTGCGGCACTCAAGTGTTGTGGATCAAGCACCAACTCCAGGACTACCTAGTAGATCTTGATTGTGTCCCAATACTGTGTTACAATAGTAGTGCTATTAACTTATCCAGAAACCCAATTCAGGACTCTAAGACTAAGCACATTGAAATCAGGCATCATTTCATAAGAGATGAGGTCATTAAAGGAAATTTTGAACTGCACTTTGTTGAAACCGAAAAATAGATTGCGGATATCTTCACCAAGCCTCTATGTAATGATAGATTTACTACACTAAGAAGAGCACTTGGTTTATGTAGACCTCACAATAGAATTGATTGAAGTGATTATGCTTATGAAATGTTCTCATGTGGTGTAGAGTTCAATTTGAATTTAGGTTTCCATGAGTCTCATATTAAGGGGGAGCTTGGTACATGATCTTGTTGCATGAGTCAGTTGCATGAGTCCTTTTCTTTTGATGTCTCAAATCTCTGTTGCATCAGTCGTCCGTTCAGTCATGCATTATTATGTCTTGAACTCCTAGGTATATAAAATGGTGAACTGTGGAAGGACAGGTCAAGCCTGTCTAAAAACTTTCATTATGCGTGAGGATACACCTCCGCCAAGTACCAGAGGCAACTCACTCATTTTGACTCCTGCATACCTTACTAAACCTCCCCCATTGGTCCCTCATCATATCGAGATGTCTTTTAGACATTCTGGGAGGGTTTTAAGTGTCTTTTGGACACTCTTCCTTGTGTATATATATACCTATGTATGCTATGACATAGTGTGCAGAAACCCTAACGTGTTATCTGTTCTCTACAGGAGAAGAAGAACAAGAGGAAAGGAGGAGTCTTCAACGCCAGATCTGATCTGCCTCCATTGAGATTCGACGCTTGATGATGAAGAGAGTTCCAAGCGGAATGAAGGGACGAACCTGAAGATGTCTTCATCGCGAGGAACGGCTCACATCAACCCGGAGATCTAAGGAGTCTACAAAAGGGGAACTTTCTATATCCATCAATACTTACCTGACTTACCTGCCTAGCGAGAAGCATCGTGATGCGATGGTGCTTATGATTATGACAATAAGAGATTAGCCATCAAAAGTTAAATCCATAGAATAGGCATTAAGCATCAAATAAGGCAGAGACCATACAAGGATGAATCAAAGAATGGAGTAGATATAGCATTACAGCACAAACAGTCATGCCAAGATCGTAAAGGATAGCCTAACGGTCTATCTCTAGACTGCTACCACTAGGGCGGTTCACATTCCCCGATGGGCTTGACTTAGAGAAAAAAATGGTCCAGGGAGGACCTCCAATCTTAGCCTAACGGTCTTATGATAGACCGCAAAGCTCTAGGAGAATTCAAAAATAGAACTGGCCACTCACTCTCCCACTCGTCTCATTCTAATTGGTTCACTCTCAACCCTCTCAACCCTCACTCTGGCGACGAGCTCCGGTGGCAACCACTATTCCCAATTGATCTATTCGCTCACCCAAAGGACAATGGGGTGGAAGAGGGAGACGGTGCGATGACTTCTACACCAGCTAGAGGAGGAGGGATCTCCTTCGACGGCGATAATCCCACTGGAAGGGGAAGAGCCACCATCGGCCCAAGCCGAAACGGGAGAGCCATCCACGGCGGCGGCGGCGCTTGAGGATGCCTCTGGAGGCGAAGAAGATGAACCTATGGTGGAAGAGACACCGACGGTGGTGACCGGGCACCATTCATCCGAGGTAGGTCGATCCTTAAAAAAACCACAATTTTCAATTTCTAATCGCATGCATGTGGGTAGGACAAAAAGGGAATGGGTCAGGGGACCCAAAGAAGCGATGTTGGGGCCATCAGAGCCCTCCTCCAAGCTTGGGGAAACGGTGGGAAAACACCACGACGGCGGGTGCCTAGTAGTCCTTCCAGCGACCGTTAGGGACAAAAATGGTCTAGCCTAGACCGTTAGAGGTGAAGAAACAGTCTAGAGGGGACCGTTTGGGTTCTGAGAGTGATTTTTTTATTTAAAATGCATGAATTGTTAATTAATTATTATATGTATGATTGACCCCTAAATGTTAAACACATGCAGGGAATGCATCGGACGAGGATCTCTTGGCAGCAGGTCCAAGCAGTGTACCTAGCACTATCGGACTTCCAGAGAGAGAAGCTAGCTTTGATGGGATTCGCCGAGCTTCTGAGCATCGAGGAGATGAGACTAGACATTGCCTTGCTGTACGCGGTCCACGACCGGTGGGACACAGTTAGTAAGGTGTTTCTGTTCTCGTGGGGACATATGATCCCCACGCTAGAGGACGTGGCGAGGATCACAGGGCTGAGAGTGCACGGAACACCAGTGACGGGGATGACCTATGTTGATTATCGAGAGCTAGCGCGGGAGCTGCTAGAGCCAGAGCTGACGAGACCAGGACACTACTCGTCCATGTTGGCACGAGCGACCCTCTAGGAGAGCCTGGGGCTGAGAGGAGCGATGATAGCCATAGGAGAATTGCCAGAGGAGCACCTCGGGAGGCTGACAGATCGAGCCATACAGAGAGTGGTAGCGGGACCAGGACCCAAGGGAGACGTAGTCCTGCGCCATTTCCTAATGCTGATGTTCGGGAAGCTTCTCTTTACGACGCGAGCAGACGGGGTGAGCTGCAAGCTCCTCCCACTACTACGAGACTTGGACGGAGTGGGGGACTACACGTGGGGTGCCACTGCGTTGGCATTTCTATTTGACTCCCTCAGCACCACTGACTGGTAGACGATGCTGGGCGGCTTCTCACCTCTACTTCAGGTAAAATGCCCTACCTTAAATGTTTATGCAAAATGTAATTATGATTATGACTGCTATGATTGCTATATGCTGACACTTGGCAACTGCAGGTATGGAGCTACCTGTACCTCCCGAGCTTAGGTAGAGGGAAGGAGGTGCATTCGGATCGGGTGCCCATTGCAAGGCGATGAATGGCGGTTCAGGACACGGGGTCACTGCGATGCCTAGCACGAGCGATCCAGGATGACCTTGATGCACTCCCTTACACATCGGTAAGACTTCTAAACTGCTAAACTTAAAATGAAATTAAATGCTTTTACATGCTAATGCTGACTCTAATGCTTGCTCTTTAGGTGCGCTGGACACCGTACTGTGACGAGGGTTACGAGGGATAGCCCTGGGTGGAGGTAGCCCAGGCATACGCGGGACGAGACGTATGGCTACACTGAATGAACATCATCGAGCCACTGCACCACTGCCTGATCATGAGGACCAGAGGTGTCCACCAGCAAGAGGTCTAGTTCTTAGTGAGAGATGATGAGCATATAGGACGATCCTCAAAGGGATTGAGTAGAGAGATTGACTGGGTCACCTGGGTGCTGGACCAGGCACGGGACTGGACACGGAGAGGTCGGGTGGTGCGAGCCCGAGCTACCAGTGATGAGGCCTATCTGAAGGCCTACGCCAAGAGCTACGGAGACCAGGTCTTTCGTGGCTCTCGACGACCGGTGTGACTCTCTGAACTAATCTTTCCTAGTGATTACTAATGCACTGACAACTTGACTTGCTACATGGAGCTAGACCCTCAGGGACGGATAGCGGAGCTCCAGGGACTCCTCCACTCCACTATTCAGCAGAGGGATGAGTTCCAGTGTGTGCTGGAGCTTTTGGTGAGCTGCTCTAGCCTCAGACTTAGATGCAAAAATGCTTATGGACCTGACTGACTGACCTTGACTTATAACTGCAGTGAGCCAAGGGAGCACAATGGCAGGGACTAGATGCTCCGTCCTCTTCTTCCCAGCTGATAGGTTGGGCTGAGCGAGATGCCGACTTCACACAAGCGGTTGCTCGGGCCGAGGAGGCGGAGGCCACTCTCACAGAGAGGGTAAGCAAACCGACCGACTTTCCTTTGACTTACTACTTATGCAAATGCAATTGATTGACCATGATGAATGCCCATGTAGATGAGGGAGTTAGCGGCCGCACTGAGCGAGGCAGAGCGGCTTCGAGCAGAGGCGATAGAGGTGGCCCATCTCTGCATAGAGGTGGAGCGACTGAGCGCGGGAGCGGTGGATGTGGAGCGCTACCGCACGGAGGTAAGGGAGGCACGACGCCAGGCCTATGACTTGAAGATCGAGATACGAGCCATGGAGTGGACGGTCTGGATGATAGGCCGAGGGCCTGATCAGAGTGCATCGCAGAGCGACGCGAGGAGCAGCGTGTTCCCGAACTTCCTTACCAGCTCCTCCGGCCAGCGGAGGAACGAGGAACGAGGAAGAGAGATGACGATGACGAGAGGAGGGCAGCACCGCCATGGGCCCTCCAGAGAAGCACCATCAGGGTACTGGGGATAGCAGGGGTCCTGGAGAGGGACCTGCTTGAGAGACATCCTGCATTTTACCTTTTGTGGACATATGCATGTATATGACTCTTTTACTTAAAGAAAATGTGATCCTTCACTTTCCCTAAATGCAAATGCATGAACGTTACTACTGACTCTCACTTACAACGACGACCCCTAAGGTTGATGAAGATGAGAGAGAGAGAGAGAATAGGCTTTCAAAACATGAAAACCAGAGAGAGGGAGAGAGCATAGGGGATCAGGTGAGAAAAATGGTCTAAGGTGGGCCGCTAACGCTTGGGTGGCGGTCCAACAAAAGGCCATTAGGGATAGACAGGGAAAACGTGCAAACGTTCTAATGGAGACCGCAAGGGAGGAACAAACGGTCTTAGCATGACCGTTTAGGCAAGAGAGAAAGAAGGCGGTGGAGAAAAGGGAGAAACAGTCGCCGGATGACCGCTAGAGGATCCTAGCGATCGTGCGATAGACCGTAAGGGCGAAGATGTAGTTAAAACCGAAGAAGGGGAGCTGGAGGTCGCCACAGCGGAAGCCCTCAGCCTACCCGACTGGAGGACCCCTTACATGCAGTGGTTCAAGTATCAGCAGTTGCCCTAGCAAAGAGAAGAAAGGATCAAATTAATCAGAACACCCAACTAGCCTTCCAGGGGTTAGTCACCCAGTTGACTTCTAAAGTATCAGTGGACCAACTAGTCACACTAAGTGCCTGTTACACAGAGCAACGAATGCTCTTCACAACTATCCTTCAGACAAAATAGCAAAGAGTACATACAATGATTGTAATAAATAAAAGAGGAGAAGGAAAGTAGAATATCATTAACACAATATCCTCCTCTTTAATGCTTCCTAGGATGAAAAACATCAAGAATGAGTTTTCAATGCGATGAAGTTCTCCTTGTCATAAGTGCGTAGGAAGCAGGATGCTAAGATTACTTTGATTGCAGAAAAGACACTTGAATGCTTGATTGTTCATTGTAAAAGCCTTTTTTTGGCATTGCTACAATCTTCAGGTATTTATAGGATGAAAACTTTGTGTCCGTTAGATACAACATCCTCCAACAATTGGATCTCAGCTTTCAGTATACAGATATTTATATGGATTCTTTGCACTTTGAACTTCAGCATGGATCGTTAAGTTTTTATCCAGCTTGGTTGTTCAAGTCTTGTCCAAGCTGTAGGTAGAGTAAATCTCATGTTGTTGACCTACGTCTGTCAGGTTTATTCCCTCTTGCATGCTTGTCTGTCTTGTAGATTTATGAAAAAAATTCACAAAGATAAATTAATTATAAAGAATTAATGATGAGGTGGAAAGAAGGAAAAGAAGGGTAAAGGGGAGCATGCGTGGATGCTATATGGAGGTTGTGATCGCTAGAGATAGTGAGCCTCAAAGGAATATAACAATGAATAAAGGAGGTGATCGCGAAAAATACCTTTGAAAATAAGGGATTGTGAGGTCCAACCTTCTCTTCCAATCGATTGGCCGATGAAGAGAGCTCTATTTTTAGATTACCCTTGCAAAAAATAAAGAAACACCAACAAAGAAGATATGATTAGAACATGGGATGTGTAGTATCAAATTCTAATATGAAATGAACATGAAAGCATGAAGATGAACACACCTTGTTGGTGTTAGCCTTTAAAACCCCTATGCAAAGGGTAAGGAAAATATGATATGATGAAGAGGAGGGCGCAAGTGTTGCACAATTGGGAGGATTTCAATGTTGAGATGAAAATAAAAATAAAGGAGGAGAAAATATGATGCATGCAATGCAAATTAAACTAAGGGCATAATAAAAGAGGAAGAATGAGAAAGGCTTATTCTCCAAAAGGGGCTTCAAATGTCTTCAATGTTCTCCAACGGGAGGGAGCTCCAATGTATATGGCTTTGAGTGCTTGGGAGACACCTCCTTGAGCCCTTAGCCCTCCAGTACCTCCCCAATAGATTAGAATTTCAGCCTTAAGGCTTGCTCTCTCGGCGCACACGATCCCCCGAAGGTGACCGGGCGATGATGACGAGGGTCCAAAGTGGAACCCAATCATTCTAAGGGTCGTGGCTAGCTTAGGCTGACCCCTAAGGGTCTGGGATTCCCAACTTGAGTGGGGGACGACACACCGGGGGTGTGGATTTGGGGTGGCACTCTCTCGCTTTCCGCGGTGGGCACACTAGAGTGGTGTGCAAGATTGGGCTCTTGGCTCACCGTCCGACGGGCATTCAAGACAATACGGAATTAGCAAAGTGGTAACCAGCCAAGGGGTAACAAGTGCTTACCTGATCGGTGTGAAAACGCTGATCCCACTCAGAGACGGGGATGAGCGGGGAGGCGGGGGTATGCACCCGCACGCCGCGGCGATGGCACTTGACCTAAAATTAGGGAAAGCTATAGCACTACACCTCACACAGGAGGGGCATCTTGGGTGGGGTTAAATGCTTACATCTAAAACTACCTTCATGCAGGGAGGGGCCTTCAGCCAGCCAAGCGAGGGGAGGGGAGGGGCTAGAATCTTAACGTGTCGGACTCTTTGTCGGTGCTGCCAGCTTCTGGGATCGCAGGACAGTCGGTTGAAGAGTATGCTGCCACGGATGCTCCCAAACTCTAATTGGGCCGAAACTAGAGCCAAAATACTCTGATCTAGCCCAGGAAGATGCTGGAATTTTTTGGATCAACCCTGCATCAGCTGCTGGATGGTACAGGTCATGGAACAGTGCTATTCTGTTCTAGTATTGACTGCTCCCAGGATCTTACTGCTAGAAGGTGGAGACGCCACGGGCCATCCTGAACTCGGATGGAGGCGGGGCTAGTACCGAGATGACCATGGACGAGACTTATTTCAGATGGGAGTAACGGCAACCTCATAAGACGTCAGGGTTGATCATACTGGCTAGAAGAGTGGAGGTGGCTCCGTTCAGGAATAGAGGAACCAACCTGGTGCGACTTCGGTAGAAAATTCGTAACTTCTGATGCCGGGGCCCAAACTTTGTTCCGCTTCTTGGGGGTGATAGAGGACTGGCAGGAGTTGCTCTCAGCCAAGTTGCACATCCATATTTGCCAGGGATTTGTCGTGGTGGAATCTTTACTAGGGCTCTACTTCTCAGCCTGAGAGCTCCTATGCAGTCGAAGGAGAATCGCTCTTGCAGACAGCTCAGAACTCAGACGAAGACAAAACCACCACGCTTGGACAGCTCTCTAGATGACCTTTCCAGTGGTATATGGTTTACCACCAGAAGAGTTGAGGAAGGGATGGATAAGTTGCAGTTTCCAAGAGCCTGTTGTCTACGTGTGACCTGCTACAAGAGCTGCAACCGTATGATGCCCAAAGTAGCAAGAAAGGGGGGCCTGCAATGCAAGAGGAATGGTGTCTAAGGGCTTGGGAGTGGGGAGGACGTGGCTGAGGTTTGGTTTGGTTTGGTTTTGTTTTGGTTGGTCACTTCCCAAGACACTTTCCCTCTTCCCAAGGTCTCCTCCACCCTTCCCTAGGCACCCTTCCCTCTTCCCAAGATCTTCTCCACCCTTCCCTAGGCACCCACTAACTCCCCACCCCATCCCCAACTCAAAATTTGAATTTGTATCTCCCTCTATTCCCACTCCCCAAGACCCCTTCTCACTTCCCAAGAGAACCCTCCCTCTTCCCAAGACATCCTCACCCTTCCCTAGACACCAATTAAACCCCCTCCCTATCTCCAATTCAAATTTGAATTTCATCCCCCACACCCCAAGATAGAACCCACCAATTTCCCCCATTCCCCCCATCATCCTAGCACTTGCTCTACCATCACCCTCTCCACCTTGGCAGAACCAACAGCCCCATTTCCTGCCTCCCCTCCCTCTTCCTCCACCTCCTTCCACACCCTAGCCCCCATCCACACCCCCCACACATCCCCCTATGGTCCCCCCTCCACCCCCTTCACCATTTGTCACCATCCCATCACCCCCTTCTCTTGTCCTCTTGGAGACACACCGGAGGCCTGCTCGCAGCTGTGGACCTGCAGAGAACTAGTTACATGCAGATCCAGCCACGATGTCATCCTGGCATCCCTAAAAGCCCAAGGGTACTGTTGGAAGCATCTCCCTGTCTTCTTCGCAATGGCGGTGGTCTAGTCCCATTCCGAGCTCGTGGCTGCCTGATGGAGCCAATCTCCCCCGACTACGCATCTTCCTCCAGACTGCCAACCTAAAGCTGCGTGTAGAAGCTCCCACGGCCGGCCATCTGAGGATTTGGAATCGGGGCTTGGCCGACATCTTCTACGATGAGTCTCATTATAGTACCAAGAAGTAGCTTCCTGATTGGACCCCGGACAAGTGAGTTCTTAATTTCCTCCCCAGGGTGCATAGTTCTGTCCCCTCCGGGACTGAACCGACCCCTTTCCACTATTTGGACTCTCCCAATCTACTCTAACTTCCTCTGGCATCCTCGTGGGTCCCGTTTCAAAGAGGACTCGACAACGGATCCAACGACTCTATCCACGCCTGAATCAAAGCCCAAGAGCACCCAGGGTTACCTTGTCTTCCTACTGTAGTGGTGTTAAAGCAACCATAATCATAGCAGTCCAGCCCTGTGCCAGGTCCTACCCCGACCAGCACATCGTCAGGGGAATTCAAGAAAATTCAAGCATCCTCCTGGATAAAGTACGAGACTTTCTGCATTGGTTTTACCCCATTTGGAGTTCGGTGGTGACCGTGGCGGTGACATCTTCGACTGTCTGTCCGGTGGTTCCAGAAGCTGGCAGCATCGGTGGAACTCGGCATGATGATTTTCTAGCTTCACTTCCCCTCCCCACCTGGCCGACTTACAGCCCCTCCCTGTGTGGAGATAGTATTTAGTTGTAAATCTCTTAACCCCCACCCTGAGATCCCCCCTCCTGCGAGAGGTGTAGTGTTGTAACCCACTGCATGTCATCAATTCCATGTCACATTGAGGAACAACGCCCTGTGAAGGGGCGTTAATTGAAGTAATAATGACCCACGATTGGTCATCAATTGAGTTGAGATTTAAGATCAGTTAGAGGAACAACGCCCTCTGAAGAGGCATTGATTAAGATTACTCATAAATTTCCTGAATTTTCTGAAACAACGCCCTGCCTTGGGGCGTTGATTTATTAAATAATGGCCTAGAGTAGGTCGTCAATTAAATGAAAATCTCCTTTTGACAAAAATTTGTTTTCTTTTTATGTCTGATGATTGACAGGGCTTGATGAGGACCCGGATCTCTTGGATCCAGGTCCTAGCCGCCTACCTTGGTCTACCCGACTTCCAGAGGGCTCGGGTAGATGCCATGGGCTTTGGAGCTTTTCTTAGTATTGAGCCTATTCGACCCGACCTTCCCCTTATACAGGTCCTTAGAGAGCGATGGGATAGGTCGAGCAGAGCGTTTTTGATGCCATGGGGGCATATGCTACCTAGCCTAGAGGATGTCACTAGGATTACCGGGCTTAGGGTAGATGGAGAGGCAGTGAGTGGCATCACCTTACCTGACTACGGAGAGCTGGCTGAGTGCCTACTAGAGACCATTGCCCAGGGGGAGTGTAGGACCATCTATAGGACCGATCTTACCGCAGCTATAGGCCTAGAGCATTGCAGACAGAGGTCTAGGGAGACCCTGTCACAGTGGTTGGAGAGATTGATCGAGAGAGCACGAGCCACTTACTGCCACGACCGAGCCCAGAGGGAGCGGGTTGACATTGATTTGAGGCAGTTCTTGTTCTTTCTATTGGGGTGGCTGCTGATGGGGACCAAGGGCGACATTATGAATTATCGGTTCCTGAGCATTTTGGAGGATCTGGAGAGCGTGGGGAGATATGCATGGGGAGCTACGATGCTAGCGCACATGATTGCTGACCTGTCCACCGGGACAGGGTGTGAGACGACTGTCAGTGACTTCTCACCATTTTTACAGGTATGCATGTCTTTATTATGAAATGCAAATGACTTAATTTAATGCTTAGGACTAATGCAAACTAATAATGCAGATCTGGAGTCATCTCTATATGCCGATGAGGAGGGTTGATGTGCGACCGGGGAACGAGGGTGCATTCCCCTTAGCGAGGAGGTGGCTACCCTACATTAGTGGGGCACCACATGCTTTTGAGCTGCACGTACTTCGGAGGGAGTTCAGGGACTTCCCTCCCTCGCTGGTACGCTTCTATGACTTAAATGAATATGAATGCTTATGATGCTTGCTTATCTGACTAACTATCTTTTGATGATGTGAATGCAGGTCATCTGGAGACCATACCTGGGTATGACCGAGGAGGGTCAGTCCTGGGTGGCCGCAGGTCGACCTCTATTCGGGCGGGAGATTTGGCTCCATTGCCTGAACGAGATCGAGCCCTTGCGCCTCCGACTGGTGATGAGGGTATCATGGGCTCTCAGTTCATAGTGGCGATAATTCGATACCTAGTATCGGGTTATCGGTATTATGGACTCTGGGTCGTTACATGCTGGGTCGGACAAGGTTTCTCGTTGATCAGTGTCTGGTGACCAGTGGATGGTCATTCACATACAGAAGATGTTGGTTGTTGTGGCTCGGGAATTGTGAGAGCCGTGTGCCAGTGTTTGGCGGGTGAAGATATGCTTCCATCTTTTATATTTAAAATAGAAAAGAAAGAAAGGGCGTGTCAGTCACTAAGTGACAAGTTTTATTATGCGCTCAATTTGACTCTAGTCGGGCGAGAGTGAGATTCGTGTCAGGACCCGAAGTCCCTCATACCATAAAGGTTATGACGTTAATTACATCCTCTAAGAAGGAGGAAAACCTTTGATTAATTGTCAAGATAATAAGCCATCTAGGGCTAACATAAAACGAATAGGAATGCATGCGAAGATGACATTGATAAGTCCACATGAAGGATTTTGTTTGTTAGTTTTTTAATCATGCAGAGCAAGTGTAGTTTATTGAATCTGAACCCTGGTACAAGGCAGAGAACATAGGTCTGAAGATCACCATCATGCATAGTGAAAGCTTTCAGTCGGGTATGACCCAACCTTCCGTCAACACCATTTGATATACCAAGGGTTTGATCAGGCAAACATGCGTTAACGTGATGCGTATGTGTGTATATCTCTATGCATGATGTGCATATTGATAAGAATATAATAGAAGACATATTTCACTTAAGCAGTTTTCTTTTATTTGACTCCTGGTTTATTAGGGTTGATCGATCCCTGCTATAAAAGGTAAGGGTACCCCCGAGGGTGAGTGAGGGGTTAAAACGGTGCAAAGGGGGGGTTGTTTATCCACATCCAGCACGGTTGGACGTAGGTGTAGGCTAATACGGCATGGGGTAGGGTAGGTAGAATGTAAGAACGGCGCGAGGTGGTTGGATGAGCATCAACGATGCGGGGGGGCTCGGCACGCACCAGAATAGGGCACACCAGTTAGCGAAGTCTGAAGCTGCTGAGGCTTTGGGTGTGAGGTTAAAATGGCGCGGGGGGGTACCATGTCAGATTAGGGCGTGTCGGGCTTGCGCACGTCGAATTAGGGTAGGATTTCTCATCTTTTGAGCATTTTTGAGTTGCAGAGTGACTTTGATAACCTTTTGCTGTTAATTGGGTCCCAATCAAACTCCAACCGGTTAGGGATTCTTTAGCCTATAAATAACCCTTGCCCTCCACCCTTGAGTCTCTGTTCGTCAATTGCTGCTAAGCCACGGTAAGGAAGGTATTTTCCTTAGTTTATTCTCTCCTCCTTCCTACTCTTCCTTATTTTCTTCTTCTTTCCTGTGAGATGCAGGAACCCCGGAAGAGTATTGATCCCCTGCTGCAGTAACATCATCCTGCCGCTAGGTTGCTGCCGTGTCTTCTTCCTGCTGTTTACTGAAGGCACCAAATGGGTGGTTTAAGGCCAGTATGAGGGAGGAGGCCATGAGGCCTGAGGGTTTGGTTTAGTTGGCCAGAGGAGTTTTAGCTGGGAGAAGAACTAGGGACTGGGAGTTTAAGGACGTTTTGGGGGGACAAAGACCAATGATGGTGTTGAGGCTTGGGATTTCAGGGAGGGAGAAGGAACTCCCCTTCATGGTGAATGGACGGGGGTGGAGGCCAGAGGCCCCTCGAAGGGGACCAAATCGTCAGGGGGGAAGAAGACGACGGAGGAAAACCCGTAAAGGATGAATTCACTCCAAGGGGGAAAGTCACGGTATGAAAAATAGATAAAGAGAGAACAAGAACAAAATGAGGTCTTATTCATTGAGAACAAGGGGCCAACTACATCAGGATGCAAGAAAGGGAAAGAGAACAATAAGGGAAAGAAGAAAGATAGGGATAGGGGTCGAGCCGGGGTGACAACCCTCCGCTCTCCCTCTTCCCCAGCTACATTTTTTCTTTTTCCCTCTCCCTTACTCTCTTCTTCTTGGTGGCTGCTGCAAGGGGGAGAGCTTCTGCCTCCTCTTCTTCGTCTGTTGTGTGCCCTTTTATTTTCTCCCTTCTTTGCTTGCTCTCCCTCTATGTCTGTTCACCGTGGAGAGGACCCTTTTATACCCCAACAGCACAGGGCCTTCGAACGTGGAGCGGCGGGGGCGGGAACGTGGTTCATTAATTAGGATTTGACTTCGATTGTCCTTTATCTACAGGGAGTAGGGAGCGTGTGTCCTTCCCCATTTGACACCTCGGCTATCCCATTGCGCGCCAAGGATCCATAGGGGAATGGCGTGAGATTTGTTTCTGCTGGATGTGTCGTGGGGAGAGCGTACCGCTGAAGAATTAGACCCTGTCATTGAGGGGCATTTAGCTGTGCCGTTGGAGGCTTGGCAGAGCGTGTCGTTGAAGAGCCCACCAAAGGTGTGCCGCTGGAGACACCATGGGTGTGTCGCTAAAGGGTCATGGGGGCGTGCCGCTGAAGGGCAGCATGAGTGTGCCGTTGAAGGCCATGCTGGGCGTACCGCTGAAGGCCCGTATGGGCATGCCATTGAAGGGGATTTGGGCCTATTTTGAGCCCAATTGACGATCCACTTAAACCTCTTCGGGGCCTACGAATTGTGAGCCTCCCGGGGGTTGGTTTCTCTTCGCTGTCGTGACTCCGAAAGTAGCTTCACTGTAGTGTGTTGTTTGTTCGGAGGGCCCGGACGGGACGTGCTCTCCGCAATCTCTTCGGTTGAAGTTATGGTTGATTCTGAATTGATCGGGACGTGTGGACGTGCGATTTTACACATCCACAAATGCCCCCCACCCATGGGTAGTGCGGGCGAAGGATGAGCCAGACGGTGCCCCCCCTTGAAGCTGTGAAGGCTTCCTTCTGGTGGTGAGACTCCACCCTATCAGTTCCGGTCGCCGCCGCCGCCGCCACAGGAGCACACCGGCGAAGGATGAGGTCCGTGCAGGTTTCTCAACAAAGGGATCAAAGTCCATGCATGTTTTCAAAGGATAAGTCCATGCACATCCAGGCTGAGTCCATCCAGATGCAGGTTAAGTCTGTGCACATGAGGACCAAGTCCATGCAGATGCGTGCAAAGTAAGATTGGCGTCCGTGCAGGACTGGGCAAGTCCGTGCAGGGTATTCAGGTTGTAGGATGAAGTCCATGCATATGCACGGATGCAGGTTTTGGGCGAAGGGGCTAAGTCCATGCATGCTAGGGGCAAGGTCAGTGTGAGGTCCATGCATATGCAGGAGACGAAGGTCAAGTCGGTGCATGGGCAGGCAGGGTCCGTGCACACGGGGCCAGGGGCTAAAAGAAGGTCAGTGTACACAGGGGTAAGGTCGACGCACATGCTGGCCAGGTCAGTGTGCATGCAGGGAAAGTCAGTGCACCTGTGGAATATGCCAAGGACAAGGTCAATGTACATGCTAGCGAAGTCAGTGTAGTTACGGGGTGTGCAAGGGGTGAGGTTGGTGCACACGCAGACTAAGGTCAGTGCACATGGGCTAGAGTCAGTGCACATGCAGGCTAAGGTCAGTGCACATGCAGACTAAGGTCAGTGCACATGCAAACTAAGGTCAGTGCACATGGGCTAAAGTCAGTGCACATGCAGACTAAGGTCAGTGCACATGTAGACTAAGGTTAGTGCACATGCAGACTAAGGTCAGTGCACGTGGGCTAAAGTCAGTGCAGGGCCCATGCATGTGCACGGGGCTGAGTCCATGCATGGTTGGGGTAAGTCCATGTATGTATGTAGGTTTGGAACAAAGTCCATGCAAGTGTACGGGGTTGAGTCTGAGTAGGGTCCGTGCACGTGGGGACCAAAGTCCATGCATGTATGCAAGGGGGGGAACAAGGTCCGTGCAGGTCCATGCATGTGAGGGCTAACGTTAGTGCATGTATATGCAGAGGGGGGAACAAAGTCTGTGCAGGGTCCGTGCACGTGGGGCCAGGGGTTATGCAAGGCTTGATGAAGTCCGTGCATGGTCTGCACGGGGTTGAAGTTGAGAGGGGATATGTGCACCGAGGAAGGCCATGGGCATGCTGGTGAAGGATTGGAAGGGTGCACCGGGGAAGAAGGTGTACCGGCAGAGTGGATGTACCGGTGAAGGGTGGACTAGAAGGTGTGCCGGTGAAAGAGAGGGCAGCCTACACTGGTGAAGGGCTTAGCACAAAAATGAAGGGGGTGCACCACTCAAGGGGTGTGCCGGCGAAGGGTAAGGGAGAGTGTGCCGGCAAAAGGGTTTAAGGGCATGCCGTAGGAGAGTTTAAGAGCATGCCGTGGAAGGTTTGGGAGGGTGCATCGGGGAAGCACCTGGAGGGCCCCACTCCTCTTCATCCCTTTAAGGCCTTTCTTTTCTTCTTTTCTTCTTCCCTTCCTCCTTTTCTTCTTGATCACAATGAAGTTAACCATAATCGTGACGGTCTAAGGAGGGGTACCGAGAGTGACCAGTAGGCTTAGGTCTCCCTCGGGATAGGTTACCTGGCCGTTGAACCCACAGAGGGGGTTCGAATCGGGTGGAGCTTGGATGGGTTTTCACCCATCTTAAGAAAACACTCATACGAGAGTACATCAAGGGCACTACCATTGTCAACTAGTATCCTATCTACGTTACAATGGTTTATCGTAGCCGATATTACAAGAGCGTCGTCGTGCGGGGTAATTACCCCTTCCAGGTCCTGGTCAGAGAATACCAAGGCCTGCTGCTCGCTCGCCGATGGGGGTTTGGGGGGCTCGGAGGCCCTGCTCGCCCGTTCAGCGTGACCCTTCCTTCCTCGGCTACTATCTCTGCCTGATGCTGGGCCGCCAAAGATGACATTGATCTCAATCTCTTCTGGAGGTATGCCGCGATCCTCCCTCTGCTCGGACACGTATCGAGACAGGTGTCCCTGGCGGACAAGACGCTCGATCTCGTCCTTGAACTGATGACAATCTCCAGTATGGTGTCCATGGTCGTTGTGGAACTGGCAATGCTTGTGTCGGCTGCGGCGCTTTGGGTCACACTTCATAGGCTCGGGTTGGCTGAGGAGGCTCGAGCCCTTGATGTCTTCATATATCTCGTAGACGGGGGTGGATAGGGGCGTGTACCGCCCGTATTTCCGAGTGGGCTCCCTCCGGTCTCCGTCCTGATTCCGCCTTTTCGCCTAGCCCGAGCCTTGCTCGGATGATCACTTCCTATCTCCCTCTCGACCCGAGCCCGTCGTGCTGCAACAGGCGTTGAGGACTTCTTCGCACTCCGCATGGCGTAGGGCTAGGGTCACCAGATCAGCTAGAGAGGTGGGCGGATGGAGGACTAGCTCTCACCGAAGGTTCTCATCGCGGGTGCCTCCGATCAATGCGGTGATGGCCGAGGCAACATATAGGCGAGGGATACGTAGGACTTCCGATTTGAATCGGTTGATATAAGCTCATAGCTTCTTCCCCTTGGATCAAGGTGGTCACGAACGCTCGGCATTTAATGACGTCCGAAGCCCCGTAAAGAGTCATCAAGGCGTCGAAGCTGTCGGAGTGGTCGGCCGGGTCTCCCTGACCATCGTACGATTTGAAGGTCGGTAGCGAGACTCTGAGGGAAATCTCGGCCTTCAAGACTTGGTCGGAGAACGGAGATTGCTCCTCATCCTCCTTGATGGACGTCTTCTGCAAGGCGCGGAGGGCGCGCTACTGCTCTGCGAAACGTCGCTCGAAGTCCCTTAGCTGGAGGGACAACTCTGGTTGACGCTGAGCCGAGGGGGTGTGAGGGCGCCCTTGCGGGCTACCTCGTCGTCCTTCGGGGGCGTCGATTTCCGGGGGCTACTGGTGCGCCCCGGACTTTTCTCTCCTCAAAATGGAGGAGGCTTCTTGTTCTGGAGGAGGGGTCACATAGTCTAAAGAGACTATTCCTTTCTTCAAGTACTCTCTCACAAATTTCAATTTCAATCTTATATGAGTACTCTCTCACAAATTTCAATTTCAGGCCTACGTAGATATTAAGGGATGTTCCATAGGGAATCATTATGCGTCATTGTCCTTAGTCAAGATGGAGTTGAAGAGGCTCACCACGTATTGACAAACTAGCATGCATGTTACCATCCATCCTTCGTTAAATGCCAACGACCCCTCCATATCAGACAAGTCAAGTTCTACAAGCGGTGCGGACAGGTCGAGTCTGAGTGGGGTCTTGCCGTGGAAGACCCGACGGGGAGACTTGCGATTTGATTTAAGAGTTTTGGCATGGGGTTTTTGAATGATTGCTAGAAGCCACGAACCCGGTCGATCCAAACTCTCCACCATTAAATAGTGGTCCCGTTGATGGAGCTGAAGCACCCCCACCGGGACACTACGGCACATGCATCTCTTTATCCTCATCAAATGCAATGCAATGAAGACATTGTGGCCCCTTGCAAGTAATTGATCATATGATCGTTATTAGTATATATCCTTAACGTTTAATGTTGCTCTAAAAATATTGTTCAGTAAAATGGCTTGATCCAGAGAGGGAGGTGAATAAGTAAATAAAAATTAAGTCGTGATAAAACACTGCATATCCATTTCTTTATCAAATAATAAAAGGAGCGTCTTAGCGGTAGTGGAAGAGCCGATGAGGAGCCTTAAATGTGATTTGATTTAAAATTTGACGCCGGCTTTGTGCATACGAAGAAGGTGCCACTATACGGTGACATCAAAAATCTGAACCAATCACATTTAACTTTCTTATACGATGACATCAAAAGTAGACGCTTAGGAACCTATAACCATCTCCCACTCACATAAGATTATTGAATATAATTAGAATAACTTCGAGTAAATTTTCTATTGAGAGAGAAACACGCGTTCTCACATCATTAAGCTACAAATAAATGTGATCACATCGCAAGAGCACTCAACCACGTGGCGCTAAATAAACATGCTCATGTATGTATGATTGTAAGTATAAATGTAAAATAAATTTATACATATATGCAAAATAAATTTGCACAATTTAATAATAGTATTATATATGCAAAACAAATTTACATTTTTCATATGCAAGACGAATTTGCACAAGAATGAATAAATATGACATATTATCATGTAATATATTCACGAATGAAATCTAAATCCGACTCCATGCTTACAAGAGTGTAAATTCAAACATATTAAAAATACACATTGAGCAGGGTCTAAATTGTCCAAAAGTAAGAAAAGTTGAAAATGGCAGCAAACCACCACCACTTTCCCTTGGAGGTTTTCTAGAACAAGGTATGGCAGTGGTGCATAGTGGGACTATATACTCCATCATGGTGATCAACTGCCAGAGTCTCGCAATGTCCAACATGCGAAAGTACCAACAGACTCACCCGCCCCATCCTTGCCACCACAGCCCCCTTGGAGACCTCCAACAACCCCTCCCCCATCCCCCACAGCCATTAGTCCCTACCCCTTGCGATGGTCCCCCCCTCCTACTCCACTTACCATCACAAAGTTGTAGCTCCAGTAGCAGTTCGTAGGCCGCAAGCAAGGGTCCTGGAAGTAGCATCGTCTCCAGCCCTTCCCCGATCTTTCTGGTGGCAAGTCATATACCTCTGGAAAGGTCGTCCAGAGAACTTTCTAGGCAAGGTGGTTTCGTCATTATCCAAGCACCGAGCTGCCCGTGAGAGTGATTCTTCCTCGACTGCGTAGGACTACTCTGGCAGAGAACCTGAGCCCTAGATCATGTTTGACCATGGCCACTCCCTTGCAGATCTAGGTGTGAAACTTGTTTGAGGGCTTCTCCTTTAAGTCCTCTCCCATCCCCAAGAAGCATAGCTAATTTTGGACCTCAGCATCAAAAGATCCAAATTTCCCCTCCAAGGTGCGCCAGGTTAGTCTCCCTGAGCCAGAATCGACTCACCCCCACTGTTCTGGCCTTCGCGATCAGCTCCGACATCTGCCGCTGGCGCCATTGGTCCCGGATCGAAGAAGACTCGACCACGATCGCAAAGGCTTTGGTCTTTCCTTCAAAAGATCACGGGACTATTCACAGAGCCCCCATATTTTAGCAGCATCACTTTGGGAGTAGCCAGAACCGGACCAGTCCAGCCCTGTTCCAGACCCTGCCTCGGCCAGCGACCTTATCAGGACATTCCACTAAAATTCTAGCATCCTCCTGGGTCAAGTTAGAGAATTTTGACACTGGTTGTAGCCTCTTCTGAGCTTGGCAGAACCCGTGGCGGTGCCATCTTCGACTGTCTGTCAGACTGTTCTCGAAGCAGGCAAAATTGACAGACCACAGCACTTCGGTTTCTTGCTTAACTGCCCCCTCCCCGCCTGGCCGGCTTACAACCCCTCCCTATGTGGAGGTAGTGTTTGGTTGTAAATCTCTTAACCCCCACCCCGAGATCCCCCTCCTGCAAGAGGTGTAGTGTTGTAACCCACTTATTTCAGGTCCAACGCCATTGCCGCAGCGTGCGGGCGTATGCCCACGCTTCCCGACACGCCCACGTCTCCGATTGGGATCAGTGTTTTCACACTGGTCAGGTGAGCATCTGGTACCCTTGGCTGATTGCATGCTTTGCTAGTTTAGTATCGCCTTTGAATGCCCGTCGGACGGTGAGACGAGAGCCAGGACTTGCACCCCACTTCTAGTGTGCCACCGCGGACCGTGAATGAGTGCCACCCAAACCCACGCCCCGGCGTGCCGGCTCCCCACGAAGTTAGGAATCCCAGATCCTTAGTGACGTGACACCACTCCTTGGACCTAAATTGTAAGCAAACAACCGAGTCGGCGGACCCACTCTAGCGGGCTCACTCGCGAAGCGCACACTCGTGCCCGTAGGCGAACCGGCGCTCGCGGGTCCTCCATCAAAAGGAAATATCGAATTGCATCCGCATCGACAGTCGAACTGCGCCGTCTCCACCCGCCTGATCGTGCGACTGCTCAGCGGGGTCGCGGCCGCCGCCTTCGCCGGCGCCGCCGGCGCCCAGACGGCCTCCGCGCCCGCGGCCGACGCCCAGACTTTGAAGATCGAAGAGGTGGTGGTGACCGCGCAGAAGCGGGCCGAGAACATCCAGGACGTGCCGCTCTCGATCGCCGCGGTGTCCGGCAAATCCCTGACCGCCGGCGGCGTCACTGACGTGCTCGATCTGCAGAAAATCGTTCCGAACCTGCGCCTGGACACAACGTCCCAGGCCGCCGGCGTCAGCCTGCGCATCCGCGGCATGGGCGCGGCCTCCAACACCGCCATTGATCCCAGCGTCGCCCCATACCTGGACGGCGCCTATGTGCCCCGCCCCGGCGCGATCCTGACCAGCTTCCTCGACGTGGACGATGTCGAGGTTTTGCGCGGGCCGCAGGGCACCCTGTTCGGCCGCAACGCGACGGTCGGCGCGCTTTCCCTGCGCTCCGTCGCCCCCTCCTTCTCCCGCGACAGCGGCCAGCTTAGCGTGGAAGGCGGCGACTATGGCGATCGCAAGGCCGAGGGAATCGGCAACTGGGCGGTGAACGACGAGGTCGCCCTGCGGTTCGCCGGCTTCGCCTCTCATACGGACGGCCTCGTGCACAACGAGCTCGACGGCGGAACCTATGGCCGCGGCGACACCGGCGCGGGCCGCTTCTCGATCAAGCTGAAGCCGACGGCGAACCTGACCTGGACCGGTCGGGTCGACTACGCCCAGACCACCGGCGACGGGGTCAACCTGAACCAGGTCGACACCTCGACTGCGACGGCGACCCAGCTGGCCCATTTCGAGGCCCGCAGCGGCATGACCGCCGCCGAGCTCCCCGGCGCGAGCTACGACAGCTGGGCGCGCGAGGACAGGCCGGCCTTGAACGACCGCCAGGTCGGGGCGACCAGCGACCTGATGTGGGACGCCTTCGCCGGCTACAGCTTTCGCCTGATCGACTCCTATCGCCGATGGCGCGACGGCCAGACCGACGGCGACGTGGCCTTTACTTCGCTGGACCTCTTGAACCGCCACGCCAGCTTCGCCAGCGACGCCCAGAGCCACGAGCTGCAGCTCCTGTCGCCCAAGGGCAAGCTTCTCGGCGGCCGCTTCGACTTCGTCGCCGGCCTATACTATTTCCAGGAGACCTACGGCACGACCGAGGTGCTGGACCTGGGCTCCCAGGCCTGCAGCTTCGTCTATGGCGCCATCGCCCCTGCCCGGATCCCGGCCTGCCAGGCCCGGCCGCAGCTGGGCGCCACCGACGGAATCTTCAGCCAGAACGCCGAGAGCTACGCCGGCTACCTGCAGGGGAACTTCAAGCTCACCGACAGCCTGACCCTGACGCTGGGCGGCCGCTACACGGCGGACGACAAGTCCGGCCACTTCCTGCAGGTCGCCAGCAACCCGTTCTTCGGCGCCGGGGTGCTGCGCGCGCCGGAATCCACCGCCCTGAACTTCAAGGACGACCACCCGAACTGGCGCGCCAGCCTGGAATGGCGGATCAGCTCCAGCGTGATGGCCTTCGCCACCTATTCCACCGGCTACAAGTCCGGCGGCTTCAACAACAACGGCGGCGCGGCGGCCCTGACCCCGGCCACCCGCACCTTCGCCTCGGAGACCTCGAAGGATGTCGAGCTGGGCGTCAAATCGACCTTCTTCGACCGCCGCGTGCTGCTTGACGCCGACCTGTTCGAGACCGACCTCGACAATTTCCAGGACCGCTCTTTCAACGGCTTCGCCTTCGTAGTGCGCAACGCCGGCGACGTGCGCGCCCGCGGGGTGGAGGCGGAGGGGACCTTCAAGGCCACGAGCCACGTCAAGATCGACTTCGGCGTCGACTATCTGGACAGCATCTTCACCTCCAACACCGACGCGCCCGGGCTGCCGGGCTGCACGGCGGCGGCGGCGACCTACCTTCCCGGCGTCAATTGCCTGGCGGTGCAGAACCTGACCGGCCGACCAACCAACTTCGCGCCCAAATGGACCACCGACCTGGGCCTCGAATACGACACGCCCGCCTTCGCCGGCGGCTGGACCGGCCAGATGCGCGGCACGCTGAACTATTCGTCCAAGGTCTATACGACCGACGACGACAATCCCCAGTCGATCACCGGCGGCGAGACGCTGCTGGGCGCACGGGTCAACCTGGTCAGCCCGGATCGCAGCTGGACCCTATCACTCTACGGCGACAACCTGACCGACCAGAAGTATTTCACCTGGAAGATCGCCCAGCCGCTCGACAACCTGTTCGGCGTGCGCAATCCGGTCACGGGCGCCACCCTGATGCGAGCCTTCCTGGGCGCGCCGCTGACCTTCGGCGGGCGCATCAGCAAGACTTTCTGATCAACATGAATTGCTCGGCCCGGGTCGCTCACAGGCTCGGGCCCAGAGCCGCCCATCGGCTGCAGTGGTCGATGTCGCCCACCGCGCTAACGACCGCTTCCGAGAAGCAAGCTCTGCGGTGCGGAGTGCATTCTGAGGTCTGCAATTGGCGAGGGGTTGATCGACCGGAGGGCGCTGAGTTGGAACCACATGCCGGCGTTGCTGCAACTGAAGGCGCCAACGACCCCAGAACTGCGACTACGGTCCGCTGCAGAATTCGAGTCAGATTACTGACGGTTCAGGCGCTCATGCCTTCAAGAATTTCCAACAAGCGGCGGAACACCGTTCGTTTCTTACTAGATTTTGTTGGAGGCGCCGCGACGCGGGGCTGCCTCTCGGTCACCGCGGATTCGACTTGGGGCATTCGGGGCTCCTTGCTTCGGAACTAAACTTTTTCGCCAAGCTACTGGGGCCGATCAGAACAACGCTCGATTTAGCTGCACGACGTCCTCGTTCGTGATCGGCTGCGTCGACTCCGCGAACTTCCGTATCGCCAAATCCCTGTTGCGAGGCGCCTGCGCCTTGTCCGCAGCGTCGATGGCTTGGCGGAGCGCCCCGGCGTCGAGGTTGGTGCAATAGGCCGGAGTTCCCGGCTGCTGCCGCCAGGACTCGGCAAGACTTCCTGCGTCGATAGCGTCAAAACCCGCATCGCCGACGAGTGCGAACACCTTGCGCTTGAGGCTGGCGTCGTCGCCTGCGATGGGAAGAGCGATCCGATCCAAGTCGGCAGGTCCCCGGCCCTTTTCCGCGAGGCTCTGGGCCAGAATGCTGTTGAAGGCCTTGATGACCGGGCGACCGATCTGGTCAGCCACCCATTGGCTCTCCGGCCGCCCGGCCTCGATCGCAGGGATCGAGCGATCGCGAGAGCCGGGATAGTAGTTTCCTGTGTCGATCACCAGCGCATCGAGCGGCAGGTCCGAGAACAGATCCTTCGCGAGGTCCGGTATCCGATCCAGCGGAATCGACAGCACGACTGCGTCTACGCCGCGCGCCGCTTCATGAGCGGTGACCGCGCGCACGCCGAGGTCGGTCGCGACACCCCTCAAGCTGTCAGGTCCCCGGGAATTCGCCAGCAGCACCTCATGGCCGGCCGCAACGAATTTGCGCGCAAGCGTCGAGCCAATGGCGCCGGCGCCAACAATGCCGATTTTCATGCGTGGCTCCTTCGCTAGCGGCGGATGCAGAGGGCGTCTTAGGTACCATTTCGTACCGATGATCCAGGAATCCCCCTCCCTCCTGTCAATCAGGAACGACCCCATAAGATAGCTCCCCACGGTATCGCTGGCGCACGGCTCCCGATTTTGACGGGCGCGCCCCTTGACGGGTACCAATGGGTACCATAATTATGGACCATCCCCAAGCCTTTCCACCCCATTTCCCCCTCGTATCCCCCCCATTTCCCACCTCCTTCTCTTGCTGCCACCCAGGTAGACAAAGTAATAGAACAGACACCCAAGTTGCAGTGATGACCACAGCACCGTAGAGAGCCACCTGGTGACAAGGCCTTCATCAGAGGAGTCTACTCCAATCCAGCTTTCCAACAAGTGGTCGTGCGCCCCCATCCGAGGTCAGATCTGGTCGGGAGACCAATTTCCATCAGGCTGCGCATGATCGGCTCCAACTGGGGACAGAGATGAGTTGCAGAAGCTCCCATGGCCGCTCCTCTAAGTTTCCTTGCGAGCCCTTTGGCCGAGGCAATCCTCCACCAGTCCTCTTTTAGTTGCAAGAAGAAGAACCTCCCTGGCCAAAATCGGCTTTCCCAATTTCCCCACCCCTCGCCTGGTCAGCTGAAAGCCCCTCCCTGCGTGGAGGTAGTGTTTGTCTATATTTGGTAAACCCCACCCCGCGTTCACCCCTCCTGCGAGAGGTGTAGTCATGTAACTCGATAATTTGATGTCAAGCGACACCAATGCAGTGTGCCGGTGCTTACCCTCGCTTCCCTGCTCGCCCGTCTCCGACTGGAATCGGTGTTTTCACACCGATTAGGTGAGTGCCTGGTTTTCCCATTGCTGGTCAACTTTACTTATTTTAGTATCACTTGTGGATGCCCGTCGGATGATGAGTTGAATGCCCCCTCCATATTCCACTTATTATATGCCCACTGCGGAGTGAAAGGTGAGAGCCACCCCACACCCACACCCACGGCATGCCGTTCGCCTACAAGTTGGGAATCCCAGCCCCTTAGGGGTACAACCCAAGCAAAGCCACGTCCTCAGGAACGTCAATGTCCAACCCCGGACCCTCATCACCATCCTGAGATGCCTTCGGGAAAGAGTGCGCACCACGTGAGCGAACCCGCCAAAATCGAATATGTTATCCTGCGTATGTGCTAGCGGGTCTAGGTCCGAGGATCATTTGGTCATCCCATTGCAACCCTAGGTTGTCTCACATTAGGCCCACCCCTATGTTTTCAGGTGAGGTAGGTTCTTCGAGAGGCGCATTTGAGGCTCCACGTGATTCGTTCCGTCAAGGTTAGTCACTAGTTGCTAGAGCCAGGGTATGCCCCGTGTACTTGTACTTTTCTTTCTACTGGCTATACTTATTTTGGACATGAGGCACACTGGACCTTGTAGCTTTTGTGAGTAGTTATTTATCTCCTTACATTATTATTTAGATCATTATGTTATTTCTGTGGTTATTTTAGCTTCTTGTGTACCCTCACACCATCCTTTAACCCTTTCGAGTCTTCGGACTCGTGAGTGGCGGGCCAAAGTTTGAGCCGTGTCGGTTCCTTTTCGGTACTCGGATCTTGGGTCGTTAGAAGATGACTAAAAAATCTGATAAATCTCTGAAATCTGAAAATGAATGTTCGATGAGCCACTGTAACCTCTGGAGAGGCGTCAGCTCTACTAGGGACTGTAAGGCAGCCGCTTGTTTGGCTTGCTTCTTGAGCAGCCTTTTGAGATTCTTCCTTCTATTCCTCTCCTATTTCTTGGCGATGGTCGTATCCAAGGGAGTAGGAGGAGGAGGTACTAGGATTGGAGCTGACAGGTCCGCACAGGGATACCGTCGAGCCGATGAGTTTGTAGGGCGAGGTCGGTGACTCTTCTTTGCTCATATCTTAATTCAAGCACCTTCCCATTGTTGTAGTTGGAAGGTAGCGTTGATCACTTGCTCGATGACTTCGGGTGGTAGTTCCTAATAAGCAGGGATGCTGGGACTGGCGTCCGAAGATGTGGACGCGGGTTGTTGCCTCTATCGCGGTTGGTGTGGGAGCTGACCGGGAGTCGGTTGACTCATATTGGCGTCCGAGGACGTATGTGTGATTTAATGCCTTAGCCGCGGTGGCAGGGAAGGCTTCCCCTATTGAATTGGTGTATTGGTGCCGGTGTCTAAAGACATGTGCGCAGTTTGATGCCTTAGCCACGGTGGCTGGGAAGGCTTTCCCCGTTGGACTGGTGTACTGGGGCTAGTATCCGAAGACGTGTGCGCGGTTTGATGCCTTAGCCGCGGTGGCTAGGATTTCTGCTGAGGAGGGGCCTAAGGAGCATGACCAACATCTTGCTCCATGACTGGACCCTTGTGGTCTGGCTGAGAACAGGGTCGGACGACACCTGATGATGTCTGGGGGCCTTGTTGCCCCCGGTGGCTATCTTGATCTCACGCGTTGGAGGGCCTTTGTGATGGCGGGCCCGACTTGTGAGCTATGGGGAGCACCTGGTTCGGAAGAGCCAAGGTCTCGCTCAACTTTTGCTTCCCCTTTCTATCCTTGGGTGTCGAAGATAGAGGTAGAATAGGGGGGAGACAAGAAGGGCAGGAAGAGTCCGTCCTGGTCTCGCCTACTAGGATGTCTTCTGGACCGAGAAGGACTCGAAGGAGTCTTGCAGTGTCTTCCTTGGAAAAGGGCAGAGACACTAGCTCTTACTAGGGTTGCCATTGTGCGGCTGGAGTGGCAGGGGCTAGTTGACTAGCCTATGGTGTTGGAGCCTCGGGAGAGGCCGAGGGAGCGGGAGAGTGGATGACGTTGGCCGAGAAGGTACTCGGTCCAGCCTCTCGGCTAGCATCCTGCTCCATGCGTCTCCGCAGTCGTTCGAGAGCCTCCTGATTATCGGTTCGGAACTCAAGCCATTCTGGAGTATGCTGGTAGGGAAACCCGTGCCCATTTTCCTAGGGTGGATCGAGCCGCTCTTGTGCATTTTTAGCGACAGCCTGGGTTTCTTCAATAGCTTGTTGCAGTCAAACAAGTGCCATGAAATTTTGATGCGGGACGGACCCACGGACTCGACCTAGGACTCTAGACGAGCTCGCAAATGTCCCTTAGCGAGGGAAGCGTTTTTGCTTCAGGGCGCAAAGTTCTGCTAGGGAAACTTTGCGCTCAGCTGTTTGGAACCGGTCCACAAATTTCTTCTGCATGTCTGCCCAATCAGAAACTGAATTGGGCTTCAATCGGGAGTACCATTGAAAGGCAGTGCCCGTCAGAGAAGTAGCGAAATATCGCAGAAGGTAGGACTCGTCCAGTGCCAACTCGCTCATGGCAGTCATATAGTAAGCTAAATGCTCATGGGGCGAACACTGCCCGTTGAACTTCTATAGTTTTGGGGCTTTAGGGCAATCTAGAGGGAGCTTCTTGAATTGATGATGAAGGGGATACGACACACTGTATAGATCTACAGTGGTCATGCCTTCACTATGCTGAGCGAACTTTGCCTCCACAATTCGCTCGATCATCTGTCTCTGAGCCATCAAATTTTCAGCAGGGGTAGCGGAGAACCGCATGTTAGGCTCCTGCTGCGGCACCTCAACTTCCAAAGTAACAGGCGGTTTGGCCGCCACGGCCGATGCATTGATGGTGGCTGGAGCAGGAGAAGGTTGTTGCTCCACACCAGCAGGTATTGCAGAAGATGGGGCTGGGGCCTCCTTTTCACGCAGGAGTGCTTGCAACAAGTTCTTAAGCTCCTAGTTCTCCCGCCGGAGTTCCTCCACGGTGAGGGCTTGGACCTCGCTGGTAGGACCCTCATCTCGGAAGGGGTCACCATCTCCGCTGATGTTGTGGACATCGTCTTGACGTTCCTCCTGCCGAGTTGGGTCAAGCTGTGATGTTCCTGCCAGAGGGGTTGGATCTAGCTGGGCCACAACCCTCGAGACGTGTCTCGACCTTCTCATGACTTGTAGGGGATGATTGAGGTCCTCCGTGACTCCCTCTGGTTGCTTGTCAGTGGAGGAGACAAAACAAGTGAACACCTTGACGGTGTCATCTGTGACTTGAGCCACTTGTTTCTTCCTCGGCGGATGTCGCGCCAGGGTGGGTGTTCCCCCTTGTCTGTCAAAGACAGACACCCGGGGGGTAGACTCCTGCTGGAGATCGTCCTTGCCTGAGTTCCCTGGACTGGCCCAGGGGGAAGTCGGGCGCACTGGCTTGGACGGGCCGCGGCGCTGCGTCGGCTGCTGGCGAGCCTTTGCCTTGTGAGAGGTGGAGGGCTCGACTTGTTGATGATTAGACTGGTTCCGCACCGAATGCAGCTTAGACCGACAGGGGCCTTTCTCCGCTCGACAAGGGCTTTTCTCCGCTCTGGCGCGTTTTATGGCCTGAGCTTCCTTCTTTGTAACCCAAATCTTCTTCATGGGGAGCTATCGCTCCTCAGTTAGATTGCCCCCAGATTTGACTCTGGGAACCACAGCCTTGGGTCGGGGCGCAGCGAAACTTTTTACCTTTGCCCCCTCCTCCTGAACCTTCCGGAGGAGCTCAAATCTGTTGGAGGTAGGACTGATGGGGACCTGTCGGTCCCGAGGAATGATGGGCCGTCCCCTCCACCGCACCAAGTAGCACTGGTATACCCCACTTCGAGTAGTCATTACCTACTCATCCAGTATATGCTCTATCCACTCACGCTGCAGAGGTAACAAGGCTGGAGGTGGACGCTCAGGGGTAATGTCACTCACAATAGGTGGAGGCGGCTCAAATGGCTCACTGGGTATCACTGTCGAGTCCCTGTAAGCAACTAGATCCGAGACGTTGAAAGTAGAGCTGATCACATAGTCCTCGGGCAAGTCCACAACATATGCGTTAGACCCGACTCGCCTTACTACTCAAAAAGGACGGACACCATGAGCTTGCAACTTCTTCATGGTTCCAGGGAAAAACTATTCAGGCCTAACCCTGATCATGATGTACTCTCCCTCCTGGAACTCGAAATAGAGCCTGTGAGCATCAGCCAACTCTTTGTAACGTGCATTGCTGGTCTCAATATGATGACGAATGTCATCATGCAGACTCCTGACATGTTCGGCAAAAGACTTGGCTGACTGTGACACTCTAGCATGCACGGGTAAGGGAACAAGATCCACTGGCTTCCTAGGTCTACGACCTGTGACAATCTCGAATGGACTCATGCCCGTGGCCCTATTAACATAATCATTAACTGCAAACTTGGCAAGTGGTAACACTAGGTCCCAATCCCTTACGTGATCCCTTACCAAACACCTCAATAGATCTCCTAGGCTCCTATTGACTACCTCTGTCTGACCGTCACTCTTGGGATGATATGCAGTGGAGAACTTGAGATGTGTGCTTAACATATGCCACAGTGTCTTCCAAAAATAACCAGTGAACCTAACATCCCAGTCAGACACTATGGTACGGGGTAATCCAAACCTACTCACCACATGAGCTAGAAACATGCGGGCTTCCCACGAGGCATCCAAAGTCTTCGAATAGGGAATGAAAAGGGCCATATTAGAAAACCTATCTACAATCACAAAGATAGAATCATGCTTTTGGGATGTGCGTGGCAGTACCAAAAGAAAGTCCATACTAATATCTTGCCACGGGGCATCAGGGATGGGTAGAGGCGTATAGAGATCAGAACTTTGCTTCCTTATCTTGGCCGTAGCACAAGTACGGCACTGGGCCATGATATGAGCGACATCGCGCTTCAAGCTCGGCCAATAGAAACGGTGCTCTACTACCTCAATGGTCTTGTTCTGACCAAAGTGGCTGGCTAGACCCCCCACATATAGTTCCCATATAAGGAAATCTCAGGCTGAAGTCTGAGGAACACAAAGCCTATTTCCTCGAAACAGATAACCCTCCTAAAGCGTGTACTGGCTATAATCCCTCGAAGGCCCAGTCTGGAGAGTGGTAAAGATCTGACCAAAGTCGGGGTAATATGTGTAAGCCTCTCCCATCTTCTCGAGACCTACGACCTTGACACTCATGGTGGACAATAAACATGCACGCTGACTCACGGCATCGGCAACCTGGCTACGACTAGTGAAGGCTCACAAGACACGGACTCCAAAACACAAGTGCCGAAGTACATACAGGCAAGAGTGCCCTATAACGCATACTTCGAAGCACCAAAGATAGCACAAGAGACTGCCAACAGACTCAGGACAAGGCAACTAGACCTATAACTACAACGGTCCCTGAGTCCTACGACTCTCAGTCAGGATCATCGCACGTAGCAGGATAAGTCGCCAATCGGCCTAATCCTAATCCAAGAAAATGACACTCTGAGAAAATGACACATGGAGACCTGAGGGGACACCGAGAACCCTCAGCACACATGGATACGCAAATCGAGGTAGAACG
Organism: Amorphophallus titanum; assembly: GCA_024336825.1. NCBI lineage: Eukaryota > Viridiplantae > Streptophyta > Magnoliopsida > Alismatales > Araceae > Amorphophallus > Amorphophallus titanum. Next base: position 163,375 of record JANBPO010004017.1, read on the forward strand.
ATACCTCGAGGCATTCAGAACTAATGTCTCGAATTGGACTAGGCTACCGAAACACAACAAGACTACCTGCCAACCACTAGGTGACCCCGGGTTGACCGGAACTAGACACGACACTGACACACTACACATCCACCGCCACAGCAACACAAACAAACAGAATCAACAAGGACAAGAGCGGCGGACGACAACACTCTGGGCAGAGCAACTTGTCAGTCAACTGCTAGGGGAAACCCAACAGTCAAGAGATAGCCGCTACACGATCAGAGATAAGGACAGTGGCAGCTTCTAGATTGAGTCGTTAGGGTACTGTCGTTGTCTAGGAAAAGGCCACAACCAGTCACCTAAACCAACCAATCCAGACAACCACCTATAGATAGACACCACCCTAAACAAGGACCTAAGACAGACGGACACACACACAACACAGAACAAGCAACCGGTCAATACGGCAAACAGGACTATAATACACCAACATAGGGGCGTTATACCCACATAACGCACCACGGGAGGGGCGTTGTGCCGACCAGACCTGAAACCACATACAGATGATATAACGCGCCAGCATAGGGGCGTTACACCAACATAATGCACCATGTATAGGGCGTTATGTCAACCAGACCAACATACTAATAGAACAACGTATAACGGACCACAATAGGCACGTCATACTAGTATAACGTACAAGGGTAGGTGCGTTATACCCAATAGACACAAAAACACACAACACTGACCAAGGGCACATAACGGACCAGAACCCATCCGTCATAGCCTCAAAACGCACAGGGTGAGGCGCGTTATATCAACCGCCATACCCATCCAAAACATCAGTCAACAGACCATAACGGATCTGCACCTGAGCGTTATATTAACCATAACGCACGGGGAGGAGTCCGTTATGCTAATCGACTGACATGGTCTTCGAGGTGAACACGGTCGTCGAGGGGACTGACATGGCAGTCACCCGACCATAATGCGCCTAGACAGGGGCATTATGCTCCACATAACGGACCAGTCTTGGTCCATTATGCTCCAAGACCTCTGAAGACAAAAATTGATGAACGATGCATAACGGTCTATCGGGGGACCGTTATGCATATAACGGCCTCTGGTAGGACCGTTATGCCAATCCGAGATCTTCCGCTCTCTTGTTTGCTTAGGTAGGTCGCCATGACTTACCCGCTGCACCCCCCCCTCTTTTGGTCTGATTTTTCCTCTTTGTCGTAATGTAAGTGAGCAGGGAGAGGCAATGATATGAGCTTGCTCCCCCCTCACCGTCTATGCTTCTGTAACTCCTCAATGGAGCCTTTCATCTCATTCAATGTAACGGACGGCCGAGCGACAACACCGGCGCCGAAATATGTTCCTATGTGTTCTATCTGTTGACTGTGGAATGAGTGTATATATATATATATATAGGTTAACGGGTTTAATGGCTTGTTTCCTCTTATGTATCATCTATTCTTCGAGTTTTCCTTCTGTGGTCACTAATATGGCGCCGTGTAGCTATGCCGGCGCCGTGGAAGGTGGTGTGCACATGTACACATCCCTTTGCTGACCTGTGCATAGGATCAATAAATGTGATCGCGCCCGGCGCCGTGGCTTGTTTGTTCTGCTTCCTCCCTTTTTATTTGAGTGATTAATTGCTTCGTTGCATGAACAATCCCCATGGTCGTCTTCCCCAACGCCAATTGTGCCCAGCTACGCAAGGGGGCTACATCAACCTCCCCCCTCTCCCCGGGGTCTCTCCTACTCGAGCGCCGAAGGTTTGGTCGCCAGAGACCATCACGTGTGTGCGTCCCTCTGGCCAATTCTGGGCTCGCCCTCCTATCCCCCTCCTATTCTCAATCATGAACAGGAGGAGATGAGGCCGTCCCTATACCCTGCTTCGCCGTCTTCTGGATGTTAACCTGATGAGCATCCTGTTGTCCTGTTAATATATGTATATGCCCAATGAGCGTATTGTTAACCTGTTAATATATGTCTGTATATACGTATATATATATACCCATGGTTATCATACTTGATCTATTAATCGCGTACGTTTGGCAACCGCGCCGTATTACCTTCTCCTTGATGAGATCTGGTGACCGGGGAGAGGGGGACACCCCCTAAATGATTCACTGTAATGCCACCATGTCCACAGGGGATCATCTAACAATAATGAATCTCCTAAGGATTAACGAGGGCACAGCAAAATAGGTTAATCCCAACACTTGAAATCCACAGTCCCTGACGGGCCTTGTGGTGGCCGTGAGACGGGTGCCCTTCGTAGGCTGGCCCTCGGGGCTTCCCTCTCTAATCGGTCGTCCCGACTTAGGAGTAGTACCGACTCGGGTCGCGTGCCCCTCGTAGGCTAGCCTTCGAGATTTTCACTCCCATTGTGAGTCGCGCTACTCGTCTACCTTCCACCCACGGACTTGGTGCCCCTCGTAGGCTGGCCCTCAGGACTTTTCCTATCTGTTCGGGTTTTGCCGGCCGCTGTTGTGCCACCCGACTCTTTAGGGGTTGCTCCATTACGTGAGTATTCCCCGTTTCTCCCCGACACATCCTCCGGGATGGGGAGATGCTGCCAAATTTTTGACTCGAATAAGTCTAGAGAGAGTGGGGGTGTGAGACTTAGAGAGAGAAAGAGAAGGGAAGAGAGAGGGAACGTAAGAAGAGAGAAAGGCTAGCAGGAGGGGGTGTGTGTGTTTGGTGGTGAAAAAAATGGGTAAGAGGGATAGAGAGAGAGCGAACGGGGGTGAGAGGTGGAGGGAGTGTGAGGGGGTGAGGAAGTGAGAGAGAGAGTAGTGAGAAATGGAGAGAGAGGGAAGAGGCCACGCGTGTGTAACAGTGTGTTGGTAGAGTGCATGCAGCGTCGCAGGCATGTGGGACAGAGAAGAGAGGATGAGAGTGAGAAGGTGAGGGACGGAAGGAGTCATCCGGTGGCAGTGTGCATGGGAGAGGGAGCGGGTGAGAAGAGGTTGGTGGGATGGTGGTGCAGGTGAGAGTGCAGGGTCGACGTCGCGACGGGCAGTGCGTGTGGTGTGTAGGGAGAGAGGGGAGAGGATGAATGAGAAGAGGAGAAGGGAGAGGCGTGTGGGAAAAAGAGAAGAGAGATGAAGAGAGAACGAGAGTCGATAGGGGGAACTAAGAAGGAGGAGCCGGTGGTGTGTGTGCACAGGGAAGAGCGGGGAACGGTGGGCACCATAGGTGAAGCTTGTGTGTGAGTGCAAGAGAAAAGGGGAGGCTACGTGACGGTTGCGAGGGAGCAGGGAGACACCGGACGAGGGGGAGAGGAGATGGGGTGTGCTGGTGGAAGCTAAGAGGGAGAGAGTAGGGAGGATAGGAGAGAGAGCAGAAGAGAGAGGGGGTGAGGGAGGAGACACCGTGGTGCCCCTGTTCCAAACAGGGGCACTGGATGGTGCACAATGAAGGGGGAACAGTGAGATTTGGAGGGGTAGAAAGAAGAAGAAGAAGGGGAGAGTGCGGGAGGTGTAGCCGGAGGGAGAAGGAGGAGATAAGAGGGGGCAGGGGAGCTGCGGTGAAGAAGAGAAATGTGAAGTAGAGGAGAAGAAGGGGAAGAGAGGAGAGGAAGGGGGAAGGGGAAGACGGGAAGGGGAGAAGAAGCTCCCACCGGAGCGGAGAAACATGGGGCTTTATAGGGCCACTGGTGCCCACGCTGCTGTTGCTGCCACCACATCTGCTCCAATGAATGCCTCTGGATGTCTACTCAGCCGTCTGCATGCTGCTGCCCAGCCTGCTACTTATGCCGTTTGAATGCCAAAGGGATTTTGCCAGCTCCCTATGTGATCTGTTGTGATGATGCTGCTGTGCCTGGATTTGCATGTGTGAGATGCTTCTATTGCTCCCCATATGATCTGCTAGATGTTGCTCTGTTGTCGAGATCTTGCCAGTTCCCATGTGATATGTTGGAGATCTGCTGCTACTCCCCGTGCACCTCTGCTGCTTGCAAGTCTCATGGATGCTGCCGTCGAGAAGGCACATGCTGTCATTCACCTTCATACGCGGGAGAGGGGGGAGGACAACACTGTTCGCAAGGTTGTAGAAGAATGCAATAGTTTTAAACAAAGAGATAGGTGATAGGAATGAGATAGTTAAAGTTGATTTAGCAAGATAGGTAGAGTTCCATGTTGTGTCCCTGAGTCATCCCTATGTTTTGATGCTGTCAAAACCATGAGCCATGTATACTCTTTAATATGATTAATCAATGTGCTTTGTTGATAAAGAATCACGCATATGCTCTCATGCTTTTACTTGAGCTGTTGATGTCCAAATTGCCAAAAGAACATGTTGACAGTTGCACAAAGAACAGGCTAAAAGCTAGTCAAAATCTGAAGAAAAGAAGAAAAGTCAACATGGTCAATGAAGTCAATACATAGTCAACAAGAAAAGTCAATAGTCTTGTTTGGCCAGTCAAAGTTCTAGATAGTACAAGTTGTACTAATGGTTGACAACAAGGTCGGAGCACATTTCGCTAGCACAAGTCAAGGTCGGAGCACCTTTCGCTAGCACAGAGCCAAGGTTGGAGCACATTTCACTAGCACAGAGCATAGGTCGATGCATATCATGCCAAAGGAGAACAAAGGTCAAAGCACATCGTGTAGGCATAGTAACGAAGGTCGGTGCACATTTTTGTCTAAGTCTTAGAAGGTCTATACACATTCATGTTCCTTCATAGAAGGTCGGTGCACATTCTTGTCTAAGTCATAGAAGGTTTGTGCACATTCTTGTTCCTTCATACAAGGTCGGTGCACATTCTTGTCTAAGTCATAGAAGGTCTGTGCACATTCTTATTCCTTCATAGAAGGGCTGTGCACATTCCTGTTCCTTCCTAGAAGGTATGTGCACATTTGCTTTCAACGCCACAAAGGTTTGTGCACAATTGTATTGTAGCATTATCAGGTCGATGCACATTTGCCTTATGCATATATAAGGTCGATGCACATTTGCCTTATACATATATAAGGTCGATGCACATTTGCATTGGTCTTCTATGAGGTCGATGCATGTTTTAAGTCTATACATATAGGTCTATGCATGTTTTAAGTATGTTAATTACTAGGTCTATGCATGTTTGCCTTAAATGCATCTAGGTCTGTGCATACTTGCCTTCATCATATAAAGGTTTGTGCACATGTGAGTCAAGTTCGGTGCACATGTGCATTACTGTTCAAGAGGTCTGTGCACATATCAAGTCTATGCACATATCAAGGTCTGTGCACATATCAGGTCGGTGCACCCTAGTGCATTCATGATCATCAGGTCGGTGCACCTCAGAACTCTTGATGGAGACGTCTATGCAGTGAAAGTGTCCTTTTCGTATTTAAATGAAAAAGGGATTTGGGTCTAATAGTCCCACTCCAAATCATTGAAAGGGACATCCTTCGATTGTACAAAGCTCTGGAAGACCAATTGTCAAAAAAGATTCCTATTTTTCAACTGGACCAATGGGAAGGGTCTCCATCCAAAAAGGGGTCATACCTTGAGGAGAAAATCTTGTACCTGACAAAGATATGTAACATGTCAAATCAAGGGTTATCTTCTGTCAGAAAAATGTTATTAATACCAGCTTGTGAGTTGGTGCAAAGGATATAGTGTCTCAGTCACAAGTTGAGCAATAGGAGTGTGGCACCCATACAAAAGGGCTAATCGGGCATGGGAGTGAATGCATGCTTGTGCGGAGCCGGCGAGCCGCCACAGTGTAAAGGTACCATTATATTTGGACCTGGGGCTAGAATGAACAAGATTAGTTTCACATCGAACAGTGAGAGAAAGTTATTAGGCTATACATATAGTGCTTGGATCATAACTTGTGAGGCACCTTTTAAGGACAAAACTATGCAAACTTGATCCAAAGTGGACAATATCTTGCGACGGTTGGATCTGACTATGGTAGTGATAGTATGGTATCAGAGCAAGACTTGTGTCGTAGGATGTGGGCTAGTTTGAGGGTGAACTAGGCAGAAGTTGGTAGGCATGTAGTTGGTGAGGACACCAGAGCGCGGGCCCGGTTCGACCCGACTTGCGTTTATCGCCGTCGGAGAGCTCCAACAATCATTAGATGCAGATAGCAGCCTCCCTGCAGTGGCCCCCCCACCACCGTGGTCGTCGTCCCCGTCGGCCTCCATCCCGCGACCCACTGCACTGGAGGAAGCCGCCGCCGCACCGAGCCTCCCCTCGTCAGCCTCCCCGATCTCGTGCCACTCCCCTGCCATGCTGGGGAGAGACCACCATCGGCACCACCACCGACCGCAGCTCTGCCCCTACCAATGCGCCTACCCCGCCGTCCTGCTGCTTGGCGTTCGAGAGCTAGACCTTCGAGCCCAGCCGTCCTACACAACCGGCCGCCATCCTCTCCGCGGCACCCCGATGAGGCTCGGCGGACCCCCACGGCATCCCCCCCTCATCCGCAGAGCTGCGCCTTAGACTGCGACCGGCCGCAGCAGCCATCACCAGGTCAGTAGGAGTGTCCTGCGACTGCCCTGCTCTGCCCCGAGGTTACCAACGGCGCCCCTCGCCACCTGGGTCACCGGCCAGTTGACCTGCGCCACCCAACAGCCACCGCCACCTCATCCTCTCTGTTTACGTGGCCTCAATGCAAGCCTCGCTTTTCGGCGAGTAGGTTAGTGTGGAAGGACCGCTCTTGTAATTTGCTTATTTAGTATCTCTGTCATATTTGTCGCCGTGAGTGATTTAAGATGCCTAGCCCGTTATATTATTGTGCTGTCGGCTTGTGAGTTTGTGAGTATTTTCCAATCTCGGAGCGCGTCGATTTGAGTACGTTGAATGTGTATGATTGAAACCTTAGACCATGGTAGTCCTATCTACCGTTCGGTTTGGCATTTCTCACTGGCTATGTAGTTTGAGGCGCGCTTAGGCGAGCGCCTAGGCGCGCCTTAGAGGTGAGGCGGTGGCTGCTCGCCTCGCCTCGCCTTGCCCTGTCTCGCCTCGCTCTGACCACAGTGTCTCACTATCTCTCTATCCGGAGCTCTGGGTCGTTACAGTTGGTATCAGAGCGATGTTGAGGAATCATGTAAGGAATCGAAATTACACAGCTGTTATCCAGAATTAGTCCAATTACACTGTCTACTGCTAGCTTAAGATGTTTTCTGTATGATTAATGAATTTTTCTATTTACTATCTGTCTACTAGTCATTTCAAGATGCCACCTCAGTGTCGGAGAGTCCCAGTTCCTCAGGAAGCGAGTAGTGTCCCTCAGGATGTTCCTACTCCGACTCCTGTTGTTCCAGCTTAAGAAGATGCGCTTGGCAGTCGCAGACGTGCATTAAAGGAATTTTGCTATTTCATCCGCCGACGTTTGAAGGCCAGACCGATCCGGATGCCGCCAAAATATGGTTGGATGCCACCGAGTGCGTGTTTCGCTCCATGGAATGCGCGGAAGATGAAAAGGTGATGCTTGGCACTTTTCAGCTCTAGGGCGCGGCGTTGACATGGTGGAATACAGAGTGGTAAATTTCTTTCTAATCTCGCCCGCTCCGGTAAATCTCGTGGGCTGAGTTCGTCGCCACCTTCGAACTCACCTTCAGCCTGGCTTATCTCCGAATGGATAAAATGCACCAGTTCTTACAGCTTGTCCAGGGAGGAATGTCAGTGCTTGAATATCAAAACAGATTTATAGAATTGGGCCGTTATGCGCCCCATGTGTTTGCAAATGAGGCATTGAAGATAGAGCAATTTCTTCGTGGCCTCCGTGCTGAGTTGAGGCAGCCGCTGATCGTTGCCCATGTTACTAACATGAATGAAGTATACCAGGCTGTAGCAACATTGGAATTGGATTTGGCGAGATCCCTGGTTCCCTCTCAGGCAGTGTCGGTCCAGCCGACTGTTCAACTTCCTTTGGGTTATCCGCCTCCTGTTCCAGGTTTTCCTTCTACCACTCCAGCAGCTAGTGGTGTTGCTTCTTTTGGCAAGTCTCAGTTTAGAAGATTCAAGAATAAGAAGAGATTCAAGAAGCGATTCGACCAGCAGGGTTCGTCTGGTGCTACATAGTAGTCAACCCCTTCTTTTCAGCAGTGATAGACTTCTGCAAAAAGTCAATTTAAGGGTTGTGCGCGGTGTGGTGGCAGCCACCCAGGCAAACCGTGCTCATTACCGGTGATGTGTTTTCAGTGTGACCAGCCAGGTCATGTGGTGAGAGACTGTCCGTTACGAGCAATTCCAGTGCAGCTCGCTCTAGTAGCTCCATCCCAGCCATCTCAATCACAATTCAGGCCTCCACTTCCACCACCGCCGCCATCTCAGCAATTTCAGCAGATTCTCCCTCAGGCTTCAACAGCATCTTCTTTCCAGTCTTCAGCAGCTGCCGGTAGAAAGTTAAAAGGTAAAGTGACTTACATTTCACGAGTAGAGACTGTAGCTTCCAATCTTGTCGAAGGTACGATTACTATTTTTGGTTGTGCAGCCCGTACTTTATTTGATTCAGGGACGGTTCTTTCATGACCATTCAATACTGAGCGGACGGTCATTGACCATCTATTATCAAGTAAGCGGTCTTTTATAGACCGTCTAATACCCCGTGGTGCCTTCATCTCTATCTCTCTCTTGTCACACAAGTTGGCGTCGCTCTCTGTCCCTCTCGTGTCACTCAAGTCGGCGTCACTCCCTGTCTCTCTCGCATTACTCCAGTCGGCGTCTCTCTCTCACGTCACTCAAATCGACGTCTCTCTCCCTCTCTCTCTCTCTCTCACGTCACTCAGGTCGGCATCTATCCCTCCGTCTCTCGCGTCACTCAGGTCAACATCTCTCACCTCACCAAGACCACTCTCGTCTCTCGTAGCTCTCAAGTCAGTCGTCGATTAGTTAGCATTTCTCATTCCATTCATTTACAAGAAAAATAACCCAAAAAAATGCACTGTATATCTATGTCAAATCTGTACAAGAGGGTGCAACAAAAGGAAAACTCAGGACTACCCCTTTCCCCCTCTTTGGCTGCTCTCACCCTCGCCCTCATGCCTCTTCGGAGGAGGCATCGATGATGTAGCCTCGTCTCGATGATGACGATGCCTCTCCTCATCCTCATTTCTTCATAGACTAGAGGAACCGGTGAGGTAGGTCCTAGCTGAGACTCCGTGGCCGTGGCTGCCACTCTGAGTCACTCGGTTGTGGCTCCGGCTCACCTCGCGCAGCCCCTCCACCATGCCCTCTAGGCGGGCAACCTGGAGGCGGGCCTGCTCTACCTCTGCACGGTAGCGCTCTATGTCCGGGCTGCCAGCTCTGCTCTGTGCCAGCTCTCCTGGGGTCCGCGCCAGCTCTACAAGGGTCCTCTCGAGCTCCGCCTGGTAGGCGTCTGCGTCAGCTGCACAAGCACGAAGTACCCCTGCCTCGACGACACCCATGCGAGTGCGCTCCATCTCACTGATAAGGCGCACCGCCTCCTCTAGCTCTTGGCTCCGCTCCTCCAGCTCGCCCCGGAGGAGCGTCAGCTCAATAGTCTGCATGCATGTAGCCATGGTCAGTAAACAGCATATAATAATCATGAATTGACCAAAGAATAGTTTTAGGAGTGTACCCTCTCGGCAAGTGCTGCCTCTACTGCCTCAGCCCTCTCCACCATCCCTCGTAGCTCAGCATCCTGCTCCGCTCGGTCAGCTGGAGCCTGTCTGGAGGAAGAAGGGGCATCGGCCCCCTACCGCTTCATCTCCTCGCCCCGCTGCATTCAAAAGTTTAGAGGTCAGTCATGTCATAGAATAAGCATAATAAAAATTACATAGTCAAGTCTCAAGTTCTTACCAGTAAGGCTAGCACCTGGCGGGCCTCATCCCGCTCTATGACGGTAGAATGGAGCAACCCCTGGAGCTCCGCTATCCTACCTGCTGGATCGGTCTGCATTTAGAAAATAATCATTAGTGCATGATCACATATAGGTTATAATTAGAAGAGTTTTAGTTCCTTCTATTCCTCTCCTGTTTCTTGGCGATGGCCGTCTCTAGGGGAGTAGGAGGAGGAGGCACTGGAACTGGAGCCGACAGGTCCGCACGGGGATACTGTCGAGCCGATGAGTTTGTAGGGCGAGGTCGGCGACTCCTCTTTGCTCGGATCTCAATCCAGACACCTTCCGATTGTTGTAGTTGGAAGGTAGCATTAATCTCCTGCCTGATGACTTCGAGTGGTAGTTCCTGGTAAGCAGGCATGCTGGGATTGGCATCCGAAGATGTGGAAGCGGCTTGTTGCCTCTGCCACGGTTGGTGTGGGAGTTTACCGGGAACCGGTTGACTCATGCTGGTGTCCGAAGACATGTGCGCGGTTTGATGCCTTAGCCGCAGTGGCGGGGAAGGCTTCCCCTGTTGAGTTGGTGTATTGGTGCCGGTGTCTGAAGACATGTGCGCGATTTGATGCCTTAGCCATGGTGGCTAGGATGGCTTTCCCTGTTGAACTGGTGTACTGGGGCTGGTGTCCGATGACATGTGCGAGGTTTGATGCCTTAGCCGCGGTGGCTGGGATTTATGCTGAGGAGGGGCCTGGGGAGCGTGACCAACATTTTGCTTCACAATCGGACCCTTGTGGTCTGGCTGAGAATAGGGTCGGATGACACCTGATGACGCCTGGGGGCCTTGTTGCCCTTGGTAGCTGTCTGGATCTCGCGCGCCGAAGGGCCTTTGTGATGGCGGACCCGACCAGCGAGCTGTAGGGAGAACCTGGTTCGACGGAGCCAAGGTCTCGCTCAACTTTTGCTCCCCCTTTCTATCCTCGAGTGTCGAAGACAGAGGTAGAATAGGGGGTAGACGAGAAGGGCTGGAAGAGTCTGTCCTGGTCTCTCCTACCAGGACATCTTCTCGATCGAGAAGGACTCGAAGGAGTCTTGCAGTGTCTTCCTTGGAAAAGGGGAGAGATTCTAGCTCTTGCTAGGGTCGCCATCGTGCGGCTGGAGTGGCGGGGGCTAGTTGACCAGCCTGTGGTGTTGGAGCCTCGGGAGAGGTCGAGGGAGCAGGAGAGCGGATGACGTTGGCCGAGAAGGTACTTGGTCCCGCCTCTTGGCTGGTATCTTGCTCCCTGCATCTCCGCAGTCATTCGAGAGCCTCCCGACTATCGGTTCAGAACTCGAGCCATTCTGGAGTATGCTAGTAAAGCAACCTGTGCCCCTTTTCTTGGGGAGGATCATGATAGACTAAGCGGAAGGTGAGCTAGAAGGGGAGGGGTTGAATAGATCACCCCAATTTAGACAAACTTAAACTATTCAAGACGCCACAGGCAATAAGAGCCAACAATTAAGAACAGTAGAACAATCTGAGTGATGATTGATTAAGCAATAGGTGTGCAAGCATTCGAGAAGCAGATCGGAGATGACAAACCACAAGAGACGGAGGATTTTTTAGGTGGTTCGATTGCTACCCGCAATCTACGTCCACCCCGAGCTATTCGGACTACCTCAAAACTCTCGAATAGTTGGGCCAGCCCTCTGACCATTTGGAGGTACTTGATCATTGGCACCTCTCAAGCTTCGTAGTCACCGTTGACCTGGCTGGCGACCAATTGGGAGTTAGTGCAGATCCTGACTCGCTCGGCCCCTAGTCGTCGCGCCATCCGGGCTCCTGAGATGAGGACCTCATACTCAGAGGCATTATTGGACGCCGGGAAGTTGAACTTCAAAGCGTACTGTAGCTCTGCCCCTTCGGGGGATTTGAGGAGGACTCCGGCGTCACTTCTGGCCGAGTTGGATGACTTGTCGACGAACAAGTCCCAAGTGGGCCCGTGCATGTACGAAAGGGTTTACTTGGTCGGGATGGTGCTCTCTGCGATGAAGTCAGTGAGGGCTTGTCCCTTGATGGCTGAGTGGGGGCAGTAAGAGATATCGTAGGCCCCAAGCATGATTGCCCACTTGACAAGGCACCTCAAGGCTTTAGGGTTAGAGAGGATCTTCTTCAGGGGTTCACCAGTTAACACGATGATGGAGTGCCCTTGGAAATAAGGCCGGAGGCGCTTGGCTGATGTTACCAATGCTAGCACGAGTCTCTCAGTTGCAGGGTACCTTCTTTCGGCCTCGTTAAGCACCTTGCTGGTGTAGTAGACCGACCTCTCGACTCCCACGTCATCTCAGACTAAGACCGAGCTTACTGTAGAAGGAGTCGCTGAGAGATAAAGGTGCAATGCTTCGCCCGGGACCAGTTTTGATAATACCAGGGGTGAGGCCAGGAATCCCTTGAGTTCTGTAATTGCCTTCTAACATTCCTCATCCCAGGCAAACGTGGCAGATGCCATTATGGGCCCCCTCAACAATTTGAAGAAGGGTAGGCATCGTTCGACTGCCCGGGACAGGAAACGATTGAGCGCCGCGATCCGCTCAGTAAGGCGCTGGACGTCCTTGACGTAGGTGGGTGGTCGCATGTTTAGGATGGCCTGAACCTTGTTGGGGTTGGCCTCAATCCCACATTGAGTTACCAGAAAACCTAAAAATTTCCCAGACCAGACTCCGAAGGTGCATTTAGCGGGGTTGAGCTTCATGATGTACTTCAGGAGGGTGTCGAAGATCTCGGCTAGGTCGACAAAATGATCTTCAGCCTTTGGCATTTTGATGAGCATATCGTCGATGTAGGCCTCGACGTTCCGACCGAGTTGTCCCTCGAAGATGTGGTTGACTAGCCGTTGATATGTTGCTTCGGCGTTCTTCAACCCGAATGGCATCCAGGTGTAGCAGTGTATGCCGAAGTCAGTGATAAAGGTAATCTTCTCAATATCCTCTGGGTCCATCCTGATCTGATGGTAGCCAGAGTAGACATCCAGGAAGCTGATCAGCTCAATGTTGGAGGTTGAATCGACAAGCTGGTCAATGCTCGACAGCGGGTAATAGTCCTTCGGGGTGGCCTTATTGAGGTCGTTGCTAGCTTAGGGTGTTTCTTGCGATTGCTAATGTGTTTTTCGTTGTCGTATTTTCCTAGATTCAATATGCCGCCTCGAAGGTGTAGAGCCCCAGTTCCTCAGAATGAGGCTAGTGTTTCACCTGCTCCTGCTGTACCGATACCTGCCCAGGCTGCACCTGTTCCTATTCTACCGGCGGAGTTACCCGATAGTCGTAGACGGGCACTAAAAGAATTTCTGCTGTTCCATCCGTCGACTTTCGAGGGTCAATCCGATCCCGAGGCAGCGAGGGAGTGACTGGATGCTACCGAGCGCATCTTCCAATGCATGGAGTGCACAGAGGATGAATGAGTAATGTTGGCCTATTATCAACTTCATGGTACTGCATGCACCTGGTGGACCTCAGAATAGGAAGTCACCTTCTGTTCTCGTCTGCTTCGACAGATCACATGGGCTAAGTTCGTTGCTACATTTGAACGTGTCTATACTCTAGCCTGCCTGAAGTTAGCTAAGATGTATCAATTTCTGGAGCTGACACAAGGCGAGATGTCAGTGCTGCAATATCGCGATAAATTTATCGAGTTGGGCCGGTATGCACCCCATATTTTTGTCGATGAGACTGTGAGGACTCAACAGTTTCTGTATGGACTGAAAGTAGAATTGAGCCTGCCGCTGTTCGCTACTCGTGTCGCTGAGTTGGATTGTGCATATCAAGCCGTTGTCGCATAGGAGTTAGAGTTGGCGAGGACTCGAGTATTTGCTCAGACTGGGATGGTTCTGTCGGCCGTACAACATTAGCCACCCCACTAGTCATTTGCTTCAGGAGTTTCTCCCACTTTCTCTCCCGTCGATAGTGCTTCCTTCCCGCAATCTCAAGGCAGAGGTTTCGGTCATAAGAAGAAGAAGAGGAGGTTTGATCAGTCGGTGTTTTCTGATCCGAGTCAGTAGTCTGGTTCTTTCATTTGGCAGCGTCCAGATTTTGTTGCTTTTTAGCCGAGGTTATGTTCCAGTTGTGGTGGCAATAATCCGGGTGTGCCGTGCTCTCTACCGATTATGTGTTATCGCTATGATCAGTCGGGACACATCTCCTGTAAATGTCCATTGAGGCAGTAGATAGTGTAGTTCTCGTAGACTTCTCAGTCGCAGCAGCCACAGTTTCGTCTTCCTCTGCCGCCTCAATCTCAACCATTTCAACCTCCAGTTCCTGCACCTTCTTAGTAGTCGTCTGCCGCTACTCGTCCGCCGAGAGCCAGAGTCACTCACATCACTCGTGCGGAAGCATTGGCGTCTAATCTGATTGAAGGTACGATTTTGATTTATGATCACTCAGTGCGTGTTCTTATCGATTCATGTGCGACCCATTCTTTTATCTCTGAAGATTTTATTACGCGTATCGAAAAGCCAATGAATGAAGTTTCCTGTGAGATGCTCGTGGAGTTGCCATCTGGCGATTACATGTCTACTCCTCTATGCCTGGAAAATCAAAGAGATAAAATAGGTATCACAAATGTCTAAATTCACGGATTTCGAGGTCTGGATGAAGTACCCAAGGTTGACTTTTGTCCTTGTCATTATCTCACATCTAATCTACCTCTTGGAGATGGCTATGTCAGAAACTACAGCTCTGAAAAGCCTTGTCTCACAGTCTATGTGAATAATGGTTGCATACCAAGTTGATGCATGTTCACCCCAGTGCATATAAGGGTCGATGCACATTCATCCCAGTGCATATAAGGGTTGATGCGCATTCATCACATTGCATATAAGGTCGATGCACATTTGAGCTTTAGCTCACTAAGGTTGATGCACATCAGATCAGGTCTTTAGCAAGGTCTAGGCATATACTTGCATCTTTTCATCATGGTCAGTGCACATGCTCTATCTTACACAGCAAGGTCGATGCACATTTCACTTCTTGCTTTACAAGGTCGGTGCACATGTGCATTTCTGCTTAGAAGGTGGATGCACGTACTGTAGCACACATCATAAGGCCTATGCATATGATGCATCAAAGTCTGTGCGCATGTAGAGTTTGTGCACATATAGGTCTGTGCATGTCTAGGGTCTATGCATATGATGCATCTAAGTCTGTGCACATCTAGAGTCTATGCACATATAGGTCTGTGCATACTTAGGGTCTGTGCACATGTAGAGACCAAGGTCGATGCACATGCATACTGTTTGATGAAATGCCCCAGTGAGCACAATCCAACTGCATTGACCTCAGTGAAGAATAAAGGTCTACCTGTCTTACAGAAGGTCTGCCTCTGTGACCTCCCAGAAGCATTTCAGGTCTGCCTGCCATCAAATCAATTGGGGAATCTAGAGAGAGAAAATTGGTATCGCAAGTGTCCAAATACATGGATTTCGAGGTCTGGATGGAGTACCCAGGTTTAACTTTTGTCCCTGTCATCATGCCACATCTAATCTACCTCTTTGGAGATGGCTTTGTCAAAAATCCTGCTGGAGAAAGGATGCCTCACAGTCTGCCACCTTATTTACTGTCACCCCATGTGACTCTTGTCCAGACAGTGTACATAGGACATAAGTAACTCCAGCCAATGAGAAGACCACATGCCTAAAGGGCATTAAATCTGAAGACCTGAAATTGACTAATGGAAGATTTGGTTTGTTCCCTTCTTCTTTGCCGCCACTATCCTATCCTTGGACTCGATGCCAGCTAGCTCAAGTCGTAGTACTGGCAGAGTATCTTCCTCAGAGAGATTTTGGAGGGAAAGTTCTTCACCATATTTGCTCAAGACTCGGCTATAAATATCAAGTTTCTACAAGAGAAGAAGCGGCTGCTGCCCAGAGAGAAAGCCACGCCCTTGAGCCTCTAAGAAGAAAACCTGTGAGAAAGAAAGGAAGGGAGTGAGAGTAGCCCAGCACCTGCAGACTTCAATCCAGTGCTGTAAAAGAAAGAAAGAGAGGAGTGCAGCCCTCCTGGAATGGGGTAAATGGGAGGGGAAAAGGGGGTGGATGGGTGTGGAGGCAACCCCTGACTGTTAGGGGGTCTTGGAGGGGGCAAACTAAGGTGAGGGAGGGGGAGAATGGGGGCTGAAAGGTGGTCTAGCAGGTGGTGTGAGAGAGAGCTATGAATTTGGGACTAGGAGGGAGAGGGATGGTGGTTTCCCTAGTTGGGGTGGTGAAAGGGAGGGAAATCGCCCCTGCTCAAGCCGCACTCACCCCCCTTTTTCTTTGCTTCTCCTTCCTCTTCTTCCCCCTTTCACGTTTGTAATGTATTCGGCCTCCATTTTACCATGAATGAAAGTCCTTTTTTATGTGTTCACGGTTGCCTCACACTGGTTCGAACCTCGGCACATACTCATTTGTATCCTCCTTCATCCCTCTCCCCCTCTTCCTCTGGTGTTTCCTTCTCTCCCTGCCAATGGCCCCTCGTTCACGGATGACGGCCCTCCCAGCGTCATCCTCTTCATGGGCACGATAGTGCCTCCCCAACCTCCTCAAACACCTAGTCCTCATCTGCCCTTCTCTGGCTCGAGCTTCCCTGTTAGCCAGGCCAAGCCCAGACGTCCCATTGCCCTCTTCTCTCTGTTCAGCATCACCCTCAGCGGCATACCTTTAGTCTTCATGCTTCTGAGTTAACCCCCCTCTTCTTCAGCGGCACGCCTACCATTGGCCTCCCCGACACACCTTTAGCCCTAAGCCCTTAACCACCCCTCCGTAGCATAGCCCCAGCCGATGCACCCTTAACCCTCTCAACCCCATCTCCTCAAGCCTTCCCCGACAGAGTCTCTAAGTACCCCTTCAGTGGTACACCTTGGCTCTCCCTTTATCGGCACAGCCCTATGTGCCCTTCCCTGGCACACCCAGTCGCCTCGTCGATGCTCTCCCAGCCCGGTGCAGCCCCAGCCCCCAGCCTCATCTTCATCGGCACACCATGTGCCTTCACTAGACCCTGACCTTCACCCCTACACCTTGGCCAGTCCTAGAGTCGTCTCCCACTCGTCGTTTCCTCTGGGTTTTTCAAAGTTTTATCAAAGATGTTGCCACTCTCGGGTGCCCACCTCCGACTATCGGGTTCTGCCACTCCATGTGGGCGCGTTCCCTGCATCTCCCTTACGCTCAGATCAAGGGGAGATGCTGCCGAAACTTTGTTAAAAAAATAATAACATGGTAATGGCCAAAGGGAGCAACAAATAGATGAGGCAATAACAAATTAAATGGCCAAAGGGAGCAACAAACAAATGGAATAAACGATAGCAAAAGTGCCTCAATCAGAGTGAAGGGACTGCATTTAACATGAAGAGAACGAGACTGAATGACGACTAATCAACTCGAACACCCGTACTGCAAAGAAGAAAGAGGGAAGATACTTAAGAGAAGGGAAGAGAAAACCCATGCGGACTGCACAAAATTAAAAAGGAAGAAAAGAAAGGCCTTAAGATCGCTAAAGGGACGACGAGTGAGCTTGCCTTCTGTTAGCGACGCTAGCCCTAGGATCTCTTAGTGTCGGGCCCCAAGCCCTCATGTCGGTGTCTTGCTGGTCGCATCTCACTTAGAGTCCGAGGTCCATAGTCCCTAGAGTCGGTCTCCCGTGTCCGTCCCGCATCAATAACCCAACAACTTGAGGTGTGTGCCAGGGCACCAACACCTTTAAGAAAACTTTGGAAAACCCAGAAGTCAGCAAGCGAGAAAGCACCGGGCTGAAAATAGGCTGAGGGTGTACCGGGTGGAAGTGGCCCAAATGCATGCCAGACTGAAGAGATTAAGAGTGCACCGGCCTGAAAGAATTTAAGGGCGTGCCCAGTGAATGCTTGCTATGGGGCGTGCCAGATGGGCAAGTTGGAGAGTGCACCGGGTTCGAATGGGGCTAGGAGCGCATCGGGCTGAGGGGTTAAGACCGTGCTGGGTGGGGGCTGGTCAAGGTGTGCCGGCCTGAAGGGGTTTTGGGCATGCCGGGTTAGGACCAGGTGAAGGCTGTGCCGGGTTGGCAGGTTAATTGGGGGTTAGGTGTGTGCCGATGGAGGGGAGGTGAAAGCACACCGGACTAAGTTTGGATGAGGGATACCCCAGCAGAGGGGGAAGTCCAGGAATGCTGAGTGAAAACAATAGTCTCACTAACGACGGTATCGAGGGAAAGCCCAGGGTTAAGTATGGAGAGCTAGACTCGTTAAAGGGGCAGACAATGTTCAGGAGAGATACTTCACCAGGCCAAATAGGAAGCTTGGAATAAAACTCACGAAGGGAACATAGAGAATGACCCTGCTACAAAGGCAACTGGAAGGACATAGAGTGATGGCTGATCAGAAGAACAAAAAGGAAAGGGCATTTTCATTCACAGAGAATAGGGTGGTATAAACCATGACCAAGGGGACAAAGACAATGCAATACAACAAACAAGAAATAGAAGGGGAGGAGAAACAAGAACCAAGAAAAGGAGGACATTTGAGGAGAGGGGCGGGGTCAAGAAGGGGCGACGGCTCCCTTCTCTCTCCCGTCTCCTCCTGCTACATTCAGAACCACTCTCTCTCTCTCCCTCGTACTCTTCTCTATTCCCCTTTCTCTCTTCGCTCAGTTGGTGTCCGTCGAGGGAGCAGTAGGGTTCTTATTCCTCAGGTTGCTTCTCTCTTCACACACGCGATGGTGGGTGGAGCAGCAGCCTTCTTCCTTTTCTCCTTTTTTTTCTCTTCTTTTCTGTTCTGCCTCTCTATGTGTCTCCTCCACCAGCCCGTCCTCTGTGTGTATCTTCGTCTCTCTCCTTCCGCTCTTCATCGAGGCGAGGGGGTTTCATACCCTGGTGGCGGTGACGTTTGATGATGGCCACAGTTAATGGGAGTTGACTCCGGGTCCCATCTCCAATCGTGGGGGTACTTTGCGTGCCGGCACCACAGGGCGACACCTCAGCTAGTTCGGGGCTAGTCAGACATGCTCCCGTTGCACGTCGAGGGACAGAGGTAATGGCCTTACATATCTTTTGCCAGTCGCACTGGGTGGAGAACAAAGTAGAGCGCATCGGGTCGATGGGCTGAACGTTGTGCCACTGGAGGCTCAGGAGAGTGTGCCACTGGGGGCTGAAGAGACGTGCCGTTGGAAGCTCAGGAAAGTGTGCCGCTGGGAGGAGAATAAGAGTGTGCCGCTAAAAGGGGCATTCTAGGCGCACCAGCCAAAGGCACCAAAGGTGTGGCTGGGGGCGTGCCGGGTGAAGCACCCTCGGGTCGTGCTAGGTGGAGCACTAGGGGAGCGCCGCTGAAGGGCCCAGATAGTGTGCCGTGGAAGGGCACAACAAGTGTGCCGCTGAAAGGGGCACCAAGGGGTGTGCCGTTGGAAGGCTAAAAAGGGTGTGCTGTTGGGACACTTGCAGGGGTGTGCCGCTGGGGGCTTGAGGAGGGTGTGCCATTGGAGGCATTCACAAGGGTGTGCCGCTGGAGGGCACCAAGGGGGTGTCGTTGGAGGCCGGATGAACCCATTACCAACAACAGTTGCAACCCGTTGATTTTTCTTCACGAACAGGGGGGTTGTGAGTCTCCTGGGGGTGGTTCTTCTTTGCTGTCGGGACTCCGATGATGGCTTCACGACAGTGTACATATTCGGGGAGTTATTTCTTGCTTCCCCGCAAGGGCAGTAACATTCTTCGGAGTTCGAGTGTCCCATTTCTTCGGGGCCTCTTCATGTAGTTCTGTTGTCGGTGCGAGACTGGTGTGGAACGGATGGACGTGAAATTTTACGCGTCCACAGTAGCTTACGAGCTCCCTACAGGCAAGCACCGCTCCCCTCAGAAATGAAAAGGTAGCTTACGAGCTTCCTAAGGGCGAGCACTCCTACTCCTCGAGAAACCACGAGCAGAAACCAATTGCAATGTGAATTTAGGGAAATGAGCATGCGCAAACGATAAAAAGTTGGAAGGATTTGTCCGCCCTCGTAAACTCACCACACGCGCTGAGAGATGTACAATGGCACAGACATAACCTAAAAGGATTTTTATTCTTTAGTCAAAATACAAATCGCCAGGTTCCAATATGGCGTTCTCATGCAGCCAACATACGAGCTCATGGAAAAACAAGAACTAAAATACGGTGACATTACAACCGTTCCAGTCTTCAGCATCCGACTCCTCTGGCACCACTTTCGTCAGGTTACCTACCAACGACCACCAAGATGACTTCAACAGACGCCTCACCTTCCGGCATCACCATTTCTGTGGAAGCGGACCAACTGGGGGGACACCCTCCCAAAGGCCTGCACCAGGAAAAAGGCCGAGGACCTTCTCTTCTGAAGTTGCGACCTTGAGAAGATCCGACACTATCGCGTCAGCACCAAAAGGATGCGGGTGGACAATGAGGCCAACACATTACACTAGCAGACCTACCCACTATCACTACTATCTACAAATAAGAGACTCCTTCCTCCGGTAGCGAAAAGCGCCTCGTCATACGCCTGCGAATCAAGGAAGGAGACTGTTGGAGAACAAGCACACACCACAAAACGGAGCAAAGATGGAAGAAAAGGAGTTTTAATTATCAATAGGGGGAAGAAGATACATAGAGGTCACTCGTCCTCTTTGGGATGGAACCTGTTAGGAAGAAGGTTCAAAACCCCCTTGCCGGAGTATAGGCGGTTGACCTTCTCCAAGGCGTCTCACCAGCCATCCAGATACCCCCGCTTGTATTCCTCGGGGGCGCTTCCACCGCTGCTCTCCCCCGGTGTCAGCCACGTTAGCCACGGCACTGGTAGTGCCTCCTTCCGGAAGCATAGGCGCTTAGGGGGACCACCCTCTTCAGGAGGGCCACCCTTTTCGGAGGAGGAGATGGATTTCTCCGACAACATCTACAATGGAGCTAGTTGCGGTGGACGACGGACTCAAGATGGACTCCAAAACCCTCGCGCGATGCAACTTATAGAAGAGGAATGAAGCCTATGGAAGGAAGTGGAAACCCAACCGCCTCTCCGGCCCCGCATTCAAAGTGACGTATCCCGAAGATCGCGCCCCCTCAATGCGATCCCCGAAACACCGCTTCATATCGTGTGAAAAAGATTCAAAGCAAGGAGAAAACTAGAGTTTGGCGAAAGAGGAAAGCTTTTACGCCAGCCCAAGAAAGGTTTCAAAAAAGAAAGCTTCTATTTCAAAACAGAAAGGAGGTTTACACATCAGAGGGCAATTGCCCCAACCAAAAGGAGACAAAAGCAACACCGAAGAAAACAAAAATAGAGAACAAGGAATGGCGAGCACCCTCTCAAGAACTCATCTCACCAACAGTATCCGAAGGCCCTTGGCCTTGGTCTTCAGCGGCACTCCTAGCGCCGATCGGGGGTAGGGCGTCAACGGTTAAGTCTACCAGCTCTCCTTCTGCCGACGAGCCAGCCCCAGCTGTCCGCTCCTTAGCGCTCGGCTCCGCTGCTCGCTCCTCAGTGCTAGCTACCTCTTCGCAGAGCTCCTTCTCATCGGGTTCCTCATCCCCAAGCTCCTCCTCGTCACCGCTGGCCTCAGGGCCAAACGGCATTAATGGTGTGGCGACCTGGGATCCGAGTATTGGAAAGGAACTTGTGCGACTCGAACCTCGGCCCGCCTCCCACGAGCCCGAAGACTCGGAAGGGATAAAAGGATAGGTGTGGTGTACATAGAAATAAGAAATAAAGCAGGACAACAGATATAATAACAGAAATAAACAACTAACTACAACAGAGTCCAGTCCAATAGAAAATACAGTCTAAAGTAATAAAATGTACCGCACTCCAAGTGAACACTCGACCCGATAGGCTGGCAACTAGGAACCTCCACGCCGCTCCCTCGAACCTCGAGGAAGAACCACCACACTTAAAAATCAGGGGTGAGCCTCCTATCACTGGCTTAGTAGGGATCCCGCGAAACCCCAATCGAGAAAACAACGGTGGCACGGAAAGCTACGCTAACTAAGCAACTACGAAAGCAGGAAAGTAACTACGGTGGCTGGTGAAACCTTGGCTCTACAGCTACTCCTACTGTACCGGAAAACACGACCCAGTCTCCTGTCGGGGACAACCAAGTCACGCACCCGACATCCCGATCCCACGGTCGGGGGACAACTAGACACGAACTGCCCTAGCCACGCTACTAGGAAAATGACACGATGCCTCGGTCGCAGAGGCCTTCCCTCCCTGAAGGGTCCAAGCTGAAACCACGCAGTCTAGAACACAGTCACGACCTCGCTGTTGTGAACTCTACGCCGTCTAGGGAGAGCTCTCGGTGACACTCACCGAAAACTCCAGACCTCGACTATGGAAATACTCTGGAAACAACACGCGAAATCCCGTCGCGCAGACGGGAAATGGAAACTGAGACAAGACAATACACGTCACGTGATAGGAGCACCGCCCACTAGAAGAACGACCAGATGCGTCCCCTGACGTCTTACACCGTGTCACAAGTGTCTAGCTACAATGCCCCCGATGCGAGACTCAGACACACCAAGTAACCAGATGTACCACAAAACAAGGACTAGCTGAGGTCGCACTCATCAGTGCGGGTCTGAACCCTCAGCCTCGTGTAAACACTCAGACCATACGCCCTAGGCCTGTCCTCTAGTTGGGATTTTCCCCACCGACCTGGACTCGGTGGTACGTGGGGGCCCTACGATAACCAGCCTACTCACCGTCTAACTCGGGTAAGCCACACCAGTGCTCTCGGTCAGCCGACACACGCATGCTGTGGAAGTTACGACTAGTGGATGGGCCACGGAACATGGACTCAGAAAATCATGCACGCACCCATCGCGAGTAATACGAAGTAACATGTGGCTCAAGGCCACCAAACTCTGGATAGCCCACTAGACCTATTAACCCAGCGGTCCTTGAGTCACGAGACTCGGGGTCAAGACCATTGAACATGACGGTACTAAGTCGTCAATCTGGCCTATTCCCTAGGTCTGAAACCACGGCAACATGGAACCCATGGACACCTCAAAACATGGACACGGAACTATCGGGGTGTCTGGGACACTCACGAGACCAAAAGTCGACCACTGGGTCACAACCGGGTCGACCAGAGGCTAACACAATACTCAAACGGCCACGGGATAAGCCACTAAGGCAAACCGACAACGCAGAGGGATGAGCGGTTCTGGGCAGACCGCACAAGGACATGTGCGGTCAAAGACAGCCCGCTCAAAGGGGGGATGGCCGGTCAAGGGCAGGATCGACCAAGCATGAACGGTCCAGGATTGGGCAGCTCAAGTGTCAGAACCAGAGGGGGATAGGCGGTCAGGGCAGGACCGCCCAAGGGGATGTGCGGTCATGCCCTGGGCCGTACAAGCCCACGAACCAAAACAGTTCCTGGTCAAAACAGTCTTGACCAGACCGCTGAACGGAACCGACTTACTACAGTGTCGGTGAAAATGACCTTGACCAAGCTGCCCAATGTCACCGACATAAAACTATTGACTCCTAGTCAACCGAGATGAACGGAGCAGCACGGGCCGCTCACAAGGATGAACGGCTAAAGGCTGGCCGCTCAACACACGAAGAAGGACGAACAGTTGGAACCTAGCCGCCCAAGGGAAGGATGGGTAGACCCTTCCAGGCCGCACAACCTTGTGCAGTCTATCGTGCGACCGCACAAGCCCCAAAACTCAGTGAGGATGAATGGTCCAGAGCTAGCCGCCCATGCCTTGGACGGTCCCTGGCTCGACCGTTCAACCGTCACGGCAAACAACCCATGGGGTTTGCCCGATTGTGGCCTTTCCACGCCCCGTTCACGCCGAAACGCAGGGGATACAACCACAATTACACAGAGAAATCCATAGACTCGATCTGGAGCCAGATCGGCTGAGAAACGGCGAGAAATGGGTGATTTTACCAAATCGACCCAAATGGAGTATTCAGACTTCCCGGGCTCCTAATGGTCAAGTGGGACCACCAATTGAGACAAAATCAGTGACTATGGAACACTGACGTTCCAGGGAGTCCATTGACAATAACCGATCCGAAAATCATCGCCATTTTTCGACTGACCCTACGAAACCTACAAAACCATGATTTCACTAGAATAGACCCAAACTCAGCCATTTCCATGCCGAACAACGTGCAATGGCAAGGAAAACGAGCAGAACAAAGTGGTGTTCTGTCTCTCTACCTCCACCGAAGAAACCGCAC
This sequence comes from Amorphophallus titanum, assembly GCA_024336825.1. Lineage (NCBI taxonomy): Eukaryota > Viridiplantae > Streptophyta > Magnoliopsida > Alismatales > Araceae > Amorphophallus > Amorphophallus titanum. The sequence goes on from JANBPO010004017.1 coordinate 187,279, forward strand.
GCCGAAGCGACTAATCCATGCCGAAAACCTCCCAGAACACAAACAACACCTTCTCAGAATCCACCGAGGGATTGCGCCACGCCACGCTCAAATTGACGCTCCATCCCACGAACCGATCTCCCCAATACGTCCCCGCCTCGGCCAGCTCCGTAACGGTGCGCGCCCCGCGCCGAACGGACTAGAGACGAGAGAGAACGGAGAGAGAGAACGTGAGGTTGAAAATGAGCAAGAGAGATAGTGAGGTGGTTTAAATAGAAGCAATCTGATTTTTTTGAAAAATATCAAAAAATTGAAAACTACATTTCCGCGATCCTCGGAACGCACTGATTGCAATGGCACCACTCTCGCCTAGGTGAACGACTCAGTTCACCCGCAACGGAGTTCCGCAAGATTTGTCGAAACCCGAGCCGAAAATGAAAAAACGCGCAGAAAAGGTCGCGGAACGCCTCCGGGCCTCCGAAACAACTCCAGATCACGCCGATCCGAGCACGAAAGATGTCTGAAATGTAATTTCAGACACAACGGAGTTAGACACTCCAAGAAAATAGATCCGAGACCCAAAAATAAGGATCCAAAATACCTAAAAAGAATCCAATAAGACCTAATAAGGATCCGGGGCATCACAGCCCTCCCCCTTTAAAAGAATTTCATCCTCAAAATTCAGGACAAGCACCAAGCGACATGGGTAGAACACCGGAACCAACTGACAACGCCGTCAGGGCCCCAACCAGACCTCAAAAACTCACAAAAACCACAGTCCTGAGCGACGTAGCCAGACAATGATCACGGACACGCCTCGCTCACAACCCAAAACACATCGAGCAGTAGAGTAGGCACATGCAAAGGAGTATAAGTCTGGCGTCACCTCAGCCAATCACGAAAACTAACCATGATATCACAGACACCACAACGCTCACAGAGAAAACACACCCTTCATCATGGAAACCAACACTGGTCAATGCCCAGGCTCGGCGGACCAACCAAATGTCAACTTCACAACTCGCTGACTCCTCTCACACCCTGCACGAAGGACAACCAACACTGAGCTTCCACCAGCTCACACTTGGCAAGCTGGATGCTGACAACAGCACTGAACCAACTCTTGCCAGAAGATAACTTCTTACAAACCTCAGATCCAATCCGGGAAAAGCACATCTCATAATCGGCCACCCATGGCCTCGCTGGCACACGGCTCATGCCATTCTCGAGCCCCAACAACCAGCATCTCCTGTCTGTGAAAGACCATCCACGGGTCACCAGATACACGTCAACGGGAAACCTCTGCTAGCTCAACAAGCATGCTTCAAATCACGACAGGCCTTCCGCTGACTCTTCCACAGACCAATACCACAACTCAATCCAAACCTCTCTCAGACACCGCAACCGATCTCGAATTTCATGCCAACTCTACCTTCTCAGGGGAGTACGATGAACTAAAATAACAGGATCTCCCCTCGGTCCGCACGTCACTCGACGCAACACACCGAGGAATCCTCCCCTACTGGACACAGACCAGGGATCACCATCCAACACCGACGTCTCTTCAGAGACCTCCGCACACGGGCATCGTCCTTCATCCTGTCTCATCAAATCCTTTGCCTAAAAAATGATCCAAAAGGACGTCTGCCAATCTTGATTCCACCCTTATCATAGAGCCTCGGGACACAACCTCTCATGATCCATGGCACACTTCTCCAAAATCGACAAGTGCCACCTGCTACCACAGCAAGCTGGTCGGTAACGCCATGACCAATGCACACGGGTCCCCAGATAATACACTTCTTTCCATGGTCGATCGCTCGATCAACCTCACCTGCCGCTCACGGCAACCAACCGGGACCCATAATCTTGTCAGAGATCACTTCTCCAAAAACACGATCTCACCCAAGAACACAGCTTCCAACACAGAAACTGGGTACTCATGCGACAACCTCGCCAGCACGTTTCCCCAATTCTCAATCTAGCCAGTGCCACAAACCACAATGCCTCAAGCAACGGCACGGCAACAACACGTCTCACGTAACTTAGACAGTCTCACACTGAGGAACCAATCTTCCGACACTCTACACATCCTCGAAAATTCAGTTGTAGCATCCAACGCTACAATCCACCGCTGCACACTCAGATCCACGTGCGTAGCCATCACAATGGCAACTTAGGATCCTCCATCCCGACAATCCTCTGCAACTCCACAGGCTCAGATCCTCAACACATCAAAAATTACAACACCAGCTGCAAGTTCTCACAAACACCGCCCAACTGGCACTCGTCCTTCCGGAGCAGCGCCAACACCCTTACACATCGGGGAATGGGCAATGCTTCTCACTGGCAACCACCTTGCCAACACACAGGACGCGTCTCGCACGGACTTCATGGCACGCGAAGGCCAACCAATCCGAACACATGATGCAAGAGTCTTCCTAGCAACTACCCCTGAACTCTTGACACTAGAGGAAGTGGAAGAACAACTAGCCTGATTTCTAGACTCTGATGAAAAAGGAGAAACAGGTACAGGAGGTGGTACAGAGGAGGACCCCTCGCCAGAGAGATAGAAAAGGTCCACTAACGGGCCTTGAACGGGTGGCCCTTGGATCGGGGTGCACTCGGGAAGAAGGTAGGAGGTTTCCTCCATAAAGATGAAAGAGGTGGATTGGTGGGTTTGAAAATTGACATTTTTTTTCATTTTCATGGATGCTAAAACAATGAGTGGGTGGAGAAGTGGAAGATGTTGATGAGGAAAGAGAAAGATTGGAGAATTCTTGAATCAGATTTGAATTGGTCAATTGCCCACGCAGGGGCGTGATAGTAAGCTGAGAAAACTGCTCATTGAGCAGAGGAAGAGTGAGTGTTATCTGAAAGGATTCTGGAGCAACGGAAACCAATACCACTGGTGGTCTGGGAATGTAATTGAACAATCTGGAGCAAATTGAATGGATCTTTGATGGATGAATGGATTGGAGAGAGAAAAGGCCAGCCCACAGCCTATCCACGGTGAAGCCCTCTTCATACGACACATCTGGCTCACCTGTGTTAGTGTAATTGCTCAACATCTGCCTTTTATCAGTGATTACTGCCAGCTTCTCTATCATGTCATGCACCAATGGTGGCCACTCTAGATCTGTTGGCATGAACAGTTGGCTTAGAGATGTGGCAATGTCATCCATGTCAAACCATCTGTACCATTCACATTTAAGATCATCTATTTTTCTTCTCTTTTTCGGCCTCAGGGACTCTAGAGCCTTATATGAAACCAGCGGAGCTATATGTCGAGCAAACTGACGTGCGTGCACATCTTGGTTGTCCAGAACTAAAGTGAGTATTGTAGCTTGCTCTCCTATCTGTTCAATAGGCCCTTTTACAAAGTGTGTATACAGAGACCATGTAAGTGGCCGTCTGTTCGGTTTAAATGTGGAAGTCATGATAGTCCACAATTCTTCTTCTGCTTCAACTGACTCTGCCTCATCTGGCCCTTTGTATCCTAGACCGCCTCGGGGGATAAGCTTGCGATTACTGGCGGTCTGAGTCCTGCCCTGTGAATTGACTCCAAGGCCCTTACCAGACCTATACCCCATTCTCATCATGATGTTCCATCCTGGGGTATTTATCAAATTCTTCTTTTTCTTCCCCTTTTGAGGTGGGGATGGAGTCGATGCTGATGTGCATGCTGCAGCTTGTGGTTTTAAGATATCATGTCGCGGGTCAGCAAGGTCCAGAACTGACAATAACGGCATATTAGAGGGCCAGATGGAGGGCACTGATGTGGCTGACAAAATATCTGCTGTTAGCAAAATGGGCACACTAGTCACCTTGACGATGCGCCCCTTGTGTGGAAATTTGATGCACTGGTGGTTTGTGGAAGGGACAGCGTCAAGTGCCAAAATGTAAGGACGCCCTAGAATAGCATTAAAGGTGGGGTCCATATTAAGCACATGAAAATTCGCGGTGACATATGAGGGGCCCAGCCCAACTTTCAGTGTAACCATGCCCATTGGCGGCTTCTTAGTGTTGTCATATGCCGTCACCATGATGGATGAAGGTCGGACTTCAGATTCTGAGATGCTACGTTTCTTCAGAGTGCTTGGCGGCAGAACATTAATTGATGCACCAGTGTCCACCAAACACTGGCTAACGGCCACTTTATTTATGTCTACAGTAATGCACAAGGCATAGGTTCTTGCTGGTTTTGGAGCTAGCTCATGCTCATGAAAAATAATTGCGGGCTGATCCCCTGCTGGTGCTAGCACTGATGTAATTTGCTCGGCCGGAATGTCCTCATTGACCATCACCTTTTGCAAGTATTGCTTAAGGGCTTCTTGGTGAGTGGTCGATCTCTTTATCAACTCCAAAATGGAGATCATGGCTGGGGTTCTATCCAAATGTTTTAGCAAATCATATTGAGTTCCCGGTATGGACTCCGGCTCTTGCAACTACTCTTCTTGCTCCTGCATGGGCTCCTACTGTCGCTGCTGTGGAAAAACACGATGGAACATCCTCCCACTGCGGAGCACCATAGTCTGAGATCCCTGCGCCTCTGTTGGGTTGGTGGTGGCTGGAGGGGTAGTGGAGGATGACGGGATGTTGGGATTGACAAATTGAGCAGGAACAACCGGCTGAGGAACCTGCATAAGGGGCCTTTCTGGTTGGGGATTGGTAGGAACTGGACCTGTTAAGTAGGAGATGGATTGGAAGGAACCAGAGTAGATGAAGAGTGCACAGAACCGGGCACTTGATGTTCAAGGTTGGTGGTAGGAGGTGTGTGAGAATTTGTTGGGGATCGGAGCAACAATGGCCTAGGAAGGGTGGAGCTTTACGTGGATGGCGACAATGGTGAAAGGCGGAGAAGGAGTGGCTTGGCAGGCAAAGAGGTGGTGGAAGGAGGCAGGGCTTGTGGTGTGGGTGAAGAAGGAGAAGGGTGGATGAGTAAAGGCCTTTGTGGCATAGAACTGAAATTGAAAGGGGTTTGATTGATTGTGCACATCAAAGGTCTAGAATTTGGTAGAACTAGAGGAGGTTGATTAGTTCTCAATAAACGGGAAAACTGGTTGGAATTTTGTTGGATTGAAGCGACAAAGGCGCTTTCCATGTGCCACCCCTGACCTCTCTCCACCTCGTGGGAAGTGGTGATGGGGTTGACCTGCTAATTTTGGTGCTCCGACAAAGGGTTCTGGATGATTCCCATCTCTGGCTGTGGCACTTGCACTTGCTACTACTGAACTGGCTGGACTAGTTGCTGACCTTGTTGTGGCGCTTGCTGACGCGGTGGCCTCCTTGCCTTCATGGAAGTGACAAACTTTCTCATCTCGTCCCAGTCAATGATCATTCAAATCGTAAATATAATCCTTAAAATGAAAATAGTGGTCTATGTTGTGCCCTGGTTGTCGATGGAAGACACAGTACCATGAGGTATCCACATTCAGTGCCCAGGTTGCCCTTTCCTTCGGCAGAACGAGCAGGTTGGCGGCCATAAGGGCATTGAAGATATCATGAAGGCTTTCAGGCAATGGAGGGTACTGGGCTCTTTTAGGGCCTATCGATCTTTTAGGCTGCTGAGGGTCATAATTAGAAAGTGGAGGCACGTTATGGTACTACTGGGGAGCTGGAGGGTTCGGTTGCATCATCTGGTTTTGTGGAGGTGGATGAGGCTAGAAGGACTGTTGGTGCACTGCTTGGTTTGCAAAGGAGGGTTGTTGGAACTGATGTGGTGGCCTTTGGTTGGGAAGGTTACGGGGCTACATAGGATGGCCAACCGCGCTCACCTGCTCGTTCACAACCACACCCTCGGTAGTGGCACCACTATTGTTCATCATGTTATTCTTCCTTGGCACTCTTGATTTCTGGTCAAACATGGAAAGAATGGGCGAGTCCTTCATCTGAGTTTGAATATACCTTGTCCTCTCATGTAATTCTTCCATGATGTTCAATTTTTTCATGGCCAGAATATGACGGAATTGAGGGGTCGCATTGGACACTATCATCTTGACCTGTTCCATTTCTGAGAGCGTATCCCTTAACTTCTTAGCCATAGAGCTCCACCTATCAGAAAACTGAATGAAATCTTCCTCTGGCTTCATCTTCTCCGTGATCAGATCAGTAACAGATAAAGGACCTACTTGGTCTCTATGCTTCTGCAAGAACTTCCTCTTTACAACATCGAAATCGTCAGCTTCGGTTGGCTCCAAAGAATAGAACCACTCGAGAGCCGGGCCATCGAGAGATCTTCTGCACAGATAGGCCAATGATGCCTTCCCTGGCCTTCAGAGGCTTTAAGGCGCGCCCCCCCCCCATCACTTAGAGACCCAAACCTACGTCGATATTACGTCATATACGCATATAATCCGATCATGGAGGTGCAATAATATTTCATGTGGTCAGAGGGAAAGCAATGGTGTGGCTGCTCCACCCTGCTACTTGCTTCAAGTCCTCCTCCTTTCCTGGGCTAAGCTGAACGTCGGCGCCGGCGGCGAAAAGCTGCCGATACTCCGTCGTTCCACCGCCGGCGCCGTGCTTCAGGCAGAGACTCGCCGTGAAGATCGAGATCCCGGCGAGCACCCAGCTGAACTCGAGGTTGCCCAGCATCCTGGCCCTCGCGTCAGCCTCCGCCGTCCCGCACGTAATCGCTCCGCCGGTCCCACCGTCCCCGCCGGCCACCGTCGCATAGCAACCTTCGGGAACGAGCCGGGGCACCCACAAGGCGAACCCCATGACCATGAGCCACACGCCCTGGAACGTCACCGACAAGGACCTGACCAGAGCCGCGGGGAAGCTCCCCGGGACGCCAGCCGCGACGACGGCGGAGAGGAGCGACACGGCCACGACGACCTGCAGCAGCGAGTGGTAGTGGCCCTCGACGCCAACGTGGTCGGTGGAGTGGACGTGCAGTAGGAACAGCTCCTGGGCAAAGACGCTGGCTGCCAGAACCCCCGCCAGCTGCCCCTGGAGTAGTGCTGCTGCCCCCGGGGGCGGCCGCCCGGCCGTGAGCTCGGCCACGAGCGCAGCGGAGGCGTAGATGGCGACGTGGAAGAAGATGGTGGCATGTTCGAGGCCCTGGGCGGTGTAGGAGGAGAGGCGGGGCAGGGGGAGGTCGAGGAGCTGCATGGCCACGGCGAGTGCGGAGAAGGAGAGGAGGAGGAGCAGCTCGAGGTACTTGAGGACGGGGCGGGCGTCGACGTGGGGGGTGATGAGGGGGTACCAAGTCCTGGAGATGAAGCCGCCGGAGGGGCCGCTGCGGTGGTAGGAGTTGATGGTGTTGAGGGTGTGCCAGAGGCCGAGCAGGGTCAAGGCCAGGCCCGGCACCAGGTGCCCTGTGAAGTTGCCCATCTGGTAGCTTGGTTTATCTCCCTCACCGTGGCGCCTGGAGAAGCCTCCGCTACTGAAAAAATGTAGATGTATATATGTATATTGTTGCATGCGACGCGGCGTCCGGGGGGTGCCCCTGGGGCCGACTGCAGAGGCACCCCAGGGGGCTGCCCCTTGGGGAGAGCCGCGGGGCCCACACCACGTGGTGCCTTGCGGTTCCCCCTCCACCTGCTCCTTCTCCCTCTCTCTCTCCCATGGGTGTTTAACCTGTTATAAAAAGGCATCAAAGGGCGGCGGCTCTCACGGTGGTGAGAGGATAATAGCGTAGGACAAGCTTCGGAGGAAGTCACCTCGAGACTAGAATTTGGAACGTGGACTCTATAGAAGTTGACTGTAGTAGTCGTTTCTTGATTACGGTGACCAGCCTAAAAACCGTCTCACTCGGGTCACGCTCTCCACCACTCCCAGGTGGGTCCGCACCCGCGTGCGTAGGAAGCTACGACTAGTGGTCGGGTCACTGGGAGGTAGACTCTCAAGTCACGGAAAACAACGTCTGAACCAGGCGGAGTACAGGGGACCACCCCTCGTACTAACACCGACTCACGGTGACGTAAGCCGAAGACGTCACGTCCTGGGACCCCCATACTGTGCCCACACCTGGTCCCCATATAATGCCCAATATCAGTCGGACCAGGGTCAACACGTGGATCGAGGTCTACTCACTCGGAACTCGCATCGGCACGAAAAATCACTGGTTACGCCTCAGACGATGAACGGTCCATCATTGGCCACTCACGGTTGCACGGCTAACTCACAGTCGTGCGGGGGAGAAGAGACGGTCCCACTCGGCCATCCGCCACTCCCGACGAGTCACAGACCATAACGCGCCTGCCCAGGTGCGTTATGGTGCATAACGGACCGACAGCGGTGTGTTATGCCCCAAATCGTAGAAAACAACATAACGCACTCCTCGAGGGGCGTTATGCACATAACGGACCAATCCTGGTGCGTTATGTCTCGCGGTGAAACAGACCATAACACGCTCCTCAAGGTGCGTTATGGACCCTTAACGGACCATCTCAGGAGCGTTAAGCGGTGGGTGAGGGCGTTAAGCATAATGCGCCTCCCCTGGGACGCCATGGTGCACATAACGGTCCTCCTGAGACCGTTATATGACCAGGGCTCCAACGGTCACATAGCAACGGTCAAATCCAACGGTCACAAAGCATGACGCGCGTACACAGGGGCGTCATGCTGGGCATGGCGGTCTATCGCGAGACCGCTATGCCCACACAGCCTGAATGCAAAACTTACAAAGCATAACGCACCCTACTGGGTGCGCCATGCGCATAGCGGTCACTGGTAGGACCGCTATGATGGTCCGATGGCGAAATGGCGAGTTCAACCCAAAAATTCCAACCACGCCCCGTACCTCCACCGGAGAGGGGGAAATCAAGGGGGAAGCTCCCCGATGGTCCTAGGCATGCATCTACGGTCTCGGATCGGCCAAAAACGCAACGAGATACTAGATCAGGCGATCACTCCCCAAATCATAAACTTGCCCCAACCCGCTCAAAAACACCCCTCTCGGCCTCACGACGACCTATAAATCACGGAAACAAAATGCACGAAGCTAGGGAACGTCACCCTACCTCAATGGAGCGAATGCTCCGTCGATTTGACACCGAAATCGCGACTGAGGCTTTTAGAAACCCTCGTTCCTCCATGAAATCTCACGCTTTTCATGGTGCCACGACCGTCTCACCATCGCCGTGGTCGCCACGGCGTCGCCCCGCACCGTCTGCAGCCGGAGGGAGCTCGCCAGGCGATCAAACGAGGGAGAGAGGGAGAGGGGGCGGTGTGGTCACGGTGGAGAAAGAAAAAGGTCTTCCTAAAATATTTTGGGCAGAAGCTGCTACATGTACAAGCTATCTCCTCAACCGAAGTCCAACAAAAGCACTGCAAAACTTGACTCCTCAAGAAGCATGGAGTGAAAAGAAGCCAAGTGTTGACCACCTCCGCATTTTTGGGTGCATTGTGTATGCACAAGTACCAGAAGAAAAGAGGAAGAAGCTGGATGATCGTGGAGAGAAGTGCATCTTTGTCGGCTACAGCGATGAGTCAAAAGCTTATCGACTCTACAATCCACTTACTAACAAACTAGTGGAAAGTAGAGATGTTATCTTCAGTGAATCAGAAGCTTGGGACTGGAAAGGCAATACCGACAAATAGGTAGTGATAGAAGAACCAGAGGTTGAGCATCCACAACCTCCACTACAGCCAATGGCACTATCTTCTCCACAAACTCCTTCCACAAGAGGGAGTAGTTCATCATCTCGAGATACTCCATCTACATCACGATGATCCAATTCTTCTTTGAGTTGAAGTTATGTCAAGATGAGAAGCTTGAGGGAGATCTATGAACAAACAGAAGAAGATGGTCACACAAATCTCTTCTGTTTATTTGCTGATCATGAGCCTCTAACTTTTGATGAGGCTACACAGCAAGATTGCTGGAGGACAGCAATGAAAGAGGAGATCCATACTATTGAGAAGAACAAGACATGTGAGTTACTCACACTCCCAGCAAGTCACAAGGCCATCGGTGTTAAATAGGTCTACAAGACTAAGCGCACTGTTGATGGAGAAGTAGAGAGATACAAGGCAAGGCTTGTAGCTAAAGGCTACAAACAGAAATATGGCATAGACTCCGATGAAGTCTTCGCACCAGTTGCTCGACTTGACACTGTAAGATTATTAATTTCTCTTGCAACTCACCATAGATGGAAGATCTACCAGTTAGATGTCAAGTCAGCTTTTCTAAATAGACCCCTTGAAGAAGAGGTCTACATTGAACAACCAGAAGGTTTCATTGTTAAAGGCGAGGAGCACAAGGTAGATCGCCTAAAGAAAACTCTCTATGGGCTGAAACAAGCATCGCGGGCCTGGAATTCATGCATAGATAGCTATCTACATAAGAATGGGTTCATCAAATACCCATATGAGCATGCTATCTATGTGAAGAAAGGAGATCAAGGAAAATTTCTCTATATATGCCTTTATGTTGATGATTTGTTGTCCACAGGAAATAATACAACAATGTTTGAAGATTTTAAGAAGACCATGTTCAAAGAATTCGAGATGACAGATTGTGGACTTATGTCCTACTTTCTCGGCATAGAAGTGAAGCAGAAAGAAGACGGAATTTTCATATCTCAGAGAAAGTATGCAAAAGAGATCCTCGAAAAATTCAAGATGAATGATTGTAAGCCTGTAAACACTCCTGTGACAACAAGTGTGAAACTGACAAGGAATGGAGACGGAGGAGTTATTGAACCCAGAAAAATCACCGGTAAATTCAGAATAATAAATCACACAAGATCCATTAAGGATCCACTAAGGTACGGGTCTTACAATCAAGTCCTACAACTTGGAGTCTGACAGTGTTGGACAGTCATCTTCAATCCTTTTGTAGAGAAGAGCGGTACCCCATGAACCGTTCAGACGCTGTGAGTGGCCATCTGTGAACCGTTCAATTGCCAGCCTAGTCTTCGTCCTGCTTTATTTTCCAGTGTTGGAGCGGTCTATGACGGGGCCGTGCCATCCCTTGGGCGGTTCCTTCTAGACCGTGTACATTGTATAGTGCTGCACTTCGGTGAGTGTCTCTCCCCTTTCCAAGGTATGGGTGCCATCCTTTTACATTTCATGTCTTGGTGGCGATCACGATCATTTCCATATTTTCTCTCACTATAGTATTTTTATTAGCATATATTGCTTTAATTCCAAAGGAGAGAGGGAATGAGGGAAAGAAAAATGCCTACAGATTTTCTGGCGATCACGGTGGGACGCCTAGTGCCCATCGTGCTGTTGTTTTGCTGACCTATTTTTGTGCTTGGTTAAGGATTTTATAAGTCGTTTAAGGTTGTCATCTTGTCCACCTGTTCCTGGAAGGGTACGCGGTTCCCCCAAGACTGCTCTAGTCCTCCCACAGTTGGACGATAGGCCGTCTCAGGTACATTATTGTCCTTCATACGCTTGTTGCTTTACTGACGTTCTGCGGTCTATTCAGGGCCATTCCACAATCTGAACGGTCGATCGGTAGATCGTCCAGTCAGGTACGCATCTGTCTCTACAACCTCAGTTCATTTCAGAATCTGTGTTTCAATCTTCTTCTTTTTACTGCTCCCTGTAGCAACACGGTCCTTTCCTCGACTGTCTACCTCCCTGAGCGGTCCCCCATAGACCGTGTTATTGTGCTACAGTGCACCCGTAATTACCATTTTGGTTATTATTCTACATTATTTCACATTTGATTGGTGCTATGCTGATCTCCCCTGATTGACATTTGATTTTTCATGCTTATTTCTATACTTGTCGTCATCATTGATCATTGATTGTTAGATTTAGGCTAGATTTTGCATGCACTCCGGTGCACATAGGACCCTACATATTCCATACTAGTTGCATTCCTACCTAGGTAGGGGATCCTCTCGTCTCCATATTCCTTGGAGCTGACTAGGTGACCTTACCCGGGACCTCCGTAAGTCCCCGTGAGCCATGGATTCCCACACGGACGCCAGACAGGTTGTACCTTACCACACCGAGTCCAGGTTGCATCCGTAAGAGAGAGAGTACCCTTAGAGTTAACCAAGTCCCCATTCCGTCCCTATTAAGAACCCTTATGTGATAGAATTTTCATTTAAATTAATTCACTAAGGTTCTAAAAAAAGGGGAACTTATAAAATCTTCCGTGCATCATTTCAACTTGGTTGATTATTGGTTGCCTCTTCTCTCCTCTCCTCTCTCAACGGCGAAATCGGGTCGGTGACTGTGGTGAGAAGGGGAATACGACGACAAAGGAAAATAAGGGAGTTAGTGCTATCTCGGGGATATTCTCCTTTGTAGCTATTTGCTCCTCATGGAAGTACCATGCACTCACCTTTTATGGAAGGTCGAGAAGGGTCAACTTGCACGAGAGGTTTTAGAAGGGATAGGGAGGCTGGACAGGGTGCGGGCGTGCCAGTTGATTTCTCGACGATCACTCATGCAATTGAAAGTTGACTAGGGAAGCGTCACCAAGACACGGCACGTTGGCTCCAGATATCGGGCAACACATGGAGAGAAGGGAGATTCCACAGGTGCGAGTGCGTAGGCAATTGTGGGGATTCATGTACAGGACATCTTTCCCCACCGACCGTAAGCAACCGATGTTTATTTACATCGAGTTGAATCCAAACACCGTTCTTCAATGCTGAAGAAGAATCTAGATATGTCTGAAGCCATGGATGGAGGACCGGGGGTACCCTACAGCTATAGGGGGACCATCGCACTCGATCGGGGGGCTTAAGGTACTGGAGTCGGGGACACTGGGCACATGCTGGGTGGTATGGAAGTGAGGCTGACACCCGAGTACGGGCATGCATATTTAATCAGTTTCATGCTTTATAGGTGCCACGGGGCTTTAAAAATGGGTCGAGATGGCTTAAGTACATCGATGCAAGCTGCGAGACAATGGGTACACGTGAGTTAGTCCCCGAGTCATTGCTGGTCATCCGCGTGTTTTGCAAGGGGCTCTTTACACAAGCTAGGGACTGGGTGGCTGGGGTGAATCTTGGCTGGTGCCTGAAGGAAACCGAACGCGGCTCGAGGTGAGCAGTTGGGTATGGGTCCCAGAAGGCAAATGTCCTCATGTGGGGGAGTTAGGACCGATCCTGGGAATATTACTTCCGGGCAAAGTTTGACTAACTCGGGTTAGCGTTCGGGGCCGTCGGTGATCGGCTTGGTGCAAGTGGTGTGCACGCGGTCCAACGGTGAGAACAAATCTGGCATTATGGCGTGCACGTAGTTATCATAGCGTGTCATGCGAGGGCAGACCCGGTGCAGGGGTGTGTTCACCATTTACCAGAACGCCTTATACGTGGAGGAATGGACTTGAGTGAGACGGCTAGACGTCATGTGAGGGGAGTTCATGTGACATACCCTCGACGTATATGCGCCGGTCAACAAGCCACCCAATCCGCCTTAGTCCTTGAGTGTGTAGCTGAGTTGAGCGCCTGCAGATGTCCGTGTACCTGTGTGTGTATCTGTTAGCCATCCTTATGTGCCCCTTGAGGTTCTAAGGGGGGTTTTATAGGGGAATTCGAAGGGTCAGGGGGTTTATGCGGACTGGACTAGGGGGTGATCTAGTGTGCGTAAACCCCTTCAAAAATATATATATTTTTTCTTTTTGGAGTGGGGAGGGGGGTTTACACAGACTGGACTGGGATGTAACCTAATGTGCTTATTTTCTATCTTGTAGGAGAAGAAAGGGAAGAAGGAGAGGAGCTGAGCAAAGGATCAAGATTTTCATCTACTTCCGATCGTTTCCGGAGCTGGTGATTGAAGAAGAAAAGGAGCGGAACGAGAAGGGGAACGCGAGGATGTTCTCATCGTCGACATCCGCCTTCTCTCCGACTCGAGGCTGAGAGAAAACATTCTATAGCCCTTTCTTTCCATGGAGTTTTTGTTCTAGATCTTGTTTGTGCTTAGTGGAGTCATTAGCTTAGTGGAGTCATTAGCTTTAGGTTTCCATGTTTGTATTGATCATTCCTTTCATTTTTCGAACTCCAACTTTGTGAGTGCGTGTTGAACCGTTTGCAAACGGTAGTGGTTTGTTGTGCTACGGTGTTGCAACTTGTGTTTGTGTTTAGATCCGTGGTGGATCATGTAGGAGATGACGTCACCGTGTTTTGTGGAGTGGAAGCTTCGTACGCTTCATTTGAACCGAGTGGATCCTCACCGTTTTGGTGAGGGGTGAACGTAGGGAGCCCATCGTGATCCCGAACCACCTAAAATTCTGTCTCGCACTGTGGATGAATGTGGTTTGCATGTTTACATTATTGTTGTTGATCGTGTGTGAATGGTAAGCTTGAGAGAATTAATTGTCTTATTGCTTATATTTCGTGTAATCATTTTCTGGTTTGGCATCTATCTTAATTAGTTATGTTAAAATCTTAAAAGTTACCATCGTGCTTGGTAGGGACAATTCAACCCCCTTTCTTGTCCATACGAGAACCTAGGGACAACACTGTCAGTGTTGGGTAAGGCTAAATAGGGGTTAAAACCCAAGAAATGGGGAAAATAGGCGATCTGGTGTCCTCTATATGAGGGAGTTCTTGATCGGGCAGCTAATGGTGGTTGATCTGGTGGCTACGTAGATGAAAAGGGGTAATCCGAATGATCTGGCGGCCAACACCCCAAGTGGTTTGGTGGCAAATAGGGGGAATGGGTGATCGGGCAGCCAGATCGTGCTGGATCAGTGCCTCTACCACCGGTTCGCCTTCAAAACCTATTTTGATCAATACAAATGAGAAACGGATGAAAGGCCGATTGAACATCGAAATACTTGTTTACCCCTTTGTTTAGACTGCTCAAAGATCACATCTGAGGAATATCGATGGACCTTTGGCATCATATGCGGTGCTAAACTGAAGAATCAGGGTGTATATCTAGGATGATTCTAACTGTAGAGAAGGGGAAACGGTCTGAAAATAGGGTCATTCATGGCTGTTTGAAGTGCTCTGTAAAGGATTAGAGCCTTTGATGTCAGATGGGACATCGGAGCAAGGCAACTCATTTCCTTGAGTTGTGATATTTTTCAGTATTTATTTAGAGTGTACTTGGTGTGTATTTGTATTTTTGGGTTTAATTTGGGTCAAGGGTGTTAATATGGGCTAATATCATCAAGGAGCAGGAATCCACACTCAGGTTAGAGTGTGGGGTGGACGTAGGTTTGCTGGCTGCAAATCGAACCACCTTAAAATCTGTGTCTCCAGTGTGTTTGTGCATTTGCTTGATCTGATTTCCTGTTAGAGATTTTAATTTCGCAGTTGGATCTATTCACCCCCCTATAGATCCACTTTCTACTGGTAGATCGTGTCCATCTAGCCTCCAACAACGTGAACACTGAAAATCACGCACGCACCCATCGCAAGTAACGCGGAGTAATAGGTGGCTCGGAGCCACCGAACTCTGGACAACCCACTAGACTTACTAAACCTAACAGTCCTTGAGTCACAAGACTCGGGTCATGACTGCTGCACGTGACGGCACAATGCCTTCAATCTGGCCTAATCCCTAGGTCTAAAATCACAGTGACACGATTTGCAAGGTAGCTCACCAGCTGTCGAGTTGATCCCTCAGCAAGGGGACACACAGGAAACCTCTAGCCCCAGGATGGTTAACTGGACTCACAGTCCAAGGCCATTCACATAGCCCACTCAGAAACCACCTTCGGAGAAACCCACATCGTGCGGGGATGACCCACCGCACTCGTGCTGACTCACGACGACTCGCCCAAGCGTAACACGGAAACTCAAAACATACACAGGGTCACCCGGACCCCTAAGACCCACATGCATGCTAATCGAGGTAACCCGACACCTCTGGACACCCCAAAAACACGAGTACAAAATCCACGATGTCCAGGACATCCACGAGGGTAAAGGTCAACCACTAGGTCACAACCAGGTCGACCGGGGTCCACACAATGCAAACGGAACACGACTAGCACCAAAAACACAGTGGTGGTCCTCTCTGGGCCGTCACAGTGAATGGCAGCCCTCTCAGGACCGAAAAGCCTCGGCTAGTGGTCCAGCCAGGACCACAACACCCCGAAGACACTCAGACCGAAGGCGGTCACCTCCCAGCCTGCTAGGCAAGGTGGCAGTCCTTGGGCTGACCGCTAGCCATCAAGTGGCGGTCAGTCGCAAGGCCGCTACCCTACCCAAACTTGAACGACTAAGAAACATAAAAATGGTCATGCCATAACCGCTAATCACCCTTTGGCGATCTCCTCGAGACCGCTACACTCAGGTGGCGGCCCATCGTGAGGCCGCAACTCGGAACCAACTTATTGGGTCAAGAAACGATCCCCATTGGACCGCCTTCACGGGTGGTGGTCTAGCTCTGAAACGACCGCTAGCTGCCTCCGAGCCCGAAAATGGTGAATCACGGGAAAAATCTCATTCCACGCCCCGTTCACGCCCATGTGAAGGGGAAAACAAGGGAAAACTAGTCCCCAACCTCTCTGGCACCGAGAGGACCCATTTAAATCTCAAAAATCACATCGAATTGTGAAAATTGGCTCACACCCCAAAGCATGCATTTTTCCCAAAACATGAAAATAACCCCGCTCAGCTCACCAAGACCTGTACCGACGGAAAGGTCTCGTCGCGTAGATCGCGAGGGTACCCTTCTTCCTGCGGTTCGTGGAGCGTGGAGACGTGTACGAGCAAGAAGACGTCGTGGCCCCCGTCGCCTGTTCGGTACCGATTCGCGGTCTTCGCCATGCAAAAGGTAGGGGATTAGACTACTCATCTCGCCAGGAATCCATTGACGCCCTCTGCGTTGCCATCCATCGTCATTTGCCTCGTTTTCTGTGCATTTCTTCTTTTAGGTGATTTTGGGGTTTCATTCTCAGTTTGCTTGCCTCTCTCGTTTCGTGGTCCAGACGACTGCTGATCGAGGCCGGAGAGGTACCGTTGGAACACTCGCGTTGTGAGGATCGCGTCGACGTCCTCAGTTCCTCAGTTCGCGTGACGTGGAATCGAGCCGGGTCGCGAGGTGGCGTTTCTCTCTCACGCTGGTTCGTGATCGTATCGTCATTTCTGCCGTCACCCAGGTAGGGGGATGGAATCTCTATCACGCTAGGACATCACCGGTATCACTTGCACCGTGATCCGATGCCAGTTGCATTAGAATTCGTGCATTTTTTGATTCGGTGCATTTTAATTCATTTATTGTTGAATTTATCATTTAATTAATTAGTTTAATTCCATGGGCTGCGTATTTAATTTCAAGAAGCATGCTTAGGCCTGTATGGACGGTATGGGTTGTTTGGATTAGCAGGTTTTGTGATTCGTCGCGTCCCCCATCGATTTCCATCGACCGGGACGGGTTTTCGATTCCGATTCGCGGAGTCGTGTGACCCAGGTGATATAACGCACATCCCCTGATACGTTATGTCTGTTTAATGTGTCCTTAGTGGGCCGTTATGTGAACAGTGTCTGGGTTTTCCTGTGGATTTTATCGTTCGGGTGGCCGTAACGTGCCTCAGGTAGTGCGTTATAGTACTCTATTCTACGTTGTAGGTCCGTTGTATATGACGGCCTAGTACCCGTGCATCGTGCAATGTTTAACGCCCCCTTTGTGGTGCATTATACGCCGAATTTCCTGTAGAGTTAGACGTTTTGGAAGGCATAACGGTCGTTGTAGGTGCATTATGTATCGTATGGCGCCCCCGCGATGGTCCATTATACTCCATGTGTCCAACGTTGTGTTGCATGCTGACTTTAATGCACATGTTCCGGTGCGTTATCTTTTTATAGCGCCCCTGTTGAGGTGCGTTATAGTCTGGGTTTTTTGAGAATTATCTGTGTTCTGTGAATCATAACGGCCATGATCTGGTCCATCATGGTACTTAACGGTGCCGATCCAGTCCGTTATATTCCTGGAGATTTCAAAGAAGTGCATGTGTAATTTCTATTCAACTCATGCTTTATGTAAGTCATGTCTAAATTATTTTATATGCACTGTAGCATTCTTTTATATCCCATATGAGCAGCTTTCTCTTACCTTGTGATGGAGCCACTAGTCGTAGCCTGACGACTTCCGAGTGTATTTACTTACAATTAAATAGCTCCGGAAATATTTTGCGCCTGGCTTCCTCCATCTCCCATGTTGCTTCTTGGTTTGTACTTTTATTCCACCAGACTTTTACCATGGGAATGATTTTGTTCTGAATCTGATGTACTTCCCGATCAAGTATTTTAAGAGGCCTTTGCTCGTATGTTAAGTCCTTATGTATTACATGATCATCATGACTGATGACATGAAATGGGTCATGAACGTATCTTTTTAACATGGAGACGTAAAACACATCGTGAACTTTAGATAATGTGGCGGCAAAGCTATCTGGTAAGTGACCTCGCCAACCCTTTCAAGAATCTCAAAAGGGCCAATAAATCATGGAGTAAGCTTACCTTTGATACCAAATCTTTATATTCCTCGACCTAGGAAAATCTTAAGGAACATGTGGTCTCCCACTTAGAATTTCAGGTCCCTTCGTCTTGTATCAGCATATGCCTTTTGTCTATCTTGAGCCATCTGGAGTCTCTCTCGGATAAGTTTTATCTTCTTGGTGGTATCCTTGATGAGTTTAGGGCCTAGAAGTTGTTTCTCCCCAACATCTAGTAGATAGGTGAGCTACAACTCTTGCCATATAATGCCTCAAAATGCGCCATTTGTATACTAGCTTGATAGCTATCGTTGTAGGTAAATTCGACTAGAGGTAAGTGATCATGTCAACTCCCACTAAAATCAATTGTACATGCCCTAAGAATATCTTCTATCACTTGGTTTGTTTGTTTCAATTTGGCCATCTGTTTATGGGTGAAAGGCAAAGCTAATGTTGAGTCGGGTCCCCAATGAATGTTGTAGATCTTCCAGAATTGTGATGTGAAACAAGGGTCTCGGTCTGATATAATAGTAATAGGGACACCATGTAGCTTAACTATCTCCTTCATATACAAAGCCTTTCTCTAGTAGTTCTTAGAGTTGCTTCTTCAACTCCTTGAGTTCCATGGGGGACATCCTATAAGGAGCCTTTAAAACAGGTGTTGCTCTAGGGATGAGTTCAATAGAGAAGTTCACTTCCCTTACGGGTGACAAACCAGGTGATTCGGAAGGGAAGATGTCAGGAAAATCTCTTACAACAGGGATTTCTTCTAGGATGATTTTCTTAGACTTGGTAATGATTACAAAAGTAAGGAAAGCTTCACAACCTTACGAAATATTGCGGGCGTGAATAGAAGAAATGAGGATAGGATGCTTCGTATATTTGATGCCAAGGAACGAGAATCTCGGAAGATCCAGTTTATGGAAGGAAATTTGCGTATGGTGATAATTGATGTTGGCATAGTGATCATATAACCAATCTACTCCTAAAATAGCATCGTAGCCTTCCATATCAAGGCATACGAGATTAGCAGGGAGATTATGACCTTCTATCTATTGACACCCATTTTTAGCCTACAAGTTGAGTCGTTTCTCTTGTTCACTTCTGTGATGCCTCAAATTTCTACAATGAATGACACATGCGTAGGAGCCGCATAGCCTGGGGGCGGCAGAGGAAACCAGCCTTCCGATTTTATCTTCTTCTTTCCTTTGTCCCAGGCAGCTTCAGGAACTTGCTTTGCCTCTTCCAGGTACAGATTAACATCTAACAGATGACACTCAAACACCTCAAATGGGTGGAGGTCAGCAAAGATTCTAACTTCTTTTCCCTCACAGGGGTACTTGATGGATTGGTGCAAGGTAGACAGCACCACTCTGTTCTGGTGTAGCCAAGGCCGGCCAAGCAATGCCTTGTAAGAGGTGTTGGAGTTGATTACATGGAACTGGACCTTGGTGATGAAGTCGCCAAAGGCCAGGTAAAATTCTGCAACCCCCATGGGCACCTCGCACTTTTGGTTGAAGCCAACAATCTTGACATTCCTTACTTCGACCAGGTGCACATCAAAGTAATGCTTCTGGTACACCTGATAAGGGAGTATGTTGACTACCGCTCCTGGGTCGATCAGGACCCTATTGATAGGCTGTTCGTTCAGCTACCCCTTCATGTAGAGCGGCCTGTTATGACTACAGGTGGTTAAGAGCATGTCGTCTTCTGTGAAGGCTATGGCCACCTCTGGGGACATCTCCGCCAAGCAGGCTTCAAGGTGTGCTGGCGTCTGGAGTGCGGCAATGATGGCTTGCCATGTTTTTTCATCCAGGGATAGCATCTCCCAGATGGTGAACCGGGCTGGAATCTTCTTGAGATGCCTGACTATTCGGTCAGTAGCCCGAACCTTGAGCAACTTCATCTCTTCGGCCTTGCCACGTCTGCCCCCAGCCTGGGCCTGGGGCACTGGGTCGGAAGGTGACTCCTCCGCTGGATCTGGTGCCGCCACCTGAGCCGGTGGGGCTTGCTGAGCTTCCACCTTTTCCTTCATGAATTCGGAAAGGTTAGGGATGCCGTTAAATTCTTCTACCGGCTGGGGCAGGACCACCGTCGATATGGCCGGAGGATTGTCAGCGGGCAGAACTGGGAGGCTGCTGGCTCCCTTGGTTGGCCGGGGTCCTCGGGGGCACACCTGCTTTTCTGTGCGGGCCCGAAGGAACTCAGCGAATGAGGGGGCGCCCTGACTCTTCAACTTCTCAGGATAAAGACCCGACGGTGGGGGAATCTCCATACCTCGAACCCTGGGTTTGGGGACTTGGTATGGCTGCTTGCCCCTTAGCATGATGTTGCAGTTGTCCTGAGGAGGGCGTCCCCATTTCTTCCCTGACCGGGTGTCATGTTGAGAGGTGGATGTTTCAGCCTGATTCGCCTCTGACGGGTCACATGATGCTTCTTCTTCTTCCTCCAGAGAGAGGGCGGTGTCGAATAGCGCCGAGAGAGTATTACAAGTGACAACAACCTTCTTTTTCTTCTTGCTTCTGGGTCTTTTCTTTTTCTTCTTCTTTTCTGCAGCAACCGGTGGCTGCTCTTGAGGGAATTGTTAAACATTTGGTTTCATAGGTGATCATCGAGAAATCGACTGGCACGTCTACATTCCATCCAGCCATCCCTATCCCAGTCTTCCAGAACGATCAACCATATGCCACTCCCTCCAACGCGTTCCTATCGTTCTTTCCGCTCTCCTTTCAATACCCATGGAATCCCCACGTGCCAAATTGACCAACCTCGGCCTTCCGTAAAAGGCGAGTGTACATTCCCGCTGCAAGGGAAAATGAACCAGAAATAGGAATTTCCCCCGCACACATAAATAAACTAGCACGCCCGGTGGGACATCTCCTACCTTTCTTCTTTCTGCCGAAGAAAAGTCACACCTGCCAAGTGTGCGCCGCAATGCCCTGGCCTTTTCTTATTGGAGAGGAAGAGGAGGGTCCCCTGTCCAGGATGCAACATGCGACCGGTTGTCATCGAGTGACCAACCGGCACTAGCAACAGCAACAACAAACCAGTGACAATAGTGACCTACGATCCGATCGTCATCACCATCCATGCCAGGCACGTATGGTTGGCAACACCAATCATGTTTGGCAATGCTGCCTCGGCCTTCGGCTCGCCTTGATCCTCGGGCGCCATTGCCATAGCCGACGAGTAGCCCAGTTCGGTGACTACCCATACAGGCGGCTGGCCCCTCTACCCCTCCAACAACAGAGACTCCTCCGGTCATTGACCCTGGGGTTCTCGACTCCTCAGCATCTCACTCGGGTTCTTAGCTCCGAGTCCCAGCCAAGCCTGCCTCCAGCATGGGTTTCCCACCCCAGGGGTCAAGGCCTCCCAGCATGCTATTTGGGCCTCTCGACAAGAGTATCGGATGAGCCAACGCTCAAATACGAGCTTTCAACCTCGAGTTCAAGGCTCCCCAACATCTGGCTCAGGTACATAACCCCGGGTCTCATCAAGGTCTTCCTCTTCGGGACATGGCGACCTCAACACCCAAGGTGGGCTTCCATCCCCAGGTCTCAGCTCCAGCAACACCCAAGGCAGGCTTCCCAGCCCTGGGTCTCAGTTCTAGCAGCACCCGAGATAGGCTCCCAGCCCTGGGTCTCAGCTACATCAACACCGAAGATGGGCACCCCGCCTTGCGTCCCAGAATTTTAGCATCACCAACACCTGAAAAGGGTATCTTGTTCTGGGAACCAGCTCCAGCAACATTCAAGAATGCTGACCATCCCCGGGTTCCAGCTACATCAACACCCAAAATGGGCGACCAGCCCCGGGTTTCAACTACATCAACACCCAGGATGGACTACCAACCTTGGGTTTGAGCTACAACAACACCCAAAATGGGCCTCCAACCTCGGATTCCAGTTTCATCAACACCCAAGACTGGCATTCAGTCCTGGGCCCCAGCACCATCAGCACTCAAGACGAGCTTCTAGCCCTGGAGCCCATCTCTCTCAAGCACTCAATTTGGGTTTCCAGTCCTAGAGCCCAGCTTCATCAGCTCCTAATTCGCTTCACTTTAGTTCCATGTGAGATCTACCGTTATGCAACCCAGGTGTTCGATCATGGATCTGGGTTGTTTCTTGTTTTCTATCCAAAACAAAAGCAGAGAATTATGAGACTTATGAAGCAAGTAATAAGTATTAGCACATGCAGTTTCAGATGCTTCACAAGGTCAGACAATTCATAAAAGTGTATGCACAAAATTCTTCAAGAGCATCGATGCATAAATGAGATACATCAGCTTGTATAGCTAACACATGTAGCAGGCTAGAATAGAAACATAGACCTTATAAAGCATGTTGTGACATGTGCATCGACCTTATAGACTGAATACATGCATATGCATTGACTTTGCTAAATACAGGATTCGATAAGCATCGACCTTGCAGAACACAAGGTACAATGTGCATCAATCTTACAGAACACAAAGTACAATGTGCATCAACCTTGCAGAACACAAGGTGCAATGTGCATCGACCTTGCTGAACACACGGTCTAATGTGCATCGACCTTATGCTTCTATCGCTAGGTCACTAGCATCAACCTGTGTACAAGGTGCACCGACCTTATAGCACAAGCTGTGAATAAGGTGCATAAGGTGCATCGACCTGATAGTGTGTACAATGTTCACATGCATCGACCTTATAGTGTGTATCGACCTTATAGTGTGTACTATGTTCAAGGTATAATCTGTGCATATAGTGTACACCTGCATCAACCTGACTGTGCATATAGTGTACACCTGCATCGACCTGATAGACTCTAATGCATATGTGCATCGACCTTTCTAGACTCAATGACATATGTGCATCGACCTTCTTTGTCTGTAACACATATGTGCATCAACCTTCTAGACTCAATGACATATATGCATCGACCTGTTAGTTTAATGAAGTGGAAGATGCATTGACCTTATAACACAACACTATACATATGCACTGACCTTCTAGGTAAGGAGTGAACATGTGCACAGACCTGACTTTCTCAATGCATGAATTTGCATCGACCTTATTGAGAGAAAGCCTTATACTAACATCCGTAAAAACTACACAGCACCAGAGAGTTGTCAATATCAAGATTAAATGACTGTTGCTAGCATCAAAACATAATGATTGTTGCCAGCATCAAAGTATAATGACTGTTGTCAACATCAAAACATAACATCAAATCCAGAGGAGACATAACATTCTCCCCATTTTTGATGATGGTAATATTTCTATACTTTGATGGCAACACATGCAAAAGCAGACAGTCAAAAGTTCTCCCCCTTAGTCAATGATGTGATATCTCAGGAAGACACACAGATAAACAAACACACAATAGACAGATAAAGCTTTCTTTCTCTTGCTAGTCACTCCCCCTGAATCTCTCCCCCTATGCCATCTCTCCCCCTTTGCCTAGCCATCAAGCCATCAAAATATTTCTCTCCCCTTTTGCCACCAGCAAAATGAATGATAGAGAAAAACCACATAGTAAATTGTCAATTAACAAATCAGTCTTTCACATCATGGTGATCATCATCAAAACCAGGAGGACAACACCCAAGACACGGGCCCAACTATTATGGAGGAGGTTGACTCGTCACCTTTTGAGGACCTCGAGGACATAGAGTAACTCTCGATATGACCCTTACCATGATCCCTTCGATCCCTTCCTATGGGAGCCAGGATACCTATGTGACCCAACCACCTTACCCACCACCCACCTTTCCCTATCCCAACCCACCATGTTTGACCTAACCCACCACATCCTAGACTCGAGCCTCATATGGGAAGCCATAACCATGGAAGATCTTCACCTAGGGAACAAGGAAGTGCCTCTCTCCATGATGTCCACCTTCCTTGATCCCTTCGACCCTTTCAAGTGGAAGCTCAATGACTATCCGACAACCCCGCACATGGAAGTTATTCTTGAGATAGGAATGCATATGTCTTGGCATATCACACCGCTTGGCAGGATTAGTACGTCGGGTCCACTCGTTCCTATCACCCACATGTCAAGTAGGATGCATGATTGATCCATATTCAGGTGTAACGGCCCTCCCCCATTCATCATTGGTCTTACGCATGTTAGGAGCATTTACAGATGTCCAGGTCCCTTGGCATTTGCCATCGCCATGCACGATAGATTCACCTATAGATGCCCTGGTCCTCCTAGGTCCGTCAAAATCTTCATGACATCAAAGCATGATAGATCTACCTATGGTTGCCCCGGTCGATCTTTGCGCACCACCCTCTTCCACACCCACTCACTGCATCATGATGCATGGCATGAGCATACACGCAAGCAATTCACGATGAGCAGTGATGTTCACGAGGAGAGGGCAAAAGCTCGCGAGTGCCTCTTGAGGTCCCAAGTAGGCGAGCTGTTGATGGTGACATTGGAGTGGCTCTACCTTAGGGCCACCTCCAAATCGAGGGCACGAGGACTTAGACCTTCTCAAAGATCCAAGGGGCTTTGGCAACCCAGCTTACGGGTTGGACTTACCAATGGGTTTTGGATGCACCCCACTTTTCACATGGTGGATCCGGCACCCTCTAAGGGCACCGCGGTGGATCCTAGAAAGCACCTCAAGCCTATACCCTCCTTTGAGAGAGACACCCTCGGAGAGGCTCCACATATCAGCCTGAGAGCCCGATGTGTGCACACGGAGGCAATACTAGGCAAGTAGGGTACCATCACTAGCAAGACGGTATGCCCGAGCCACCTTGAGAGGCTGAATAGTCATTTCCCAGCTAATGACGCATGGTTGAGTTTGGAGGTCGTGGCTCGCTTGAAGCTGCTTTGGAGGACCACTTTCTCGGGGGACCCATACTCAAGGGAGTCGAATTCTCCGCACCCCGGGGGTATGATGGGGACATCCTCGACCCTTCCACATTTTTTCGAGGCCCCTGATGCTCATCGACAGTGTTCCATAATGTCTGTCACATTTTTATTTATTTATTTTTCCTTTCCTCAAATAAAATCCCAAACCCTATATAAAGCCCAACCACCCCCTTCTCTCCTCATTTCCTCATTTTCCTCCTCCGTTCTCCTTCTTCCTCTCCTTCCATCCTTCGGTGGCTGACGGTGGACTGTGGAGCGGTGAGGTGGTTGTGACGACAGCGGTGGCGAACGGAGGGATTTGGGGCGAGATCAGGCAGCGAACAGCGGGATTTGGGACGGATTCGTTCATGGCAATGCCGGACCAATGTGAGAGTTGGGCGTTTCCGGCGTTTGAGATCGTCACCAAAGGTAGGGGGATGGATTCCCACTGTTCCTATAGTGTTTTCCTACCAATTTGAGATAGAGAGAGGAGTTATTTCGTGCTCGGGGAAAAGATCATGCTTGTGGTTGTGACTTTATTCAATCGTTTCGAGCAACGATTTTTCATTTAAATGACCGCTTTTGATGGTATGAACAGAGGGGACAAGCTCCCCAGTGTATTCCCCAGTGTCCGAGACAAGTAGGATGTGGTTTAGAACCCCCGGACGGAGGTTCTATTTTTGACACAACCCACAGCAGGCAGCCAGATCGATGGCCGCCCAGTGTATTCCCCAGTGTCCAAGACATGTAGGACGTGGATTAGAACCGCCGGACGGAGGTTCTATTTTCGACACAACCCATAGCATGCAGCCAGATCGATGGCCATCCAGAACAACTAGATG
The DNA here is from genome assembly GCA_024336825.1 of Amorphophallus titanum. NCBI lineage: Eukaryota > Viridiplantae > Streptophyta > Magnoliopsida > Alismatales > Araceae > Amorphophallus > Amorphophallus titanum. The sequence goes on from JANBPO010004017.1 coordinate 213,262, forward strand.
GCTAGGTAGTTGGCCGCCCAGTCTGTTGGACAGCCAAGTAGCAGGCTGCCCAGCCTTCTGGACGGCCAAGTATGTGGCCGCCCAGGGTGTGTTCCACCTGAGTTTCTCTTTGCTCATTTTCCGCAGGAGGACATTCCCATGTAACTCGTGTGGGCTGACGATCGTTGGTTTAGTGGTTCAGTCAGTTGTTCTTGCGGTTTTCAGTCCTCTAGTGAGGAAGGTTGCGAGCGGCGTCGGACCGCATCGTTTCCACAGTCTATATGTGTGAGCCAGTGGTACTCCGGTGGTTTCTGTTTCAACTGTGGGTCTTGGTGTTCTTACTTTGAGTGGCACCCCACTGGTTGCAGTCTTCCTGGATGCTTCACACCGACCGACCCAAGAGAGGTCGAGGGCATTCCCGTGGGACGGTTTTGAGCACGTTGTCGTGGGCCCCTACTTTTGCAACCTAAGTCCAGGTTAGGGGAAAATCGGTCGTGGGAGTTAGACGTTGAGGAGTTTGTCTGGTGTGTGCACACGTGATTGGGAGCTCGAACACCGTGTTGACGGTTGCAGAGGCACGCCCCCAACTAGTCCTAGTGTTGGAGGTGTATATGTGTGTGTCTCACTCCCGCACTCTTGGACTAGAGGTGGGCCGTGTGTGAGATAGGAGGCGCTATATAAACAACAGTGGACGCATTCAACCTCGTTACTAGTGGGTGGTTCTCATGTCACTTGTGGTTATAGTTCTCTTGTCACTTGTGGTTTGAGGGTCCATGGGCTGGGCAGCCAAGTTGATGGCCGCCCAGGTTGGCTGGGCGGCCATGGCTTTGGCCGCCTAGGTCTGGTAGATGGCCACAAGTCTGGCCACCTTCACCCTATGAACAGTTGATGATTTGGCCGCCCTCTTGCAACTGCTAGTCAAGGAAATGTGCCACATTCACCCTCCATGCCTCACATGAGCCCCGGCTATTGGAACCCTAGTTTTAATGATGTCACACTATGAATCATGGTGAGACAGAGCTGCATAGAGCCACTCATGTTGATCAAGTCATTTCACATTCTAAGTGTCAGAAAATCAAGTCGATGCACGTTCATGTCTTAGTCACATAAGGTCAATGCACGTTCATGTGTACGTCAGATAAGGTCGATGCATATTTAAAATTGAAGCATGTAAGGTCGATGCATACACATGGTTGAAGTATAGAAGGTCGATGCACATTTTAATCTGAAGCATAGCAAGTCGATGCATCTATGTACCATGTTGATCATAAGGTCGATGCATACTTGTGCATGCAGCTTGATAGGCCGATGCATATACTTTCTTGTAGTCCATCAGGTCGATGCACATATTCGTATGTGGTCGCACAGGTCAGTGCACTAGATGACTTTGTGTTTAGCAAGGTCGATGCACATTGCACCTAGTGTTTAGTAAGGTAGATGCACATTGCACTTTGTGTTCTACAAAGTGCATACACATTGCATCTAGGACTCAGCAAGGTCGATGCTTATCGGATCCTGTCTCTAGCAAGGTCGATGCATATGCCTGTATTCAGTCTACATAGTCGATGCACATGTTACAACATACTTTATAGGGTCGATGCACATGTAGAGTCTATGTCTAACAAGTTGATGCCTTAAGTAACGAATTGTTCTTCTCTTTCTACCTCCGTTGAAGCTGAAGATATCGTCTACTATGTAAGGGAGCATCTCTGCTTCTTCTTGACGTTGCAGAAGTCTATCACTTCTCTCGACAAATGGCTGCTCCACTAAAGAAGTCTTGTCGATCTTCTTCCTCCTAAGAAGCCTACTTCTTCTTCTTCGTTCTACTGCTGTAAAGGAAGGACATCATCTTCCTTTATCCGATTGAAGGGCTACAGTTATTGACAGCTGCTTACCGTTCTGTGGTTATTTTGTTGCTGATCCATCAATCTCTCCACCGTTCTGTCATCTGAACGTCAAGCCAAGGTAGGTGTTCTCAAGTATTAAGCCTAATTTAATTAATCCCAGATCATATGCATGCATGTAGGTCCTTTAGTATTAGATTCAGTGATTTTATGTTATTTTTCTAAAACACAGTAATAGAGCGACCCTGACTTGGGTGCCCTATTGAATTCATGATTGTGTGTACAGTCGTTAACTTATTAGTTATTTAATAAATACACATGTTCAAAATTTAATAACCATGAACTATAACATCTAATATAATGCATGAGTATACTACTAGAATCTTGGTGTTAGAATATGAGGACTAAGGTTAGGAAGTCTTATCCTAGGTCTAGAAGGGTTCTAGCATGGATTAGGCCCCATTCCATCCAACTTCGGATGATCTTTAGAGAGTCCCAATTAGATTCTGCTACTGTTTTATTTAACGGCCTATTGTGGGCCCGTTATGGTCTCATAACGTGCCTCTGTCGGTCCGTCACCTTCTATTTATCCACTACTTTCACTCTGTTGGCTTTAACGGATGGACCCTCGTCTGTTATATAACCTTGGTGGTCTGCATCGATCTGTTATAACAGCCTGCTGTAGGTTTTAATTCTATCTTTCATCATTCTTTGGTCAAAAACCTATCGGTCCTTTCACTCATTCCACACACACTCACCCATCCCACACATTCATTCATCCATGCATCCATCTATCTTCACATCCACACGCATTCCACACATTCGTATTTCATAAACAAATTAAAAACCACAAAAATAAAATTTCCATTCCATTTTATTTTCCACTAATTGTCATGTACAAGTGTGTGTCAAAAACGGAAGAACAAAAGAAAGAACCAAAAGGAAGAGCATATCACTCGGCCGGTCTGTTTCCCAGGCCGTCACTATCCCCAGTGCCCTCTTGCCGCTTTGGTGGTGGCTCCATGACACTGTGCTCCTCCTCTCGTGTTCGTCTCTGATCTGCCTCCTCGTTCCTCCACTGATCGGAAGAACTAGCTAGGTAGTCTCCTACCGATCCACTCGGTGCTACACTTCGCGTGCCTCCCGCTGCACCACTTCGGGATGCACTCCGCTCAGGTCCTCGGCCCATCATCCGGAATGTCTGCTCTATGGCCTGAAGCTCGATCTTCGAATCATGAACCTGGAGTCACGCCTCCCGAGCCTCGGTCTGGTATCTCTCAAGGTCTGTTGTCTAGGTAAATGTCCGCTCTAACTCTCCACTCAACCGGGTCACCTCCCCCCGGAGTCGCTCGACCTCTTCTCAGAGACGGGGCACCTCTGCCGCCTATGCTCGGTTCGCTCCGCCGCAGCCAATGCTACAGTCAGCTCTCTCGCCTGCATATTGCATTTGCATCATGGTCAGTTTAGGCACTTCCATAAATCATGAAGCATTTTAAGAAAGGTTTGATTTCTTACCCACTCTGCGAGGGTAGCTTCGGCCTCCTCGGCTCAAGCTATAGCTCGGGTAAAGTCTGCATCTCACTCAGCCATCCCCCGGCAGGCTGTGTAGAGGAGGATGGTGCATCTGGTCTGGTCCTCTGGGCTCCCTCGGACCGCTGCATTTCAAAAGTCAGTCAATTTGCATGAACATTTCATTTAAAGTCTAAGGAAAGCTCACTAGAAGCTCCAGAGCTATTCGGTACTCATCCTGTTGCTGCACGGTGGCATGGAGTAGTCTCTCAAGCTCGGTGATGCATCCTTGTGGGTCTAGCTGCATTTAGAAATTAAGTGTCAATGCATATAAAAGTCATTGCCACTATTCCCACCTTCTTTCTCTCTTTTATACTTCAGAAGCAAGCCACTTGGTGTAGCACTTTTCATGGATGTGCATGCAAAGATTTTTCCTCCAAAAAAAATTTGTCCTTTAATTGGTCCAGTAGGGACAAGAAAGAGTGTTTTAGACTCCATCTCTTTTGACAGCTCACAGAAAAGTGCTTGACAAAGATCATTCTTGATCTCCAATACCTGAGCATTTAATGAGCCTCAGAGAGAGATAACTTGTGGTCTACATTTCTATTGGTTCTGATTGACTTTCTGTGTCACTGTTCTATTCTTAGGACCATATCTCATTTAATGACAGCAAAAAGGTGGTCCTGACAGAAGTCATGTTCGAGGTATGAAAACTGACCTTGCTACCGCCAGAAGGGTGTTTTGATAGGGTAATGATGACTGAACCAAAAGTCAAACATGGGAGCATCTTCCAGACCTTGAATTCTGTGTAATTGGGCATTTACGATATATAAAATTACTCTCTGGCTCTTCCTTTGAGATGTAGTGATTTGACAGTAGTCAGACTTGAAAAGGCTTCAGAAGCATCGACCTGTCTAAAGGTGCATCGACCTGATGTTATAGCTTTTAGCTTATAGAGTCGAGCAGCATCGACCTAATTGTCCAATGCTATGGGATGTGCATCGACCTTAGTGCAAGTCTTCAGCATGTGCATTGACCTTCTAGACTAGACTGCATATGTGCACTGACCTTAGTGTTCAATGCTATGGAATGTGCATCGACCTTAGTGCTAGTCTTTAGCATGTGCACCGTCCTTCTTGTTCAATGCTGTGGGATGTGCATCGACCTTAGTGTAAGTCTTCAGCATGTGCATCGACCTTCTGGACTAGACTGCATATATGCACCGACCTTAGTGTTCAATGCTATGGAATGTGTGTCGACCTTAGTGCTAGTCTTCTGCATGTGCACTGACCTTAGTTGCATATCTTCAGTATGTGCATCGACCTTCTGTGCAAGTCTTTTGCATGTGCATCGACCTATCTTCTTTAACTGTGGCTATGCACCGACCTGACTACATGAATAATGGCCGCTGCATAGTCCTTACTACTTGAGCTTCTGTGCAACCTGTTGCCTTAATTTCTGTGCCATTCTTGATTTCTTATACTTTGCTTATAATGTCCTGAAATGTATGAATGTGATAATGAAATGCAGGTCAGACTCATCAATGAGTCATAGTCAGACATCATCAAAACACTAGAATTAAGCATGTTGCATATATGCCCAATAGGTCAGGGCAGCGCCTGAACTCGCACATGATGATATCATTGTACTAGTCTCTAGACTCTGCCCAAAATCATATAGCCACCCTTTCTTTAGTATGCCAGTTGCTGCCACCCATGATGCCGGATCTAACTCCAACTATTGTGTGTCTCCCTCCCCATACTTTTTCGTCACATGTCTGTTATGTATTTCCTACAAATTGCCCATGTTCGTCCATTGTCATCATCGGCAAGATCGGTTGACATTATCCCTTAACTTGGACCTTTCATCCTTGTTAATGAATATACCTTTGCTTCGGCATTTAACCAATGCCGACGAACAAACTCGTGCTCGACCCTTGTCATCATTGACAAGATCGGTCAACATTCTCCCTTAACTTGGACCTTTCGTCCTTGTTATTGAATATACCTTTTCTACGACATTTAACCAATGCCGACGAACAAACCCGTGATCGACTTTTGTCATCATCGACAAGATCGGTCGACATTTCTCACTTAACTTGGACCTTTCGTCCTTGTTAATGAATATACCTTTGCTTCGGCATTTAACCAATGTCGATGAACAAACTCATGTCCGATCCTTGTCATCATCGGCAAGACCGATCGGCATCCCGGCAGAAAAAAGACGAATGATACAGGCATATTTTTAGGTACAAGGCTATATTTGATGCACTGGTGGAGCATGGAGGGCACTACCATGTTTTCATGTAGCCAAGGACGGTCGAGCAGCGCCTTATACAAGGAGCGAGAGTCGATGACATGGCACTACACCCTCGTAGTAAAATCTGCCAGAGTGAGTGTGAATTCTGCTACTCCCAGCGATACTTCACACTTTTGGTTGAAGCGGGTGATACGCATATCTCTGACTTTATCGAGGCACACGTTGAAGTGGTGCCTCTCATATATTCTATAGGGAAAAATGTTGACAACTATGCCAGGATCGATCAGAATCCTATTCAGTTCCCGCCCATTCAGGTGTCCCTTCATATATAGCGGTCTGTTGTGGCTGATGGTTGGGAGTAGCATGTCCTCCTGAGTGAAGGTCATGCTGGCCTCTAGTAGTGCTTCAGCCAAGAAGGTCTCCTATCGAGCAGGCATCTGTAGAGCAGTGATGATCACCTGTCGAGTCTCTTCACTTAAGGAAAGGATCTCCCAGATTGTAAATCTTCTAGGGAGCTTCTTGAGTAGCTTCATTATTCTGCTTCCAGCCTGAACATTTGATAACTTCATCTCATCTGCCCAACTGGGCTGGGGAGAGTCTTGGATTACGATCCCTGATAGACCTGCCTCATCTAGCTTAGATTATGCACCCTTTTGCTCGTTGCTATGCTCCTGTTGCCCTTCATCGGCTACTGTCGGGCAAGCTTCATCTGCATCCGAAGCTTCGAAAGTTTGGAGTGGCTACGGGTGAGCGTTCCCGATTGTAGGGTCGGCACCTTGGCATGGCTGCTTCCCCTTGGACATTTTCACAAATTCCAGAAAGGAAGGGGTTGTAGTGTTGACCCCACTCTTGCTGTAAAGGACTGACGGAGGAGGGATTTGAACTCCCTTGACCTCCGGGGGTGGTGTCTTGTAGGGTTGCTCTCCCTTGAATATGATATTATGGTTGGGAGGTGGCTGGCGCCCCGTCTTCTGGCCCGACCGGGTTGCATGTGTAGCAATCGCAGTGGGGAGTGGGGGGGCGGCCTTGGCTGATGGGGGAGGAGCTGGCTGCGGCCACCAAGGGGGAGGAAGGGTTTCAATTCCCCTAGGGGAGGTGAAGGGTTACTTGGGGTAGTGGAATGGGTGCTTGGGGAGTGGAGATTCCACCTTGGGGAAGTGGAAGGGTTTCTGGGGGAGGAGAAACCACCATGCCAGTGAGGGGGAAGAAGGATGATTAGACTGGCGAACTTCTGGTGTTGCCCTACGGGGCCCACCACCTCTTTGTTGGGGCCGTCACTCCTTGTGGGCGTGCACCCGTGTTTCCCCGTACGCCCTTGGCCTAGGGGAAACTCTGTCAAAATTTCGTCAGAAATTGACAGAGATTTGGTCATCTTCAACAGTGGCCCCCCTCATGGACTCCAGGCTTCGTCATATCATTCATTACCTCCCCCTCTCAACCTTCATTCCCTTCGTCGTTGGGTTCATGGCACTTAGTGGGCCTCTGCCAAGGCCATGCTGCTAGGGGGGCCTGTAGGTGCACCGGGGAAGGATGGCATGGGGTGTGCCGATGAAGACCCTCGATGGGTGTGCCGGGGAGTGACGCTGAAGAGTGTGCCGGTGAATCCTCTCAAGTGGCGTGCCGGGGAAGGATGCCATAAGGTGTGCCGGTGAAGCTTTCGTCGAGTGTGCCGGTGAAGGGGCGCTATAGAGCGTACCGAGGAAGGATGACCCGGCGTGCCGGTGAAGACCCTTAACGGGCGTGCCGGCGAAGGGGCGCCTGGGGCTCGATCTATTTCCCCTCTCCCCATCCTTTCTTCTTTTTGCTTATAATGGGAGATTCCTCTTCCTTTGTAGCTTGCTTTCTCATGGTCTGCAGTTTGTTCTGACCTTCGTCCATTGCGCTTTGCAGACAAATGGCTGCTCCAAGTGGTTTCTCTACTCCCGCTGCCACTACTCCCGGTGCCGGAGCTGCGCCCCCAACATCGGTACTCGTTGTCACGTGGTACAATGTGGAAGACTTGGATCAAGTCCATGCTGAGATAGCAGCGCTGGCTGATTCTTCGGGTGCAGACACTGAAAGTGTAGACACCTCAAGACTTGCAAAGGCTGTGAAGGGTTTCACATTCGACCGCGTCACCGACAGCTATAGGGACGACTTCCCCAAGGACCGGCACTTGATCCGTTACCTTAAGCGGTCTGAGAGGACGGAGGAGCCATGGGTCGTGAAGTCAGCGGAGCGTGCCTTTTTACAGGCTCGGGACAGTCTATTACATGTCGTCGCCAGAAGCGTGCCCACATATCTGATAGGTGAGGCCCGAGAGTGGGAACCCGCGCTGGGGGTGGAGGCTGTGCTGCAGATAGAAGACAGGCTAGTGAGTGTAGACACCTGTTTTTAGCTGATAAGTCGAGCTATTTTTTTGTTCTCCTTGTCAATGCCTGATGGTCCTTAACTGGTGAATTTTTTATATTTTTAGCTCTTGAACTCAAAACTCCTAAATGTAGGGCCAACTACTATCTAGTGCTAATCCACGAGGGGCTATCATATATTCGTGAGCACTCCTCAATGTAAGGCCAATCCTTCTTCGTGCTAGTTACATGAAGGCTCTTGTGACATTGTGGTCATAAAGAGAGTATTGTACTAGTATTGTTACCACGCTCGTAATGTTGCTAGAAGATCGTTATACTGAGAAGAGATTGTTATTTCATTCTTGATATCTTGTCTTGATATACTCTCTTGATATCATCACACTTTATTGCTTACTCGTCTTTATGGAATTTCGATTTATCATCATTTCTAGTCATAAGTTCTGATTTCTATATTTCTTGCATGACCTGCATGAGCATGATAAATTGTTAATCACTTAAAGCTAGCTCATTCTTGAGATATAATTCCTACTGAGCGATTCGCTCATCCAGTTTATTTCTAACATTTTTCAGGTAACGACCTTAGTGACGACGAGACCGAACATGATGGGCAAGGGCAAGAGTGAAGAGAACCCGACATCTAGATGAACCGTCCAGTTTGTTTATCTTGCGTCTTATGATTAAGTTTAGTGAAGTGTCTCAATTGTAATCTTTCCTTTATTGAGCCTTTGTTTCAATGGGTCTAATTTGTAATGAACTTATATCTGAAATAAAATTCTATTTTGTTCAAATTAAATCTAGTCTTGACTATGTTCTGATCGACAAGACTGTTTAACTGCCACGTTCCGAGTAAACGAACACGTTCCGCTGCTATTGGTTCGGGGCGTGACAAGTTAGCTTTCGAGCTGAAGTGTGAAGCTTTCATTTCTCAGGAACCTAGCCATTTTTCACCCTTATCAAGTTATTTTTCACCCTTATCGTCTATTTGTCTACTCTACCCATCCATTTGTCACCCTTAGCCATAAGAGCCATTACCTTAGATATTTTCCTCTTTGCCTTGAGCCATCGCCTTTAGCTATTTGTCACCGTTAGTAGCTATTTGTCGCCCCTAATAGGCCATTTGTTACTACTACTGGCCATTTGTCACTGTTAACATCTATTTGTCAGCCATGTTGGCCATTTATCTCTATTACTGTCCATTTATCACCCTTGTGATCCATTTTTCTACCGTGTTTGATATTTGTCACCATTGTTGCTCATTTGTTGGCCTTGTGACCCATTTGACTCCCTTGTTGACCATTTGACATTCTCATGAGCTATTTGTCACTCGTATGCTATTTGCCACCCTTGTGACGCATTTTTTCAGCCGTGTGAGCTTGACAACTACTGCTGCTCGTTCTTCTAGTGCGTTAACTCTGGGGTTTGGCTATGTTGACTCTTCATGATGCTGTGTTGACTCTACTTTCAACACAATGTCAAGTCCTCTTCTAACACAGCGTCGACTCCTTTACAACGTCACATCGACTCCGCTTCCATTTGTCTTGCTTCTTAGCCACTTTTATCTCGTGCTGGTTATTTGTCTCCACTGTAAAGATATTTGTCACCTCTATAGATCTCTGTCACCTTTGTTTGACATTTGTCTGCATTGTTCTCTTAGCAGCGAATGCTTGACTGACGTCGACTCCATCTCCATTTGGAGTCGACTCCACTTCTTCGTTTTCATGCTTTTGGCTTTTTAGAATCTTCATCCAACCTATTCTTTGTACAAATTCACATTGTAGAACAATCTTCAATCTTGTTCTTCAAGAGTTCACATGCAGAACCTCATCAAATGTATGACATCATCAAAAATATAACAGACTCATAAATGACTTGTATTTTTGACATCATCAAAACCATAGGGACACAACATGTTATCTTGGCGCTATAAGGTGATTTTGTTTTCGCCTGAATGTTGGCGTGGGACCTGAGGAATGTGATGGAAAATCATTTTTCTTCGAGATGGTGGTCCTGGTTGTGCTGCGCTGGGTAGAATTTATCGACAGACGTGAATCTGTGGTGCGGCGTTCAAGATATCTATGGCGTGATCAGGCGACTGATGGAGATTATTGATGGTGTAAGGGCCGTGCATGTTCTCCAGTGGAGACTATTGTCATTTTGGGCCATCCCAGTTTGAGGTTTAATCAGCCCTGAGGTGCCAAGATTGTGGTTTGAGGTGGCTGAATGGATGCCCTATTGAGAGAGTGCTCAGGTGAGCTAAGGATTTCTTTCCTGATGAGCTATTGTTAACCAAGCTTGACTTTCTCATCCTGTCTAGTGGCGTTGTTTTGAGGTGAGCTTGGGAGGAGCTGTCTCTGTAAGTCCTTAGTCCTGTGCATCTGCTCCTGAGCAGACTGTGTTAGTTCTAAACCTGATTTGATCTTCATCAGTGGTGGCTTGGTTTTGGACCCAGATTGTGGTCTTGGGGGCCATTATGCATTGTGTTTGCTGTGCTGTGCGAGGCGACTGTTGAGATGTGAAGGTTCAACTTTCGATTTGGGACTTGAGGATAGGCTGAGATAGGTGCTCTTTGTGGCTTCTGCTGTAGCTCTTAGCATGATGGTCTGCGCTATGGCAACTTGTGATCGACAGTGGGCATGATCAGTACTTGAGGTATGGTGAATTACAGTTGGTGAATTGTGATGAGGCCGAGAGATGTGCTGAGTTGCTGATGTCGAATTATCTATGCTGCCTACGTGCGTTGTGTCGAGTGTGCAGTGGAAGCGTGGTGGGCTTATAACCCACTGGTCAAGGATCGTAGGGTCGGAAGATTCTGACCAACCGAGAGGATTATCTTGGCAATGTGAGCCTTGATGATGTTGGTTATCGTGTTGTTACTTGAGGCAATGTGGTTGCTGGCACTGGCGGGTTTGAGAATTGGGGGAAATATGACGGCGGATGTGCTGATCGAGTACCCTTTGTGTTCATTGGAAGTTGCACTCTCGGGATGGAATTGTGGTCCTCGAGAGGCTTTTCCAAGAATTATTGTGGGTCCTTGTTGGTAAGTTGCTAGTGGCTAGGATGGTTAGCCAAGTGGTCAACTGTGATTATGCCTTGATGTCACCCAGTTTGTGGTTGAGACCCATGGCTCTATGTTAAGAGCAAAGCCAGGGATTGGGTGGGGTCCATTATGAGTTTGTATAGTGGTATGTGCTTGTGGGCTGGTGGTGTCATTGGCATTCTGCATGCTAGATCTGATAATGTTATGGTGTAGAAGCCGATGATGGTAGCAATCAGTTGTCTTCCCTGTGCGAGCTGATGCTTGTTTTGTCGGTCGAGCATGAGTTTTTGTCGATGGCTATTTCGTGGCATGGGTCATGTCTCCTCGATCTGTGAAATGGTAATGATGATGCCATGATTGGAGGTGCTAGACTTATGTCCCTTCTGTGTTGTCTGCTCTGTGAATCGTTGTGCGTTGGGATTCAAAGCATAATGACTTTGCTTGTGATCATGGTCTGGCAGTGATCCTCTGGATAGTGTTCTTCGAGAATCATGTTATCATGTTTCTGTGATATGTGTTTGAGGTGTTGGCTGGAGCTTTGAGAAGCATTGCCAACTTTGTGGGTTGTTCTTCCATGATCCCTATTGGTGTCCTTAAATTTCGAGGATGAAATTTCTTGAAGGAGGGGAGGACTATAAGACCAAGGATCCTTCAGATCAGAATCCGAGAGCTTTCGGAGCGCTTTCGCAGGTCCCGAGTGGAATTGGGCCTTTTAATCGGGTTTTCAAGCTGTGTTATCTTCGGAACCCCATGGAGGGTGAACCATTGATATTTCGGACTCCGGGATGCTATAAGTGCATTGTGCTCTTCTCGAGGATCGCGGCGGCTATTTTTTTATATTTATCTAATTTTTTAGAATTTTGGGCCAAAATCAGATTTCATAAATATTATTAATATTTTTATATTTATTTTTTTGTGTCGTTAGGGTACTGTCGTAGTCTAGGAAAAGACCACAGCTAGTCACCTAAAGCGACTGATATAGACAACCACCGACAGACAGACACTGCCTTAAACAAGGATCTAAGATAGACGGACACACGGCACAGAACCAACCAACGGCCATCACGACAAACAGGACTATAATGCACCAGCATAGGGGCGTTATACCCACATAACGTACCAAGGGAGGGGCGCTATGCCAACCAGACCTAAAATCACAAACAAATTATATAACGCACCAAAATAAGGGTGTTATATCAACATAACGCACCAAAAGATGTGCGTTATGCTCAACAGACAAATACACTAACAAAATGAAGTATAACAGACCATACTAGGCACATTATACTAGTATAATGCATAAGGGTAGGTGCGTTATACCCAACAAACACAAAAAACATTAACTATAGACCGAGGGCACATAACGGACCAAGACCAATCCGTCATAGCCACAAAATGCATAGGGTGAGGCACGTTATATCAACCGCCATACCCAAGTAGCCATCTGTCAATAGACCATAATGGATCTACAGCTAGGTGTTATATTAACCATAACGCACGGGGAGGAGTCCGTTATGCCAACCGACTGACACGATCTTCAAGGTGAACACAGTCATCGAGGGCTGACAACAGCAGTCGGCCTCGAAAACAACCCGACCATAACGCGCCTAGACAGGGGCGTTATGCTCCACATAACGGACAAGTCTTGGTCCGTTATGCTCCAAGACCTCAGAAGGCAAAAATGACGAACGATGCATAACGGTCTATCGGGGGACCGTTATGCACATAACGGCCTCTAGTAGGACCGTTATGCCAATCTGACGATCAAAATGGTGAAATGGCCGAATCGGCCCATTCCACGCCCCATGCACGCCGTAGCACAGGGAAAATACATCCATTCGATGGGAAATCACTCTGGGAGTCCAAAAATACCACATGCATCCAACGAAATGTGTTAAATCGCGAGATCAGGGTGATTTTGACGAATTGACCCAACTCGAGTCACCGAGGTTCTCGGGCTCCTACCGGCCCCAAATGACGACCAATCGACACGAAACTGGTGAGGTTGGGATCCTAACATCCCAGCGGTCAGTTTGACACTAGTTACATTACGAATGGTTGCCATTTTTCGGCGAACCCTACAAACCTCAAAAATTACGGTTCATGCTAAACTGGCTCGATCTCCCCCGATCGGCCACCCAACTATGCAAAACTGCAGGGAAAACGTGCAGAATGCGGAGGGGGTCCATCTCCCTACCTCCACCGATGAAACTGAGCGCCATGGGCGACTAATCCGCGCTGAAACGCCATTGCAAACCGAACTGCCGACTTTGAATCCGCAGTTCGGGATCGTGCCCAAACCACACCGTTGCTCGCTCCACCACGCGTCTCAGCAAGTCCCACACGTCGTCATCTCACCCGCGGACCGCTCCGTTTGTGGAAATTACTAAGTTCATCCATTGTGGTTCCATAGAGAGTGAAGCAGAAAATTTTCTTGAAACAAAAGAGTGTGTTGCGCCAGTATCAAACAGAACTTGAGCAGACTTGAAACAAATAGATAAGGTACCTTCCACCAGTCCGCCTTCGGTTGATTCAGTCTCTTGAAGAGCTTGGAGATGTCCTTGCTTCTTTGCCGGGCACTTCTCATCTTTGGTTACTTCAGTCTATTCATTTAGCAGAGGGCAATCAGGAATCCTATGTTCCCGACTCCCACAATGAAGACATGCTCCTAGCTTTCTCCAGCACTCCTCGGCCTTATGACTGGGCTTGTCACAATAATGGCAATTCTCTTTGGCAGGTGTGGTGATGGAGAAGGGCTTCTTATTACCCTTGGGCTTCTTGTCTTTGGAGGACTCACCTCCATTAGAAGGTCTCTTCTTACTGAAGGAGGGCTTGAAGTGGTTGGGGCTAGTGACGGTCTCCTTCTTGTCTTTACCACGGATTTTATCAGACAACTCTGTGGCATCCTCCAGTAGTTGAGCACGACGGACAATCTCTAGATATAACTTGATATCCATTGGAGCCAGTTGGGTGATGAACTAGGGCCTGAGCCCGTTCAAGAATCGTCGAGATTTCATCTTCTCTGTACCCACCAGGTGAAATACGTACCTAGCCAGTCGGGAGAACTGGGCCTCACACTCGGCCACAGTCAAGGTTCTCTATTTTAGAGCAGCAAACTCTGAGGCCTTCTTCTCTTGGATGCAGTCGGAAAAATATTTATCATTAAGATGACCAACAAAGTTGGACCAGGTGATGTTTCCTTTAGGTAAGGTGGCTTATATTGATTCCCACCAACATCTAGCATCTCGCACTAGCTGGAATGTAGCTAGCATAACTTTCTTGTCATCCGTGCAGTACATTACGTTGAAAATCCTTTCAATCTCCTTAATCTAATTTTCAGCATCGTCCTGGTTGGAAGAACCCGTAAACTTTGGGGGATTCAGGTTTCTAAAACTTTTGTGGAGATCTCCTACTCCATGATGTGCTCCGCCTTGCACCATCTGTTGCAGCGCTTGAGCGAAGGTCGGGACGATTTGTTGCATCTCGCACCACTGAGCACGTTCAGCAGCCATAATCCTACAGGGATTTAAATATTTAAATAGATTCATATTTTCATTTATCATGTTGGACAAGATAGGATATCCTATTGTGACTTAGATCCCTTGGTTCTACCCAATCTCATGGTTAAGAGTTGACCTATCCTTGGACTTGAGGTTACCTAGGAATTTGAAATCCTAGGCTCTGATACCACAAAAATTATCACGCCCCAAGCACGGAAGGAATCCAGAGAACGTGACAAGTTTATATCATTCATGTCAATCAAAGCATTAAGAATTTCGACCACGACAGAGTGCGCAATAAATAAAGACATCACTAACAATCAATCTGATACCATCAATAGACACACAGCTTACAAGAAATATGGAATGAAAAACACAAAATTAAGAGAACTGGAAGAGAAAAGAAATATGTAGCTCTTCAATCGAGCAAACTGACTCTGGATTTGATCCTGAAGTTAGTACAGACAAATCACACTCAATCTCCCTTCTCACGGCACTCTATTCTTCGCTCAAACTTCGCAAACCCTTTTTCTCAATCTCTTTGACTCTTCTTTGTCATGAGCTCTGGCTCTCCTACTTTCTTCTACTCCCCTCTTTTTCTTGATCTCTTCTTACATTACTCTTCAGCGATCATGCCCCTATTTATAGACTCGTGAAGGATTGGGCATGTAAAAACCTCGTTCTCGCCCAGGAAATCTAGAAAAGAAAGCTCTACTAGATGTCCATGTGTCGAGATGAAGATGCTCTCTCCACGCGTCAGAATCTCAAGACAGAATCCCTATCTTGGATCTCGTGCCTATAAGTTGGATCATGTGCTTGAAGATAAAAGCTTCAAGTCACATGACCGTCCTGAGTGAGAGACGTGCTACTTTTTATTTGTTTGGTTTTGGGTCCCTATGTGACTTAAGTTCCTGCCAATAAGAGCAAAGACATTACATCGAACACTTTATGTGCTTAAGTTTATTCTTGAAAGATGATGAAAGAATTCACATGCTCATACTTAAATCATGAATGTTCTGAAAAGCCTTAGACCATGAATTATGAGGCTTAGACTTAATAATGTGAAAAGCCAGATGTGCATTGACCTAGTTACATCAAATGCACAAACCTTGGACACTGAATGTGCATAGACTTATTCAGATAAGTGTAAGAAATACACAGACTAGATATACATGTGCTCTAACTTGGAATACATCTGGTCAGACTTGTATGAACCATGTGCTCCAACTTGGAATACATGTGCCCAGACTTGTATGAACCATGTGCTCCGACTTTGCTTGTCATCTCTGACATGTGCACAGACTTCGGTCTATATATGTGCATCGACCTTGATGAAACATGTGCACAAACATAAACACATGCATCGACCTTCTATATGTTCAAGGACAATGTGCATCGACCTTGTGTTGTAGAAGGCACAATGTGCACCGACCTTATTATGCATAAGGCACAATATGCACCGACCTTATTGTGCACAAGGCACAATGTGCACCAACCTTATTGCACAAGGCACAATGTGCACCAACCTTATAGTGCAGGATGCAAAAAGTACGCAGACCTTAGAATGACTAAGGCACGATGTGCATCGACCTTAGTCCGACTAAGGCACGATGTGCATCGACCTTATTAGGACTAAGAGATGATGTGCACCGACCTTACTAGGACTAAGGGACGATGTGCATCGACCTTGCCTCTGCCTTACTATGCAATATGCATCGACCTTCATGCGCAGAATAGTAAATATGCATCGACCTTTATTATGAACAAAGTCTATCATCCATGGACCTTAGTATGAAATGCATGATTAAAACTTCTAAAATATTTCCCATCATATCAACTTGTTTGACTTGGGTGAAAACTCTCACATTGCATTGTTTGTGTTGTTTGGGCTTGTCCAAGCCCATTTGTAGTATTTATGTTGCATTCTTTCATCATCTACATATTCTTTTGTTGTTACGCCCATGTAGATTAGCCCATTTTGTGTGTCCATTGTCTAGTCCATTGTCATATGTCCATTCTCCATTGATCTTTACATTAGTGGGCTGGCCCCCCCTTATTCTGACGCCCATTAAGCCCTTGCTTTCCTTCTTGTATTAAGTCTCTATTTACCCACATGGACTATGATCATCCTATGTATCCTTCTTCATTCGAATCTTCTTCCTATTCCCACGTGAAATCCTCTTCCCACACAAGCCCATCTTCCTGTGGCCCCTCCGATCCATCCGAGGAACAGGCTAATCTCATGGCCCATATATCATGCCTTGTTGGCCAAATGGACCTGGCCCAGGCCCAACGCCTCATTGCAGATCATCTTCATGGGCCTCATTCTCCTAATAGGCGTTCTCCTACTTATGCTACTGGCCCGATTTCTAATGGCCAATTTTGTCCTAATGGGCCTTCTCCTTAATCTATGTTGCTCCTAGCCCAGTAAATCCTCGTGCTTATTTTCCTTCCCGGCCCATGTGCCCATCCACTCCCAGAACGGGACCATATTCTTCTCAGTCCGGATCCACTCATCCAGCCCATTACCATCATTCTGGTCCAGGTTCACAACCTCTTACTCAAGCTGGCCCACATTCTTCTCGATCTCTCCCTACCCAGGAGATGATTGCCCAAACCCAACGCCAACTTGATTAACTTCAACGTCGAATCAATCCCAAATCCTCAAGTGTTTTACTCACATTTCAAAATCTTCGGCTTCCGCCACGTTCACAAATTCCCACATATCACTGCTATGGTGGAGTTGGTGATCCCTTTGTGCACTTGAAGGTGTTTGTTTATGAGTCAGCCCAGTTTCGACATGACCAACTCTTGATGGCCTATCTATTTGGTCTGTCATTAGAAGGCCCGGTTGGGGATTGGTTCTTTTCTCTCCCACAAGAGCAAGTTGTGACTTTTCAAGCTATACAAGATAAATTTCTTCAGCAATATCAAGACTAGGTTGGGCCCAAGTATTTTATGGTGGATCTAGCCCATGAGAAGATGAATCCTGATGAGAAATTTTGCACCTTTTTCGACCATTGGTGTCACCTTTCCTTGTAAGTCCCAAGGCACATTTCAGAGGGAAAGTTGATCAAGATGTTAATATCCAATGCAACACCTGAGTACCGATTTATCTTAGCCCTTAATGATATTTTCTCTTGACAACAGTTGTATATCCAGGCATGCTTCATCCACCAACGACTCCATAATTCCCTTGACCCTGAGTCACCTCCACCCTCCACATCCACGTGCACTTTGCCTTCAACATCTACCACCTACTCGTACTCGACCTTTCTGTTGAGGCTGGGTTATTTTGGCCTTGGGGTTTCCTTGGACTCTATCCTTCCGACGGATCGTCCTGTGCCGCGGGGAGCAGAGCAGGATTGGTCCTACTCTCTCCGGAAGGTTTCAAACTTCAGTACGCCTTACGATTCAACTTTCCAACCACGAACAACGTGGCCGAATACGAGGCACTCCTCTCAGGACTGCGCATGGCAAAACACTTGGGGGTGACCAGTGTACGAGCGTACAGTGACTCCATGCTCATCGCCAACCAGGTGAGGGGCGAGTTTGAAGCGCGCAAACCCTCCATGGTCAAGTACTTGGAGCAAGCCACGATTGCGACAAAAGAGTTCTCCCACTTCGAGGTGGTCCATATCCCACGAGAGGAGAACGTCCGAGCAGACGCCTTGTCCTGCCTGGCGTCAACCACCGCGGTCTCTAACTCAAGATCGATCCTAATAGAAGAATTGTCGACGCCGAGCATAGATGAGCCAATCCCCCAGGTAAACGCCATCGACTACGAACCCTCCTAGATGGACCCCCTCTTGGATTTCCTCCTTCGACAATAGCCCCTGAGCGACTGCCTCGAGGCTCGACGCATGCGAGCAAGAGCGGCCCACTTCACAGTGGTGGACGACAGATTATATCGTCGCTCCCCCTTAGCCCCACTGTTAAAGTGCTTGTTCCCCACGGAAGCCAACCAAGCCATCCAGGAGATCGACGAAGGACTCTGCGGAAGCCACATAACGGGGTGAGCACTCGCGTGGACGCTAATCCGGAAAGGATATTGGTGGCCCACCATGCAGCAAAATTATCTCGACTATGTTCGGAGGTGCCCTCAGTGTCAGAAATTCTCTCACCTACATCACCAGCCGGCTACGCAACTACACGCCCTAATGGAGCCTCGCCCATTTGCCTGGTGGGGGGTGGACATACTGGGTCCCTTCCCCGAGGCACAAGGAAGGAAGAAATTTCTCATAGTCACCATTGATTACTTCACCAAATGGATCGAAACTGAACCATTGGAAAAAAAAATGAGCGAAGCAACATGGAAGTTCGTGTTGCGGAGCATCATCTGTCGCTTCGGGATCCCAAGGGTTCTCACAACTGACAACGACAGGCAATTCGCGAGCACTGCTTTTTAGGAGAAGTGCTTGAAGCTGGGGATTTGGAACCACTACACTTCGGTGGGGCACCCCCAGGCCAACGGGTTGGTAGAGAACACCAACAGAACGCTCTTGCATGGCATTAAGACCTGGCTGGACCAAGCTGGTGACTTCTGGATAGGCTCAATTTCGAGCATTCTATGGGCTCACCGGACCACCGCTAGAGCCGCCACCGGGGAGACACCCTTCCACCTCGCCTACGGCGCTGAGGCAGTGCTACCGATGGAAATATCCAACCCCTCGCTACGAGTGGGACACTTCGATGAGGCTAGGAACAACCAAGCAATGCGAGAGAACTTATCACAAGGAAAGAGAAAGCTGCTCTTATGGGATGTAGAAGAATGCCACAGTGTATAAAATAATTTAAACATGGCGCACATGGAACATGAGTTGCATAGAAATTAGACATGCAAGCTTTTGAAATCTCCAGGTATATAACGGACTGACACTGCCCCATTACACACCATAACGGACCGGAGGAGGACCGCTATGCTTCACAGAACTCAGGAAAACCACAGACAACCCAGACTATAATGCACCAGGGAAGATGCGCCATAGGCTATAACGCACTGGAACGGGCGCGTTAAGGCCACAAGCCACGAGACACTACAGACGAGGAGTATAACGGACCAAGGGTGGGGCATTATATCGGACATAACGCACCTCCCATGAGCCGTTATGCCTTCTAGAACATCTAACTCCACAGAAAAGCACGGATATAACGCACCTTAACAGGGGCGTCATACAATACACAATGCACAGGGACAGGGCCGTCAAATGCAACGGACCTTTAACTCAATACAAAGGACTATAACGCACCAGCTGAGGTGCGTTAAAGTCACCCGAATATTAAAATCCACAGGAAAACACAAACATTATTCACATAACGCACGATAGGGGATGCGTTAAAGGGACATAGCGCACCGGGGCGGGAGCGTTATATCACCTGGGTTTTGTGACTCCGGAGTTCGGAATCGAAAACCCCTCCCGACCGATCGTAATCGACGGGGAACACGACGGATTACAAAACCTGTTAAACCTAACAAACCAAACTAACCATACAAGCCTAGGCATGCTACTAGAAATGAAATACGATGCCCATGGAATCGATTTAACAATTAAACAATAATTTAATGCATTAAAAGACTAAAAATATACTAAACAGAAATATGCACAAAATACGAGATTACGGGTGTCGGATCACGGCGCAAGTGATACCGGCGGTGTCCTAGCGTGATAAAGTATCCATCCTCCTACCTGGAATTCGACGAAAACTGCGAATGGACGGCGAATCGGCAAGGGGGCGACGCGACGTCTCCCGGCCCAGCTCAAGTCCACGATCTGCGAATCGAGGAAAGGTTGGCGTCAACGCGATCCTCGCAACGCGACCAATCCAACGGTACCTCTCCGACTTCGATCAGCGGCCGTCTGGACCAGAAATCGAGAGAGGCATGTTAAATGAGAAATTAACCCTAAAATCACCAAAAATAGGAATTGCATAGAAAACAAGGAAGATGGCAACGGATGGCGACGTAGAAGGTGTCAACGGATTCCTGGCGAGTTGAGGAGTCCGTTCCCCTACCTTTTGCGCGGCGAAGACCGCGAATCAGTGCAGATCGGGTGACGGGGGTCACACTGTCCTTCTGCTTGCACGCGTCTCCACGCTCCACGATCCGAGGGATGGAGGGTACTGGCACGATCCTGGCATCGAGCCTATCCCGTCGGTACCTCCCACGCGTCGACCGGGGTCCGTTTGGACGGCGGACCAGCCTCACCCCCTGAGGCTGGTCCGCGTAAACCCCCTCCAGTGACCCAGAACACCCTCCGTAGGGGGTTTATGCGGACTAGCTTCACCCCCTCAAGCCAACCCATGTAAACCCCATCCAGGGGAGGGGGTTTACGCAGACCAGCTTTACCCCCCCAAGGTAGTCCGCGTAAACCCCTTGTGAGTCTTCAACTTCCCTATAGAAACCCCCCTTTGGGAGCCCAAGAGGCATTAACGAACATCAACAACCAGCCAACATCAAGGAGCAAGGACACGCTAAGAAGATTTGTGTGTGTGTTTGCTAGGCTCACGCCAAGGGCATGCCACATGGGCATCCCTCACACAGCGTCTAGCCTAAACACCCATCTCCGGGAGATTTGTGTGTGTGTTTGCTAGGATCATGCCGAGGGCATGTCGCATGGGCATCCCTCATACGGCGTCGAGCCCAAACACCCACCTCCGAAAAGGCGGCCCCCAGTGGTGATGAATGTATGTCATCTCGATAATCGTGCGTGATCCCAGATCTTGATTGGTGAAAGCACTCCGCCCGGGTCCTACCTCGATAGTCGTGTATGACCCTGATGTCGCTTGGTGAAAGCACTCTGCCCGAGCCTTGTCTCGATAATCATGCACCCCCAGACGTTGCTCGATAGGGATGGCCCTCTCGACCCTGCCTCAACCTTCGTGCATGACCCAGATGCCGCTTCATGAGAGCACCCTACATAGTCCCTGCCTCAACGAGCGTGCACTATCCAACGTTGCTCGATCGAGACACCCTATCAGATCTCTGTCTCGACGTTCGTGCACGACACGGACATTGTTCAATGAGATCACCCTATCCAGTCTCTGTCCCAAGGGTCGCACACCATCAGACACGGCTCAATCGAGGCACTCAGCCTGGTTCCCCACCTTGATGATCATGTGTCACTTTGGTGTCACCTCAATAAGCGTGCCCTCAGTGTTGTTACCCGGACAATGGGCATAGTTCACAAGTCCCAGTGCAAGATGAAGCGCCAGGCCCCTGCCTCCATCAACGGGCCCCGAGCACGTGGATCAAGGTCCAATGGTGCCCATCAACTACGGTCACAACGGTGCCCCCGGCACTCGACTGCCAGTCACTTCAGTCACAACGGTGCCACCGGCACCCGACTGCCAGCCAATTCAGTCACAACGGTGCCCCCGGCACCTGACTGTCAACCACTTCAGTCACAACGGTGCCCCCGGCACCCGATCGCTTAACCACTCAGTCACAACGGTGCCCCCGACACCCGACTGCCAGCCACTTCAGTCACATCGAGATCCGCGACGCCCGATGGCTCAACAACTCCAGTCCCACTGGGGCCCACGACACCCAACAATCTGGAGCTCAGTGGCTTTTGGTCGCTCCAGTCATGGCGATGCTCACGCCGTTCAACCACTCAAGTTTCAATGGCGCCCGACCGCTCCAGTGACAAGTGGCGGTTTGGTCTGCCTAAACCCCAAGGGGGTTGCCGTGCGGACTGACTGGGGCGCTATGTTTTTTTATAAAAAAAACTTTTTTTTGTTGCACCAGGGGTTTAGGCAGACCCACCTGGGGGGTTAGGTTGGTCCACCTAAACCCTCCCCCAGGGGGGTTTAGGCTGAGAAAATGGAGAGAGAGGGGGAGGGGGCGGTCCCCTCTCTATAAAAAACCCATTTTTTGCTATTTTTGCCCTACTTTGACTAACTTCAAGAGGACAAAAAGATGTTGGATACTGGAGGATATTGGAGTTGAATTGGTATTGCCTACACATGCGGATCGATGTGTGACTTTGTGCTTCCATCATTGTTGTCGAATCCTTCCACGCACCGTACACCAGTCAACCTTGCATGAATTGAGAATGACTGGGGACTTGGGAGATGGCCATGGGGCCATTGAGCTGGGAGGAGGGCGCACTCCCCTGGGGGGTTTTGCCCTCCCCGGGATGCGATCACACCCGAGCAACCTCCCTCTGGGTGAGCTGTGGCCCCGAGGGGTGGCCCTCGGGGGTCTCCTTTCATCGTCTTGCGGTGTCCTTTGAAGGACGGGGAGCTTTGGGACACTGGGATTGACCCATGGGGGCTTGTGGATGTCGTGTTGTTGTTACTGCTCACAAGGTGTTCGTGGAAATTCTCGACACACCTCGGGTTGCTGATCGGCTTGGGTGAGTGACTGGCGGGCCTTAGATTTGGCCTGGGGCTGAGCGAAGGGGCTCATTAGAGCTGAGAGAGTAACTCCCAGGCATGTTGGCCCGGCTTTCATGGTGTGTACCGCATAACACGGCAAGTTGTCAGGCAGTCCCGAGTTGCCCCAGGAACTGAAGATAAGCGACTTGACGCTGCATGTTTGAGGGTCTGGGGTGGCCCCGACTTGCTGGAGAGTTGTCATGAGACGTCGCTGGAGTGCTGGGGCTGCGGGTTAGCCCTCGGCTTATTGTAAAATGGCTGGGGTACACGCGCCCACAAGGTGTTCGGGAAAATTCCCAATACACGTGTATGGGCCAAGTATGAGTGCTATGAGATTCTAAGGCTCGTGATTGACCAAAATAGGTCTCCCATTGACCTTACAAGTCTAGATGGAGGCATCTTGGGGGTAAATCCTGACCTCATTGTTGGGTGCCACGTGTCATGGCCTGTCATCGAGGCGCCCCTCGGGTTGGCTCCCGTGGCTGTGTAGAACGCGGGAAAACTCAGAAATTGAGTGGTCGGGGCTAACCCCAATCAATTACTGACGTCGCCGTGGGTCACGGATAGTTGGTTGGGACCCTTGGCTAGGCCTGGTGAGCCACAGGAGGGGTTGGATAGCTCACGCCTTAAAGGTGTTCGAGGAAATTCTTGAACCCTTATTCATTAATATTTCACTAGGAAATTGTCTGGGTACACAATGCAATTAAACCCATGTAGTTTTAACAGACAATATCTACTCTGCACTCTATCTGTCAGATTGTTGGTCACTCAGGTGCTTGGGATTTGGTACAATTTTTCGTTGCTATCCTTCTTCTGATTCTTGTGGGAGATTGATTGCTAAAAGTTTAATTAGACAAACATATTCATCCCCCCTTCTATATTTGTCTTTCAGAGTATCAAGAATTAACCAAGAGGGTTAGGGGCTCACCTACCTGGCTTGAAGAAGCTGACTCTGACCTAAGATGAAGGAGAGCGGGGAATGTGCGATGCCCGCACGTGGTCGGTGCCACTTGACCTGTAATTTTAAGCTTACACCACTACGCCTCTCGCAGGAGGGGGATCGTGGGGTGGGGGCATTAATAGTACAATCAAACACTACCTCCATGCAGAGAGGGGCCTTCAGCCGGCCAAGCGAGGGGCGGGGAAAATGAGGCAACTGAGTTCTGCCCGGACTGGTTCTGCAGTGACATCAAGTCGATGATGGGGACACCGCAGACGTTGCCGGATGCTGCAGGAAGTGGGCCGATGCTGAATGATCCAGGGATGGGCCTGGACCCTCCCGTAAGCGCTGCAGGTCGTCCAAAGTCCGATGGAGGTCGCAGCGGGCCAGAGACTCAAGCCAGTCCAGTTCTGGCCAGACTAGGCCTGTTGGATAGTAGTCGAGTGTCGGATCTGTTACAGCCTCGTCTGATCTCCGCCGGAGGTGGGGCTCATGCCGAAACGTCCTTGGGAGGCCAAGGAACACGTCGGAGAAATTTGGGGGTGATTCAGGGCTGGCTTGGACTAGGGTAGCTCCGAGATTGGGCTACTTCTGGGCATCTCTATCTGGTCCAGAGAGGGACCCACCCATTATAGAAGGTGCCACGGGCTGTCCCAAGCTCCGATGAGAACAGGGTTGGTTCTGATGCGACCGTGGGTGAGTTGGCCTCTCACTGGAACTGACGCGGACTCCAACTGAAGTCGGAGATGAGCGAGGTGAACAGATGAGTAGGGAGTGGACCAGTCTGGATCTGGCGAGTGCAGTTGGCGCACACTGAGGAAAATGGCCGGAATGGGGTGCTCTGGTGGGCGAATGACTTCCTTCTTCTTGGAGACGAAAGAGGACTCTTAGAGGGTCATCCCAGCCAAAGGCTCTGCCAGGATCCTCAACAGGGTGTCCGTGGGAGCTTCTGCAACTCGTCTCAGGTTGTCTACTGGAGGTGATTTGTGCAGGTCGGCGAGAATTGATCCTTCGAGCCGCTCCGATGTCTTCTGAGGGTGCTTCAACTCTCATTGCGAAGCTGACTCAGAGAAGCTTCCTCAGATGCTAGGTTGATCGCCTGGAACAGTGCAGGAGGGGCAGTGGCATTGCTACACCTGGCCAGGTGGTTATGCTACTGAGTCTGCCTGGGTGGTAGTGGAAGAAGAGGTTGAATATGGTGGAGATGAGGGGGGGAAATGGAGTGGAAAGAGGCTGGGAAGGGGCCTGGCTGATAGGGGGTCAATATATTCCTCTGTCCCTGACAGACTGCACTGCCTCATCTTGTTTACAAGGGGGCTGGAATGAGCCGCCAGCCTCCAAAAGTATAGAACTCCAAGCGAGTCTGTGGGAACCTTGGTCAATTTGCCCCTAATGGCGAAGAGCTATTCTGCCACTGAAGATGGTTCGGCACTTGCAAATTCTATCATCCTCAGGACAAGGCGAGATGACTGTAATGCCCGAGGAGCAGCTTCCGAGAACAGGGTGCAGACCCAAGCATTGAAGAAATGTAATGGACCGACGGTCCATAAATTCTTGGGAAGATGGTTCCTACACAAGTCTCCCCGCATTTTGTAAATCAGGCATAAAGCCACTGGGCAAAGGGACAGCTTTGTGCGCCAGACCATCAGACAAGCAGGGTAAATGGCCTCTGCCCTGATCACGCTCTCGTCGCCTTGCGGGAGAGCAAAAGAACAAATCTAATAAGTCAAGTATGCAGTACAATGTGTGACTACATCAACACCAGTGGGGTTCGGGCCTCCATGTTGACCCCCTTTCAAAGTGGACGGGAAGGCGGCCTGTCACCGGACCCTCTTCTTCCACCTCAAGGCAGTCGGTGCTACAGTGGGAAAGTCCTCATACTTCTTCTCCCCACCGAAGAAATACTGGAGCCAAGTGCCCATCCGCATGCACCTCTTCTCTCCGGGCTTACGTGCCTCCCTCATATAGTATGAAGACTGACAAAGTGTACGATACGCCTTCATTAAATAGCGATAAGTGAAGCCCGTCAAGTACTGGCCTTCGCCATCGGTCTGATCTTTCAGCTAGTCTGGCCAACAAACTTCTTCGTACGGCTCTCCGTTGATTGGCAGGCCACTGAGCTGCGAAAGACTCCAAAGGTCTAGAGAAGTTTCTCCCTCCGAAGTATAGAAAGTATTACACTCGAGGCAGAATACTTCGATCATACCACAGCATAGACCTCTGGAAATAGGATAGCGGTACCTGGAGGTGTACACGCTACGACATACACCAGCTTTGACCAGAATCGGAGCATAGTGCTGCAGCACGTAGTCCGTGAATTCCACAGCTCCGGGTCTGAAGGCATGGGCGTCGGTGGCTCTCAACTCAGCGAACCATCCCACGGAAACTTGATGCTTAAAGTAGACCGCCAGGCAGTCCAGCAGGAAAGATTCATCTTTGTATCCCCACTTCAAAGGGGCAAGAAATAAATTGAAGACTGGCTTCTACCGGTCAACACGGCCTCCGGTCTCGTTCCATCGAGTAGGGATGAACTTAGGGGCTTTGGTGAACCGCCCGTCTTATGGAGCCAGGTCTTGCAGTCCAAGCACAGCACTCCACTTTCTAACTTCTCCGGGGAAATAGATGGGCCTCCCCCGCACAACAAAATCAGCCAGGCTATCTCTTTCAACAAGTAGAGCCTGCTCAGCCCTGCGGACGAGGAACAAGTCCCTCTTCCCCTGAATATAATAAGAGAAATTCAGAGGTGGTTTTTCAGGAAATTTGACAAAATGGGAACTAACAAAATTTTCCTGAACATGCCAACAGTCCTTGACTGTGTGGCCATGCTTCCCACACTCGAAGCACCTGAGGTGCTTCGCTCTAGAATCATTTTTACCCCAATGAGCCCCTGACCAGCACTCAATGGCCTTGTGGCCAGGTTTGTTACAGTTGAAATAAATAATGTGCTGGTTAAAATTAGCAGACGACCTAGCATGCAGTTTATTGTCTTCTTTCATGATGAAACATGCATTCATGAGATGACCATGCCTACCACAGTAATGACAAGATGCATTAAATTTTTTAGTGGCATGGTTTCTACCAAATGAATTTCTAGAAGGCAATGTTTCACTTGCATGCTCTTCCTCTAATGCGAACAAAGTTCCTTTTGGTCACACACTCGAGAGAATGGGGAGAGGAGAGAGAAGCTCTGGTGTTGGCGGCCCCCTAGCTCCTACCCATGCTTCTGTTAATGGGGAGAGAAGCTCTGGCGTCGGCCCCACCCCTGCTACTGTTCAAGAGGAAAGAAGACTTGGTACTCCCGCTCGAGACTTGTTGGGATCGAATTGATCTCCACTTCCTTCCACTTCCTCTGGTTCAGTTCAACCTTCACTGACCTCCATTCCTGGCGTGGATAGACCTCTTCCTGGAAGCAAGTCTCATCAGGAAATTTTGAGTAGAGCTGAGGAGAAGGGAAAGGGAAGTGGCACACGGGGAGACGATTCTTCTAACCCGTGGAGTAATGCTGCAGCTAGCCTAGACAAAAATCCTATTCCAGCGCTGCAAGCCTCCATAGTTTGCAGTAGTAGAGGCCATTCTAGGTCTCGTTCTAAACCTCTGGTGAGGATTTCTTCACAGCCGCAGTTATGGACCAGTTTATTCAAAGCCCCAGAGTCTTCCATCGATCTGAAGCTGGAATTCCTGCAACCATCTCTGATAGACTCTAAGAGCATTGCAGTATGCAAGCCAGAGGATACTGAAGAGCTTAATGAGGTATGATCTCAAGCCCTGGTTGGGTATGTTATGGGTCTGTCAACATCCTTTCTACCCCTGCAGGCTTTCATTAAAAGCAGATGGAGCCCGAATATGGATTTTAGTTGTTCATGCTAGAAAATGGATTTTTCATTTGCAAGTTTGACCTTGTGGAAGATTTGCAACGCATCCAGGAAGGGTTCTGGACTATTAAGGGACATCCCATGATTCTTCGGAGATGGTCCCCTGAAGTTTCTTTCGAGATTGATAGTCTAAAGACTATCCCATTGTGGATAACTCTTCATGGAGTTCCTCTGCATCTCTGGACCAAAAAATTCTACAATCGATTATGCAGTATCATTGGGACCCCTCTCCATCTTGATAAGCTCACTGCTTCACGACAGCGTTTACAATTCACAAGAGCATGTGTTCTGGTTTCTGCAGATTCTGAGCTACCTGATGAGATTTTTTATAAAGATTTGCAAGGAAGAGAAAGAAGGATTCATGTTTCTTATCCTTGGAAATCGAGCCCATGCTCCGTCTGTAAGTCCTTTGGTCATCTAAATGGTTATTGCATTTCTGGACGAGAAGCACCAAAGAAAAATTTCTTGCAGCAGGAGAAATTTATTGCCAAGAAACCTTTTTTAAGTACTTCATCTTCTCCATCAAGGCGGAGTGGGAATTTATTGTCAATTGACAATAATTCTATTCATACATCAAATAAGTTCAATTCTTTGGTCTCTCTTCCTGAGCAGATTGAAGATCAGCTCCCAGTGCAACATGGTTCGAGTCAAGCTCTTTCGGATGCTGGTAACTCAGGTAATTCAAATGTGTCCCCTGAGATACCTGTTCACTCCATCAAAGAAGACAACAGAGTTGGAAATTCCAACGAGACCAAGCGAGTAACTGATTCTGAGATTCCGTCAAGGCAGGAGCTTCAGCAAAAGGAAATTTTAAATTCAAATTCAAATGCTCAGACTTTTCTGGAAACGAGATCATCATCTTGTGCTAATATGCCTCCAACAACTCCGGCAGTTGTTAAGGAAGTGGTTGAAAATTTGCAAGAAGATAATTCAGAGTGGATTTTCCAATCTTCAAAAGGGAGGAATAAAATGGGTACTAAGCCTAGACGCTCTCCACGTCTATCTTCTTAATTCTTCTCTGCTTTATTTATCATTAGCTAATAAATGATCATTCTTAGTTGGAATGTTAGAGGCAATAAATCTAGGAGAAGGGCCCAACTAAAGCAGATTCTGATGCAGAATAAGTTTGACATAGTTGTCCTTGTCGAGACTAAAGTCAAGCCTTTTAATTCAGCCAAATTTAAACAAAATATTTGGCCTGAAGCCAATTTCATTCATTCACAAGACCCGAGAGGCCGAATTTGGATCCTTAGTGATCAGAAGAAATTCAATATTCATTTGATTGAAGAGACTGACCAGCTGGTTCATATCAATGTAATGGATATAGATGCTTCTTCTTCCTTCTTTCTTACTGCAGTCTATGCATCTAATTTACTGTCCCATAGAAGACTTCTCTAGAGGGATATCATTAATTTGTTAGCCACTGTCAATGGAACTCCCTGGATGGTCATTGGAGATTTTAACACCATTCGTTACCCATCTGAAAAAATTGGGGGCAATCTTGTCCCAAATGCAATTCTGGAAGAATTTAAGAGTATGATCTTATCTGCAAATCTACAGGATATCAAAATGACTGGAAACAGTTTCTCATGGAGCAATCATTCAAATCCTCCTAAGAAGATTGTGGCAAGGTTGGATAGATGTCTTGTTAACGACCAATGGTTTAACACTTTACCTGAATCATATGCAGAATTGACTACGGAGTACTTTTCTGACCATTCTCAGTTGAGAGTATTTTCTGACAAGGAAATTAAGACAGGAAAGAAGCCCTTCAAATTTTTCAATATGTGGCTCAAACATCCACAATTTAGCAATGTAGTGCAGGAAGTATGGAATGAGGAAGTCATTGGGACTCCCCAATTCATTCTATGGGAGAAGCTCAGAAAATTGAAACAAGCTCTTAAAGTATGGAATATCAACTACTTTGGGAATGTCCAACTAAATATTCAGAACGCTAGCCGAGATTTGGAAATTGCTCAACATCAACTGAATTTGGATCCAATGAATAGCACTCTAATTACTAAGGAAAAACAATGCAGGGAAACTTACCTCAAAGCATTGCAAAATGAGGAGTCGTATGCAAAGCAGAAGTCCAGGCAGCATTGGCTAGCTTTGGGAAACTCCAACACAAAGTTCTTTTATGCTGCACTTAAAGGAAGGAAAGTAACAAACTGCATCAAAAAATGCAGACTCCAAGATGGAAATTATTCTGAAGATTTGGAAACAGTTAACAGGCATGCAGTGCAATTCTTTCACAATCTTATGAACCAACTATACCCCAGTGGTAATTGGCAATTTTCCCCTAAATACAAGCTCAATTCATCTGAAGCAATCTTTCTCAGCTCAGCTGTCACTGATGAAGAAATAAAGAGAGCAGTCTTCCAGGCACCTAAAAATAAAAGCCCAGGTCTGGATGGGTATTCAGCAGAGTTCTTTCAAGAAACTTGGTCCATCATTGGAGAGGATGTCTTAAATGCTGTAAAGCACTTCTTCACATCAAAAAGCATTCTCAAGCAGCTAAACTGCACTTTTATTTCTCTTATTCCTAAGAAGGAGGGAACAGATTCATTTGAATTTTACAGACCCATTTCCCTTTGCAATTTCATATGCAAAATAATTTCCAAGGTGATTGCAAACAAAATTCAGATGGTTCTTCCTAAATCATTAGTGAAAACCAATCAGCTGCCGCCCTGACCCAGTAAGGCCCATGACTGGGCGGCCAGGACGATGGCCGCCCAGCCCACTGGGTGGCCAAAGGAGGGGCCGCCCAGGCCAAGGGGACGCCTAGGCCTCTGGGGGCCAAGGGGTTGGCCGCCTAGCCTAGTCAGCCCCCGAGCCACCGTGTTCTGCGTTTTCTTGCCCCGAGGTGTCCGTATGCGATACGGATTCGTGGGAGGAGTGTCTGAGTGATTCTTCATGATTCCGGAGGTGCCGTGTTACCTCGAATGGCACACTCGTGTGTTGGGAGGGTCTGGGTGACCCTGCGTGCGTATTCTGGGTTTTCGTGTTATTCTTGAGTGAGTCCCCATGAGCCAATTGAGTGCGGAGGGCTTTCCCCGCACGGTATGGGATTTTTCTGTAGAGTGGTTTCCGCATGGGCCAAGCTTATGGCCTTGAATTGTGAGTTCAGTCAACCAACCTGGGACTGGAGGTTTTTCGTGTATCTCGTGGATGAGAGATCTACACGGCGGCTGGTGAAGCTACATTGGGAATTGTGTCACCGTGATTTCAGACCTAGAGATTGGGCCAGATCTACAATATTGTGTCGTTACGTGCAGCGGTCTTGACCCGAGTCTCGTGACTCAAGGACCGTTGAGTTCAGTAGGTCTAGTGAGCTGTCCAGAGTCTGCTGGCTTCGAGCCACCTTTACTCCACGTTACCAGCGATGGGTGCGTGCGTGATTTTTTGTGTCCACGTTCTGTGAGCCCCCACTAGTCGTAACCTTCTTATGGCATGTGTGTGTTGACCCACCTGGGAGTGGTGGAGCGGCTTACCCGAGAGAGATGATTTTACGCTGGTTACCGTAGGGCCCCTTGCCTTTGCAGTCTCAGTCTGGCTGGGGGAAAAACCAACTAGAGGACCTGACCTAGAGTAGATAGTCTGTGTGTGCATGCGTAGATGGGGGCAGAGGACACGCGCTGATGAGCGTGACCCCAGCTAGTCCATGTTCCGTGTTACTAGTACGATGTCTCACTCTCCGCCTGGGGCGTCGCAGCTAGACACCTGAGGCTGCGGACTAAGTCATCAGTGGATGCATCCGACCTTGCTTCTGGTGGGTGGTACTCCCGTCACGTGACGTGAGTTGTCGTGTCACGAGTTTTCGTTTCCCGTCTGCAAGATGGAGTTTCGTGTGTAGTTCCAAGCGTTCTCCCAGAATTGAGGTCTAGGGTTTCCAGTGAGCGTCACCGAGGGCTTCTCCCTAGACAGCGTAGAGTTCACGACGGTGAGGTCATGACCGTGTTTCCTGACCACGTGGTTTCGGTGGGCCCTTGTCTGAGAGGACAGGCCTCCACGACAGTGGCATCGTGTCATTTTCTTGGTAGCGTGACTAGGGCGGTCGTAGTCTGGTGGTTCGTGTCTGGTACAATAGGAGTAGTTGTAGTGTAGCACCCCGAAATTTTTAAAAGGATAGATATTAATATTTGTCGGGGGAGATTGATGTAATCCTGTGGTTTTGATGATGACAAACATTATGAATTATGTGCATAATGTCATATGTGTCTGTGTTGCCTTGATGCTGTGGTTTTGATGATGACACTATAATTCATTGATAGCATTTGATGGTTCTGGCATCATGGTGCTTATAATGATTATTGCGTTGTGACCATGTGGCTTTCCTATGGTCTTGAAGATCAGATCTGTGTTTATGTTTGCATTGTGTTGCATTGGGTCTACATTTGCACTTGCTTTGATGTTACATTTGCCTTGATGCATGATGCATATTAAGTTACTGTGATAAGATGTGATTCTTCACGTTGATGCATCCTGTGCATTCATGCATCCTGTGTTTTCACTTAAAGTCTAGTCAAAGTAGGTTTGTCATCGGTCAATACATATAAGATCATTATGCCATGCAGATTCATAACATTCTGTCATATAGGTCAATGACACATTTTGTCATACAGGTAGCATGCACATTCATTTTACCATACAGGCTGCAGTGCACATTCATATCTCATGAAGAATCATTTCATCAAATAGGTTGCATATAGGTTACATGCATATTCATAGTCTAAGCACATGTTGAGGTCTACCTGTGTTACTATTATAGTCTGTGCACATTCATACTTTATGCACGAAGGTCGATGCACTTTTTATTTCGAGTAATATAAAGTCGATGCAGGCTTTTCCTCATGCATATTCAAGATCAGAGTACATCCACCTTGATCTCACTAAGGTCGACACTAGTTACTATTCATGCATATTCAAGGTCGGAGTACATCCGCCTTGATCTCACTAAGGTTGACACTAGTTACTGTTCATGCATATTCAAGGTCGGAGCACATCCGCCTTGATCTCACTAAGGTCAACGCTAGTTACTGTTCATCCATATTCAAGGTCGGAGCACATCCCCCTTGATCTCACTAAGGTCGACGCTTGTTACTGTTCATGCATATCCAAGGTCGAAGCACATTCTGCTTTGCGCATAATAAGGTCGATGCACATTTTTAGGTCTAGGCTCATTCAAGTCTATGCATGTACAAGGTCGATGCATGTTTTCTAAACTGCATACAAGGTCGATGCACATTTCTGTAGCAGTGCATACAAGGTCGATGCATGTTTTCTGCATTGTGCATGTTAAGGTCGAAGCACATTTTGCTTCGAGCATAATAAGGTCTATGCATATTCTGCAGTGTGCGTATTAAGGTCAAAGCATATTTTACTTCATGCATTTTAAGGTCGATGCACATTCTGATTGTGCATCCTAAAGTCAAAGCACATCTTGCTTCTGGCACACCAAGGCCGATGCACATTTCTTAATGTGCTTGGTAAGGTCTATGCACATAGGTCTACACATCTTCTAGGGCTTATACACATTGTGCCTTGTGCATATACAAGGTCTGCACACCTGTTTTGGTCCATACATTGTCTGGTGACTAAGGTCTATGCGATCGGGACTGGGAAGTCGTCCTTTGGATAGGCTTTGTTAAGGTCCCAGAAGTCAACGTAGATGCGGACTTGACCATTTTTCTTTTTGACTGGGACAATGTTAGCGAGCCAGATCAGGTAGATGCACGGTTCGATGAAGTCGACCTCTGCCATTTTATTGTCTTCGGTCGCAACTTGGAGCTCAAACTCGTGGTGCATACGTCACTGGGGCTGTTTGACTGGCATGGCTGAGGGAGATATAGCCAGATCATGCTCCGCTACAGAGGGATCTAACCCTGGCATCTCCTAGTATGTCAAGGCGAAGCAGTCTTTGTATTCGAGTAGGAATTGCTTGTAGTCCTGCCTCTCTACTTCGATGAGGAGAATGCTGAGGAATGTGGGCTGAGTGGCCTCGTCTCCGCCCAAGTTGACCTCGATGAGCTCATCGACAGTTGCCTGGCCGCCGTCCTCCAGCTCAGGAGGAGCAGGCTAAAAGTTGACGAAGTCTTCATCATCAACGGCGGCTTCGTACACCCATAGGTCTTCGAAGCCAGTGGTTGAGGCTACTGGAACTAGAAGTTCATCACTTCTGGGTCCGGACAAGGGTTGTCCCGGGCTGTCCACGTTGGACTGGCAGGTATCGACTAAAATTTCGGAGGCTTGGTCAGAGTTGTCTGCCGATGCCTATGATGCCACATGGTCTTCATTCTGGAGGCCTTCCTCAGAGGGAAGGTGTGGCGAGGTAGGCTATGGAACTGGTTGGGAGGCCACAGAGGTCTCCTCGGTCTCCAAGTCCTCGTGGATGGGCGAGGAAGTCTTGTCGAGTGCTGGAACTAGAGTACTAATCCTGGCTGGGAGTGAGATTAGAATCTCCTCTCCCTCATCTCCCGAGCTGTCAAACTTGGTGTTGACAACAACCAGGTCAGCGACTGGTTGGGTTGGTCCCATGATATGGACCACATGGTAGACACAGAAGTCCGGGTCTTGGTCATAGCTGAGACCTCTAGTGTCTTTTTGGGAAAATGGGGGTTCCCTCGGACTTGCAAGGGTGTCCAGAGATGCTGGAAATACCTTTGTTGTGCGGAGCTCTGCCACTGGGGAATGTGCTGCTTGAGGCATATCTCGTGGATACGAGGCGAGAGGCCACCCAGAATTTGGATGGCTTCGGGTGTACTGTCGGCTTGCCTGGACCAGCTGAAGTCATCCTTTGGTGGGGCCGACAGGTCCATGTCTCCTTTGTGAAAGATGATGGACTTGTCCCTTTTGGCCTTTTTCTTAGACAGGTGTTGTAGTCTGTAAGTGACGATGAATGTAGTGAGTTGCTCGACCTTATGCTCATCTGGGGTACACACGAGCTGAATGCAATTTGGAGGCAGGCATATACTCTTGTCGATCGCTCAACTAATAAAGTTAGCCTCGAAATCGACTTTACGCCTCTCAGGGCGGTCTGTGGTTGACTTGGTTCTAAGACACAGCCAGCGAAGATGCATGGACTTTCAACATGCACGGACTTAACATGAAGGCGTGCAACACGCACGAGCTTTATATGAGAGATGCAAAATGAAACGTGCACGGACTTGGCTTGTATGCATGCAACAAGCACGGACTTTACCAAAGTATGCAAGGACTTGTGTTATCAACAGCCAAGCTAAAACATGCATGGACTCATGAGACATAGAGACAAAGTGAGACAGCTCAAGGCACTGTGATTAACTTAAAGTGCATGACATCATCAAAACCATAGGGATGCAACACAATAGACCGTGGGCAGCGACACGATTTAAGGAAAGACCGTGTAAGTTGAGCTTGGGGGGAGAATGACACGGTCATCTGGGGACCGTGGGCTTATCAGACGGCCAGTAAGGAGCCATTACAAGGGTAGACGTAGGAAAGTGGCACGGTCTTCAAAGGATCATCCATTAAGCATAGTGGTCAATGGGTGGCCGTGGACCTCTAAAAGGGGTTTATTGGAATGGTTGGAAGCCAACCATTGAATGAGCAAATGGCCGATATGTGACCGTTCATTTTATTGAACTGCAATTTTCTTTCTTTTGCCCTTCATTTATTTATTTATTGAAATGCATGTTTCTATTATGAAATGTATGACTAATGCAATTGTCCTAAATGTAGCAGGGGAAGTGTAGGACTCAGATCTCCTTGCTGTAGGCATGAGCAGTGTACCTCCCACTGTCGGAATTTCAGTGGGAGAGGCTTGCGGCAAATGGCTTCACCGAGTTCCTGAGTGTGGAGGTGACCTGACTGGACATGCCGCTCCTCTACGCTCTGCACGACCGCTGGGATCCGAGCGGCAGCATCCACGGCACCCACAGCTCGTACCGTGGCTACTTCACTAGCTCCTTCGGTCGTCGAAGGAATGAGGATGAGGAGCGACACCGTCGTCACCTGGAGGACACTAGCTCTGTGATGGCTCCGCCATCAAATAGACATAAGGGGGCAGGGGACAGTGATAGGCCAGAGGGATAGGCCTGATGTAGCCAGATAGGACTTTTGTACGTGGATGATATGATTATGATATGTTATGACATGTCTTTTTTTGGTTTTGATTTTTTTTTGCAAATGAATGTGTGTGTGACTACATGTGCGGATGAATGCTACCTAACCAACAATGGATCATAGAGGGACACGGGAGAGTGAGGGAGAGAGAGACGGAACAAAACTTGAATGGAGTGATGCAAAAGGAAGAAAATTAATGTGGCAAAAAACTAGACGGTTACCAAAACGACCGCTCCGTGATCAACACGGTCTCTTGATGGACCGCTGACATCCGCTTGGCTAGGCCCCAAGGAAGCAAATGAACGGATCTAGATGATCCATTCAAAGAAGAAGAATGGTCCTATTCTGACCGTGGGGATTATAGAACGGCTTCTCCGCGCCGCGCGCTGGCGAAAGCGAGCGGCAGCGGCCGCCATTGGTCCGGTGCGAATACCTAAATGAAGCACAAACTTAGGGAAATAAACCAAAGACCTAGGGACATGACTCAAATAATACATCAAAATGACTCAATAAAATATAAAAGATACATGATATGACTCATAGCAATGTAAGATCATGAGGGCACATGTTGACGATCCATCCGGGCCTCAAAATGTGGAGGGGGGTAAGTGATGTCCCCATCAAAGACTCTCTATCTCCCCTAACGGTCGTGTGATAGACCGCAAGGCACCATAAACAGTCGAATGATAGACCGCATGGCTCAATGGTCCAGCAAGAGATAAGAACAATGGGAGAAGAAGTCATGATAAGGACTCTCTACATGACAAACTGTCTAAGAATGGATCGCCAGAGCACGCCTAACGATCGTACGATAGATCGCATGGGCTGATAGTCCAATAAAGATAAGAAAGTCATTGAAATAGGACTCTGCCACCTCTAAATGGTCTAGAATTAGACCGCCAACCATGGCTAACGGCCGTGATATAGACCGCTAGGGGCAAGGACATGGCAAAATGGAAAAAGCCCACTAAGCTCCGAGCAACGGAAAACACAAGGAGCGAGACCCAACCCGAGAGAGTGACCTATAAAATAAGTCCCAGAACTGACTGACATGGCCCAATAAGCGGTGAACAACTCAGGACATCATAAAGATGAGTAAGGAGATGACCCACTCATTGGTCATATAACGAGTGTCAACACCTGAGTCCAGGCTTTGGGGAAGAACCAGCTAGATCTGACCTAGGGCGTATGATCAGTGTGTGCACAAGTGGCTGGGGGCGTTGGACCTACACTGACGAGCGCGACCCCAGCTAATCCTTGTTCTGTGTTCTTGGTTACTATTATGGTGTCTCAGTCTCTGCCTGGGGCGTCGTAGGAAGACACCTGAGGCTACGGATTAAGTCGTCAATGGATGCATCTAGCCTTGCTTCTAGTGGGTAGGTACTCTCATCACGTGACGTGAGCTTGTCGTGACTCGAGTTTTCGTTTCCCATCTGCGAGACGTGATTTTACATGTAGTTTTCGGGTGTTTTCCCGAAATCAGGGTCTGGGATTTCCGATGAGTGTCACCGAGGGCTTTCCCATTGACGACGTAGAGTACACGACGGTGAGGTCGTGATCATGTTTCTAGACCGCGTGGCCTCGGTGTGGGCCTTCGTGTGTGAGCATGGGCCTCCACGATAGGGGTGTCGTGACATTTTCCAAGTAGCGTGACTAGGGTGGTTCGGGTTCTAGTAGTCCCCCGACTATGGGATCAGGGTGTTTGGTTCTGTTTTGTAGGAGTAGTGGTAGAGTTGTGGTTTAGTCAGCTGCCGTGTTTTGGGAATTCATCTATTGCTGTGTTTCTCGCCGTTATTGTTGTAGCTACTCCTGTTGTTGTTATGTTCTTGCTATTGCTGCTTTCCGT
Organism: Amorphophallus titanum; assembly: GCA_024336825.1. Lineage (NCBI taxonomy): Eukaryota > Viridiplantae > Streptophyta > Magnoliopsida > Alismatales > Araceae > Amorphophallus > Amorphophallus titanum. Next base: position 250,878 of record JANBPO010004017.1, read on the forward strand.
ACCGTCATTATTTTCGGTTGGGATTCTGCGGGACCCTTACTAAGCCAATGGGGAGAGAGAGAGGGATCATCGTAGAAGGCTGAAGAGCCGCGTAGATCCTCCAGACGAGTGCTCGCTGCTCCCAGTGCTCACTTGGTGAGTGCCCACTAGACGGTAAGGTCGCTAGAGGGAACTTCTCCTCGAGTGTGGACTGTCGTCCCCTCCTTCTCTTCGGGTAGCAGGGCTAGTAGCTCTATCCTCTTGCGTAGTAGTTTGGCAGAATGATCCACCATGTCCTCTTCTCTGGAGATGTGCCTTTTATAACGGATTGTCCTAGAGCAAGAGACCTATCCCTTAACAGGGAAGGGCGTCATTAGTGGAGTAACACCTCCAAGAAGTTGACAGGAGTTTCCCATTGGAGGGTGATGTATTCGGCATCGGCTGGTCATTGGGTGAGTCTCATGACGCTCGTGGGTCGTGCTTGCCCGTTTATGGAGTCAAGGCCGACGTCATGGCGACGGAAAGAGTAATGGCCGGTCGTTGGAGGATTTTTCGGCGATCGCCATGCCTGGGCCATAGCCCTTCACCATGTTGTCGACGCTAAGTGGTAGTGGGCCACTCCCTAATGGCTTGCGGCCGTTGGGCGCCTCATGGGCGTGCTGCGGACTCAAACCCAGATTGGGCTTGTTGTTAACAGGCCGGTCATGGGCCAGGCCAAATTTACTCTCCTCACCGGCCTCCCTACTCTCAGTTGCCGAGCAGTTTTGTAGGGAGCTGAGAGTCGATCACAAGAGGGTCATTTTTGGGGGGGGGGGACTCGAGAGGGATCTCCTCGCCTCACAAGGACCAGTGGTCCCATCCGTGTGCTAGGCGCGCAAGGTGCCTCTAGTGGTGACTGGTGTCATCACTGTACTCTTGATGTAGGTCTTGTTCGTCTGGGGGCGCAGGCTCCGAACAGGCGATTGGTTGTGGCAACCGTACCGTGACAGAGACGGGTGACTTTTCACCTGCCTCGCGATTCGGAGGCTTTGGCCTATCGTGGACGATTATAAAGGCGACTGAGGGATCCCCTTGATGATTCCCTTATTGTCCCATTGGTTGCCCTGCTCGTAGAAAGGTAATTCTTCCTTTACCTGGTGAGGATCCCGTTCCTTTGCCTGTACTTCTTTGTCTCCTGTAACCATGCCACCCCGTAGGGGAGCTCGCCATGTCAGTCCTACATCTTCTATTGAGGAAGTATATCCTGGCCGTGTTGGTGCCCCGAGCACGTCGGTCGCGAGCACTAGCCGCCCCCGTTCGCCACCGTTGATAACGTATAAGGTGGTTCATGGACTGCGGGAAGCTTTCCAGATCCCTCCAGAGTTTGACATCGTCTTCTCGGCCGTGGATGATGATATGCTGAGTCTGCCTCCAGGTGGGCGCAGAGTCTTCATAGCTTCTTTCTAGGTGGGATTCTATCTTCCAATTTATCCTTTCATCGATTCAGTCCTTCACCACTACGGCCGGCATCCAGGGGATCTCTCCCCTAATTCCTCCCCCTCTCATCTACCCCGTTTCCCACCTATCATCTTCCACCTACAGTTCCCTGTTCGCTGGTAGCAGAAGAGGTCCCAGTTGCAGGCCCTCCCTTGTCGTCCCTGCAAGGAGTTTGGTGGTAAGCCCTACACCTTTGGAAAGGTCATTCAGAGAGCTTTCTAGGAGAGGTGGTTTCGCCTCCATCCGAGCTCCGAGCTGCCGGGTAGAGCCATTCTTCACCGACTGTGCAGGATAGGTCTGGCCAGCGACCTGTGTGACTTTCAAAAGCTCCTCCGGCTTCATCCCCCAACTTATGGTCAAGCCCATTGGAGAATCCTTAATAGGGTCTTCCAGCTTTCAGCCAAAAGTGGTCCCAACCCATTTGGTGTTCCCAGTCGAGAGCACCGGCGTCGGCAACCCAAGCCTATCCTGCAGTCCAAGTCACCAGCGGCCAGAATAAGTAGTCTACCACAGGGAGCACCTTGATCTCTGACATCATCATCTGCCCTATAAATTTAAAATAGTTAATCTGAGGTCAGTTAGCTTTCAGTCAAGCTTGGTCTCACCTCATTCTAATCTTCCCACTGGGATTTACGCCCCCGACAAGCCTCCCCTGTCCGGCCTGCATCCTGGACAGCGTGACTTCACAAGAATCAATGGTGCCAACGTATCCCACCTCAAAACGAGGTCATTCCATCTCTGGAGAATCCCTAAGACGTCCCTCTTGGTGACAACTCTGGCCCCGCCTCATTCTGGGCACAAATTACACAGCTGAAGCCTCCATCAAATCAAGCCCAGATTTTCATCCTAGGACTAGCACGACCCTGCTAGAGTCCAGAGGCTGCCATCGAGTCGTCTGGGTGAATTGGGAGGAGATATTTGCCCGGGATATACTAGAGTATACTATATTTCAACCAGAGTTGCTCCCGTCTCGATCCGTCACACCAGCTAGGAGTATGGCCCCGAACAACGACTTTCTGGTCTGCAGCAGTGATGCTCGGCGCAGCCTCACAGAATCTAGCACCCTCGGTGCATCAGAGCTCAGAACGAGACGATTCTTCCTCCTGGAGTGAGCCAGGGCATCCAGCTATCCAACGCATCCAGTCCCGCCACCGTCGGATGTCCCAAGATGGAGTTACATTCTCAGAGAAGCTGCTGGTTATAGAAGACAGAAACAGCAACCTGAAGGTGACGTTAGGAGTCAGTCGGCTCCCGACCACCACCGATCCCCACCCAACCTAGCCGGTTGACCGCCTCTCCCTGTGTGGAGGTGTATTTTGGTTGTAAAGCATTCCCCACCCCTAGTCCACCCCCCTTGCATGGTGTGTAGTGATTGTAAGTTAAATTTTCAGGTTGAAGCTTCATCGACGCGATGAGCAGGTGCGTACCCTCTCCTCCTCGCTCACCCACGTCTCCGACCGGAGTCGGTTTCTTCAAACCGGCTAGGTAAGCTCTCGGCCCTTGCTCCCATTTGTGCTTGTTAGTACTGTCAACCAGTTTCTAGATCTGACCACCTATTAGTATAAAACTCATAACAATTCGTAGGGACCTCCAATCCTTCACAAAAAATATGTTCATTTTCCTTGTTCAAATCCCTACAACTTTGATGAAGAGCTCAGAAGCTAAATCGGACGTCTTTCTGGCGGTCAATGGAAGTTCTCAGACAAGTTCTCTGCAGATCTGAGAATTTGGGTACTGTACAATAGCAGCTTCAAAATTCGATAAAGATCAGATCCGTGCAGATCTAGCAGATCCCTCTAGGTCTAGATCGGAGGACTTCAATAGAGCTTTCCAATGATAGCTCATGCGTCCCGATCCGACATTGGGATTGATCGCAGCGGCTGTTCTCGCCGGAGCGCGCGTCTGAAAACAGCAACTAAACTCCGAAGGCAGCAACTCCAAAACGTGGGAAACAGAGCTGATTGACCTCCGACCGGCTTTCTCGGCCGACCACCATCTAGGGAGGCGCGCCACTAGGGGTCCCCATCACAGCGGGCCCCACCTCACTAGAGCTGGAGGACAGAGCTGACCGTGGGCCCCACGGACCTGTAGATCGTGCCATCCAAACAGCACAAACACGGCTTTCGGCATCGACAGAGGCGACATCTGGATGCTGCCCATCAACCCAATTAGCGTGATTCCCGGAACCCACATGTGACCTATTACCTCCCTGGGTGGAGTGGGTCAAATTGATTGTACTGCTGTAGAAATTGTTTAACCGGGAGTCCGTAATTGGCCGGGGTTATCTTCCCCACGCTGGGAGCGTAGAGGTAATGGTCTAAACTCCTTGGTGTTCATTTGCTAGTCTAGCATACGGTCGTATGCCGCTGCGGGAGTGTAGGATACTAGCTCGTGTGCTCATGTCACCGTTGTAAGTGTGAGAGTGACCCGTCCTATGACTCGATCCAAGTCCGGAAGTTGAGTCGACTACCCTTGAACTCTGCCAGTTCCTCAACTGTGCATAATCCGCGTTTCCATCGCTAAAGGGACGACGAGTGAGCTTGCATTCTGTTAGCGACGTATAGCCCTAGGATCTCTTAGTGTTGGGCCTCAAGCCCCTCATATCGGCGCGTTGCTGGTCATGTCCGCATGTAGAGTCTGAGGTCCGCATCATGTAGAGTCGGTCTCCCGCGTCCGTCCCGCATCAAAGTGGGATTAAAATCTCCTCTCCCTCATCTCTCGAGCTGTCAAACTTGGTGTTGGCAACAACTGGGTCCACAATTGGCTGTATTGGTCCCACGACGTGGACCACATGATGCGGGACGACAATGAGACTCGAGGTGTGGATGCATTCCTTGGACTTTGATGCGACTGAAACGTCCGTCGTTAAAACCTACGGCCATCAATCAAAATTAAATACCGAACTCGCAACATAATGCAAATTAACTGTAATACATTGGTGAGCACGGGTCGAATCCATAGAGAGGCATGTTGAGTTTGAAAACCCGATTATGGCTCGTGTTGCGGCTCTTGGCGTGGTGTGTTACAGTTTGAGTAATTGTAGTGGTGGTGCATCGAGGGATGCTGTGATCGTGGTCTGACGTGACACTCGTCGAGTGTGTCAGGGGCGCTGACCTAATGGAAACAACTATTTTCTCGATGTTGGAAGGTGTTGTTCCCAGCGTGCGCGAGGGTTAAGGTCAGGTCGAGCGTGGAGTTTTTCCATTGGTCGGAGGTGTGTTGGGTTCCTCCTTTGATTGGAGAGATTGTGTTTGGCCAAGATTCGATGTCTTGCATTATGTGTCCGGATTGGCTGGCCTTTGTGTGCCATGAAGTCCGTGCGAGACGTGTTCCCTATCTTGGCAAGGTGGTTGCCTGTGAGAAGTTATGCCCGTTCCCTTATTGTGTAAGGGGGTGTTGGCCTTATTCCGAAAGGACGAGTGCCAGTCGGGCGGTGTTCATGAGAATTTGTGGTTGGTGTTGTGATCCCCGATGTGTCGAGGATCGAAGCCTACAGAGTGCCGAGGATTGACGGGATGGCGGATCCCGAGTTGGCGTTGTGATGACTGTGCGCGTAGGTCCGAGTGCATAGTGGAAGCGTGGTAGGCCCGTAACCCACAGGTCCAAGATCATAGCGTTGGTTGCTACGGGTAAATTTTCGAGGATGAGAAGAGCATTGGAGGATTGGTTCCTCGGTAAGCGTTGTCTCTGACTATGTAAGACGTATTGTTGCTGTGCCGTTGCTGAAGATATTGTGGTTCACAGCACTGGCAGGGTGGAGAATTGGGAGAATATGTTGGCAAGCGTGCCGCATGAGCACCCTGTTTCTGTATTGGAGGTTGTGTTTGCAGATGAGATAGGTGATTTTTGGAGAAGTGATCTTTGGCAAGATTATGGGTCCCAGCTGGTTGCTGTGAGCGGCTAGTGGGTTGGCCGAGTGGTCGACCATGGTGAGATGCATATTGTCGGGGGACCCATTTTGCTTTGGTCGTGGCATGGTCGACTAGGTTGCCATAGTTTTGAATGGCACTTTCCTCCCCTAGAGATGTGTGCCATGGGTTGTAATAGGTTGTGTATCCCGTGGCTCTGTGGTAAGAGCAGAAGCCGAGGTTGGCAGGCGTCCCTTTAGAGTGATTGAGATGAGATGGCATTCGATCGGGTATCGGACGATGCCTGTGTGCGGAGGTCTTTTATGAGACATTTGGCATTGGAGGGTGATCCTTGGTCTGAGACCAGCATGGGATGGCTCCCCTGTAAGTCTGAGTCGAGTGAGGTAAAGACCGAAGACACCAGGGTCTTATCATGTGGTTTCGCCGTACTCTCCTGAGAGGGTAGAGTTGGCGTGAGGTTCGAGATCAGATACTGTGTCTAAGTGAGAGTCGGCTCGAGGTGCGGTGTTGGTCTGTGGAGAGTCAGCGGATGGCCTGTCATGATTTGGATCGTGCCTGCTGGGCCGGCAAAGGTTTTCTGAAAATAGAAGGCTGACTTTCCGGGTGGCATGAAATAGACTCGCTTGAGATGGCAGTCAACCACAGCACCATAAAGTTCCAGCCAATCCACACCCAGAATTGCGTCGTAGTCGGCCAACTGTAATGTGTAAAACCTCGCTGGCAATTTTCGATCACTGACCATAACCAGAGAATTTTTCAGGCACAGAGGAGTGGACATGTAATCGCCAGACGACAACTCCACAAGTATTTCACAGGAAAATTCATTCACCAGCCTTTCGATACGAGCAATAAAATCCTCAGAGACAAAGGAATGGGTCACACCCGAATCGAAAAGAACACGCGCTAAGCGATTATAAATCGAAATCGTACCTTCGATCAGATTTGACGCCAACACCTCCGCACGAGTGATGTGAGTAACTCTGGCTCTCGGCGGACGACTAGCTACAGACGACTGCTGGGAAGGAGCAGGAACTGGTAGGTGAAACGGTTGAGGTTGAGGTGACGAAGGAAGACGAAACTGAGGCTGCTGCAGCTGAGAAGTCTGTGAGAAATGCACCGTCTGCGGCCTCAACGGATAATTTCGGGAGATGTGCCCTAGCTGATCGCAGCGATAGCAGACAACCAGCAGAGGACACGGCATGCCCGGATGACTACCACTACACTTAGAACACAACCTCAGCTGAGAAGCAAAAAAATCCTGACGCGGTCGAACTGAGGAACCGGACTACTGACTCGGATCAGAAAACTCTGACTGATCGTACCTCTTCTTCCTGGATTTCTTAAATTGGAATCCCTTGCTCTGAGATTGTGGGAAGGAAGCACCATCGGCAGCAGAGAAAGTGGGAGAAGCTCCTGGAACAGACGACTGGTGGAGCGTCTGATGTTGCACGGCCGACTGAACCATCCCAGTCTGGGGAAGTCCTCGAGTCCTCGCCAACTCTAACTCTAGCGCGACAGTGGCTTGATATGCAGAATCCAACTCAGCTACACGGGTAGCGAATAATGGCAGGCTCAGCTCTGCTCTTAGTCCGCGCAGAAACTGCAGAGTCCTTACGGTCTCATCGGCAAAGATGTGGGGTGCATACCGGCCCAACTCTATGAACTTGCCTTGATATTGTAGCACTGACATCTCGCCCTGCGTCAGCTCCAGAAACTAATACATCTTGGCTAACTTCAGGCAGGTTGGAGTGTAGACACGTTCAAATGCAGCAACGAACTTCGTCCATGTGATCTGTCGAAGCGGACGGGAACGGAAGGCAACCTCCCATTCCGTGGTCCACCACGTACGTGCAGTACCTTGAAGCTGATAAGAAGCCAGCATAACCCTTTCGTCCTCGGCGCACTCCATGCATTGGAAGACGCGTTCAGTGGCATCCAACCACTCCCTCGCTGCCTCGGGATCCGATTGACCCTCGAATGTCAGTGGATGGAACAACAGAAATTCTTTCAGTGCTCGTCCACGACCACCGGGTAACTCCGTGGAACCGTGTCGAATGTAGGGACTGGCGACCACTTACTGTTAGTCTGCTTGATTCTCCCCTACCACGTATTTGTACATGGTGTAATAGGCCAGGTTTTACCCATTTTGGGGGCATTGAAGTGGAGAACTGGGCTTGAGGATAGTGTGACTGGATTTTGGGGACTGGGTACTGGAAAGAGACCAAGTGCTGGGGGCTAGTCTCTAGGAGAGAAAAGCCCTTGTTGTATGGGGTTAGCATAGGTTTGCCAGGATGTGGCAGCCTACAAGGTCAAATCTGAGGGTTGGTTCTGGGATGCGTCAGTTATAGGCTGACGTATGGGGTGTTGGTTGTCTTCATGTTGTTAGCCAGAAATGTGGCTCATGTCTAGCTAAGAAGCTGAGGCTGTGGTGGTCAAATGACCCTGAGAAATGTGATGGCCAAGGGCTAGAACTGGGGCCTAGGACTGGCTAACTAACTCATGAAGGGATCGTAGCCGAAATGTAGGAGCTGGATATTGGTGCTAAGTTTGGGTGATTAGCTCACAGATGTGTGATGGCTGGATCGTTGGACTGGCGACTGGCACTGGGATTGAGTGGCTGGCCTACGAAGGTGTTTTAGCCATGATACTGGAAATGGGGACTGGCACTTGAACTGGGTGGCTGGCCTGTGACGGCACTGAAGCCATGCTGCTAGGACTGGAAACTGGTACTGGAATTGGGTGGCTGGCCTGTGAAGACGTTGAAGCCACGATGCTGGAACTGGAGACTGGTACTGGAATTGGGTGGCTGGCCTGTGAAGGCGCTAAAGCCATGATGCTGGGACTGGAAACTAGTACTGGAATTGGGTGGCTAGCATGTGAAGGCGTTGAAGCCATGATGCTGGGACTGGAGACTGATGCTGGAACTAGGTGGCTGGCCTGTGAAGGCATTGAAGCCACGATGCTAGATCTAGAGACTGGTACAGGGGTGGCTGGCCTGTGAAGGCGCTGAAGCCATGATGCTGGGACTGGAAACTGGTACTGGAATTGGGTGGCTGGCCGGTGAAGGTGTTGAAGCCATGATGCTGGGACTGGAGATTGATGCTGGAACTAGGTGGCTGGCCTGTGAAGGCATTGAAGCCACGATGCTAGATCTGGAGACTGGTACAGGCATTGGGTGGCTAGCCTGTGAAGGTGTTGAAGCCACGATGTTGGGACTGAAGACTGGTACTGGAACTGGGTGGCTGGCCTGTGAAGGCATTAAAGTCACGATGCTGGGACTGGAGACTGGTACTGGAACAGGGTCTCATCTGGCCCTTGAGGATATAGTGGTTGCCCTCATTGCGGAGTGATCTGGAGATAGCCGTCGACAGGATGTTGGGATCGATGGCCCCTTGTCACGCCCCGAGCGCGGAAGATAACTCGGAAGTGGCATGACGGTGTCTATAACGATCAAGTCAATCAGAGCATAGTGCGTTCAACACATATTGACAGAGTGCGTAATATCACCATCGCACCACCCAAAACCAAACCTTAAGTCGGCCCCCCCTCTGCAACCCACGACCTCCCAGCCCCCATCAGCCCCTTCCCCACTGCCATCCACGCACCCCCATCACCTAGACGCGTCCACAGCAACACCACGAGCCTACGTCGTTGCCCTCAGCCTCGGCTTTGAAGAAACCTCTACTCTACTGCCTGCAGATCTAGGAGAGAATCTGAGGCTCGACTTGAAGAGGCTACACCAACGTCCACAGTGTGAATCAGCACAAACCCCCTTCTGTGGGTTTGTTTTCTCCAAGTCCTCTTCGCTCCAAAGGTGGTTTTGCATCATTTTGACGTCGGCACAGATCGCGGCACCCATTCTCGTGCGACTGTGCAGAGCCCACATGAACCAGTCCACCCAGGATGAGCAGCGGACTAGCAGAGCGCCCCATGCCTTCCCTATCGATCTTCTGGTCAAGCCCTTCTTTGGAGGCGTACCTCTCGACATCCTGAAACCAACCCTAGTGATTTCGTCATGTTCTGATCTCTGTGCTGGGCGTACCACCCTGAGAAATCTACCCCTACCTGTCTACTCGCCCAGAAAATAGAGGCTCACCACAGAAGTGACTACGACCAGCTCCATGCTTCGATGACCTCAAATTTTAATGATACGTATAACTCCCAGTTCTCCATCCAACCACGCTGGTCCCAGCTCGTTCAGAGGTCTACAGTGAGAGTTCCACTGCCCGCACTGCAACTGCGCCAACCTGTCCTGCAAGGCAGATCTGCGTAGGTTGACTTGTCTGCTCCGCCCTGCCTACCAGTGACCTCGAGTCCTCACCAGACTTTGTAGAGCACTGCTACCCTTCTCCAGTGACGTTTCGGCAAAAGTGGCACCATGTTTGGAGTCCCGTGTGCGGCGCACCAGCCCCAGCTTTTCAGTTCTATCCCGCCAGACAGTGCGGGGTGATTTGCTTGAGCCTTCCCACCCCCGTGTTCCCCCCTCCTGTGTGACGGTAGTGCTGTATTGTGTGCCCATCCCCGAGTTCCCCCTCCCTGCGTGGAGGTTATTCTGTTTGCTTGTACTAGCAGGGTCGACCAGAAGCTCCACCGACACAGCGTGTTTGCTGGGTGCACACGCTCCCCGGCTCGCCCTCGTCTCCAATCGGTGCCAGTCTCTTCAGACTCGACAAGGTATAGATCTGGCCCTTGCTCCTTGGCATTACTTTCTTAGTATCTTTTCACGCTCATGCCGAAGGTGAGGAGAGCTCGTTCCAAATTTCTCGAACATTGAGTGTTGACCGTTGCTGTGTGAGAGAGCGTCGTCATTCCCGCCCTCGGGCATTGGCTCTACCTCGGCTGAGTCGGGTGACCTTTAGACCTTAGGTCTGTCCTCCCCCATATAACTCTTAGCTGCTCTGACCATGTAGACTGCCCGTGGGTCACCATCTACCCCTCCATTGTCGGGTCACCCCCGAATCTGAGTGTCCCCACTATCACCCCCTTCCACCACTATACCCTGTCCAGTTCACAGGCAGTAGCAAAGGCCCGAGTTGTAGATCCTGTCCCAAAGTCATTCTGCATCATCTGAAGGCGTACCATATATCAACGGAAAGCTCGTCGAGAAGCATTCGCATCTGTGGTTGTCTCGCCAGCATCCGACATCCCTGCTACCCGGAGGACTCGTTCTCCCCCAACTACGCAGATCTGTCCTGGCCAATGACTTAAGGTGACTTCCTGGAGCTCCCACGGCCACATCCCATGGGTTCTGGAGGTTCCGCTCAGCTGAGAGTTTCTACTACCAGTCTACGTCCATCAGCAAAAAGTGGCGTCCCGTTCGGCATCCGGAGGAGTGTTTTCTGAATTTTTTTCCCCAGGTGCGCAGAATAGGCCACTCAGGACCTGAACTAACAGCCCTTCACTCAACGAGCTCCCTCTCTCTACCCCGAACTCGTCTGGTGTTCTTCCTAGTTGCTGCTCGAAGAAGACTCATCCACAGTCGTCCTCGACTTGGTCCCACCACGATTGGACTTAGGGAGAGGCCTTGGAAGCTACAACAAACTGCTACTACACCCTGGGATCAGCCTGAGCCAGAGTGTAGACAGCCTGTTCCAGGAGCCGGTGGTGAAGACGGGTCCATCCACGAAAATTCTCCAGCGTTCCACGGTCTGTCAGCGATGATTCGGCACTAGTTTCGGCGATTTCTGAGCTCGGGGGAGTGCACAGCGGCGACTACATCGACTCATTATCCTGTAGTCCTAGACCAGGATAGAACTGGAGGAGTGCCCTTCCGGCCCCAACTTAGCTCATCTCCCCTCCCCACCTGGCCGGCTTAGCGCCCCTCCCTGTCCGGAGGTAGTTTTGATGTAATCCTTAAGTTTCCTACCCCTTGTCCAACCCTCCTGCATGAGGTGTAGTACATGTAACAACAGGTCACCTTCCAAAGCTACATCGACGCGGCGTGCGGGTGCATACCCACATCTCCACGCTGATCAGGTGAGCTTCTGGCCCCCTCTCCTTGATGTCTTAACTCTGCTTAGCTTAGTATTGTTTCTAAGTTGCATCGTCGGCGGTGAGGAGAGTGCTCGTTCCAACTATCCATCAAATTGTGCGACCACCGCGGAGTGAGTTGAGAGAGCAACCCTACAACCCATGCCCTCGGCGTGTTGGCCACCCATGAAATTAGGCATCCCGGACCCTTAGGGGTTCAGCCTTAAGCTAGCCAAACCCTGGAACAGTGAGGTCCCACTTCAGACCCTCATCCCCCATCGCCGGTCCACCTACGGACCCGGGTGTGCGCTACGATAGTGAGTCCGCTAGAGTGGGTCCGCCGACTCGGTTGTTTGCTTGCAATTTAGGTCCAAGGAGTGGTTTCACATCAAATTGGTATCAGAGCAAGTTTTAGACTTGTCTCTATGAGTCTAGTCCTAGGGCATTGGCATTTGGGTCTATCAGAAATGTATTCAGGAAGGTCCTTTGAATTTCAACCTGCAAGATAAAATGTCATCATGTTAACGTGTTTATCATCAAAAAGTCATTAAACATAAAACACACAATATATTAGAATCATCAAAATCATTGTCAAAGACAACGAGGGGGCGCATAGAACCCAACAAACCTCCCTTCCTTCACTGCCAACACAGGGAACCTGTAAGTTACTTCGAGCAACTCATGAACCAGAGGATCATTCCTCTCTTCCTCCAAACACAATGGAGGGAAATCGGAGAACTTCTCCCTTCCTCTAAGTGAGCTTAGAGGGCAACAAAATTGTATAAACAGAATGAACAGAAGATTCGAAGTTGAAAAACAAAATAGAAAAATGATCTCTCAGAACTGACAGTAATATAGCTTCCGTAGAAGCAGAGTTTCAGTCACAGATGTAGGGCTCAAATCAGGCTCTCTCCTCTTCTTTCTGGACTCTTCTCTCTTTCTCAAATATGGAATTTCAGCAGTGGCGGAGGACTCGGATCTTCTTTCTCTTTCTCTTTTTCAATCAGCTCGATGCTTCTCTTCAGTCCCCTCCTCTTCTCCTGTACGACCAGTATCTATATATATAGAGGCTCTTGAAGAATGGGCGTGTGGAAACCACAGTTCCCGCCCAAAGAATCTGAAAACCAGCGCTCCTTTTGAGTCCACGTGTCGAGATGTGAGAGATTGATGTCCACGTGTCCAATCATTGGTTCTTGGATGCGTGTGCCTTCGATCACATGCCTCTTCCATTCTACTCTTCAAGTGTTTGATCATTGGCTTTATCTATCATGGCAGAGAACAAATATAACAGTTAGTGTTATGAAGTAGGAAAAGTAGATTTTGCACGAACCTTAAAGAATATATGAAGCAATGTGCACGGACATCCTTCTGCCTAAAGCGAGTATGCACGGACTCGAATAGCATAATACTAATGTGCACAGACTCTATATCCAGACATGCACGAATGTTGAATGCACAAGAGAGTATATGCAGGAACTTAGCATCGCACACGAATGAAATGTGCACGGACCTTGTGTTACTAACACGAACCTTTGTATGTAGTAAGCGAAACGTGCACGGACCTTACAATTGCTAGCATATAGTTCTTCAAAGCATGCACGGACTGTGAAATGCACAGCCCTTATACGCACGGACCTTGGATTGCACTAACTTCGTGTGTGCATAGACAAGCAATAAGACATGCACGGACTATACGTGCTGTTGACATCGGAGATTGCACAGACTTATAAGACTCTGCACGAAGAAATGCACGGGCCTAGCCTCTCAAAGGCTGAGATGTGCATGGACTCAGAATTTGAGAAATGCATAGACCTAGGCCCTCAAAGGCTGAGATATGCATGGACTCAGATTTGAGAAGTGCACGGACCTTCTATTGCATGAGTGAGATGTGCACAGAGTTTAGTCATGCTTAAATAGACTTTGGAATTCCTGCTGTTCCATCCACCGACTTTCGAGGGTCAATCGGATCCCGAGACAGTGAGGGAGTGGTTGGATGCTACGGAGTGCGTCTTCCAATGCATGGAGTGCACCGAGGATGAACGTGTTATGTTGGCTTCGTTTTAGCTTCAAGGTACTGCACAGACGTGGTGGACCACGGAGTGGGAGGTTGCCTTCCATTCCCATCCGCTTCGACAGATCTCATGGGTTGAGTTTGTTGCTGTATTTGAGCATGTCTATACTCCAGCCTGCCTGAAGTTAGCCAAGATGTATCAATTTTTGGAGCAGACATAGGGCGAGATGTCAGTGCTACAATATCGCGATAAATTCATCGAGTTGGGCGGGTATGCACCCCACATCTTTATCGATGAGACTGTGAGGACTCAACAGTTTTTACGCGGATTGAAAGTAGAGATAAGCCTGCTGCTGTTCGCTACACATGTGACTGAGTTGGATTCCGCATATCAAGCCGCTGTCACGCTAGAGTTGGAGTTGGCGAGGACTCGAGGACTTTTCCAGACTGGGATGGTTCCGTCGGCCGTGCAGCATCAGCCGCCCCACCAGTCGTCTGTTCCCAGAGCTTCTCCTACCTTCTCTCTGGTCGATAGTGCTTCCTTCCAGCAATCTCAGGGCATAGGTTACCGATTTAAGAAGAAGAGGAGGAGGTTTGATCAGCTGGTATTTTCTGATCTGAGTCAGCAGTCCAATTTTTCAGTTTGGTCGCGTCCAGATTTTGTTACTTTTCAGCCGAGGTTTTGTTCCAGATGTGGTGGCAGTCATCCGGGTGTGCCATGCTCCTTGCCAGTTGTGTGTTATCATTGTGATCAATCGGGGCACGTCTCCTGAAACTGTCTGTTAAGGCAGCAGACGGTGCAGTTCTCTCAGACTTCCCAGTCGCGGCAGCCACAGTTTCGTCTTCCTCCGCCGCCTCAACCTCAACCATCTCAACCGTTTCAACCGCCTATTCCTATTCCTTCTCAGCAGTCATCTACCGCTACTCATCCGCCGAGAGCCAGAGTTACACATATTACTCGTGCAGAAGTGTTGGCATCTAACCTGATCGAAGGTACGATTTCAATTTATGATCGCACAGCGCATGTTCTTATCGATTCAGGTGCAATGCATTCTTTCATCTCCGAAGATTTTATTACGCGTATCGAAAAGTCAGTGAATGAAGTTTCCTGTGAGTTGCTCGTGGAGTTACCGTCTGGCGATTATATGTCTACTCCTCTGTGCTTGGAAAATTCTCCGGTTGTGGTTAGTGGTCGAAAACTGTCAGCGAGACTTTACGCATTACAGTTGGCCAACAATGATGCGATTCTTGGTATGGATTGGCTGGAACTTTATGGTGCTGATGCGGGACGGACACGAGAGCTGACTCTACGTGCATTGAACCTCAGACTCTAAGACGGACATGACCAGCAACACGTGGCTAGGAGTCACACTAGGTGCATGTTAATTGTATTCAACTTCTATTGGCTTGCATGGATGTATGGCATAGCAGGTTTTACGTTTTTTACAGGTTTTGTAAACGAACCCGTCGATTTCTATCGACCAGGGCATGGTTCGGTTTCAAACCGTACCCGTTCGTTGCCCAGATCACATGGCGGTCACACCAGTGACCGTTAGGTGTTTAACGCACCGCATTTGGCACGTTATGCCCACATAGCGGACCACCCCAGGTCCGTTATGCTCATGAACATCGTAGATAGGTGGTTAATATAACGCACCCTTCCCTGACCGTTATGGTCATGGGTTTTCTGTGAATTTTCCACATTCGGGTGGCTTTAACGGACCCCCATTGGACCGTCATTTGACCTTTGACCGATAGTTTGACCGTTGATCGTTGACCAGTAAGGCGGTTAGCATGGCGGTGTAGGGTAGATCCGTTATGGTCATATAACGCCCCAGATCAGGTGCGTTATATTGTGCATTAAATTGTGATTTTCTGTTGATTCTTGGTGTTCGGGTGACTTTAACGGACTCAGACCCATGCGTTATAGTCTCATAGCGCACCAGCCTGGGTGTGTTATGTCCTGTGATTTCTGATTTCAGCTCGGGTGAGTATAACGGGGCATGGGAGGCGCGTTATACTCAGCATAACGCCCCATGCTTGGCACGTTATACTCTGCGTTTCTGGTTGCACTGCATTATTCAATTGAGTATAATGCACAGGGATAGGTGCGTTATACTGTACATAATGCCCTAGTGGTGGTGTGTTATGGTCTACATGTCTGTGCGTCTATGTTCTTGTGTTCACCTGAGCATTCGGGTCAGTTTAATAGATGGAGGGAGGCGCATTATGTACTATATAACGCCCCTGCCCTAATCCGTTATGTGAGGTAACGGTCTCAGCTTGGTCCGTTATACCTTCTGGCATTCTAAAAAGAGCATGTTTAGTTCCTAATGCATTCGATAGTGCATATTCACCATGTTTAAGTTATTTTATAAAACTATGGCATTATTTTAGACCCTGATACAGTAGCTTTCTCTTTCCTTGTGATGGAGCCACTAGTCGTAGCCCTACGATCGGGAGTGTCATCCCACCCGGGAAAGGTGGAGGGGTGTTCCCCATTGACAATTCTTAAGCTAGTTACCGTGGGCCCCTGCTGTTATCGTTGCGTCCTACGGGAGGGGAAAACTAGCTAGAGGCCTGACTCTAGGCAGGAGTCAGTGTGTTTACACGTGGTCGGAGGCAGTAGGACTGACACTAACGAGTGTCACTCTGACTAGTTCTTGTTTTGGTACTATTTACGCCTCTCGTTGGTTGTGTTTAGCTGACCTGCGAGTTGCCTGAGACGCAGTGTAAGTCGTCAGCAGATGCGTCTGGTCTGTCTCTTCTAGTGTGTCTCTTCTCTTTCCTATCACCGGGTTGGTAGAGCTTTCTTCTATTGGTGGGGTTAGTTTTTGAGCGCTCCTCCACTAACCCCTCCGGCGCCACGTTGCCCCCGCCCCACTCCCCCACCGCCCTGATAAGCACCAGCTTCCCGACCAGCACGAGCGACGTCGACGCCGACACCACCGGCGGGGGGGTCCCCGCCGGCTCGTCTTCCTCTAAGCCCTCCTCCTCCTCCACCTCCTCCGGCCCCTTCTCCATAGCCGGCCTCCGGGAGATGCTCCCCGAGCCCCCCAACCTCTACGACTTCTCTGAGATCTGCGCCGCCACCAACAACTTCCTCGGCAAGCGCCTCTCCTCCTCCACCTCCAACTCTTGGCGCTGCAACCTCCGGGGGAAGGACGCCATCGTGTTCCAGCGCCGGTTCCGCGGCGAGCCCGCCGCGCTCCGCCGCCGCCTCGCCGCGTCCTCCAAGATCCACCACAACAGCATCGTCCGCCTCCTCGGCGCCGCCCTCGGCGGCGAATACATCTACCTCGCCTATGAGTACATCAACGGCGCCAGCCTCGCCGACTGCCTCAGGAACCCCATGAACCCCGCCTACACGCCCCTCGCCTCCTGGGTCGACCGAATGCAGGTGGCCACCGACCTGGCGCAGGGCCTCCAGTACATCCACCACTTCACCGCCACCGGCATGGCGGTGGCGCCGTCCTCGATGCCCGGCAAGTCGGACGGCCACAAGGGCGTCTCCCGCCGCCGCCCCGTCCACAACCGGATTAAGAGCTCCAGCGTCATGATCACGGAGCCCCTACACCGCGCCAAGACCTGCCACTTCGGCGCCGCGGAGTTGGCAGGGGAGATCCCTAGTTCTTCTGATTCCGAAGATGACCAGATGGAGGGGAAGAGCAGAGCCTGCAAGGACGACGCGATCCAGGAGATCGGTGAAAGCCCACCAGCCACCCCTCTTTCATCCAAGCTGCAGAGGTCCGGCAGCCGTAAGCTGAGGTTCGAGGGGACAAGGGGTTACATCGCGCCGGAGGTCCGCGACGGCGGGTCCCCGACCCAGAGATCCGACGTCTTCGCCTTCGGCGTGGTCCTCCTGGAGCTGCTGACGGGGGAGGAGCCCCTAAAGTACACGTACAACCGGGAGAGGAGGGAGTTCGAGAGGTTTTCCCTAATCGAGACGGCGAGGGGGGCGATGGTATGCGAGGAGGACGAGGGCGAAGCGGAGGTGGCCAGGGAGGTCGCGCTGGCGGAGGAGCGGCACCAGAGGCTGAGGCGGTGGATGGACCGGCGGCTGGGGGACTCGTTCCCGGTGGAGGTGGCGGAAAGGGCGGCGGGGTTGGCGCTGGAGTGCGTGCGGACGGAGGCCGCGCGGCGGCCGGACATGGTGAGGGTGGCTGGGAAGCTGTCCAGGCTACTCCTGCAGTCGAGGGCCTGGGCGGAGAAGGTCGGCGTTCCCGCCGACTTCACGGTGTCGATGGCCCCTTGGTGAGGAGGGGACACACACACACACACACACACACACACACACACAGTTAAGACACCTCCAGACATAGAGGGAGCAATCTTCCTCTAGAGTGGGCCAGTAGTAGCCCTGCCTAAGGATCTTCTTTGCTTGAGCCTGGCCGTTGACATGACCTCCACACTCACTAGAATGGGCTACTTTGGCTACCTTCCAAGCTTCATCATCATCCAAGCATCTCATGAGCATTCCATTAGTAACACGCCTGTAGAGTTCTCCTGCAATGATAGTGTACTTCGAGGCGGCTCCTCTTATTGCCTTACGCTGCTCGGCGTTTGCCCCTTCTGGGAACGATCCATCTCGGCAATACAACATGATCTCATGATACCAAGGCAATTCTTCTTCCTCCAGGATCTCTTCCAACTCCGTCAAAGACACTTCCTTCAATTCTTCCTTCTCAGCCCTCACCTCTACAGTTTTCTTAAGGTTATGATACCAAGGATCCTGAAAAGAAGGTGCATCTAGTCTCTGAACGACGATGGTCTCAGTACTCTGACTGAGAGGAAAAGATAAAGAGGAAGCAAGTGATGCTAGAGCATTAGCAAGAATATTCTGAGATCGGGGAGTGTGGATATAGATCAATTTGCGAAATTGCCTAGCTAAGAGCGTGACCAAATCTTGATATGACTTGAGCTTAGGGTCACGAGTGCGGTAAGTGGACAGAACCTGCCGTAGGACTAGCTGAGAGTCTCCTATGATCTTTAAGTGGCGTGCGCCTAGGAGGTAGGCATGCTTCAAACTGATTAGGAGAGCTTCATACTCGGAGATGTTGTTGGTAGCAGAAAATCATAGCTGGTAAGCAAAAGGAATCGTCACTCCTTTTGGAGTGAGGAGAATAGTGACTATCCCTCGGCCTTGAGAATTAAGTGCACCATCAAAATGCAGAGACCAAAAGGGATGATGAGATATAGCAGAGAGATGCTCATCAGGAAAATCATCCTGAATAGAGTCGGTGTGAGGAATGAAAAGATGGGCAAGATGCTCAACGATGGCATAACCTTTGACTGCCTTCTGAACAATGAACGTGATATCGAATTGAGAGAGAAAGCTCTGCCAATGAGTTAACCTACTAGAAAGGATAGGCTTTTCTAAGAGATAGCGGATCGGGTCTATTCTAGAGATCAACTTAACTGGGTGGGTTAGGAAATAGTGTTTGAACTTTTGAGCTACCCATACTAAGGTGGCACAAGTCTTCTCCATGGCAGTGTATTTAGACTCTGCCGGGTTAAACAACCTGGAGAGGTAATAAGCTGCCCGCTCTTTCCCTTCATCGTCTACTTGTGCTAGAACCGCCCCTAGGGAGTCCTCAATGACGGAGATGTATAGGATTAGGGGTTTCCCAGGGACAGGTGGTTGCAAAATCGAGGGATTGGATAGATAGGCTTTCAAGTCCTCATAAGCCTTTTGACACTCTTGATTCCATTGAAATTTGACTCCTGCCTTGAGTAATTCATAGAACGGACGGCACCTTTGAGAGCGATACGCGGGGGCCCTATGATAACCAGCCTACTCACCGTCTCTCTCGGGTGCGCCACACCAGTGCTCCCAGTGGGTCGACACACGCGTGCCGTGAAAGCTACGACTAGTGGATAGGTCACCGAAAGTACAGACTCTCAAGTCACAGAAAATAACTCCAGACGTAGACAAGTACAAGGATCGCTCCTCGTACAACACCGACTCATGCTGACGTAAGCCGAAGATGCAACATCCCGGTACCCCCACGGCGCCCCACACCTGGTCCCCACATGATGCCTAGTATCAGTCGGACCACGGGTCAGCACGTGGATCGAGGTCTGCTCACCCGGGACTCGAATTGGCACAGAAAAAACCATCGGCTAGGCCGCAGATGATGAACGGTCCATCATTGGCCACTCAAGGATGAACAGCTAAGTCTCAGCCGCACGTGGGAGAAAGACCGTCCAACATGGCCGTCAATCAATCCCAACGGTAAGAAACATGAACGGTCAGACACTTGCTGCTCAGGGGAAGGGCGGCTAGGATCCCGCCGTTCCAAGGCATGGGCAGTCCCACCTGGGCCGCTCATACGCCAACGGTACTGGAAGATGAGAGGCCAGCCCATGGCCGCTCATGGGTTCATGCGGCTAGACCATAGCCGCTCACCCCCAAAATACCGTGTAACGGTAAACAAGCAACGGTCAAAAATTCACAGGACGTGCGGTTGGCCTTGGGCTGCACAAGGGACGTGCGGTCAAAGACAGGCCGCACATGCCTCACTGCGTACCGAGCCAACGGCGTCAAGTGACGTGCGGCCAGCCCATGGCTGCACGAAGGGTCATGCGGCTAGACCCTGGTCGCACACCCAGTGCACTGTGCAACGGTAACAAACAATGGTCAAAAACTCGGGGATGGGCAGTTGACACGGGGTCACACAGGGGGACGTGCGGTCCCACGATAGACCGCACAAGTCCACAGTGCTCCGAGCTGTAGTGAGGTCCCCACAGGGCCGCACATGGGATGTGCGGGCCCTGGTTCGATCGCACAACCCTCACCGACGCGAA
This sequence comes from Amorphophallus titanum, assembly GCA_024336825.1. Lineage (NCBI taxonomy): Eukaryota > Viridiplantae > Streptophyta > Magnoliopsida > Alismatales > Araceae > Amorphophallus > Amorphophallus titanum. The sequence goes on from JANBPO010004017.1 coordinate 270,990, forward strand.
AATGGCGAACCCACTGAATTTTGCCCATTCCAGCCCCATACAAGCCCCACGGAGGAGGAAATAAAGGGAAAGGAACCCCCAAGCCCCCTAGCATGATTCTACGCCCCCAAAACGCGAAATCACGGCTTAAAACGACAGATCAGGTGAACTCTCCCCAAGGCATGCCCAGCCTTTCCCAGTGTGAAAGAACCCTCTCTCGACCTCACTTCGGCCTACAAATCATGGAAATGGAAAGGCGGTGAGCTAGGGATCATCACCCTACCTACGGTCCGCGTCGAGGCACTATGGACACCAAAAAAAGAAGAAAGAGAAAAAGGAGAGAAAAGGAAGAAAGAGGAAAAAAAGAAAAAAAATAGAAGAAGAAAGAAAAGAATGAAGGGAAGGAAGAAAAATAATAATAAAATAAAATAAAACCAAAAACCTCCCTCTCCTTCTCTCCGACTCACCCTCTCACTCCCTCCCACCAACACCTTCCCAGTCGCGAGCGGAGCAAATATCTCGGCCTACAACAGTCCGCTTATCTGCTGTGACGTCCCCAGACACGATACAAGATCGCGGGAAGGGAGCGCCACATCGAGAATCAAAAAAGCTTGTTGCGCTGCAGCATGCTTGCCATCTGTGTTCAAGCAAATGTGATAAGGACAAGTAGTTCAAAAAGAAAAGAAAAGAAATAGTCAAATAAGCCTAGACCATGATGCTCACAAGGAGGCATTTCGATCCCAGGGTCTATCAAGCTGACAATGCAAACGAGAAACCCCAGTGCAAAAGGCGGGATAGTAACATTTGGTGTTTCTCGATCCACATGGCTATTCTCAACTATAGCACTATTACTAAGTATACCGTCAATCCCAACTCCTAGATCATCATGATAATCGGGAAGATCCCTACTTGGCCAGATTTGATGACTTTAGAAAAAATGTTCATAGAGGCGGACAAGTACTCAACTGCACAATTCATAACATGAAGAAATAAGGAATGAAAAAAAGAAAATAGGCAGGCAAAGATGACAAACCAACTGTGTATTCACATAGAACAACTCTCATTTCTCCGCTTTCAGGTGAGCCCTCAGAAGTAGATGAGTTCTGGCTATCAGAGGAAGTCAGAACTCTCCTCTTCAGAGGAAGAGATAGAGCTCTCGCTATCAAAAGAAGTAGAAGTCCCCTCACTGGACCGAGGCCTGGAGCCCCCCTTGTTAGCACACGAACCTGAAGCATTTTCCATTTGTTCGCTTGTAGCATAAAGGTAATTGATGTTAAAAGAAAAATCTTTCCAGATTTCAGGAGGAACAAATGACATGAACATACACAATAATTGGTTCATGAAATCTCTATCCATCTCCAATAAAGGAGATGTGTCAGTCACCAGCATATAATCATCAATGAGGCAAGCCAACTCTTCAAGATCCAACTCACCCTCAACCACCTCGAGTTGTGAAGGTACACTTGCTAGGGGTGGAGAAAAAGTCATTGCGGGCCCGGCATCTGGAGGACCTGGAATGAAACAAAGGAAGTTAAAACACCAACAAGGGAATGAAGACAAACTCCAAACCAATGGCAAGTTGATCCCTCACTTGATGCTTCGCCATAAACAGACGTCGTTTTCCCAGTTTGTGGGCAAGAAGTGGGTCGGCCATCTCCCTCGTAATCTTCATCCCTTTGCCTCTTTGAAGAAGCCGGAGGTTCATTGGATCCCCCATCTGGAGAGCTTTCCAGAAGAGAAGTGGTGTCATCGGGATTTTCGAAGAAGTCCGCAGCAAAACATCGAAAAGCGGGGGAGGGCGACTTTTAAAACAAATATAGATAGGGAGATGATCCAGTAAGGACGCCCTTACTGAATCATTCCGTGCGAATGCCTATGTTAACTTTTATGCACCTATATTCACTTTTCAACTACGACTATGTTAAACTTAACTTTTTAGTCTCTTACGCCTATGTGGACCTTTATGTGCCTATGTGAACTTTTATATGCCTATGTGATCCTTTGTGCGCCTATTGGAATTTTAATGCGCCTATGTTAACTTTTATGAGCCCATGTTAACTTTTATTTGCCCATGTGAACTTCTATGTGCCTATGTTAACCTTTATTTGCCTATGTGAACTTCTATGCGCCTATATGAACTTCTATGTGCCTATGTGAACTTTTATGTGCCTATGTTACGTGTAATATAGACGCAAGAGAACGAGACTATGTTCACATAGGCGCATAAAAGTTAACATAGACGTTCGTACAGAATATTCAGGAAGGTCATCCTTACTGGATCATATCCCAGATATATATGGGCCAAGAAAAGGAGGTAGCGAATAAGGTCCTTACCAGAATAGCCTAAAGGGTTGGGCAACTTCAACACTATGGCCTCAAGCTTCACTCCAAGCACACGGACAACCTTTCTTACGGCATCTTGGATGTTTTTTGGTGTACGAGTCTCCTCTACATCGGAAATGTACTCTACTGGACTTGCAGAGTCAATAGCATTTATGATGTGAGCTCTCCATCCTTTAATGGCAAAATTAACAAAGATTTCTTTGGGCAACTGGCTCATCAAATAACCTTTCTTTTTCAAGTCATAATCTGCACGAAAATCCTCACACCATGAATAGACTCTAGAATAGCTAGGGGCGGAGCCTCGCCAAGAAGAAGGGATTGTCGAAGTCTTCATGATAATTCCTTTCAAAGGCTTCATATTCTCGCTATATAGAGTCCGGTCAACTGGGATAGACCGTTTCTCCCGCTTCCATCTGGGTGAAATCCTTTTAATGCTATCCACAGCCCCAGAAAAGTGAGCACGGATGAAATGTGAACTGAGAAACAAAGGAGGTCGCTCCTCCTTCCACAAGCGCTGCTCTTCCGCCTCTCTCAAAACATGTGCAAGCTACTTGAAAATGATGTTGTTTTTGAATCACCACCGAGAACAAAAGACATCAAAATGGCTATGGCAGGTATGTGCAAGAATGGAACACAAGTCATTTTTCTTTCCACAAAAGAAGTCCCACCATGCAGCAGAAGCCAAGTGTACATCTTTACACGTGTACGACGTGGAAGTCTTGGGGAATTCAGAGTTAGGAGGAATCACTTGATCATACCCGAAGTTCCAAGCAAATCGGTGCGGCTAATAGGGCTCAAGGAAGGTTGTACTAGCTCGATGAAACATCAAAATACTGGAGCAAGTAAAATACACCCACTCAACGTAGGCAAAGGGTGAAATCTCTTCGGGAGTCGGCAACTTGCTAATAAAATAATCTTCCTCTACTACAAGGAAAGGCCAGAAAAAATGAAAGCAATGATCAAAGTCCAACCTTGCTCTGCCTCTGATGAAAACAAAAGATAAAGCCATGTGTGTGCCAATGAGTTGGGTGAACATATCTTGATCAGGCTTTCCACAAAATACAAATATCAAGGGAGCAATGGGGTTAGGCGACATTGACCTCTGTGAATGTTATTTGCAGAGGGCGATCCGCGACGGACCGCCCTTCTGCGTCCTGAGGAAGGATATCCTACTCCAGCGGAGGCTTCTAGTAAGAGCGGGGAATCTTATTTCAGATCAGTATTACAATCTGTTTTGACAATGGCGTAACCTGACTGTCTTTCCCCCCCTTTTTGTAATGCAACTCCTCCTGAGGCTCGGCCTGCTGCAAACTTTTCTCCTCGCCTCGAGAATGTATTTGCAGAGGCGGGGTTGGAGGTGGACGACTCCGCCCCTCATTTCAGTGTGGATATTGAGGGGCTGGACCCTCTCACTGATGACTACACACCTGTGACAGGCGATTCCTCAGCACTTGGTACAGGCGGGAGCTCTATCGCTCCGAGGGCAGGTTGGCGTTTACCATGCTTACCCTTTCCTTGTTCCCCCTTCAAATAGATGAAGTATGTGCTTCAGCTAATATAGCATTGCACGTTGCAGGGACTTCCCAAGCTCAGACCCCTCTCCCTGTCGTTGGGGGAGGGAAGGGGTCTTCTGGCGGTGAGGAGGCTTCTTCGCCGTCCGGTTCTTCAGGAGGGAGAGGCTCTGGCACCTCATCAAGCACAGGGACCTCCAGTACTTCCTCCAGTGGAAGTTCTTCTTCCTCTTCATCAAGTTCTTCTGAAGAAGGCGAAGTCAGGATGAACCCAGGTGATTCAGGGTTACCCTGTTCTTTCTGTGTATGAAATAATGAGTTCGTCTAACTTGTTTGCTCATTATCATACAGTTGCTCAGACGACCTTCTCTTTGGATGAGCTTTCCAAGCTCATGGAGGCCGGCTCTTCTGTTGATTCACTATGATATACCCCACCTCTGATCAGCAGAGGGGCATATTCCTTTAAGATGAATTCTGTGAACTCTACCGCTCCCACTCAAAACAGATGGGCATCGGTCACCCTAGCGTCTCTGAACCAGCCAGCAGCCAGCTGATACTTAAATTGGATGGCCAGACAGTTCAGTATAAAAGGTTCGTCTCTATACTCCCACTTTATCGGTGCCAAGAACAGACCGTAGCTAGGTTTCTCTCTGTGAACTCTGCCACCGGCGGTATCCCACCGAGCGGGTGTAAATTTCGGAGCCTGGGTTAGCATCTTTTTCTCTGGCTCCAGTTCTGACACACCGAGGATTGCATCCCAGTCGCGCTTCTCCCCAGGAAGATATATAGCCTTGCCGCGATATACTGACCCCTTCATGCTGCCCCTTTCGGCAAGTATAGCGGCTTCACCCGCACGGGCTATCCAAGGGTCCCGCATGTCGCCCACTATGAAAGTCCGAATGAATGGCATCAAGTGGCGGTCCTTTGGCAAGTCAGGACGGTAGTCACTGCCCCGCCTAAAGCATGTCTCTTCTGCGGTAGAATAGACCCTGGACGTCGATACCATGTCTATTTCAGAATCAGAGGATTCATCGACGGCAGCAATCTTGTCATAACCAAAGTCCAGGTTGTTTACATTCAACTAGTTCACTAAAGCCCGAGATATATCTGGTTGGGCTGACGAGCTCGCCCCAACAACCGCGGAAGTCACAGCAGCAGAACTGGAAGTCATTTCAGCACCTGAAGTCAAAGAAAGACATGAAGATGAGCCTCAAAAGAGTGGATAGTCTTATAAAGATTAAATGCATGATTTTATAAAAATTTTGGCAACATCTCCCCTTATTCGGGGTCTGCAGAAGAAGAATAGGGAGTCACCCACCAAGAGGAAGTGATCCCGCAAATAAAGGGAGATTTAATCCTGAATAATAGCTTTACCCCGAATGAAATCTGCTAGATGGGGAAGGAAACAGGATGAAAATGGTGCTCGGGGGAAGAACTCGCCGACCGCCCCCGAGAGGGTGAAGAGAGAGGGGAGTTAGGTTAAAATGAAGAAAACCCCCCCTCTCGGTCGCTTAAATAGTGGAAGAGAAGGGAAGGTTCTTGGCGCGATGAATGGCACGTCAAGAAGCCCCCTACGTTAGGTCAAATGGCGTGCCGAGAAGGCCAATAACCCTGCACCGAGAAACAAGCTCACGCCGAAAAGGTCACACCGGGAGTAGTTAAATCAAAAATTGAAATGAAATATCAGCGTGACTTGAAGCTGCTAGGCTGAAGATGAAAGATAATTGACAATGTCAAGCTGAGAAACGTAGCCAAATGCTGAATAATGCACCTATAGGCACCGTGTCGCTTATCCTACGCCACCTGCAGGTGGGGGGCATTTGTTGACACCTGAAATATGCGCAAGAACAAAGATGAGGCCAAAAAGAAGATTAAACCAGGAAAAATTTTTAAAAATTGACAAATCTGACAGAAGCGGATCCAGGCTCGATCCACTACGGATCCATCAAAGTACAGACGTTACAGTATGAGCATAGTAGGACCGATGGATGAGCTTTGTCTACATTGATCTCCTTTTGATTGACAGAAGCTCTGAATGGCCTCGAGTCTAGCGCGAATGCTAATCTGACGTGGTCGGGCTTGAAATGGCGCTACTTAATACGGTGCGCCCTTGCCTGGGTTGTTAAATCAGCGCCGTGTAAAATGGCGCGCTTTTTGTTTGGGTGTTAATACGGCACCGGTTAAACTAGCGTGCCATTTGGTTGACATGGAGCTAATACAGTGTGCTAAATGGCGCACCGGATTAGCAAGGGAGGGGACCCCCTATATAAGCTGCTTTCCTTTATTTTTTCTTCAAACTTTCTTCATTTACAACAGTATCTTCTTTCTCCTCCTTCCCTTTCTCTCCACCGTGGCGCTGAGCGATCCGAGTGAGTTGAGGATTTTGATTGAGGGGGTGAGTGAGTGCCATTTTGTTCAGGGTTAAAACCTATTTCTCGGGCCCCGGGAGGCTTCTAGTAGGACTTGTCCTTAGAGCTATTCCCCCGCGTATCCCATTTGGCCTCAGTGTAATGCCTATGGCCATGTTTAGGGATCGCTCCCTTGGTGGACAAGTTCCCGCTTTCTTTTGGCAATCTCCCGGGCTGGGGAGACTCTGTCAAAATTTCATCAGAAATCTTGTTTCAATTAACTGACTTCTGACTTTGCTTGTTCTTTTTTGGATGTTGTTTTGCAGATAACATGGCATCCGGTTCTTCTTCCTCTATGTCTCGGGCCATCGTGACATGGGAGAACATTCACTCTCTTGACCGAGGAGTTAGGCGACCAGCTGCAGTCACAGAGTCTTCCGATTCGGAGACTGATACAGTGGATACCAGTCACCTGATGATCATCAACAACGACTCCTTCAAGTATGAGCGCGGAGACGCTGTTAGAGTGGATTATCCTAAGGACAAGCATTTGCTGGCTTTCCTTAGACACTTCAATCTCCACGAGAAGAGAGATCTGTTCCTTGTCTGAAGGGCTGAGCAGGCCATGCTCGTGGAGTGGGATAGTCTGAGTGAATCAGTTGTTCGGGGTAGGCCCATGTACCTCCCTAGGGAGCTCAGGAAATGGGACGTTGTGCTTGGTCTACAGGAGTTGACTCCGGAGATCGGGTTGTTGACGAGAGCTCCCCAGTTTACGCCGGCTCGTTGGAATGATACCGCCAGACGTGTTTGTTGAGACCTGTTTTAGCCCGCAAGTTACGTTATTTCTCTTATTCACCATTTTGATGTCCCGAATTACCTATTATTTTAGAGCCTTCCTTGGATGGATTTCGAGTCCATTCTCATTGTTCCATTCTCTTTGAGCTTTGGAGATTATGATTTCTTAGAGTCCTGGAGCTTATCTTATCAACTTTCGGGGGATGCCCCAACTCATTTCCACCCCATTCCACTCTCCTCATCTCCCCACTATCCCCCCTTCCACCACTATACCCTGTCCAGTTCGCAGGCATCAGCAAAGGCCCGACTTGCAGAGCCTGCCCCGGGGTCATTCGAGGACTTCTGGATGTGTGACATACATCGACGGAAAGCTCTCCCTGCTAGCTTCGCAGGCGAGGTGGTCCTGTCCCAATCTGAGTTCGGAGCTGCCCGAGAGAGCCGTTCTCCACAGACTGCACAGAACCAGTCCGGCCTGCAACCAGAGGCAACTTACAGAAGCTCCTGCGACCACACCACAGCTCCCCTAGGTGCGCCACTTAGCCAGAGTGGAGTCCCACCAGTCACCTATCCAACGCAACAAGCGGGGCGCCGATTTAAGCTCAGAGTAGCCCGTTCCGATTTTTCTACCCCAAGGTAGCAGATCAGGTCAGTCAGGATCTGTCTAGAATCCCTCCCACTCTTCTGGACATATCTCTCTACCCCGACTCCTCTGGTATCCTTCCTGGTTGGAGATCGAAGAGGACTCATTAACAGATGCGTCTGTCTTGGTCCCGCAGCATTTCAACTACGGGAGTGTTTGTGACAGCATCGTCGACCTACTGCTGCGACCTGAGAGCAGTCCCAGTCTGAGCAGAGCAACTCGGTTCCTGAGCCAGCCACGACCAGCGACGACACCGGATGATCCCGTGAAAATTCAGGAGCCTTTCTGGACCAGTCAGCAAAGGATTGGCACTGGTTTTGGTGTCTTCGGAGTCTGGTACATTCCGTGGCAGCATCAACAGTGACCCACTGTCGAGCAGTCCCTGACCTGGACAGAATGGGGAGTTGCCCTCCCAGCGCGACTTTAGTTAACCTCCCCTCCCCGCTTGGCCGGCTTAGCGCCCCTCCCTGCGTGGAGGTAGTGTTTGGTTGTAATCCCAATTCTCCCTCCCCTAGTCCAACCCCCCTGCACGGGGAGTAGTGCATGTATTATTAAATAGGGAGAAGCCTCACCGACGTAGTGTGCGGGGAACCCACACTTCCTCGCTCGTCCACGTCTCCAAACGGGGGTCCGTTTCTTCAAACCGACCAGGTAAGCCCTAAACCTTTGCTCTCATTTCAGTTCTTGTTCATTTCATATTCGTCGAATTACTCCGCTGGTGGAGAGAGAGTGCCCGATCCCAGAGCACCTGGCTTCGCGTGGTCACCATGGAGTTGTGAGTGAGTGAGCGACCTTGTGCCCTAATTGGCACTCGGCCAGCCCCTTGAGTGAGGGCACCGTACCCTCGGGAGGCAACTTTAACCCTACTTTCCCTCTACCAGCAAGGGACTTGTTCCATTTTCCTCCCCTCAGCATCGCCGAGTCACCCCGAGATCGTGTGTGCAATGGTGGTTCGGCAATTCGCGTGGTTCCCTTGCACTTGTGCGTATGCTTGCGAAGTAGGTCCAAGGATCCTCGCTCTAGGTACCAACCTTGATGAACATCATTGGCATTGGGTGTATGCCAACGTAAGGATAGCGTTTAAGCCGATCTTAGATGAAAGGTCTAAGTCATTGGGTTTTAGCGGATAGTATTGACAAGAAGTAAAGCACCAATCCTGATTAAATTCATTGGCCTTGGGTGTATGCCAACACAAGGATAGCATTTAAGCCAGTCTTAGATGAAAGGTCTAAGACGTTGGGTTTTAGCAGATGGTTCCGAAAAGAAGTCAAGCACCAACCCTGATGAAATTCATTGGCCTTAGGTGTATGCCAATGTGAGGATAGCTTTTAAGTCGGTCTTAAACAAAAGGTCTAAGTCATTGGGTTTTAGTAGACAGTCCCAACAAGGAGTCGAGCACCGATCCTAAAAGAAACATTATTTAAGCTGGCCTTAGATGTTTGGTGTAGACCGTTGGGTTTTAGCAGTCAACCCTGACGGGAAGTCAAGTACCAACCCTAATGAACATCATTGGCGTTGGGTGTATGCCAACACAAGGATAGCTTTTAAGTCAGTCTTAGACGAAAGGTCTAAGCCATTGGGTTTTGGCAGATGGTCCCGACAAGAAGTCAAGCACCAACCCTGATGAAATTCATTGGCCTTGGGTGTATGCCAACATGAGGATAGCATTTAAGTCGGTCTTAAATGAAAGGCCTAAGCCGTTTGGTTTTAGCGGACGGTCCCGACAAGGAGTCGAGCACCGATCCTACAAGAAATATTGTTTAAGCTGGCCTTAGACGTAAGGTCTAGACCGTTGGATTTTAGCGGTCCACCCCGACGAGAAGTCAAGTACCAACCCTGATGAACATCATTGGCATTGGGTGTATGCCAACGCAAGGATAGCTTTTAAGCTAGTCTTAGACGAAAGGTCTAAGTTGTTGGGTTTTGGCAGATGGTCCCGACAAGAAGTCAAGCACCAACTCTGATGAAATTCATTGGCCGTGGGTGTATGCCAACACAAGGATAGCGTTTAAGCCGGTCTTAGATGAAAGGTCTAAGCCATTAGATTTTAGCGGATGGTTGTGAAAAGAAGTCAAGCACCAACCTTGATGAAATTCATTGGCCTTGGGTGTATGCCAACGCAAGGATAGCATTTAAGTTAGTCTTAGTTGAAAGGTTTAAGCAGTTGGATTTTAGCAGATCATCCCAACAAGAAGTCAAGCACCAACCCTGATGAAATTCATTGGCCTTGGGCGTATGCCAATGTGAGGATAGCATTTAAGCTGGTCTTAAACGAAAGGTCTAAGCCGTTGTGTTTTAGGGGACGTTCCCAATAAGGAGTCGAGCACCGATCCTACAAGAAACATTATTTAAGCCGGCCTTAGATGTAAGGTCTAGACCGTTGGGTTTTAGCGATCAACCCTGATGAGAAGTGTCACGCCCCGAGCCAGCGGAAGATAGAACCCGGATGTGGCGTGACGATGTCTATTATCAATCATGTCAATCAGGGTCTGCCAACCTGGATGTGGGCCCCATAAGTACGCGCACGTGCCAGCGTCAAAGCGGCCCCGAGTGCTGCCCGTCAACCCGAACGCGTTACTCCCGAATCCCATGTGTAACCCTTTATCTCCCTGCGTGGAGTGGGTAGAAATCATCACCTTCGTAATACTATTAATTACTGTACCGGGAGTACGGGTTCGGCCAGGATCGTCTTCCCCACGCTTGGGGCGTGGAGGTACACCTGCACCCCACTTTAGTTGCTTGCTTTTCTAGTATAGGCTCTTGATGCCACTGCCTGTGAGCATGTTAAGCACCTTGATCACTGTCGTTGATCACCGCTGTGAGTTGTGAGTGCAAGACCCATCCCGTGGCTCATTCCAAGCACGAGAGTGAGCCGACCACCCAAGACTCAATGCTGATTTCTCAACTGTGCAGATCGACTCGTTTTCATCTCCAGGGATGACCGTGAGCGAGTGCTTCTTATTTAGGGGCATCTTTGTCCCTTCAGGAACCACATTAGGTGATGACTTGGTCGCGTAGTTGCTGGTCTCGTCTATCCACTAGTCGCGTCGTCTAGTAGAAGCCCAAGGTATGCGTCCACACCCCGAGTCTCATTATCGTCCCGCATCAGTTTTGGGTCCCGACATGATCACCCATCTTCGTCTGGTTAGTCAGACGGTGCACATAATAAATTCATCACTCCGTGACTAGCACGCCTACGTAAATAAACCAATAAATTAAAAATATGTTCCTACAAGCTGGCACGCTCGTTGGGACCCAACCTCCCTTCATCTTTTCACCAAAATATTGGGACCATGGGGCTCCCATTGAACTATTTCAAATGCTAATTATTCATTCGTCTTGTTTCTCTCCTTGCAGGTCAAAGCAATGGTGAGTGGACTGTCTGGACTTATTTTCAGTCCACAGATCGTGGCCGGTCATGCTGCATACAGCTACCTTGCCGTACCTACCACCTTCGGCAACTTTCCCTCGGTCGTCGGCTTCCCCAACTTCCTGGGAGTTGCATTCGTGGGTCTCATATATGTGGAGAGTTCTGAACCTGCGGAGCTGAAGAACAACAAAGTTGTGGCCTACCGAAGTGATGGTCGAATTAAGAAAACTCTACTGAAGAGCCCGGTGGTCATGAGCTGCCATGTTCACCATACTACTTGCTTGACTGCGACACATAAGGAGAAACCAACTGGGGGCAACAAGAAGAGCTCCAGAGGAAGAATTTCTACTGCTCCCTAGGGCCGACTCTCAGCGTCTGGGAAGTCCTTGTTGATCGGGGGCATCCGGATCTACTTCAATGGCCGTGGCGTCGAAGTTCTGCCAGATCGGATCATCCCGACCGTGCCCACTCACAACACCTTCCAAGTGCTAGCAAGCTGGATGGTGAATTTTAATGACAACAAGCAAGGGAGGCCGACCCCAAACTTGCCAAAGTTTAAGCAGATCTGGGTTCCCAAGAGATGAAGAGAGTTGCAAGCGGAATGAAGTGACGAATCTGAAGACGTCTTCATCGCGAGCAACGGCTCACATCAACCTAGATATCTTAGGAGTCTACAAAAGGGAAAACTTCTATATCTGTCCCTTGTCCATTTAAGATGTTTATCATGCTTCGTTCTATATCTGGATGCCCTTGAGATCATATCTTGATCTTTTATTTAGCACTTTTCTGCTCCATGTATTGCTGTAATTTTTATCTTTTGAAATAGAGAAAAGCTAATGTGTTCCATCTTTTTGCAAGGGGTTTTGTGAACTAGGAGGAGGTGCTGCACACCTTGAAGGAAGAGGAAGACAAGGAGGATGCCACTAGCAAGTCTCCGCAGATTGGAACTTGCTTGAACGCCACTATTATATATCCTACTAGGGCGGCTCCTGCGGTTTCGACCGGCTTCCACTTCGTGATTAAAAGCGTCCAGCGCACCCATCTATCCTATCTATGGGATTCATTGAAGATTTGAGGGAGTTTTATTAGTCATTCATTCCTACCTTCCTTATTTGATCATAGATCAATTTTCTTATGGTCATTGTATATCCTTTGTGTTTATTAAACTCTGAATATCCTTGTGTGTGTGGACAGAGCTGCGTCTCTGTGTGGTATAAGTGTCTGGGGCATGTTCCTCGTCGTTGTGTGTGTGTGTGCTTCAGTGGTAGCGTGTTGGGGCTCATCCCCGTGTGGATATTACTGCGGAAGTAGCGTGTGTGGTTGGGGTTCATCCCCGTGTTGCTATGTTTCGTAGCGTGGAGTGAAGCCTCACCTGGTTGGGTGAGGGGTGGACGTAGGGAACTTGTCGCGGTCCCGAACCACCTCAAAATCATTATGTCACGTGTGATTGCCTGTGTGATTATCATTTCTTCTACCTCCATTCATAGGTACTTTATATAGGTTTTTATTTCACTGCCAAGTCACACATTGCTACCTCCGCTATCTGTGTTGAGCTTAATTCTCTTGATTAGTTGCATTGTGTTTACGAGTGAGATCGGAAAGCTTGAGAGAATTTTTTAAATATCACTTGAGTTCTTGTTAATCAACGTTAACAGTTTAATTCTGCTGTGTTAAGTAAAGAAAGTTTTTAAAATCTACCATCTTGGTAAGGGGACAATTCAACCCCCCTTCTTGTCTGCCATCTCTCTGGGCCAACACCTTCTCATATTACTTCAGGCTTAGGTCAATGCAAGCGCATCACCTATGGGTGCGACGATGTCTAATTCCGGGTCAGCGTCGCGTGATTGACCGTTAGGGTTCCAAGGTCTTCCATTATATATCATCTAGAGTTGTGAGGAAATAGACCCGGGTCGGGTAAATCATTTACCTCGAACGCTTTTTGGGTGTATCCCTGTAGTCGGAAGTAACTAAGAGCCTAAGCTTGGCATGACAGTATTGGCATCAGGATAAGACTTAACCGGCGGGACTATCATTCGAGGAGCGGACTTTAGGGAAATAAACCAAAGACCGAGGGACATGATTCAAATAAAAGGGAAAATACAATGATATGACTCTCAAAAAATAAGAAAATACATCATATGACTTAAAATAGATAACTAGACCATGCTAGATGCGCCCGAGGCGAGTCATGAATGTGGGCAAGGGGGGGATGTCCCCATCAGTTTCTAACCGTAGGGGGTCATAGTCGCCTGACGCGCCCAAGGTGGGATGTAAGGGTAGTGTGACGCCCCAAGGAAGGCGTGTTAGAGTTAAGGCATCCAACCTTCCACCTAACACACCTGAGATGGTCTATTAGGGACTGTAACGCCCCTGAAGGAGTGCGTTACAGCCAACTTGGTCCCGTGGCCCAACGTACTAGTGTGGTCCGTTAGGTGATGTAACGCCCCTGGAGGATCGCATTACGTTCTATGTTTGCTCGTGACCGTGACGCACCTGTGTTAGTTCATCTGGTGCTGTGATGCATTAGCGTAGGTGCGTTACGGTTCATTTCTCACCGAGTGTCTGACGCGCCTGAGTTGGTCCGTCAGGTTGCCGTGGTGCACCAGGGTTGGTCCGTCATAGCCTGTGGCACACCAGGGTGCGTCTGCCAGGCTCTGGACTGCACTGGATGGTTTGCAGTCCCGCTTCTTCTGCGACTGTGGTCACCATGCGATGGTGCTAGTACGTGGGACGATCCCCATACTTCGTCGGGTTCAGACATTATTTTTCGTGGCTTGAGAGTCTACTCCTTCAGAGACCCTCCACTAGTCGTAGCCTTCGATACGCATATACTGGCCCACCAGGGAGTGGTGGAGGGGCTAACCTGAGGATGATTTTTAGACTAGTTTTCACCGGGCCCCATATGTAGCAGCCAGTCCGACTGAGGGGAAAACCAGTTAGAGGCCAGACCTAGTGCGTACGGTCTGTGTGTGCACACGTGGTTGGAGGCAGTTGGACATGCATCGACGGGTGCGACCCCAACTAGTCACTCGCTTTGTGGTTACTTTAGTGTATCTGAGTCTCACGCCCGGGACGTGGTAGCTAGACACTTGTGACGAGGTATAAGATGTCAGTGGACGCATCCGGTCGTTCTTCTAGTCGGAGGTACTTCTGTTCTGGACAGGGAGTGACAGACTGTCAGTCTCAGTTGCTTTGACCTTCGGGTTTTGGTCGTGTTGGTCGGTGAGTTTCGGTTGTTTCGCCGTGACGTGCGTGCGTGAATTTTCACGCCGTGAGACCAATACTTGTAGTGCAGGGCTTCTACTTGTGAGGTATTCGCTTAGCTGCTAGAGTAGCGATTTTCCTTTTTGCGAGGTAGGGTTCGGGTGATCCCTACTGAGTCTTGTTCCGAGACTCATTCCCTACATGTTTTTACCGTGTTTCAGGCGAGGCGCGGCTTCAGGGGAGCGCGTCTGAGGCTCAGCGTGGTTCGGGTGCCCAGCATTAGTGCCAGAGGTCAGAGCCGATTGGAAGCTACAGCCTCTGCTCGAGAGATGTGAGTCACCTTGCCTTTCATTTTTCTACCGGTAGCTGCAGAAGACTGATAAGAAGATGTTGCCGAAGCCTAAGGGAGCATCTGCTGAAATTGCTGAGATGGCTACGGTGGTGGAAGTGGAGGCCTGAACTGAGACTGAGATGGCTGGGATGGAGCTACTGAAGCAAACTGTACTGGGATCGCTCACATCGGACAGTCTCTCACTACATGCCCTAGCTGATCACACCGAAAACACACCACTGGCAATGAACAAGGTCTACCTGGGTGACTGCCACCACATTGCGCACAACCTTTTGACTGACTTCTTGCAAAACTCTGTCGCTGCTGGAAAGATGGGGCTGACTGCTGGGTAGCACCAGACAAAGTCTGTCGATCAAATCGCTTCTTGTGTCTCCTCTTGTTCTTGAATGCTTTAAACTGGGATTTGCCCGAAGATGCTGCACCACTTACTGCAGGAGTGGTGGAAGGGAATCCAGGAATAGGAGGCAGATAACCCGAAGGAAGTTGAGCTATCGGCTGGACCGATAATACCGGAGAAGGGACAAGAGATCTTGCCAAATCCAGTTCTAAAGTTACTGCTGCCTGATACAATTCAGTCATAGTAGTAACTCTGGCAACAATCAGCGGCTACCTTAATTCAGCACGGAGGCCACGCAGAAATTATTCTATCTTCAAAGCCTCACTTGCAAGAATATGGGGCGCATAACAGTCCAATTCCAAGAACCTGTTTCGATATTTGAGCACTGACATCCCTCCCTGGACAAGCTGCAAAAACTGGCATATTTTATCCATGCGAAGATAAGCCGGGCTGAAAGTTGTTTCAAAAGTAGCCACGAACTCGGTCCACGAAATCTAGCGGAGTGGGCGGGATTGGAAAGAGACTTCCCACTCGGTGTTCCACCAAGTCAAAGCCGTGCCCTGGAGCTGAAAAGTACCGAGCATCACTTTTTCATCTTCCGCTCATTCCATGGAACGAAACACGCGCTCGGTGGCATCCAACCAAGTTCTAGCGGCATCCGGATCGGTCTGGCCTTCAAATGTCGACGGATGAAATAACAAGAATTCTTTTAATGCCCGCCCGCGACTGCCAGGCGCATCCTCTTGGACTGGAATGATAGGGGCTGGAGCAGGTACGCTACTCTCTTCTTGAGGAACCGGGACTCTCTGACTCCGAGGTGGCATCTTGAACAACTAACAAATAGACAATGGACAAAAAAACTCGTTAATCACACGAAAAACATCCTAAGCCAGCAATGGACAGTGTAATTGGACTAATTCTGGACAATGGCTGCCCATTTCGATTCCTTAAACATTCCTCAACGCCGCTCTGATACCAACTGTAATGACCCAGAGTTTCAGATACCGATAACCCGATGTAGCATCGAATTACCACTACCAGGAACTGGGGAAGTCACCCAAGAGGCTGATGAGGCGCGTCCACACTGAGTAACGGTTTGGGTGAGACCATCTCACCCAGGTGATGGTCCGAGGTGTGACTGTTTTATTCAATATTGCATTCTTCTATTGGTCGTCTCTTGCTTTCTCTCAGCCATGGTTCATCCAAACCGTAGCGGTCTATTGTAGGACCACCACTTCAGGTAGTGGCCCTTTTATGACTGCCTCTTCCATCCATCCTGTGTGTCATCATTTTCCCCGAGTCCTGCTCTGCATGTCTTCCTGCCTAAGTCCGTGTTCTCTCTCTCATTCTCTCTCTTGGTTGATCGTAGGAGTCGTTGTCAAGTCAATTAAGTCTGTGTCAGCATACACGCATCCTTTTTTTAAGCTCAAAAGTGTCATGTTCATTAAACTATGTCAAAGTCATATACATGCACGCATCTTATATAGTACATCAGGTTTGGCCCTCCCTGGGAGCGCCACTCTCGCTAGCTCCCTCATGGCGCTTCCCCAGAGGGGCCATCGTCGTACTCTCCTCCTCCCGGGGTCATCTCTGTCGCTCCTCCTACTCATTCCTCTGCAGGCCGGAGGAGCCGGTGAGGTAATCTCTATAGGCACTACTCCAGGCTCCACTTTGGGACTTGCTCTGCTCCGGACCTTTGCCTATCATCTGAACCGTCCTCTCAACTACCTAAAGCTTGATCTTGAGTTCGTAAACCTGTCACCGAGCCTACTCCACCTCCTCATGGTAACGGCCCATCTCTGCCGCCTCGACACGTAGTTGCTCCACCTCTGTCACCTCGTTGCACAGTCACTCCACCTCTACTGCCTCGGTGTGCAGGCACTCCACCTCAGTCGCCTCAATGTCAAGGCGTCCTAGCTCCTCGCGAAGGTGTGCCACCTCTGTTGCCTCAATCCTCGTTCCAACCAGCTCTACCCGTAGCCGGGTGGCCTCCTCTAAGGCCGCCAGTAGCTCTCTCACCTGTATTTTGCATATAGTTAGTTAATGGTTGCATTTAGAGGTAATCAAATCAAGGGGGGAGTTAGCATTGCTTGGCCTCTCTGCGAGCGAAGCCTCGGCCTCCTCGGCTCGAGCAATAGCCTGAGCAAAGTCTGCATCCTGCTCAGCCCAGTCCGTCGATGGATGGGAGGATGAAGATGGAGCGTCCGATTCTCGACGCTAGGCTCCCTCGGCTAGCTGCATATAGAAGCATGTTCCACAAATAGATGGGTAAAAGATGTCGAATGTTTCCCCTTCATTTTCCAATGGCTGTTTGAAGATCTTCCTTGAAGTTCAAGTTGGAGAGAGTTGAAACTATAGCAGGATGGCGCAGTCGGTCGTCCTCCTTGAAGATCCCAGCTTGTCTGCAACTTCAACAGCTCGTACAGGATGATAACCTTCTAATCCAAGCTCTAATCGCACCTGCAAGCATTAGAAAATGGTTAATCTCTCAAAGCCCTCTCCTCTCCACCCGTCAAGTTCTATCAACTTACCGCACCCATCGAGTTTAATCAGGGGTTGTGTGGTCATGGAGAGTTACTATGTATTTTCTGGGTTTTCTATGCCCATTGGGGGATGTTTTGGGCTTTGGAATGATCCTTTGGAGGTTGGGATGTCGGAGGGGACCCATAGCAGGTGACGGCTAACAAATCGGCTATCATCAACCCATGGGTGGACAGCTTACTGGCCGCTTGGGTGCCCATTCCCCTGGGCAGCCAAACATGTGGCCGCCCAGGCCTACCCCCTCCACTGGCCGCCCAGAGCTGGGCAGCCAATGGCATGGCCGTCCAGTGCCCAGCAGACTGTGGTCTGGGAGGCCAAGGGATGGGCCGCCCAGGCCCCTGGGCAGCCAGGGCATTGTCCGCCTAGGCTCTGAGGCTGGGTGGCTAGAGTGCTAGCAGCCAAGACTCTGGCCTTCCAGGGTCCATAGTCCCGCTTCGGCTTATTTTTGATAATTTGCATGTATAATGGTTTCCTTCTTCACCATACTTACTGACAATCATAGGATTAGCTGTTTGACTAGTAGTTCTTGGTTCTCGTGTTGGTGAGCTATCGCGTGGTGGTTTGACTAGTGGTACTCTAGTGGCTTTCGTTGTTTGATAGGTTCTCACCCTTGGTGATTCTACCCACTAGACGTAGCTGACCTGGGCAAGCTCGCGCGCTGACCCACCTGGGAGTGGCAGAGGCTTGTCTTGTGTAGAGATTTGTAGGCTAGTTACCTGAAGGCCCTTTGTCTTTGTAGCCTGAGTCCAGTTGGGGGGAAAACTAGCTAGAGGACCCGACCTAGAGCAGACGGTCTGTGTGTGCACACGTAGTTGGGGGTAGTGGACGCGTGCTAATGAGCACAACCCTGTCTAGTCCTTGTACATTTGTTCAGTGTATCATGTCTCAGTTTCCGCTTGAGGGCGTGTAGGGAGACACTTGAGGCTACAGTGTAAGTCATAGGAGGATGCTTCCAGTCTCGTGGTTAGTGGGTTAGTGCTCCTGTCACTTGGGTGGTTCCGACGTAGGTTTTCAATCACTATGGTCTGACGTACTAGTGGCTCAGGTGTTCCGTATCACGTGGATGAGGCTTGGATTAGTGGCAGGTGCAGTGGTCCTGCGTAGAGCTCCCTTACTTGTAGTTCCCTACCTTTCTTATTCTTTATTTGCTGCACTTGCTTTAGTTGTCGTACTGCTATTTTCCATCGTGTGAGGTGGGGATCCACGGGACCCCTACTGAGCCGATGAGACGAGGCTCACCCCCTTTTATTTTTAGGTGAGGCTCGGCTTGCACGTTCTGCTTTAGAGGCTTTGCATGGAGCTGGCGGTCAGACTTAGTACTAGTTTGCCAGAGACGAGATATGCCCCGTGGTCTTGTACCTTATTCTGTTTACTGCACTTATGTATGGACATATAAATTTTGGACTATGTAATTGTTAAATTATATAACTATTTATTCCTTACATTATTTATGTTATTCTGCCGTTGAAGGGGGCCTGCCGAGTGCACCGGGTAAAAGGTGGCAACAGTGTGCCGGTGGAGATGCTCGCAGGTGTGCCGGCGGAGGAGGCAGCGGGTGTGCCGAGGCGGAGTTGTTCGCGGGTGTACCGGCGGATGAGGCAGCGGGTGTGCCGGGGTGGAGTAGGGGGTGGGCAATGCTGGCAGGACCATGGGGGGAAGATGGGGACCCACCCATGTCGAGATCATCGAGAGGAGTGGAAGACGGCATGGCAGTAGGTGCAGGCAGGGCAGAGGGTGAAGCTTCACCGGCAACATCACCAGGGGCAAGGGGAAGGAGAGGCGTACATGAAGGAGCAGGTGTAGCGTAGGAAGAAGAAGGATCGTGGTCCGCGGGCGATCACAGCAATGGAGGTAAGGGAGCAGTAGGGAGGGCCTGAGGAGGTAGCCGGAGGTGGGGGGGGCCTACCAGACATGAGGGACATGCTGTCGGAGCAGGGGACATCGGCCGACGAGTAGCAAGAGCCGAAGAAGGGCCACAGCCAGAAAACAGAGCATCGTTTCCACTGGCTGTCTCGCCATGAATAGTAGCAGAGAGCAAAGGAGCTCCGGCCACGAGAGGAGTAGACCGACGATGGTCTGGTGGGCTGGGAAGGGATCCGACGGGCGACGAAGGCAAAACCGAGAGAGGGGGGTGGGCGAAGGGTGGGGAGAGTGGTGGTCGTGGGGAACCTGGAGGAGGCGATCTCTGAAGGAGGTGGCGAGGTACGATGGCCACCAGCAGGCTGAGCGGGGGGGGCAGACGGAGCCGAGGGAGATGGCAGGGCACCAACGGAGGGGCTCAGTGCGGCAGCCGGCGCTAGCATGCTGTCGTGGGGGGGACACTTCGCAGCAGGAAGAGGACGATGGGTGACTCACAGGAGGTTGCGTGAGAAGACGAAATCGCTCCCAGGGGATGGAAAGGGGGGAGAGGAGGCACGGCTAGGCAGGACAACCACTGCGTTCGTCGCCGGAGAAGGACCGGCGCCGAACCCTGGCCGCCACCGGAAGCAGAAGGCAAGGATGCAGCGGTCCTGTCTGTACACCCATGGAAAGGGGCACGGGACACAACTGGAGGTGCCAAGGGATCACCGGCGGGATCAATCAGCGGCAGGGGAAAGGCAGAAGGGAAGGGGGGAGTGTTGCCCGGCACAGTGGGCGCTGTCCGGCACGGTAGTGTGCCGTGGAGAGGGTCAGCCGGTGCGGTGGGTGTGTGCCGCGGAGTGGGTGAGGTGTTGCACGGCGCGATCGCGAGGTGTTGCACGGTGCGGTGGAAGTGTGCCGCGGAGTGGGGCGGTGGATGAGGAGAAACCAACGGAGGACTTCCAGCAGAAACGAGATGGAACAAGAGAATTCAGAGTTCTGTTTGCACACGTGGTGTGGACTGTGGATTGGGTAGCCTCGTGGCTGGCCTACTGTAGTAGAGGACAAGTGCCATAAGAGAGCACCAGGACTCTGGGATGAGCAGATGAGAGAGAAGTAGAGAACCTACTTCGATTTTCCCGTGATTAAATATGTTTTGGGCAATCTACTCTGGGCTCCCTGTGCAGAGGTGAGAGAACTGCCATGGCCAGGCGTGGAGGAGGGGAAGGCAAGCAAGGAGCCATTAAAAATGGACCATGGAGGTGGTCTCCCGTGAGACAGAAAGAGAGTGCAGAGCATGCCTGAGCTGGTAAGAGGAGAGGAAGGCGTCAACTTTGGGGGGGGTGACAGTGGGGCAGAGCATGTCCAAGATCATGGAATCTCATCCCCACCGTTTTGCTTTTCATTTCTTGTTTCTTGTCGAATTCTTGTTGCACCACATACCTTTGTCTCCGCATCGGGTCTAGCTCCAGCCAAAATCATCTTCTTTAACAAGTCAGGATCATATACCCTCGCCTTAATGTGAGCCCTTAAAAGAGTATTGTGAACGAACGCATATCTTGAGTATCTAGATTCCTTGAGTTCCAGAAAAGAATTCTTAGCATTCTCCAAGTCCCCAGTCTCAGCAAATGCATCCAATATCGAATGAGTGGTCTCCAACCATGGTATAGATCTTCTGATCCGAAAACTGACAGCCTGATCTTTCCCTGCATCCAGCGTTTTCAGGGCTTCCTTCACCTGACCTGCTTTTAAGCAGCCCAATGTGAGGTGTCGATAAGTTATGGCATTTGGACTGTAGCCCCTTGCTTCCATTTCTTTAAAGAGTTCTGATGCTTTCTCCAGAAGCCCATGCCTGCAGTACACAGATATCATAGAATTGGATTGTTTCGTTGACTTCAATTGCCTAATTGTCTTCATTTCTGTCCAAAGTTCTTCACTTCGATCAACCCTGCTCAGTCTTCCAAATGCTTTAATTGCCAGACGAAAGCTTTGACATCTGATGTGAGGAAGGTCCTGCACGGCCTTCCATGTCCTCTCTAGCTCCTCGTCCTTACCCAAGTAACCATACAGGATAAGTAGAATATCCTATGTTGACCAATTATTACCAGTTTTGGTCTTCTCAATGGCTTCCACATAAACCTCAGAAATCGTGTATAGCCTTGCTACAGCATGTGCAGTGGCCAGTACAGTATGCCATAGGTGATCTCGTTTGGCTCTACTTTTGCCTTTTCCATGTCAGCAAAAACCTTAGAAAGCCCTTCTGTGTTATGATCATCAGCTTCTATTTTCAAAAGAATGTTGTAAGTGAATGTATGTGGGGAAACTCTACCAGCCTTCATCTGAGAGAGAATTTTGGAGATCATTTTCCTTCGGCCAGGGGAGGAATGAAGAACTATCAAGCGGTTGTATACATACGGAGAAATGGGGAATCCCAGTTCCCTCACCCTTTTCATGTAAACCGGTGAAAGCCTCACCACACCTTTATCAAGGCAAGCTATGACTAGATTGTTATAAAGCAACTCGTTCTGAAATTCAGAAGGGACATGGGTGAAAAGCTTTCCACCAGACGAGATTCCATGCAGCTTAGTTGTGAACTCAAGAAGATAAGAGTAATCCAGCTCTTTAAGCTTGTACGGCCTCTCCCTAATCACCCACTCCATAACCTCGAGCGCCCTCTTGTTCCTCCCCAGCTTCCTGAGCCTGTTGATGGCGTGGAACACATCGCCTCTGTGGACGGGAAACCCATCCCCCATCCAGCTCTGGAAGCCCGGCACCACTAGCTGCCCCTTCGGGAGCCTCTCCACCCTCGCTGAGAGCGTCTCCCCCGGCTCCACCCGGGAGGGGAACTCCACAGACTCCACATCCACAGGTGGGAGGGTGAACAGCGTGGAAGTGGCAGCAGTAGAAGTAGAGCCACTGGGAGGAGGAGGAGGAAGGAGGGCGAGGGAGAGACGGTGAGGGGGAGTGTGCCGCGGGAGAGATGGTGGGAGTGGTGAGGTGTTGCACGGCACAGTGGGAGTGTGCCGCGGGAGAGGTGGTTGGAGGGAGGTGTGACGGTGAAGTGAGGAGGTTACCCGGTGCGGTTTTTGAGGGGTTACCCGGCACAGCGGGTGTGTGCCGCGGGAGTTGGCGCGGGAGTGGCGGAGTGGGCATCCGGTACCGTGGGGGGTGCCGCTGGAGGTGGCCCGGGAGGTGTACCGCGGTGGTGGAGTGGGGTGTGCCGCGGAGGATAGCGGGTGTGCCGGGCACGGCTGTTCGCGGGAGTGTGCCGGGGAAGGGAGGCGACCGCACCGGTGAGAAAAAGGAGATGAGAGGGAAACAATGGGGGAGAGAGATAGAGAGAGAGAAAGAGAGAGAGAGAATCACCCCTTTTATTATTATTATTATTATTATTTCTTTTTTTCTTTTATTTTCTTCTCTCTCTCTCTCCTTTTCTCCTTTTTTGTTTTGTAGGCATAACCAAAAATTCATAATGACCATAGCGAGTACTGAAGGCAGTCTTTTCAATATCAGACTCCCTAATCCTCAACTGGAAATACCCTGATCGGAGGTCAATCCTAGAAAAGACAGTGGTAGATGGCAATTGATCGAATAAATCATCGATTCTCAATAGTGAATATTTATTTTTAATTGTAGCTTGATTCAACTGCCTGTAATCAATACAAAGTCGCAAACTACCATCTTTCTTCTTAACAAATAAGATGGGAGCACTCCACGGAGAGAAACTGGGCCTGATGTAGCCTTTTTCAAGCAACTCAAGCAACTGTGCTCTCAATTCTACTAACTCAGCTGGAGCCATGCGGTACGATGCCTTAGCAAGAGGTGCTGTACCTGGAATTAATTCAATCACCAACTCTATCTCTCGCTCTGGAGGTAAGCCTGATAACTCATCAGGGAAGACATTGAAAAACTCAGAAACTACTGGTATATCTCTGACATCTTGCCGTGGTCCCTCGAGAGCAACCACTGAAGCTAAGAATCCTTGACACCCTGCATTAAGCAATCTACAGGTTCGAATAGCAGAAATAATTAAATGAGAGGAACATGATCGAGTACCTTAAAAATAGAATGCCGATTTCCCAGGTGACTTAAAATAGACCTTCTTAGATCTGCAATCAACAAAAGCACCATATTGCTCTAGCCAATCCATACCCAGAATAACATCATAGTCTGCCAACTGCAATGTATAAAGTCTCACCGGCAATTGTCGATCACTAACCACAACGGGTGAGTCTTTAAGACACAACGGGATCGCCATTAAATCCCTAGATGACAGTTCAACAATTAAATCACATACTACCTCAATCATGGGCTCCTCGTTACATGCAATGAAGTCCTCAGAAATGAAAGATTGAGAAGCACCAGAATCAAATAAAGCACAGATTGCATAACCAAAAATATTAATCGTACCTTCGACGAGATTGGAAGCTACAGCCTCTACTCGAGAGATATGAGTCACTTTGCCTTTCATCTTTCTGCCGACAACTGCAGAAGACTGAAAAGAAGATACTACTAAAGCCTGAGGAAGAATATGCTAAAACTGCTGAGATGGCGGTGGTGGAAGCAGAGGTCTGAATTGGGACTGAGACGGCTGGGATGGAGCTGCTGAAGCAAACTGCACCGGAATTGCTCTCATCGGATAGTCTCTCACCACATGACCTGGCTAGTCACATCGGAAACACACCACTGGCAACGAACAGGGTTTGCCTGGGTGGCTGCCACCACATCGCGCACAACCTTTAAACTGACTTTTTACAGAAGTATCTCACTGCTGGAAAGATGGGGCTAACTGCTGGGTAGCACCAGACGAAGCCTGCCGATCAAAACACTTCTTGTATTTCTTCTTGTTCTTGAATCCTTTAAACTGGGACTTGCCAGAAGAAGCTGCACCACTAGCTGCAGGAGTGGCAGAAGTGGATCTCTTAGTGTCGGGCCCCCAAGCCCTCATGTCGGTGTCTTGCTGGTCGCGTCTCACTTAGAGTCCGAGGTCTGTAGTCTCTAGAGTCGGTCTCCCGTGTCCGTCCCGCATCAAGTGTCCCCAGGGCCGCGTCAGCCACAACAGTTCCAGTCGCAGCACCAGTGATGTAGAGATTTCAGTGGCGCGTGACGCGCTTGACTCGGAGGCAAGGTGTCCCACCTCACAGAAGGTACAACTATGATTTATAGTTATGCCATTTGGGGTTTACTTTCTCTCGGTGTTTTTCATATTTCTTTTTTATATGCATGTGTGTATGTATCTGAGGGACTTCTCAGGGGCGTGTTAGGGAGTCTGTTGTGAGGGTTGTCCTATGAGTCGGTAGTGGACCTGCCTACAGGAGGTTTTGTGACCACCCTTTGTTGTCTTGAGGGTGTGGTGGTGGTGTTATTATGCGTGAAAGATTTGAGTTTTGTCGGTCAGGCTATGTCCTTGCAACCTGAGAGTGAGATGTGGCCTCGATAAGACTTGGCTCGAGGCTGGGGTGTGTAGACACCCATTTTTGGACCACAAGTTGAGCTATTTTCTTGTTCTCCTTGTCTATGCCCTAATTGATCATCAATTGGTTGATTTTTTGGTCCATTTGTGAGATCTTTATGTCTATCTTTAGTCCCTGAGTTCAATCTCTGTGCCCTAGACATCGACACGACGCCTTAACTATCCCAGAATTAACATGGTCCCAACCACCACCGTGTTATTATCATGCCCTAAGTGTCAACCACGTTAAAAGAATTTACGTCAGATCTACCAACGCTAATTCTTAAATTAATGACTTTTTACAAAGGCATCAATTCTTTCAAAATGAAATATTTCTAATTTACGTCAAAGGCTAAGACGTAATTTCGTTCAGTTTCTCATCCAGATTAAAGCAGCATGGATTGTGAACGCGTTCAGGATCGCAGTCATAGTGCAGATAGAGTTTCTATAACTTGTTGTCTTTCCTCCAACTGAATTTTGACCGGTCAGCTTGGATCGCGGTTAGTTGTAATATCGCCTTCTCTTTTAACGCGGTCTTACCGTTGACCACATTCTCAGTCGGAAACCCTATCTGACTGTAACTTGTTCTTTCCTAGTTTTGATCTCTCTAGAACCCATTTTGGGTAGGTTTCGGAGCTCGAATCAGTCGAGGAAGGATCCTAATTAATCCTTCTAGGAACTTTTCCCCTCAATATTTGGCAGGATTAACTAATTTTGGGCCTCCAAATCTGTGAGTCTTTTAGACTCCGACCTAGGGTTTCTAGGCCCCCTTTCTCCTATAAATTTAACTCTTGGCCATTAATTCCAGAAGATGCAACCAAGGAAAATTAACCGCGAGGGGAGGGTGAGGCTATGCTTCATTGGAGACCCTTAATCCCTCATCCCTCTGTCATTCAGAGAGTATTTTAGGGCATTGTTGTTCTTGCTAGGGACTTGACTCAAATAAAAGGAAAATTACAATGATATGACTCAAGAAAAATATGAAAATTACATAACTCGACTTAGAAAATTGTGACAGACATAATGGAACCATGCTGGTGAGCAACCGGGACTGTCAAAAAAGTGAAGGGTCAGAGATGCCCCCATCACGCAGTGAACTGTGAGAAACAGAGAGAGATCAACAGAGTAGGGGCTCACGGGCGGCCGGTTGGCTGGGTGTGGGAGGCATGTGTAGGCATGAGGAGAGTGAAGGCTGGTGGGGTGCCACGAGTTGGTGGTGGTGTGAAGGGAGAGCTGGACGCCGGCAGAGGGGTGTGTGCATGGCACAGCGGTCGCGTACATAGGCTATCGGTGGCAGACAGAAGTTACAGGGATGGGTCAGTGAAGGAGAGGGAGGCGATGTCGACTACGGCTATGTATGCAGTGGGGAATGAAGAGGGGACAGGGGCTCGCAGTTGTAGACACCACTTTTCCCCTTCCCTATAAGAGATGTGCTTAAAGGGAAAAAGACAAGGCGTCATGTGTAGGCGTGTAAGTGAATAGTATGAAAAGAAAGATTATTGCAATCAATTAATCACTCATATGCATTGACAAGTTGTGATCACCACCAAAATACCTAGTGCAAAAGAGGAGCACCACGTACCTTGGAAAAGGGAGATAGATAAGACCACTCGCCAACAGGGTGCAGCATTGGTGCAGGAAAAAAAAATGGTCCTCGGGGGACAGCTAAACGTCAAAGATGGCTGAACGATAGGCCACTGCAAGCACTGAAGTGGAATGCGGGAAGAAGGCCTAACATGGAGATCAGACGGTCTGCAGTCGGCCGCACATAGGAGCGAGACAGTCTAAGGAAGACTGCAAGCCCCAACAGACGGTCAGAGATGAACCGCACAGGACCTCCAGATTCCAAGCTGTGGAACTTAATCCTCCACCCCCTCTGGCTGGCCAGGAGGGATGGGTCTCATGCTAAAGCTCTTGTTAACCTACAAAACCATGCAAATGACCAAGAAAAACAACCCAAATGAGTTTATGGAAGTGCAACATCTATGAATAGAAATGAAAAACTAAGTACAAAAAGGGAATGTGGGATACTTGGGGTGATTTTTTAACCCCTAATGGGTGTGAAAAGCAATAGGAAGGTGAAGAATGTGAGAATGATAGTAAAAAAAACGTGGATAAAAGTGAGGAGGAATGACGATGCAATGACAGACAAACGACGAAGAATGACCAAATGGAGACTTAAAACATAAAAGATATGGACTACTCCCTGAACCGAAGGCTTAATGGACATGGAAAGCCTTCCTTCCTGGCTGGAATTTGCTCAAGAACGCGGCAGCACTTCGACATGAATTCCGGAATCTCCCCCCCCCCCTCCCTTGGGCCAAGGGTGCAATTTATAGACCCTTGAAAGCCAGCTCAAAATTGAGGGCTTTTCTGTGAGATTTAGGCTAAAAAATGCACAGCGTGCCTGCAATGTCTAAGAGCCCAACAACACGTCGGTTCACCTTACACAGGGTTCCGAAAGCTCCATAGGGAAAAACACGTGTAAGCCATAAAACACACTCTGGGACTTACCAAGGTGCTCCGAACTCACAGATTCAGATTCAGGAAAATCTGGGACGTTACAGTCCTCCCCTCCTTACAAAAATTTCATCCTCAAAATTTGAGGCAACCACAACTCAAGAGGAAGAATAACACACCTAGCTGGCAACGCTCCTAGAGCTCCAACCAAAACCTCGATACTCGTAAAAACACAAATCTTGAGGGACACAGCCAGACCTTGATCACGAATAGAATGCCTTACTCCACACACCATACAGACAACGATGATCAGAGCAAGCGTCACATGAAAGAGTATAAGTCTGAGATCACCTCAGCCACAACAGGAATCCAAACACGGCATCACTGCCACAATCTCGCTCACCAAAGAGACGCAATCATCGACACGAGAAACAGCCACAGATAAAATCTCAAGCTCGGTGGACCAATCGATCACCAACTTCGCTACTAGTTGACTGGTCTCACTCCCCGCACCAGGGACAACCATCACTGAGCCTTGACCAGCTCACATAGTCACCCCAACTGACTGCGACAAATCCGTCGGCTCCATGCCATGAACCATCTCACACCTGGCAAGCCGAATGCTCATAATAGCACTGGACCAACTCTGCCAGAACACAAACTTTGAGCAAATCCAAGATCTAGTCTGGGAAGAGACACATCATAGAATCGACCACCCAAGCCCTCACTGGCACACGGCCCTCGCCATTCTCCAGCCGCAACAACCAGTATCTTCTGTATGTGAAAGACCATTCGTCGGTCACTATCTATTCGTCAACGGGAAATCTTGACATGCTCACCTTCTTTCTTCTTTCCTAGTCCTTAACTAGATCCGATGAGCACAATCCAGCTCTCAACAAGCCATCTGTTGACTCACACACAGACCAGCACTACATCTTGAGCCGATCCTCACTCGAATGTCGCATCCGATTATGATTCTCGCACCAACTCTACCCTTTCAGGGGAGCATGGTGAAATCAAATGACAGGATTCCACAATCCTCGGTCCTCACATCACTCGACTCAGACTTATAGGAAAATCCTCCCTTGCTGGTCACAAATGAAGGATCACCATCCAACGACAATGTCCCACCAGTGACTATCATACACAGGCATTGTCATGCCCCGAGCGTGGAAGGAACCCGGAGACATGACGAGTTATATTCGATCATGTCAATCAGAGCGTAAGTGTATTCGACACATAGACAGAGTGCGCAGAAGTAGTGATAACCCAATACTTTATTCATCATAACTTTAAAATACTTCTATTACAATCTCAAAAGAACTAAGACTCAATAAAAGAAAAAGTACAACAGATGACTCAAGAAAATAGAAAAAGACATTACTAGACAACGATTCGGTTTGATTTTCGGGTTGAACCCGAATAATGATCACCCCTAGTCCTGGGTGACCAGAGTTTTGGCCACCTAGCACTGGGGCCCCAGGCCACTCTCATGGCCGTACACTGTCAGGTTCGCAAAAGTGAACAGAACTCCACGCGGAGTTTGATCCGGAGCCCCATTCGCCTCGAAGCAAAGGGAAAAAGAAGGAGAATCTATCTCCGGGCTCTTTGGGCCTTATCATCTATCTCATCCGCGTGCGTATTACCTTGCTGATATTGTGTCATGCATGCGTGCGATACTCAATCTTTAATTTTCTTTTATTTTTGATCGTTTGACCGAGCATCTCTTAGATTTTCTCCGCGTCTCCACGCATTTCTCTCTTTGGACAGATGGATGTAACTTAGTCAAGAGTCACTTCTCTGGAGGGTATTTGAGGAGAGTCAATTTTATGTGAGAGATACAACTTAAGATTTTCTCTCGCCAGATGATTATCTCTCTCAAGCTCCTCTCTCCCAATCTTCTTATTACAAGAGCGTACAGTTACAATGACGTTTGCCCTCGACAACGTGAGTTGGAGTGCACCTTCGTATCGCTATCAGTTAGGATCGCCATATCTTGGGAGAACTTTTATCGCGAAACCTAGTTATACAGGAGTAAGGGTAGAATGATGGTAAAAAAAGTGACTGTGCACTTAGATCTCGATTTATATTTTTTGATCGATTGATTCTCTTTAATATCTGTACTTTGATCTAAAGAAAATCTCAACGTATGCGTAACATTTCCAACACCTTCTCCTCTCTCTCTCTCTCTCTCTCACACACACACACCTTGCATGCATGTTGGCCAAAAGGGATATGTTTAGGCAGATCCGTTCCACGGTCAACTCCGATTGACACGATCACTTGGACGAAACAGAGCATTCCTTCTTCAGTTGTTCTTTAGTGTTCCCCTTTTCTTATTAGTTTCCTGTCCGCCCACCATGGTCTCTCCACCCCACGCACCAACACGAAGACAACTCTGCATCCTGGCTGATTACTTTTGGGGCATTAAGTGCCACCCCCGAATGTCGCCGTGGTCACTTTTCATTGGTCCGACCCAGTGAGCCAGGACAAAAAACACTTTTCATTTCCTGGTCATCCCATCCGGGCCCTTATTTCTTAACGACGACGAGTAGATGGCTGGGAAGGGGGAGGACACTCTATAAACCCCACACCTAGATAGACTCCGTAGTTTGCCACGACTGCCGGTTGCAGTCCTCTGGCCTCCCAAACTTGCCCTACCTCTATAACGCCATCAAAAAGATGCTCCGACTGTACCAACCGGCCACCCTTGCTGGTGCTGCACTAGTCATTCGGCGAGTGCACCACTGGTGGCCACCAACAATGTTTGGGTATGGGAGGAGGGGGTGCCATGACGAGGGCCATGAGCTTGAGGGTCCCGATGTTGGGGTTAGGACCGTCAATGAGTTGGTTCTATTAGACAAGAATCAAGCAGACTAACAGTAAGTGGTCGCTAGTCCCTGCATCCAACACTGCTCCATGGAATAAAAAGTGGAACAACTCAGCAAATAACATCACCAAAATCTAGAATTTGTCATTGATACTCTGTAAAAGAGATCCCAAGACATGCCCTTGGGGTAACAAAAAGATGTACAGTCCAGATAACAAAAAGGGGGGAGGGGAAGTGATATAATCACGGCCTAGCCTCGCTCCCGTCCAGCTCCGCCAAGCGGGACCCCGCAGTCACCAGCTCTACCTCCAGGGTCAACGCAAGCTGAACATTAGCCTCAGCTCTAGTGTTGGCAGCCCGCCACTAGACCTCAGCGAGCTCCACAGCTCGCCGCGGCTCCTCTAAGGCCTTTTGCAAGGCCTCAGCTCTACTCATCACCTCGCTCAGCTGCCTGGCACGGTCCTGAGCAAGAGACACGACTGCGTCGGCAAGCCTCCTCTGCTCAGCCGCCACTGAAGTGAGCTGAGCAGACTGCTCCTGCACCTCCCGGATGGCTGCCAGTCACTGTGCCTGCTGCTCCTAAGCCGCCAAAAGCCACAGGTACTCCGCCTAGATGTCAGCCAAGCCAGACATCCAGAACTCACGAGGGAATCCAAGGCCGTGGTAGCCTTGCATGCAGTCCCTTAGCTGCTACCGAAGCTCCTCTGGAGAAGGCAGGGGATCACCTCCTACTTAACCCTGGGCCCGCTGGAGTAAGGTTGCACCCACGCTGGCATCCAGTAGCAGCTCCGGTGGTGAAACAGACGTAGGCCACTCTATCCCTAGCTCTAGGGGAGAGTGACCCACCTTAGCCAGCATGCCGGAAGAACCTGCACAACCCCACCAAACACAAAATAGATCAGCAACGTTCAAGGCTTCGCTATGAAAAGACAAGGTGAAAAACCTGAGAAAGGTCCTAACTCTCACCTCAGTTGGCTCCCGCCGTGCCTGCAGCATCCACATTCGCGGTCGGTGAGGGTAACCTCTCCTCCACCTCGGCAGTATCCCCTACTGGAGTCAGGGAGGGTAGAGGCTCCCCTGTAATCCGGTTGTTCCCAGTGGCCATGGGGCAGATGAGGGGCACTCCCTGATCCTCCTCGATGGGATCCGGCACGTGCTCCTCCTCAGACTCTAGTCCTGGACATAACACAAAATGTTAGCACTCTGTCATAAACTCTGCATCAAAGCCAATGAGGAGGAGAGAAGGAGCTATATATACATTCCAACGCTGCCTCCATCTTGGCATCCCCGGTAGAAGAGGCCTCGGAGGAAGAAGAGCTCAAGATTGAGCCCTCGTCAGTCTCCATCGGTGCACTGCCATTGCCCGAAGAACCAGACGAGGTTGCTGGTGAACCCCTGACTGCGGGCAAATCAGAAGCCCCTATGCATCGAGAAGCTAAGTTAGACTACTATCAAGCCCAGCCTCGCATGAAGATAGCTCCCTAGTCCACGGCCAGCCTCCTAAAGCTCTTGAAGCAGAACTTGGCTAAGACCTTCTTCTACGAGTCTTCTTCCACTCCAAGAAGTGGCACACCAATTGGATTCTGGAGCAGCTAGTTCCAGATTTTCTCCCTAGGGTGCGCTGGGTCTGTTCCCTCTGGAACTGACCTCACACCCTGTCACTGTTCGGGTCCTCGCCATCTACTCCGACCTCCTCCGGCATCCCCGCGGGTCTCCATTCGAAGAGGGTTCGACCACAAATCTAACTTCTCTGGCCATGCCTGAATCTGAGCTTGGGGGCACCTGTGGTGGCCTCACCTTCCTACTGCAGTGACCCAAAAGCTACCAGATCCAGAACCCACCATTAACCAAAATTCAAACACACCCCATTCTCCCACCTTCCCCTAGGCCAAGTGCACCCCATCTCTCTCCCTCTCCATTCTGGCCGCACCTCTCACCCCCTCCCCTTGCTAGCTGCGTCCCCAGCCTCTCCCCTCCCCATTCTCCTGGCCACCACCCTCCTCCCCCATCCCCCTCACACCAGGGAAGGCCCCAGGTCCATCTCCCTGCATTAGCCCCTCCTAAACCCTCCATTCTTCCCCTCTATTCCCCTACTACCAGTCTGGAACCTGTAGTAGCAGAAAACTATGAAGTTGCAGAGGCTGCCACATCTTCATCCTGGATCCCCTAGGAGCACAAGTAGGTACCATTGGAAGTGTCTCCCATCCCTCTCTGCAAGAGTGGTGGTCTCGCCTTCGTCTAACTTCATGGCGGCTCAAAGGAGCCTTCACTGCTGGACTGCGCATCGCCTCCCTGGCAGACATCTAGTCACAACTTGTAGAGACATCCATAGCCAACCTCCTAAAGATCTTGAAGAGGGACTTGGCTGAGACCTTCTTCTACAAGTCTTCTTCCACCTCCAAGAAGCGGCACGCCATTTGGATTCCAGAGTAGCTATTTCTAGATTTTCTCCCTAGGGTGCGTTGGGTCTATTCCCTTTGGAACTGACCTGACACCCTGTAACTGTTCGGGTCCTCTCCATCTAATCAGACCTCCTCCGGTGTCCCCGTAGGCCTCCGTTCGAAGAGGGTTCGACCATGAATCCAACGTCTCTCATCATGCCTGAATCTAAGCTCGGAAGCACCCGTGGTGGCCTCGCCTTCCTACTGTAGTGACCCAGAAGCTACCAGATCCATAAGCCAGAAACACTGTTCACAACTCTTCCCTGACCATCGCTGTGAACTAGAAAATCCCCAAAAATTTAGACGTCCTCCTGGGCCAACCCAGGAGGTTTTTACACTAGTTTCGATGCCAACGGAGTTCAGGGGAGTCCATATCAGTGCCAACATCAACTGTCTGTCCACTGTTCCAGATAGTGGATAGAACCGATGGCCTCCTTGCAATTAGTTCCTAGCTTAGCTTTACCCTCCCCGACTGGCCGGCTTACATCCCCTCCATTTAGGAGGTAGTCCATGGTCGTGTTTGTGGATGACATCCTTGTTTATTCCTAGTCTGCAGAGGAACATGCGTACCATTTGAGGGTTGTATTGCAGACCTTGCAAGATCACCAATTGTATATGAAGCTCAGCAAGTTCGAGTTTTGGCTTCGTAAGGTGCACTTTTTGGGGCACGTGATTTCTGGTGATGGTATTTTCGTGGATCCTGCCAATGCCAAGGCTGTGATGCAGTGGCCGAGGCCGAGGTCCGTAATGGAGATTCAGAGTTTCTTGGGACTTACTGGCTATTATAGGAGATTCATTCAAGATTTTGCTCGTATTGCGGCCCCGATGACTAGACCTACGTGGAAGGATGTACCGTTTGCCTAGACAGATGAGTGTGAGTAGAGCTTTATGGAGCTGAAGAGGTTGCTCACCTTGGCACCGGTGTTGGTGTTGCCTTCTAGATCAGGGGGTTTTGTATTGTGTACAGATGCTTCCAGGGTTGGTCTGGGTGCTATGTTGATGTAGCACAATAGAGTTGTGGCGTATACATCGCGGCAGTTGAAGCCACACGAGGAGAACTACCCTACCCACGACCTTGAGTTGGCTGCAGTGATATTTGCATTGAAGATTTAGAGGCATTATCTGTACGGTGAGAAGTTTGAGGTGTTCACTGACCATCAGAGTTTGAGATATGTGTTCACTCAAAAGGACTTTAACCTCAGACAGAGGAGATAGATGGAGTACGTGAAGGATTATGACTTCACCTTGTCTTATCAACCGGGCAGGATGAATGTCATCGCCGATGCCTTGAGCACGAAGGTCGTGGTTAGTGTGATGATGTTGAGGAAGTGGAGGCTCTGGGAATAGGTGCCAGCCATGACATTTTGGCTTAAGGTTCCCCGAGAGCCAGGGTCAGCTGTTCTTGTGAGCTTGACTGTCACACTAGCCATCCGTCATCAAGTGACAGATGCTCAATGTGCAGACCCTGAGTTGCCCCAAATTCTGGCTTTGGCCGATGTGGAGCTCAGCGAGGATGGAGTGGCGAGATTTCGAGGTAGGCTGTACATCCCGGCCGAGGAACAGGTGAGGCGTGCGGTGCTGCTAGAGGCTCATGGGAGTAGGTACATCGTACATCTGGGTGCGACAAAGATGTATCGGAATGTGAGGAGGCAATTCTGGTGGCCTGGCATGAAGCAAGATATTATTGAGTCTGTGGTCAGGTTCCTGATCTGTCAGCAGGTGAAGGCAGAGCATCAGCGACCAGGTGGTACGCTTCAGCCCTTGGAGGTCCTCACGTGCAAATGGGACCACGTGACCACTGATTTTGTGGTGGGATTGCCGAGGACTCTGGGTGGGCAGGATAGTATTTGGTTGCTAGTGGATAAGCTGACGAAGACGGCTCCGTTGTTACCAATTAGAGTCAGCTGGAGTGTGCCCAAGTTGGCACGTCTTTATGTGGAGCGGATCGTACCTTTGCATGGAATTCTCATTTAAAAAGGATTCAAAAGACCTAATAAAGACCCAGTAAAGATCCACTAAGGATCTGGGATATTACATCCTCCCCTCCTTTAAGAAATTTTATCCTCAAAATTTAAGTAACCAAGGAGAAGCATGGAAGAACAACCCGACAAACACAACTATGAAACGACACGAATCACGAGAAGCACAATTCAGAGGGACATCGTCCGACCATAATCACAAGCACACACTCAGGACTGAGCATGACACAAGTGAACACAAGTCTGACACCTCCCAAATAAGGCAACGCTGCTTGCGTCTCACAGGAAAAGAGACACGACTGCCACAACACAGATACCGAGGGACACGAAATGACAGGCACATCAAGCAGCAGCTTAAACAAGGGAACATGGTCCTCTCAACTGACAGCCTGACAACATCATTAGCTCCAGTGCCAAAGGCAACAGGGAACACCTGGCACATAGGACACCAACGATAAATTCACGGAGAATAATAGCAACATGACAGCACCAGACCACGAGCACAATCAAGTCAGTCCTTAGTCAGACATTACATCTGATCGAGTCGCAAGCTAACTCTACCAGGGGAAAAGGAGTATAGCAAAGCTAACCGACGAGAGTTGGTTCACAAAGTGCTAATAACAGACAGATAAAATCATAGAGAAACAACACTTTCAAAAATAACAACAATGATAGTACTTGCAGGATTCCGGCTCCGTATCGGACACAGAACCACAAATACAACTTCAAGTAGGCTCACATCAAGGCATAACAGCAACTGATCACATGACTACAGGGACGAGTCATGCGTCGAGCAGCTCACCAAGAACGACCCACGACAACTAGAAATGATAATCTCGGGAAATGTATCTCAAGGACTACGAGCACGCATCGAGAACACGACACCCAAGAGAAAATATAGAGGAGCAGAGGGTACTCAATCAGCAGGAATGTCGACAAATTCCCCAACACTCACAAATGCCGATGGCAAAAAATATACTAGCAACAGCACGACAACAGACGACATCGAGGCATAGGAAGCCAAGATAAAGTCACATCGAGAAGAATCAATCCTCTCGACTAGTGGGTTATCAGCACACATGCTTCCGCTGCGCACTCACACAACGCACACCTACATCAGAAAATAGTGCGGTATCCGCATCTCAGCACACACTCGGCGCCATCGCAATTCATGAAAAATCGCAAATAATGTCACGAGTACTGATCTAGCGAACAACCGGTCACAGGAAGCCTAAGTACAACGAAGGAGAGTACCGGCTTCAGCACAAAGCCCAAGGAAAAGTGCTAATCTCAGCTTACCTTTATGTCCAGAAATAATAAATGAGCCTTCACAATACATCGACCGTTGGACACGGCATGACGAACATGGTATGCAACAGCTCTTAACACCATAACGGAGTCCAAAGCTAAGCAACCGTAAAGCAAGGAGAAGATCATGCTCAGAATAAAGCTGTCCGAAGGGAATGTAGCTCAATCAGTTGAGCAATCTCAGCTCTGGTTCTGAACCAGGAGACTGAGGAACAAACTCTCACACTCAAAACACTTCTCCTTCAACTCTCCCATTTCTCTCTTCCTCTTCTCACTCTCTCTGTTTCTTCTTTTTCTTCTTTCTAGATTGCACAAGCTTCTTCTACTCCTGCTTCACAAAATTCACGATCTAAATCTCGATCTAAAAAAATTGCTCAGGATATAAAAGTCTTCATGTATATAGCAGCAACAGATCATTGGACGTGTCCTCCACAGATTCCCGCCCAAAGCCTTGACCACGTGGTAGCCCTT
Organism: Amorphophallus titanum; assembly: GCA_024336825.1. NCBI lineage: Eukaryota > Viridiplantae > Streptophyta > Magnoliopsida > Alismatales > Araceae > Amorphophallus > Amorphophallus titanum. The sequence continues at coordinate 307,190 of JANBPO010004017.1, forward strand.
TAGTTCCCTGCACTCCACGTGTAACGATCTTGGCACATCCTCCATCATTGGATCATGTGCCATCCTTATTGTCCACAAGAGAATATCTGTCACAACATAGAGATAATACTTCAGTTTAGAACAGTTAAAAAATATTCTAAGGACAGAAGAAAAAAACAACATGGACTTTGTCATGTGCGAAGGTTTGGAAAATATGTTCGGACTTTGTATGTGGTAAGGCAGACTTACACTAACTTAGGTTCAGTGAATGTTTGGACAAGCACTGCCTTCGCTACAGTGTATGCTCGGACCTTATATGTCTAAGGCAGACATACACTGACTTGGCTACAGTGTGTGCTCAGACATTTATGTCCATCCACTGCCTTTGCTACAGTGTAAGCTCTGACATTAATACGCAAAGAGCAGAACATGCAAGGAATTTGTATGAAGAACATGCACGGACTTATCTGTGCACGGACATGCACATACTTGACAAAAAGGTGCAAGGACTTTGTTTCCAGAGAAACGTGCACAGACTCATATGTGCACGGACTTAGTTTTCCTTCCAACAAAAAATGTGCTCGGACTTGGTTGAAAGAAACGTGCATGGACTCTTGTGTGCACGGACTTAGTTTTCCTTCCAACAGAAAATGTGCTCGGACTTGGTTCAAAGAAATGTGCACAGACTCTTGTGTGCACAGACTTAACGAACGAGCAAACTCAAATATGCATGGACTTCAGGAAACGTGTGTAGACTTGATATGCTATGGAACAAAGAATGTGCTCGGACTTATGTTTGAGCCTAAGACAAATATGCATGGACTTCAAGAACCGTACACTGTTCAGGCACGAACTTGATAAGATGTGCATGGACTTATGTTTGAGCCTAAGACAAATATGCATGGACTTCAGGAAACATGCACTGCTCATGCACGGACTTGATAAGATATGCACGAACTTATGTTTGAGCCTAAGATGAATATGCATGGACTTTGTTGCCAAATAGACATGCATTGTTCATGCACATACTTGAACATGCCCAGACTTGGTTTACTATTCATGCACGGACTCAATGATGTGCATGGACTTAGTTTACTATTCATGCACGGACTCAATGACATGCACGGACTCATATGACTTGAACATGCTCGGACTTGGTTTTTACCTTATATCGTTCTGCCTTTATCAATTAGGGCTTGGCCCCTTGACCCATCATGAAGGTCAAAAGAGAATGACAAACCCCTTGCTTATCGGGCAAGGGGCCAAGCCGAATGGATGAATTAATCTGTTTGTTCAAGTGCAAACTGCAGGGGCAAAGAAGGAGGAAAAAGAAAAGGAAAGGAAGAAAGCAGGTATACAAACCACAAGTGCACAAAGCTCTACAAACTCAGGTAACAAAATGTCATATCTATATAAATCTGTCATATGAGTACAAGTGTGGAGGGTGGAGCAGTACAAACTCTCTCTCTCTAACTCTCGCCTCCATCCTCCTCTCTCTGTCTCTCTCTCTCTGCTCCTCTGTCGCCCCGACGGCGAGCTCGGGGTGGGGGCATAGACCCCCGTGCTGCACTCAGAGCTGAGCTCCGTACCTCCTCCTCTGCACCCTGGTGGGAAGAAGAGCCGGTCATATATGTCATGCTGGCGAAGGCGCTCGAGTTCCCCGCTGCTCGGGCTCTCTCACACTCGCGCTGTAGTCACTCCTCTGTCACCCGTAGCCACTCCTCGACTACGACAAGCTGCATCCGGACGGCGATAAGCTCAGCCCTCTCACGGTCCCGCTCTGCCCTCTCCTGGTCCCGCTCCTCACGCTCTCGGGCACGCTCTCTCCGCTCGATCTCGAGATGGATGCAGAGGTCTTAAACATCCCGAGGCAGCTCCTCGCGTTGGCCCGCTGCCGCGGTAAGATGGGCCACCTCCTCCTCCAGTTCCGCGACCCGCTGGTCACGGATGGCGAGTTCTGCACTAGCCAAGGCAGCCCGGGTGCTCGCGTCCTGTAGCTCCGCCTCCTGCATTCAATAAAGTCAACTATCTACTTTGAGTTTCATTTCATCACATACTTAATTGAAATTAATGCTGTTGACTCACCCGTGCCGCGAGATCACGCTCTGTCCCCCGCTGACTCAGCATCCCCTCAAGCTTAGCCATCCACTCGCCGCGGGAGGTGGCCTCAGAGTGTGCCGCTGCTAACTGCTTCTTCACCTCGGTCAGCTCTACCATCTGCATCATATCATAACATCATTAATTCAAAAGAAGAATGTATGAATCACCAAAGCAAAATAAAACTCACCAGCACGCTACGGTCGCGGTGCTACCTCGCAACACAGGCTAGCGCATCCTGGAGCTCCTCAATCTGGACAAGGGCATGAAAGAAAATCATAAGATTTCATAAAAAAATAATGGTATAATTGAATCTTTAAGTTTAAGGGCTTACCCGGGTGGCAAGATCACGCTCTACCTCTTCCGCTCGAGCAACTGCGCCTGCGAGCTGCTCCTCCAAATCTCCGGTCCCGGTGCTCGGTCCCCTCGAGCTCGAGGCACCGCCAGTCCCCCACGCTACTGCACCCTGCTACGCATGCTGCATTCAAAGAAAGATCGTCAGTGGCTAATCATCAACAAATTAGGAATTCATATGCATTTAATTTAACCACTCACCAGGGCCTCGAAATCAGCTCGTGTGGCAGCCAGTTGGGCCTCCAAGCTACGTAGGTGGACCTGGGCATCCATCGCCACTAGGTCCCATGCATCTTGCATTCATCACATGATTAGTTGCATAAATAAACATACATCATATAGGAAAAGAAATGCATTTTCATTTACTGACCCCTAAGACCCTCATCTGGGGCCTGCCGCCGTAGGCCTCCCAATAAAGGCGAAGGTACTTCGAGCTATCGGGTGCCTGGGAGGTCACCCTGGTGCTGCCTCGCTGCCAATCCGCGTACTGCTCCGCGAATCGGATCCTCCAGTCCGTAGCCTTCGTCCGGCCACGAGTCTTCCTACCAATGCCACGAGGCTCCGCCACCTCAACCCACTCCTGGTGGAGGCCGAGGGTCCTCATCACTAATCAGAGGCGCAGGGGCTCGATCTCGTTTAGGCAATGGAGCTAGATCTCCTGCCTGAATAGAGGTCAGCCTACGGCCACCCAGGACTGACCCTCCTCGGTCATGCCCTGGTATGGTCTCCAGATGACCTGCATTCATCATCATCAAACAATAGTTAGTCAAACATCACATCATAAGCATAATCATTCATTTCATATAAATCACAGGGTAGAAGCATACCAGTGAGGGAGGGAAGTCCCTGAACTCCCTCTGGAGTACATGAAGCTCAAAAGCATGTGGTGCCCCGCTCACGAAGGGCAGCCACCTCCTCGCTAAAGGGAATGCGCCCTCATTCCCCGGTCACACATCTACCCTCCTCATGGGCATATATAGGTGACTCCAAATCTGCATTTTTAGTTCGCATTAGTCACATGCATTAAGTTAAGACATTTTGCATTCATAATCATTTAGAAAGAAATGCATACCTGTAAAAATGGTGAGAAGCCGCTGACGGTCGTCTCACGCCCTGTCCCGGTGGACAGGTCAGCAATCAAGTGCGCCAGCATCGCAGCTCCCCATGCATATCTGCCAACGCTCTCTAGGTCCTCCAGGACGCTCAGGAACTGACAGTTCATGATGTCGCCCTTGGTCCCCATCATAAGCCGCCCCAGCAGAAAGAACAAGAACCGCCGCAGGTCTATGTCTACCCGCTCCCTCTGGGCTCGGTCATGACAGTAAGTGGCTCGGGCTCTCTCGATCAATCTCCCCAACCACTGTGACAGGGTCTCCCTAGACCTCTGTCTGCAATCCTCTAGGCCCATAGCTGCGGTCAGATCTGTCCTGTAGATGGTCCTACACTCACCCTGGGCTATGGTCTCTAGGCCTAGTAGGCGCCCAGCCAACTCCCCGTAGTCAGGTAGGGTGATCCCACTCACTGCCTCTCCATCTACCCTAAGCCCGGTGATCCTAGTGACATCCTCTAGGCTAGGTAGCATATGCCCCCATGGCATCAAGAACGCTCTGCTCGACCTATCCCATCGCTCTCTAAGAACCTGGATAAGGGGAAGGTCGGGGCGAATGGGCTCAATACTGAGGAAAGCACCGAAGCCCATGGCATCTACCCTAGCCCTCTGGAAATCGGGTAGACCGAAGTAGGCGGCTAGGACCTGGATCCAGGAGATCCGGGTCCTCATCAAGCCCTGTCAATCATCAGACATAGAAAAGAAAACAAAGTTGTGTCAAATGGAGATTTTTATTTAATTGACGACCTACGCTGGGTCGTTATCTAATAAATTAACGCCCCAAGGCAGGGCGTTGTTTCAGAAAAATTCAGGGAACTTATGATAATTAACGACACTCATTGGGTCGTTACTCTGTTAATTAAACGCCTATTTCTTTAATCAACGCCTCTCCAGAGGGCGTTGTTCCTCTGAGTGATCTTAATTTTGAACTCAATTGACGACCAATCGTGGGTCGTTATTACTTTAATTAACGCCCCTTTACAGGGCGTTGTTCCTCAGTTTGACATCGAATTGACGACATCCCCCATGCCGTCCGATTATTAATTCACGCCCCTGTGGGGGGCGTTGTTTCAAACGTAGGTGATTTTTTTCAAGAAAAAAAAGATTTTGAATTTACGGCATGCCCCATGCCGTCCGTTTGTTAATGCACGCCCCTGTGGGGGGCATTATTTCAAAATTCTAGGTTTTTTTCAGAACGATATTGAATTGACGGCATGACCCATGCCGTCCGTTTGTTAATGCACGCCCCTGTGGGGGGCGTTGTTTCAATATTTTGGGGTGATTTTTCAAAAAATTGGTTAATTGACGCCCAGTCACGGGTCGTCAGTCATTTAAATCACGCCCCTTTGGGGGGCGTCAATTCTCTGTGTCACAGGTTTTTGCAAAGCTCGAACCCGTGGGCTATGGAAATCCACATGAAAAATTCATAAGAAGTTCATACTGCCTTAGCCTCTGAAATACAACTCGGAGGTCCTGCAGATGGTCTTCTTTCTTTCTGGTCTTGACTACTAGGTCGTCTATATAGCACTCGACCTTGTGGTATAACAGTTCATCAAAGATTCTGGTCATCGCCCGCTGGTAGGTTACATCGGTGTTCTTTAGTCTGAATGACATCCTCTTATAGTGATAAATGCCCTTGGGAGTTCGGAAGGCAGTGTAGATCTGGTCATGCTCCGCAATCCATATTTGGTTGTAGCCGGATGACCCATCCATAAATGATAGAGCTTTGTGGCCGGTTGTAGCATCAACCATGACCTCCGTTATTGGTACTAGAAAGTCATCCTTGGGGCATGCTTTATTTAGATCTCGGATGTCAACACATATCCGGATCTGCCCATTCTTCTTCTTCACAGGCACAATATTGGCCAGCCATGTGGTATATTGATTTTCTTTGACAAAACCCACGTCAATGAGCTTGTCCACCTCTTTGCATATTGAGTGATGAGCACTGGCCTCATACGACGGGGCGGCTGCTTCACCGGCTCGGCTTCAGGATTTATGGCCAGCTCATGCTGAGAAACTGCAGGGCTGAATCCTAGCATTTCTTTGTAGGTCCAGGTGAAACAATCCCGGTATTCTTGTAGCAGCTGGATGTACAGCTTCTGTTCTTCAGCTGATAACTGGGCACTGAGGAAGGTCGGCCTAGGGTCATCCTCGTCTCCCAGGTTAACTTCTATCAGCTCATCGACTATAGCTTGGCCTTCATCTTCTATTTTCGAGGGCGCTGGCTGAAGGTCGACAAAATCTGACATATCATCTTCAAGGTCGAGAACCTCGATTTCCTCATTCTGTTTTGTTTGGGCTTTATTAGGGATCTTCGACCCGGCCAGTAACGACTGTGTGAATTGCTTTGTCAGCAAATCTACCATTGCAGCTTCAAGGGGTGAGTCAATAGCTTCATCCCCTGTGGGTGGACTTGCAGTCATAAAGGGCTAGTGGTTGTTTATTGCTTAGCTGGAGTAGCATTGTAACTTTACAGTGGAAGGTGAGAAGGTCCCGCCCTCTTGGTCACCATGTCCTCGGTAGAGGTAACCTTTTCCTTTTTAGTAGCATGCCTCTCCTGATCAGTTTTAGTAGAAACCTCCCTGATCGGTACGAGGGGCACCGACATCATCATCAGAGGAGGATGGTTGGATGGGGACAACCTTGTTTTTTCAGCATCTTCGGCCTCGCTACTACTGGCCATGTCAAATTTGGCTTAAAGAACTGCTTCCTCAGGGTAGAGTTACTCCCAGCACTGGCACGGAGTTATGGCTTCTGATCCTGAGTCTCTTGGTCGAGCCGGCTCAACATGTTCAACTTCTACTGGGTACTCATTGAAAGTTGCCCCCTGTGAATTGCCTTCAGTTGGGTAGAGAGCGAAGATGGTGTCCACTTCATAGCACCCGCTGTAATGATTGCATAGAAATTACACATGCATGCTTTTGAAATCTCCAGGTATATAACGGACTGGCACTGCCCCGTTACACACCATAACGGACTAGAGAATGACAGCTATGCTTCACAGAACTCAGAAAATCCACAGGGAAACGGGACTATAACGCACCAAGGCAGGTGCGCCACAGGACTATAACGCAGTGGAGCAAGGGCGTTAAAGTCAACACGCATACAACGCACAGATAAGGGGATATAACGGACCAGTGGTGGGGCGTTATAACGGACATAACGCACCTCTCATGGGCCGTTATGTCCACCAGAACGACTAAAATTCACAGGAAATCACGAAATATAACACACCTCAACAGGGGCGTCATACCAATTTAACGCATAGGGATAGGGGCGTTAAAGGCAACAGACCTTTAACTCAATACAAAGGACTATAACGCAACAGGAGAGGTGCGTTAAAGTCACCCGAACATGAAAATCCACAGGAAACTCAGACACGGACGACATAACGCACCAAAAGGGATGTGTTAAATGACCCTAACGCACCGGGGCAGGCGTGTTATGTCACCTGGGTTTCGTGACTCCAGAGGTCGAAATCAGAAACCCCTCCCGATCGATCGAAATCGACGGGGGACGCGGCGGAAAACCAAACCTGCTGAACCTACCAACCCATACCGATCATACAAGCCGATGCATGCCACTAGAAATGAAATACGATGCTCATGGAATTGATTTCAACAATTAAAAGGTAACTTAATGCATTAAAAGATTAAAAATGTACTAATTAAGAACATGCACAAAATACGAGACAACAGGTGCCGAAACACGGCGTACGCGGTACCGGCGGTGTCCTAGCGAGATAAGGTATCCATCCCCCTACCTGGATGACGGTGAAAACGACGATACGACGGCGAACCGGGGCGAGGGCGATGCGGCGCTTCCCGGCCCGGCTCGACTCCATGTTCTGCCAATCGAGGAACGGTGGGCGTCAACGTGATCCTCGCGACGCGACCAATCCAACGGTACCTCTCTGGCTTTGATCAGCAGCCGCCTGGACTAAGAAACGAGAGAGGTACGTAAATCGAGAATAAACCTCAAAATCTCCCAAAAGCAGAATTGCACAGAAACGAGGAAGATGGTGACGGATGGTGACGCAGAGGGCGTCAACGGATTCCTGGCGAGATGAGGAGTCCGATCTCCTACCTTTTGAGCGGCAAAGACTGCGGATCGGTGCTGATTGGGCGACGGGGGCCACGTCGTCTTCTTGCTCGCATGCGTCTCCATGCTCCACGATCTGAGGAAAGAAGGGTACTGGCGTGATTCTCGCATCGAGCCCGTCCTGTCGGTACCTCCCACGCGTCGACCGGGGTCCGTTTGGATCGCGAACCGAGGAAATGGGGGTTGGAGGAGAGAGAACATGGGAAGGGGAGAGAGAGAGCATGAGATGGAGAGAGAGAGAATGTCGAGAGAGTATCATTCATGTCCCTCCCCATCAGTACGCACTTTGGCTCTCGTTAGGATGTGATAGAGAGTGTTCTATTATCATGATGTTGTTCTCGATTGTGCTACACTGGGTAGAATTTTCCAGTAGATGTGAATTTGTGGTGCACAGTTTGCGTATCTTTGTGGTGTGTTCAGGTGGCTGATGGGCTCTATGATGGCAATGCATGTTCTCCTGAGGAGGTTATGTTATTTTGGCCGTTCCACTTGAGATTTGATCAGCCCCTGAGGTCTTAAGGTTGTGCTTTGAGGTGGTTGTTTGGATGCCTCATTGAGAGAGTGTTCAGGCAAACCTAGGATTTCCTTCCTAGTGAGCTGCTATCAGACGAGCTTGATCTTTCTCATTCTATTTGTGGCATCTTTTCAAGGTAAGCTTTGGAAGTGCTATCTCGTTGAAGCTTTTGTCTTGTGTCTACTTATGTGTGGACTATGTTAATTCTGAACCTGATCTGCTCTTGTTTCGATGGTGGCTTGGCTTTGGACCCAGTTTGTGTTCTGGGGGCCATTGTGCACCATGTTTGGCTTGCTGTGTTTGACAGCTATTGTGCTATGAAGGTTCAGTAATTGTTTTAGGACATGAGGATAAGCTTAGATAGGTGTTCTTTGTGGCTTGTGCTATGGATCATAGCACGATGGTTTGCACTATGGCGACTTGTAATCGACTGTTAGTAGCATTGGTACTCAAGGGATGGTACATTGCAGTTCATGAGTTGCGATGGCACCGAGAGGTGTGCTGAGATGTGGATGCCGAGTTGTTTGTTTTGCCTTTGTGCATTGTGTAGAGTGCGCAGCAGAAATGTGTGGGCTTATAACCCACTGGTCGAGGATCATTGGTTGGAAGATTCTGGCCGGTCGACAGGATTGTTTCCTCAGTTTGTCTTCATCTTCATTGTATTTGCCTTGATGTTATTGGTTGTCATGCCATTGCTTGTGGCATTGTGGTTGTTGGCACTAGTAGTTTCAAGAATTGGGGAAATCTATTGGCAGATAAGCTGATTGAGTATCCTTTCTTTGTCTGCATTTCTTGGAAGTTGTGCTCTCGGGGCGTGATCATGGCCCTAGAGATGCATTTTTTTGAGACTTGTTGTGGGTCCTTGCTAGTAAGCTATGCGTGGCTAGCTCCTTTTTAGCCTTGTGGTCAGCTATATTTTTACCCTAATGTGACCTAACTTACAGATATGTCCCGTGGTTCCGTGTTGAGAATGGAGTCGGGATTCGCTGGTGTTGTTGAGGTTGTTTGTTGGTTTGTTGGTTGTGTTCAGCTTAGGAGGAGTTCCCTATAAGTCTAAATTTTGCATTGATGTAGACCGTGATCTTGTTGGTTGGTTAGGCTATACTCTTTTGTTGTGGTAGAGTTAACATGCGACTCGAATCAGATGTAATGTCTGAGTGAGGACTGACTTGATTATGTTTGTGGTCCAGTGCTATCATTGGCGGACTTGCACAATCACAACTTTATCAGGTTGGCATTTCAAGCACACGATACACATTGACTTGTATTGCCAAAACCAAATAATCATGGATTCATACAATGAGTGAGCATCATTCAAGCAATTTACTTCGAGACTTATGTGAACTACTCAAGCACATTGTGAGCCTTAAAAGTCATCAAGAGAATCCATGAAACACAACCGAGGCTCAGCTTTCCTCAACCAAGAATGAAGAGCAAATAGTCATGCATTTAAACAACATGTGAACACATCATGAAACCAATTTTCACCAAGGTTGAGTTAAGCACGTATTAACCTTGAAAAGCTTAAATGAAGGAAGGCTGGGTCGACTCCATTGAAGAATGGGTTTGACTCCATTGATGGATGGGTCGACTCCATTAGAGGATGTGGTCGACTCCATTAATGGATTTTCAACCAATTGAGGATTTCAAGGAAATTAAGCCCTTACCAATTCTTCCTAATATGAATAAGCATGACGTTTACTACCTTTTTTAAACTCTGGACAGCAAGATGCTTATCCATGCATTCACTTGACCTCCAAGAGATGTGATCCTACAAGGCATCCTTTAGCTCATTTGATTAGATGCAAACATGTTGCTCAAGAAACACACACAAGCACCCTTAGTAAACAAGTTGCCAACATGTTGCTCAATGAAACACACATACAAGCACACTCGGTTTGTTATCATTAAAACCCAAGCACCAAAATCAACTAGGGGATGCAAGATAATGTCGTGGGGGCACATGGTACCAAGCTTAGAGGACGTAGTCTAGATCACTGGACTGCGAGTGAGCGGTGAGGTGGTTAGCAGTGTCACCTACCTCGACTACTGAGAGAGCGTCCAGGAGCTGCTGGGGCTAGAGACCAGTGCGGTAGACAGAGAAAGTAGGATGATCACTAGGATGACCATCATGGAGGCACTAGGGCTGGTCGACGCTCGACAGTGCATCGGGGAGATTAGAGTTGAGTTCATTGTAGACATGTTTTCCTTACCTTCCTTCCTTTTCTAAATCCTTTAATTATATCAATATAGAAATAAACAAGAATGAAGCTAGAATGGAGGAGGGACGTGAGTATGTGATCGTGATCACCACCAAGGTTTAGAATTCGATGGGGTGCACCCTTACCTTGGAAAAGGGAGAAGACACTCGCCTAAAACAGAACTGACAGAAATGCACGGTCGAGAAGGGACCACCCTGTGGATCACACGACCGCTCGATAGACCGCCCACCAGTGCTGAAAGAACGTGAGACGAAGCCTGGTTGACGACGGGATGGTGATGTGACACGACCTTGGACTTATCTTACAAGCACAACTCACACCGTGAATGGGCCAAAATTGGCGGCCAACTCACCTGACACTCACCCCGAACCCGTGAGTAACTCGGCGATGCCGAGTGGAGGATGTGAGGGCTGGTCCCTTGCTGGTAGAGGGCCAGCAAGGCCACGACGAACACACATCTGACATGGACCTTCTGTCCAGGGTCAGGAGGAGAGAAGAAGCCACTTTCCTTGCATTGGCACTAACCCCGTGCTAACGAATATATGAAGAGATGAAGAAGCCTCATTGGCCTTCAACATTCCGTTGACATCAGCAAACACACACCTGATTTAGACCTTCCATCTAAATCAATTAATGAACAAACTCTTCTCTTCGTCCCTTTGGGGGGAGGAACAAACCCTTTGGATTTGGACTTTCTGTCCAGGTCAATTAATGAATAAACTCTTCTCTCCGTCCCATTGGGGAGGAACAAACCCTTTCAATTTAGACCTTCTATCCAGGTCAATCAATGAACAAACTCTTCTCTCCGTCCCATTGGGTGGAGGAACAAACCCTTTTGATCCGGACCTCCTGTCTGAGTCAATTAATGAGCAAACTCTTCTCTTCATCCCATTGGGGGGAGGAACAAGCCCTTTTGATTCAGACCTCCTGTCTGAGTCAATTAATGAACAAACTCTTCTCTCCGTCCCATTGGGGGGGGAACAAACATCCTTTGATTTGGACCTCCTACCCGGGTCAATTAATGAACAAACTCTTCTCTTCATCTTATTAGGGATGAACCACACCTTTTGACTTGGACTTTTCATTGGAGCATGGTGGAGTGATCCCCTCATTCTTTCTTTGAAAGAGCGAGTGCTCTCCTGTGCACCCACGTGGGTCCATAATAGGTTGGCCCCGACAAGCAGCTTGTTAAGGCTCACCTTTCTCCTGCCGCATTCTGAAACAACTCGAGAAGAGGAAGGAGCCAGAAAGAAAAGAAATGATAGTCAGGAGCCAATGCAAAATCAAGGACATCTATTTCTTTTCAAATCATAGGCTACATGTGCTTTGGGGCATGCCCCTACATTTCAATCCAAAAAAGAAGAAGAAAAAAGGGAACAAAAGGGGAGAGCCTGGCATTTAGCCTATTCCCCAGAAAATCTCCTCAAAAGGGAGGTCCCAATGCAAGGGAAGTTCACCATGTCATTCAGCCGATCCTCTTACTCTTGAAGGCACTCTAGCTCAGCCTTGACGGAAGTTGCCTCGACCTCAGCTACGGCCAACTGTTCGGCTTCCTTGACCTCAGTCGCCTGCACCTCCTCAAGTTCCGATTCGGCCAAGGAGAGCCATCCTTTGAGCCACTCTATCCAACTTGTCAACGCGTGGGCTTGGCCGCGACACTCTTCCATAGCACTCCGGTGCCACTCTTTGTCACGTTCCCATGCTTCCAAGGCTTGCAAATACTCGCCCTTCTGCAGGCGGAGTGCGGTAGACTGGATAGGGAATTGCGTCTTAAGGAACTCGCGACGATTTATATATTTCAATAGTAATGTCACCCATCATGACCATTCCTCCAGTGGACATCCCATCATTTGCAGTGCCTCCGTCAGCTTCTCCGCAATAGCCTTTATGCCCCAATACGTGAGTTGTGGGAGATCGTGAAGGGGCGAGGGTTCTTAAAGCACTCTTTGGGATTCGTGGTCAATCTAGCGCACCTCGAGGTGAGATCGAGGTAGGGGGACGAATCCCTATGCTCATCCCATCATCTCCCACGATTTGTAGGCCGAATGGGAGCCGAGAGGGGTGTTTTGAGTGGGTTAGGGTAAAATCATGATTTGGGGAGAGTTCACCCGATCTATGGATTTAAGCCGTGATTCAGCATTTTAATGGCCTAGACTCATGCTAGGGGTCCCCAGGAGGCTTCCCCCTCATTTTCCCCCTCTCCCATGAACGTATGGGGGCGTGGTTGGTATTTTTGGCCATTTCCTATCGGTTCGCTATTGGAATGGTGTGACGGTCCTTCCAGTGATCGTCACAGCTTGTGACGCCCCATGGTGGGTGCGTCACAGACTGTGATGCCCCAAGGTTGGCTCGTCACAGGACTCTACTTTGCCAACTGGGTGACCCGTGGGCCTAACAGTCCCACGATAGACCGCTAGGGCGTGTGACACGCCTAGGTTGGACCGTTAGAGTGAGGATCCAACCGTTGGCATCTGACCATTATGGTTTTCTAACCGTTGAGTTTCTGACCGTTGGGGGGTTAAGGCCTCCGACGCGCCCAGGGTGGGACATCAGAGCCTTGTGACGCCCCAGTGAGGGAGCATCAGAGCTGACACTGCCCATCACCCTAACGCTCCTATGTAGGACCGTTAGAGGTTGTGATGCCCTGAGGGGTGCACGTCACAGCTGATTTCCTCGTGCCTCCTGACACGCCCAGGGTGGTCCGTCAGAGCCTGTGACGCCCCGAGCGGTGTGCGTCACAGCTTGTTTCTACTCATCTCCTGACGCACTGGGTTAGGCGCGTCAGGGACTGTGACGCACCCGGGTTGGCGCGTCACAGTGCGCTTTTCACCGTTGGCCTGACGCCCCTTTGTTGGGACGTCAGATCGCTATGACGGCCCAACGGTAGACCGTCAGAGCTTGTGGCGCGCCTGGGTAGGACCGCCAGGCTCTGGACTGCACCGAGTGGTTTGTAGTCTCGTTTCTTCTCTCACTGTGGTCACCGTGTGACGGTGCTGGTACATAGGACGGTCCCCGTACTTCGTCAGATTTGGACGTTATTTTTCATGGCTTGAGAGTCTACTCCTTCAGAGACACTCCACTAGTCATAGCGTTCGGTACACATGTACTGGCCCACCAGGGAGTGGTGGAGGGGCTACCCTGAGGATAATTTTTAGATAGGTTTCTGTCGGGCCGCATGTGTAGCAGCCATAGTCCGACTGAGGGGAAAATCAGTTAGAGGCCAGACATAGTGCGTATGGTCTGTGTGTGCACACGTGGTTGGGGGCAGTTGGACACGCGTCGACGGGTGTGACCCCAGCTAGTCACTCACTTTGTGGTTATGTGTGTGTGTCTGAGTCTCGCGCCTGGGGCGTCGTAGCTAGACACTTGTTGGATGAATCGGCACCCCTTTGATGAATCGGCTACCTCTAGGCCAAGCTGAACTGGTGCACTCCTTACATCCTGAATCGGCCGGAGAAGGGGGAGGTGGGCCGGTGAGTCAGCGCCATGCTTCTATCCCATCGCTCACCAGTGCCCCTGTTTTGCCCATAAAGGGCCCATTAAAGCACTGCTGAGAGGAGAAGAGAACAGAACATCGAGGGGAGAATCATCAGAGTCAGAAGGGAACCCAAAGAGTGAAACCTATAGGGGAGAAGAGAGATTAAGGAGGTTCGAGCCACCTTTCCTAGTTGCAGCCTGCCCCTGCTGCAGCATCATGAGCGGAGCGATCCCCTGTCCTGTTCTTAGGTGGGTTCCCCCGGCAATAAGACCCAAAAGTGGCCAACAAGTCTCTCTCTTTTTCTTCCTTTTGTGGAATCCCTTCCCCCTTTGGTCATGCATGTTGAGTAAATTGTTTTTTGATGATGTCTCACTATAAGTCATTGGCCAATTAATTCAAAAACTCATGATACATCCTTTAATTGGCTAGGTGTGAAGAGGTTTAACAGGACTTATAAAATAGGTCGACCTTATGCGTCACTGCATTGACCTCACTAGCTCAGTGCTAGTTATCAAGTGTATGAAGAAGGCCGACCTCACCATGAGTAGCGTCCACCTCACCAGCTCCAGTAGCGGTCTGTCTGATGGTATCTCTAAAGCAATGTTGACCTCAGAGTTTCAGAAGGTCGACCTCAAGTCCTCATAGAAGCCATTGAAGAAGCTCGTCACAAGGGTGGTGTCAACCTCAGATTCTTAGAGTGTTGACCTCAGACCCTCATAGAAAGCTTTATACTTGCCCGTCTTCATGACTGCCTCGACCTCGCCTAGTAGCTGCCTCGACCTCACAAGCTCCAGTTGCAATCTGACAGGCAGACAACGCTAGTTACATCGACCTCACCATTAGAAAGTGTCAACCTCACGACCCTCAACCAGCACTCTGGAAAGGGGTCAGCGTAAGCACCATCGACCTCAATTTTACAGGAGGTCGACCTCAGGCTCCTCCCCAAAGTCATTGTAAACGACATTCTCCAAGGCAATGTCGACCTCACCTTCACAGGAGGTCGACCTCATGATACTCCCATAAGCTTTTTGAGCGTTTTTCTGTCAAACACGCCAGGTCTTCCAGGAATAAAAAATAGTAATCACAAACCTCCAAAAATATGACTTTTAAGGCTTGGAAAAGGTTCCTAGGACAGGCAACTGTCTTTGTCATTATTAGTTACCATATCAGCCTTTTTGGACAGAAGATTGGTCAGGTTACAAATGTGGGAAAGGTCACCTTTCAAGGTAACCTGCTTTTTGCCTCCAGCCAATCAGTGTTAGGTCTGGAAAATCTTCCAGGACAGAAGGAGGTCCTCTCTGTTTGCCAGCCAATGAGATTGAGATGCTGCAGGGTCTCTTGGTCAAACTTCTCTTACCTTCCCAGTCACAAATAACATGGCGGCATACGAGGTGCTCCTCACAGGCTTAAAAATGGCATTAGCACTTGGAGTTAAGGAACTCCGGATCATCGGAGATTCCCAGCTTATACTCTGGCAATCCCTCAGCAAGTATCAAACCCGGGACCCAAAACTAAAACCGTATCAAGACATAGTCGGTAGGGTAGTCCGGTGGTTTAGGAAACTCACCCTTGTACACACCCCTAGGGCTCAGAACATTCTGGCCGATGCTTTGGAATCTTCTCTCCCAATCACTAGCGAAAAGCCGTCAGCCACTGTCATCATGCAAAGCATGCACGTTCCTTCACATTCAGACCCTTGGTTCCAACAGTTCTATGAGTCTTCTCTTCAAGTCCATGCCATCTCTCATGAGCCTGAAATTGACCTCGAGGATGACAATCCTTGGTTCTTCGATATCGAGAATTATCTTCGGGATGGTTCCTTTCCCGACTACGCTACCGCCCCCGATCAACGGGCCATTCACCGAGCCGCGGAGTGCTTCGCCATCATAGGTGGTCTCTTACATCGCAAGTCCCTTAGCAGAGTTTATCTCCGCTGCCTCGATGAGACCGAATCTCATGCAATTGTCAAAGTTGCACATTCCAGCGAATGTGGTGGCCATGTGAACGGTCGCATGCTTGCTCAGAAACTCCTTCGTTAATACAATTGGCCTACCATGAATGAGGAATGTGCCCGTTATGTCCGCCATTGTACTAAGTGTCAACTCCATGCAGACATGGTCCATGCTCCCTCATCATCACTCCACCCTCTTATAGCTCCTTGGCCTGTTGCCATGTGGGCCTTTGACGTAGTCGGTCCCCTAGAGGATAGAACCAGAGAAATCTGAAGAAAATCCTTCATCCTCACTGCTGTCGAATATTTCACGAAATGGGCAGAAGCTGAGGCATTCACAGAAGTCAAGGCATCAACGATGGTGAAGTTCATCAGTGCAACATCATCACCAGGTTTGGCGTTCCTCGTGACATTGTCACCGACAACGAGCCACAATTCACATCCCAGGAACTTCGTGACATGTGTGGTAAATATGGCATCAATTTGCATCATTCATCCCCATACTACCCACAAGGAAACAGACAAGCTGAAGCTACAAATAAAACTTTCATCAGAATTATTAAGAAAACTTGTAAATCTCATCATTATTCAGACTGGCAAGATCGCCTCATTGAGGCCCTCTAGGCTTACCGCACTTCTGTCCGAACTACCACGGGTCAAACCCCGTATGCACTTACTGTTGGGACAGAAGTGGTACTCCCATATGAAATATCTGTTCCCTCACTAAGAGTGCAGCTGGATCCCGAGCTCGACCCCGAGCAACGTAGAGAAAATCTTTTGGCCCAGTTGGAACTATTAGATGAGAAACGAATGATAGCAGCCGATCACGCTCAAGTATATCTTAAGAGAATTGCACGTTATTATGCCAACCACGGGTAGGGGGGGAAGAGGAGGGAAAAGTATAGGATGATTACTGCCCCCATGGACCAAATGTAATGGGCTTACTGCCCCCAAGGACCAGATAAGATCGAATAACGCTCAGTGGAATGCCGTTTTTGAATGCGCTATAGGCAGATAGCGCATTCTGAACGCGCTATCTGTCTATAGCGCCTTCATACCCAGAACGCATAGTTATTGTTGTATTCCGTTATTTTAATTGAGTTTGGACTGATTCTTCTCTTTGATGTTTACAAGGTGTCCAGGGAGCAGTTCGCACCTGGATTTCGCGGACCCTAGTTCATGCTGTGTACTACGCCATGTCGGAGTTCCAACAAGCCCGCCTCCATCGAATGGGCTTCGGGTAATTCCTAGATATCGAAGTGTTACGGGTGGACGTCGGCCTAATACGCGCCCTGAAGGCACATTGGGATTCTGGTTGCAAGGCCTTCCTATTCCCTTGGGGGCACATGATCTCGACCTTAGAGGACGTCACCCGCATTACAGGCTTGCGGGTTCATGGATCGGCGGTGTCCGGCTACACACTCCTCGATTACCGAGAGATGGCACGCGATCTACTGGGGCTGGAGCTAGAGGGCACTGGCCGGACGTCACTCGTGCCACGGATAGCCTTGCAGGAGAGCCTGGGTTTTTATCACACACAGAGATCTGTCGGGGAGACCGTGGCGGCTTACGAGACCCGACTGATGGCAGAGGCCAAAGATATCTACTCCACAGAGGCAGGACCGCAGGCTGATATGGAGCTGAGGCGATTCCTGATTCTGCTAATCGGGAAGCTGCTCTTGGCTACACAGGGGGATTCGGTGAGCTGCCGGTTCTTACCTCTGCTAGAGGACCTGGACCGGGTGAGGAGATACGCTTGGGGTGCGGCAGTCCTGGCTCACCTCTTCGACAGTTTGGGGATCTCTTCACGCCAGTCTTCACTGAGTGGCTTCTACCCTCTTCTCTAGGTACTTCCCCAAACCTTAAACCTTGTGAATCAAATTGCACTTTTAATTTGGAACTGATTATGCAATGTGTATTTCAGGTTTGGAGCTACCTATACCCCCCCACCCTCGGGCGTGCCTGGCGATATCAGATAGACGTAGTACCCCTAGCCAGGCAGTGGGATGCTCTACGAGACCACCGCTCCCTCCAGGACCAGGTTACCCGCATTCAGGAGATGCTGGATGCCATGCCCCATTCAGAGGTAAGACTTTTAAATTTTGAAGTTGAATTTAATTCCATTATGCACATAATCAGGGCAATGACATATTGATGTGCAGGTAGTCTGGACTCCATATCAGGTGGATGTCGGGGAGATGCCCTGGGTGGAGAGGGCCATTCCCTACTTCGGGAGAGATCTGTGGTTACATGCTTTGAACGTGATCGAGCCCCTCCACCACAGACTCATCATGAGGACCCGCGGGCTCCACCAAGCGGTGGTCGAGTTCCACAGAGATTCGGAGCTTTTTAGGGCTTACAGGCTATTATAGGAGATTTATCCAGCATTTTGCTCATATTGCGGCCCCGATGACCAGACTCACGCGGAAGGATGTGTTGCTTGTCTTGATGGAGGAGTGTGAGCAGAGCTTTATGGAGCTGAAGAGATTACTCACTACCACTTCGGTGTTGGTGTTGCCTTCAGGATCGGGAGATTTTGTGGTGTGTACAGATGCTTCTGGGGTAGGTTTGGGTGTTGTGCTGATGCAGCATGGGAGAGTTGTGGTGTATGCATCTCGGCAGTTGAAGCCACATGAAGTGAACTACCCTACTCATGATCTTGAGTTAGCGGCGATGATTTTCACCCTAAAGATCTGGAGGCATTATCTGTACGGCGAGAAGCCCAAGCTTTTCACTGACCATCAGAGTTTGAGGTATGTGTTTACCCAGAAGGATCTTAACCTCAGACAGAGGAGGTGGATAGAGTAGATGAAGGATTATGATTTTACTCTGTCTTATCAGCCTAGCAGGATGAATGTCATGGCTGATGCTTTGAGTAGCAGGGTGGTGTCAGTCAGATGTTATTGCAGAAGTGGAGGCTTTGGGAGTAGGTGCCGGCCATGACTTTTAGGCTCAAGATCCCTCTGGATCATGGTTTGGTTGTTCTTGCGAGCTTGACTGTCACGCCAGCTGTTCGTCGTCGGGTGACTAAGGCTTAGCATGCGGACCCCGAGCTACCTTGTATTCTGTCAATGGCCGAGGTGGAGTTTGGTGAGGATGGAGCTGTGAGTTCAGAGGTAGGTTGTACGTCCCCGACGAGGAGCAGGTGAGGTATATGGTATTGCGAGAGGCTCATAGGAGCTGATATGCCGTGCACCTTGGATCGGCTAAGATGTACCAAAACCTGAAGAGGCAGTTTTGGTGGCCTGGCATGAAGAGAGATGTTGTGGAGTTCGTGGCCAGGTGTTTGACCTGTCAGCAAGTGAAAGCTGAGCACCAATGATCGGGAGGTACACTTCAGCCCTTGAAGATTCCTGCGTAAAAGTGGGAGCACTTGACCACTGATTTCGTGGTTGGGTTACCGAGAACATCTAGCGGGCATGATAGTATTTGGTTACTGGTGGATAGACTGACGAAGACAGCTCGATTGTTGCCGATCAAAGTCAGTTGGAGTGTGCATAAGTTGGCCCAATTATATGTGGAGCAGATCGTTCCGTTGCATGGAGTCCCCATCTCCATTGTGTTCGATCGTGATCCGCACTTCACTTCGGGATTCTGAAGGAGTTTCCAGAGAGCTCTGGGCGTGGAGTTGGCATTCAGCTCTGTTGGGTTCAGTGTGCCCCCTCTTTGTCTTTGACAATGATTTTGATAATTATAATATATTATGTATTTTACGTATGCTTTACAGTGAAAATATTTTGTGGAAGTTTGGTGGTAATGTGCTTTGATCATCTTGTTCTTGTTGCTCACATGTGGGCGACTTGCTCTCGGAACCGGCGCTGTTCGATGCGCCAGTTGTCGTGGGCAATCACCATCATCGCGAGGGTGTGTGTGTAGTTGTAGACGGCTTCGGTCACCTGGGATGCCGCAAGGCCGGTGGCCGCGACGACGTTGAACCAGTCCATGCGGACTGGCAGGACGCGCTCTACTTCGACCTCGTCCTCGTCATCCATCAGTCCTCGTAGGACTTGTCCTTCTCGCCACCGCACTCACAGATCTGCGCGAGGCACTTGGTGAAGCAGACGCACTTGTCGGCCTCGCAGTACGGGTGCCGGTCGCAACAGGGCGTGTCGGCCTTCTTCGCGCGGGCCATCAGTGCAGCGCCCCGTTGCCCCGGCGACCACCGATGGGGGTCGGGGTGCCCTCCTTGCGGGGGCGCGAGTCGGTGCCCTTGCCACCGGTGCCGCTGGAGCGGGTGTTCAGGTCGGAGGGCGAGGCGTGCTCCTGCGGGGCCGCCATGCCGCCCTGCTTGGCGGGCTGGAGGTTCTTGGTCATGATTCTCCTACATGGTCGGCGCGGCGGATGCCGTCGCCTGGGTTGTGGCCGGGGCGGTAAGTCCCGACAAGAGGGTCTGGAGGTCCATCGGGGCACCTCCGCCTCCCTGGGCACCCATTGTGCCCTGGGGTGCCAGTCCTGCCTGCTCCATCGCCGCCTGAAGCGGGTCGACGGGGGCGGCCTCCTCCTCGTCCGGCTTGAAGGCGTCGAGGATGGCCTCGTGGATCGGCACCCCGCGCTCGCGGGCCTTGACGATCTCGGAGGCCTGCTGGAGGACCTTGACCGGGTCGACGCCCTGCTGGGCCATCGAGGGAGCGTTGGCCAGGAGGGCGTAGACGCCCTGCTTGAGGGCGTCCCCGATCTGCTCGACGTCGACCATCCGCTGCAACTGCTCCACGTCGACCTCGAAGGGGAGCATCCGCTGGACGGTGTCGCGGGGGATCAGCGCGTCCGCGCGCGCCTGGAGCAGGAAGACCATGGCCCGATTGGGGTCCATGCCCGCCGTCATGCCGTAGGTGACGGTGGCGGTGTAGTCGCCCTTGATGTCCTTCGACGGGGTGTAGCGCTCGGTGAAGGGCGCGCCGTTGGCGGTACCGGTGACGGTCTTGGTGACCTCGCCCCAGTACATCTCGTCCATCTCGAAGCACATCGAGATCAGGCGGCGGATGGCGTCACCGACGATGTCCTGCGCGGTGGCCAACTGGGTCTCGAAGGTCGAGGTCAGCGCCTCGACGCCACGGCCGGTGATGACCGAGGCCGAAACGTTACCGCGACGGGCCGAAGGCACGCGAGCACCGTCTGCGATCTCCTGGTCAAGCGCCTGGTTCTCGATCATGGCCGAGTTGGGCAACTCGATCCCGACACGACGGACCTTGTCCGGCTCGTTGGTGCGAATGACCGAGTCGGCACCGAAGGTGATCTGGTCGACGTCGTCAGGAACGGCGAGAGGAGCACGGATCGCCTTGTCGGCGGCCTCCAGGCCGTAGACGCCCATCCGGGCGCGGGCCAGCCAGACCCAGAGCACGTCGTCGAACTGGCCCCGGTTCTCGGAGTCCCACTTGGGCCGCTCGGCCACCACGACCGGAGGTCGCTTCAGCCGGTAGGTGTACTCCTTCAGCACCAGGCAGGACTCGTTGGAGGTGTCCATCGAGGAGACCTCGGGCAGGAACAGGGTGCAGGTGCTGCCGTGGTACATCTGCACGACCTCGAACTTGGAGGTCGCGTTGTCGCGGACCACGCCCATCGCGTCCGGGCGCGGCTTGAGGATCAGGTCGGCGAACTCAGGGAACTTGGCGGCCAGGGACTGGCCGGTGTCCGACCAGGAGGTGGCGTACGCCTTGACGTTCCCGTAGAAGTCGAGGGTCCAGTAGGAGTTCTTCGGGTCGTCGATCCGCATCCGGATCGTCTTGTTCTCGAAGTCCGGCTCGCAGATGACCGGCATCGCGCCGTAGGACCAGTACCAGTCGCCACCGGTGTACATCTGGGTCTTGAACCGGGAGTGCTCCATGTAGTGGAGCGCGATGTTGGTCCGCTTCGAGGCGAACCGCTTGGCCCGATCCGAGATGGTCCCCGACGAGGAGCAGTCGACCGAAGGGAGCCTGGCCAGCATCTCGCCCAGGTCGCGGGCGGTGACGTCGATGATGTTGGCGACGACGGGCTTGGGCCAGTTGGCCGGGAAGACCCCGGGCATGACGGCCTCGACATTGCCTCGCCGCGCGTGCGCGACCAGGTTGGCACGACGGACGCGGTCAGCACCCTGCTCCTTGAGGGTCTGCCACAGGTGGCTGATCTCGCGCATTAGGCAAACGCCCTTCCGTTCCGATGCTCGCGTTCCTCACGCAGGGCGGAGAGGTCCACAACCTGCTGGTTGGCTACATCATTCTCCGAGAGGAAAGGGTTCTCGATGTGTAGGGTACGCCCACCCCGCCGACGACGGATGCAGTCGCGGGCAGAGAGTTCGGCGAACCAGAGTGCCATCACCAGGTCCTGCTTCTGGTTCTTGGGCATGTCGGGCGACCAGGTGACCAGTTGCTCCCGCAACTTCTTGTAGGCCTCGATCTGCCCGAGCCCCGGCAGGTCCAGCATCGCCTGCTTGTCCTCCCATCCCCGGAAGAGGGAGTCCATGGAGGCCACACCCCACTCTTCCGAACCCTTGTTCGTATAGGTGCTGTGCTCCTTGAGACGTACGCCGCGACCGGCCAGGAACTGGTTGATCTCCCGGTCCTGGGTCAGGAACGCCTGGAAGGCGTTCTTCTCGATGCGCCACTCGTCGATGTTGTACTTCTCGGTGAAGTCGAAGATCAGGTTGCGCAGTTCCTGGGCACGACGCTGCTTGTCGTTGACGTCGATCAGGTAGCGCTTGCCGGTCTTGCGGTCGACCTGGAAGACGATGCAGGCGGTGTGGCCGGAGTTGGTGGCCGGGTCGAGACCGGCGACGGTCCAGGAGTCGGGCAGGTTCAGTTTCACGCCCCGCTGGCGCGCGGTCTGGCAGCCGTTGAAGGCCTCGACCGTGAAGATCGAGTCCTCCGAGACCGGGGTCTGCATGTAGACCATCGACCAGAGCGCTGGCTTCACCGACCGGCGCAGGTTGTTGAGCCGCTTGCCGTCCCACTTCGGAAACTCGCCGTTCTCGTCCGGCTGCATGGCCTTGTCGTCTCGCGCGTGGCGCACGTTGGACTTGGGCCACAGGGTGACCCAGTCGGCCGGGTCCTCGGCGTACTCCAGCACGGCGGGCTGGGAGAGGTAGGTCCACATCGACGCCTCGCCGTCGTAGTGCTCCTCGTTGATCAGTTCCGTGTAGATGTCGCGGGCCGCGACCCGGGTGCCGACCACGAAAAGCCTCGCGTCACGGGTGATGACGTCCTGCATGATGTAGTCCATGTGGGCTTCCCACTGGTGACCGTTGCTCACGTCCTCGATGTCGTCGAGGATGATCAGGTCCGCACGAGCACCGTAGATCTGCTGGCCGATGCCGAGGCACTCGATGTTCGGGTCCTTCTCGCCGGTCTCCTCGTTCGGCATGTAGATCATCTTGGCCGACCACACGTCGGCGTTGGCCTCGAAGCCACCCTCCGGCGCATAGTCCGCGATGAGTTCCTTGTACTGCGGCGAGGTGAGTCGCCGCTTGATGCCGACCAGGAACTTCTTCGCCATGCCCTCGGTCTTGGAGATGATGATGACCCGGAAGTTCGGGTCGGTGACGATCTTGTACGTCACGTAGTTCATGGTGAGGGTCGTCGACTTGCCGTGACCGGGCGGGCAGTTGACCACGATGTGGTCCGAGGAGCCCTTGTGGTAGATCTGCCCCTCTTGACATAACTACAACAAATTTTCCCCAAAGTAGGGGTACAAATGCAAAAACCAAATCATACCCTTAAATTGGGCATTTACAAGATCAAACAAACAAATTTTGGGAGATGGAGCAAGCCTTACCCTAATTCCTAAGTTTTCAATCTCTTGAATGGTCTTGACGTTCTTGATAGGGGAATTATCCTTGTGGGTGGAGGTGTGAGCTCCCGTGTGTTGGATTCTCTGTGTGTCCAAATGAGCCCCCCACCTCCTCCTTAGCAGGCAGAGGAGACCCAGGGGGTCACCCGGGCTGACGTGGCAGAGAAACCAGGGGGGTCCCACCCCCCAACCGTTTTGCTGGCCCAGTAAACCCTACAAAAGGTCATGACATGTCCTTTTCTTCTCCTTTTTTATTGCTTCTGGCCCCGGAGTTCAAGGCGCAGCGGCAAGTGGAGTTTTTGTCCATTCTTGTCTTCTATTCAATGCCGGCTTGCTGCCAAAATTTTCTGAACCGCAGACCACTCATCCCGGCACACCAGGGATGGTTCCCGGGGATTGGAAAGGACTTGTTTGTTGATTCCTTTCATGGTACGTGGCTTAGTGCCGTCCATGAAGTGTTTGATAGAATTACGACGCACAGAATACGCCGGGACCTTGCGTATTTGTCCGTCCGACGGATCCTCGGGATGCATGTGTGATAGAACGGTGATGATTTTCTATCATCTTGCGTCGTCATGAGATTTAAAGAACATTTATTTTCTCTGAATTAAATCAGAAACTTATCAGGTCCAACAGTTGCCTTATCGCTTTGACAGCTATGGTGAAAGCACCAGTTTTGGGATTAATCTCGCAGAAGTTTAGAGAGATGGAATCAGGCCACCACATGGGACCAAAGAGAGACCAGCCCATTAAAATGCTGATACAGTATAGCCCAATCCACACAATCTGCCATGATCTTCACCACGATCAGGTGATCTGGGCTGACCCTGCCAATCACAGCCAAGGGTATCTAGATGGAAAGGTCAGATTGGTGGCTCAAAAATAGAGCCAAATTGCCCAAGCTGGGCAGATTCAATCTGACTTGTTGAACCTTGTTTTGGATAAAAGGTTACATAAACCAGCCACAGTGATGGCCAGTGAACCCCATCAAAACTGGATGGCATATTTGCACATTTCCAGGAGAAGGTTGAATGAAGGCATGAAAATGGTCAAAACAAAAAAGGGAACAAATGTGGGAAGATAGAGAAGTGGATGTTAATGTTTCATCTATGAAATGTGATACCAACTACTTAGTAGGGAATAAGAATAAGTTTGGTCGGATTTAGAATAATGAAAGTCAGACACAGCTATTCTGCAGAGACCGAATTGTCATTCTGAAAATGGTATCATCCCATTTCTGCTTGGGCTACCCTTGTAGCTATTCGGTCGTTGTGTTTGGTTTAGCAGGAAGAGACATTTACTCCATCAGGAGCATAGTTACTCTCGCATCGACCTTACTAGCTACAAACTGAAATATGTATTGACCTTACCTTCTAAGGAGAAGGAATATGCACTGATCTATTGCTGGCAATCAAAATATGTTCAATGGCGAACACGCCTAAACAACAAGAATAATGCGGCCCACTAAGGCGAATAGGCCAAAGAAAGCCAATACACAAGGGTCTTCTCGAACTGCTGGAGCCTCAGGTCATCTGACATGAGTACCAGAGACTTCACCCTAGGAGGATCAAAAAAAATCCACAACAAATTGACAGCATCATTCGGCCTGTCCAATGAACCAACATTGACTCGGTCGTGCCGCATAAACAACATCCATCGTCTGACAAAGGATGAGGATGTGCCTGGTGGTCTACCACCTGATGAGAAACCCTCCTGAGGTGATAAAACATCTCTAGCCCCTCAAAGCCGGATGCCGAAGGCCCCATCAGTAAAAGACCCGAGTAACCCAGTACGGGTACATCTTCTCACTGTTTGGGTCCGTTAGCGACCAAATGACCACCCAGCCAAGGCGAAAGCACCTCGAGTAGTGTCCCACTCACCGAGAAAGTCACAAATGCAAGTAAAGCCATGCCAGCAGTACAAACCGAGGTGCCAAAGGCCCTGTCAGTAGAAAACCCACGTGTCTGAACCAAAGGTACACACAGTGCCAGAATCGGCCATTCAGCAGCTCGAATGCTTTACCAATACCTCTCGTAGCGGTTTTACAAAACCACAATGAGATGAAAGATCAAGGCAACTCTCAGAGCCAGTCCGGGTCCCACAGTCTGACTCACGCCAAGCAAATGCGAGGAATGAACCTAGCTCGCCGTGCTCCATCACCCGTTGCGCTCCACCTCCCGGCGCCCCTTGATCCGGTGCGCAAAAATAGTGAACCAAAGGCCTTCTTCAGTGCGCTCACCCTGCGCCAGGCCGAACCACACTAAGGGAGTGCTATTTATACCAATCCTTCTGCTATGTAAAAAAAGGAGAAGAGGAGAGAGGGAGGGAGACACAAATGAAAAGAGGGGCAATCGGTGCGTAGAGGGAAGATAGAAAAAAGATTGGGGAACAAGAAAAAGGGGCATCCCTGAGAGAAAGAGAACCAAAGAGTCACCACCTCTCTCGTCCGTCTGCCTGAAGAAGGCCGAAGCAGGGGAAGAAGGTTCCTCGCTTGATACTCTTTTTTCGTGGTGAAGACTAGGTGGGTTCCGACGACTTCTCCCGGCTTTTCCTTGTTGTCTTCTCTTTAGTGGAACATGATCGGAGGGGCGATGATATGAGCCCTTCTCTTTCTTACTGTCTTTTGATTCTTCCTCTTCTGTAACTGGGGTTTGTTCCCATCTGTGTAACTATTGGGCGGCCTCCGAGCGACAATGCCATGCCGCACCGTCTGCATGGCATATTGAGTGTTTTTTTTTCTTTGCTAATGCGATGAATAAGAATGAATGTGGCAATGCCCCCATATATTATTAAGCGGTCATGTAGTGACCGCCTCGTTTCCATTTGCGGTCCCAGAGTGACCGTTTTAGGGTGAAACGGCCAGGAGGTGACCGTTCATCCCTTCTCTTATCCCTGTGGTGAGGCGGTCTTGTGGTGGCCGCTTCTACCATCAGGCGGTCTGGTGATAGACCGCCAATCCCTCTTGCGGTCAGAGCGTGACCGTTTTCTAGGTTTTAAGCCGCTCGAGGTCGGGAAGAATAGCGGCCATACGACTGACCGCTAGGTGACACCGAGCGGTCAAGCAATGGACCGCCATCCTTCTCGACTGTCTGGGAGTGACCGCCTAGTTTCTGGAGGCGTCTGGGGCTATGCAGTCCTGGCTGGACCGCTATGCTAGGCTTTGCAGTTCCAGCCAGGCCGCCTAGCTCTTGGACGGCCTAGGGAGGGCCACCTCTTGGTTTTCGTGTTTACCATGCCCGTTTAAGTGTTGTGTTGGCCTCCGATCGACCCGGTTGTGACCCAATGGTCAACTTTTGATCTCGTGAATGTCCCAGACACCCCGGGGATTCTGTGTCTGTGTTTTGGGGTGTCTGGAGGTACCATGTTAGCTCGATTAGTGTGCCCGTGGGTTTGAGAGTCTGGGTGACTCCATGTGTTCTAAGCTTTTGTGTTACGCTTGATCGAGTCATCGTGTATCAGTGTGAGTGCGGTGGGGGTTTCCCCCGCACGTCGTGAGTTTCTTCAGAAGTGGTTTTCGAGTAGGCCGTGTGTGTGGCCTGTGGACTATGAGTCCTATTTACCCAGTCTGGGGATGGAGGTTTTCTTGGTTCTCTTTTTGAGGGAATAGTCTCGACAGTCGTGAACTGCCCGTGAGTCATCGTATAGAGGTTTCTGACCCTAGGGTTAGGCCAGATTGACGGCATGGTGCCGTTCGGTGCAACGATCTTGACCCCGAGTCTCGTGACTCAAGGACCATTGGATTTAGTGAGCCTAGAGGACTATCCAGAGTCCGGTGGCTCAGCGCCACTTGGTTCATCATGACTTTCACACAGGGTGCATGCGTGATTCTCAGAGATTCTCCCCAGAGAGTGGTCACTTCAGTGACTCCCCACTAATCGTAGCCTTCCAACATGTGTGTGGTCCCACCAGGGAGTGGTGGTGTAGCGACCCGAGATCTGAGTACCGGGAATGACCCGATACCATTCGAATCCTGGCCCGCCGCCCACGAGCTGGAGGGCTCGGAAGGGCTAAAGGGATAGGTGTGGTATACACAGAAATAGGAAATAAAGCAGGGCACAGATATAATAACATAAATAAACAACTAACTACAATAGAGTCCAGTTCAACAAAAGTACAGTCTAGAATAGTAAAACGTACCACATGCCAAGTGAACACTCGGCCCTACAAGCTGGCAACTAAGAACCTCCACGCAACGCCCTCGAACCTCGAGGAAGAACCGCCACACCTGAAAACTAGGGGTGAGCCTCCTATATTTTGTTGGGTTTCTACAGCAATGGCGATCCTAATCAATCATCTAGCATGGAAGATAAACACGAACATGCAACCACACCAAGGAGATAGGGTTTTTAAGGTGGTTTGATATCTTACATAGAGATCTACGTCCACCCCTCACTCAATCGAGTGAGGCTTCCGTTGAACATACAGCTTGGCAACGCTGAATTCACAGCTTAAAGACTGCTATCTCATAGCTTGTCAAACACCAATCCAAGCACTTCACACTGGACTGAACCGACTGACAAACAACTTGCCTACGCTGACTAACAGCTTGAGTAAACTAGAGCTCAAATCAAAAAATAAAAGACAAGAAGGAATAAAAAGCCACGAATCAAGATCAGTAAGATCAAAAACACTAGGCAGAATCTACAGAACACTTCTCCCAGCAGGTGATTCGGTTGCTCTGAAGGATCACGATCTGAACTTCTGCAGATGTCATCTCTAGAGGAAGTACACGATCTCCTTCAGGATGAATTGCACCGTTGATCTTGATTCGGCAACAAGGTTCTACAAGCAGAGGACTCTAGTGATCTGAATTGTTGGAACTGCTGTCCTCGATCAGGAGCAGAAAATCAACTCTCAAGACTTTTTCTTCACTCAATTGCCAATCACCTTTACCGTCTCTCACCCTGCTCACTCTTCTCACAGTTTTACGATTTTCTCCCTTCTCGAATTCTCTTCAATCACCCCATGCTCTTTGTCGTTTCCAAAATTCTCTAACCTCATTTCCCGTGTTTGTTTCAGCCTCCACTTCACTGTGGACCCCACAAGATTCCCTCCACCAAGGATGAGATTCTCCTGCCAGAAATATGCTTCCAGATAACACTAATTTCGAGTACACATGCACTAAATCCCTGATATGTTTATCACATACTGATTGACATTTGAGATCACCTTGGATCGGATCTAGAAATAAATCTTCATTAATTGGTTCTGGTCTACTACTATGTCGAGGCAGGGGTTCGTCGGGTCGAGGCATTTCTTATCAACTAATGCGTCGGATCACTGACTGCTGCTTCGACCTATCCTTGCAGCATATTTACTCGATAGCACCGATATAACTCTTGGTGCTTCGACCTGATTACATGAGACGTTGTTGCAGCTTGTTCTATTGCACCGATGCAATGCACTAATGCTTCAACCTGTAATATCTCAGATCCTTAGTGGATCTTTGTTGGATCTTCATTGGATCATTATTAGGTCTTTCGGAACCTTTTTGGAGAGTTTCGGATCACTTTTATAGCTCCTGAGTTGAGTTTTACGATCCGTGTGGGTTTTTCTCTCGTACAAGTTACAGAACCCTGCGGTGAGTTTATTTCTCAGTTCATCAACTCGAAGACGTTACAGCTGCGATGTACTCTTTAAGAGGATCATTTCGGCTATTTTTATGTATTTTTCTGAATTAGTAATTTTTTGACACAAAAATTAGAATTTATAGAGCACTCTGCTAGTTGTTATAGCTGTTAGTTTAATTTGTTGTAGAAAATGTAATTTTATTTCTACTATTTTATCAATCTTGATCAAATATAGTAATTATTTACTACCTTATCTAGAAGTTCAATGTATTCCTATGCACCTTCACACACTCCTTTTATCCCTTTGGAGTTTTACCGCTCTTGGGAGGCCTCTCAGGATCCAAGTGGTTTCGGGTTTACTCGAGCCCAGATGTTGGGTCGTCACAGGTGGTATCAGAGTAGTGTGTTGCGAAGGATGTATGGAAGTACATAGGAATTTGAGATATTGCAATGCTCAAAGATCATAATGTCCAGTACAGTCGACAGCTGGCATAGGTTTTATGTTTTCTATACCGCTTTGCTTCTTGAGTGAGTGCTTGCCTGTGCTATATTGGCACAGTGCATGACGGTTATTTCTCTCGTTAGGATGTGACGAAGAGTGTTCATTTGTCATGGTGTTGGTCTCGGTTATGCTGTGCTGGGTGAAATTTACTAGCAGATGTGAATCTGTGGTGTAGCATTTGCTTTTTCCGTGGTTTGTTTAGGTGGTTGATGGGTGAGGGGTGGGCATGTTCTCCTGAGGAGATTATGTTGTTTTGGCCATTTCGATTGAGGTTTGGTCAGCCCCTAAGGTGTTAAGGTTGTGCTTTGAGGTGGTTGT
The DNA here is from genome assembly GCA_024336825.1 of Amorphophallus titanum. Lineage (NCBI taxonomy): Eukaryota > Viridiplantae > Streptophyta > Magnoliopsida > Alismatales > Araceae > Amorphophallus > Amorphophallus titanum. The sequence continues at coordinate 337,148 of JANBPO010004017.1, forward strand.
TTGGATGCCTCATTGAGAGAGTGCTCGAGCGAACCTAGGATTTTCCTTCCCGGTGAGCTACTAGTAGACGAGCTTGATCTTTCTCATCCTGTTTGTGGTGTCTTTTCTGAGGTAAGCCTTGGAAGTGCTGTCTCGGTAAGTCCTTTGTCCTGTGTCTACTTATGTGTGGACTATGTTAATTCTGAACCTGATCATCTCTTATTTCGGCAGTGGCCTGGCTTTGGACCCAGTTTGTATGTTAGGGGCCGTTGTGCACCGTGTTCGGCGTGTCGTGTTTGGCAGCTGTTGTGCTGTGAAGGTTCAGTAATCATTTCAGGACGTAAGGATAAGCTGAGATTGGTGTTCTTTGTGGCTTCTGTTGTGGCTCTTAGCACGATGGTTTGCACTATGGTGACTTGTGATCGACTGTTAGCAGGATCAGTACTCGAGACATGGTACATTGTAGTTTGTAAGTTGCGATGGCACCGAGAGGTGTGCTGAGATGCGGATGCCAAGTTATCTCTTTTGCCTATGTGCATTGTGTAGAGTGCGAAGCGGAAGCATATGGGCTTATAACCCATTGGTCGAGGATCGTTGGTTGGAAGATTTGGGCCGGCCGGGAGGATTGTTTCCTTAGTGTGTCTTTGTGTAACGACCCAGTTTCCCGGATACCGGTAACCCAATATCCAAAGACCTGGGCATGCCACCAAAGAGCTGATGAGGCTCTGAAAGGGTTGGAAAAGAGGTTGTAATGTATAAAGATCTACAATCACACATGCAATATTAAGAAAATATTACATTAAGCAGAAATTTGAACTGTCCATCAGTCCATCTCTAGCATCTCTATCATTTCTCTATCATTGCTATCTACTCAAAAAAATAAATCTTTTCATTTAATAAAATATTTCATGGTTAATTAGATGTATTGCCATCATCAAAAAGGGAGAGAATGTTGAATTCTAGGTTTTGATGATGTCAATATAATATGTACTCTTTAGATTGACACTGACCTTATTCTTGCAGAAGATCTAAGTCAGAATAAATCTAAGAAAAGAACCTTAAAGAGCTTGGAGCATCTGAAATGATGAGGCAAAGACAGAGATGATGCATCAACGCATCTATCGGATATCTCAATGCAGCCACGAACCCTCAAGCAAATTTGGAATGTTGCATTGACGTAAAAGGGAAGTTCCTCGATGCAGTCAACATTACCTAAGCAACTTCGGCATGATGCATCAACGCAACTAGCAAGTATAGAGTAGATGCATCGACGCATCCAGCAGATGTCTCGATGTAGTCACACTTCATAAGAGAGCTTCATAGAGCTGACTAGTTGGAATCAAGAGATGTCTCGACACATCAAGTTTGCACATCAAAGGAACGACACTTCAGAACATGCAGTCACTCAGATAGGTCGATGCACCTAGCAGATGCATCAATGCAACAGGATGCTGCACAAACATTCAGCATGACACTAAAGCTTCCTGCCTTTGATACACTGAGAAGATCAACTACCAGAGTACATATCAAGTCTACGCAACAAGGTGATGCACCGACGGATAAAGGTAGTGTATGAATTTCAAAAGCAACCACGTCAACACATCAAGTTGATGCACCGATGCATCAAGACAAGGCATAAAACTTCAAAAGCAATCACGAAAACTCATCAGGACAATGCACCGAGGCACCGGTCAAGGCTCAGATTCTAAGGAGCAACAACGTCGAAGCATCGTGATCATGCACTGACGGATCAAGCCACAAGCCACGTCTAAGGTCAAAGCCAAGATCCAATGCTCTGACATCTCTACCATCAACACAGAATGACTACACTCCATGCCTCGACCTGTCAGTCACGTGCCTTATTCCACATCACATGTCCGTATGGAAGGATTGTCTTCTGACTTATTTGGATTGTTTAAAGTCTCATTCGACCTGTTAAAGGCTCAACATGATATATGGAGCGTCAGTGAAAGGCAATTAAGGAAAACTTGAGTCGCAAAGAAGAATCCACTTCAGGAACGTGATCAGTTGAAGAAAGAACGCATGATGACCACACTGAGAGAGAATTAACGTGAAAGTTCAGTACACATGGATGTCCTCTGAGAATTCTGAATATTCTTTATCCACATGGATGAATCAGCTTTGATTGCTGATCTGGATCATGGAGAGAAGGATGATGACGCTCTGTTCTATAAGTATGAGCATCCTCATTCAGAAGAAAATAGCTAGAAAATTATAGAGAGAATACCGCATCCGAGAGTCCCTTCTGAGCCTGCAATTTGATAATGTCAACATTCATGCATTTCAGGTCAAGCCATAATTGGCAACAAATTGTGTCGACTAAGAAAAAAAGAAAATCAAGCAAGGCATAGAAAATGAGACATTTGGCTGCACAAGAATCAAGATAGAATTCAAGATTCATAGTTGCACAGAAATCTAGGCACTGGCATCATAAGGCAACAAGTTTCACAAATGTCTAAGCTAAGTCCATGCATCTTTTTCCTTCGAATAAACCAAAGTCCCTGCACGTTGTTTGGGAATCCAAGTCTGTGCACGATGTTTATCATTAAGTCCGTGCAGGTTCAAGTCCATGCATGTTTTGTTAAGCATTTGCACAAAGTCCATGCATATTGTTCATCTGCCTCTCAAGTCCTTGCATACTGTAATAAAGTCCGTGCATGCTTTGCTTGTAAGTCCGTGCACGTTCAAAAGTTTGTGCACAATGTTTCCTTAAGTCCGTGCACGATGTTTCCTCCAAGCCCGTGCAGGTTTGTTTCCATTGAACATAAAGTCCGTGCACATTTCTTATAATCCTTGTGTCCATGCACACTTCTGAAAAGTAAAGTCCGTGCATGTTTTGGTTTGAACACCAAAGTCCGTGCACGTCTTTTCTGCCAACATAAGTCTGTGCATGTTTCATTGAAACAAAGATCGTGCATGTTTCATCTAAACTGAAGTCCATGCATCTTTTCCAAATCAAGCCCGTGCATGTTTTCTTCAAGAATAAAGTCCGTGTATTTTTTCTTTCCTATGGACAGAACAGAGTCCGTGCAGTTCATGGCTGCACAGCATAACAAGTCCGTGCATGTTTTTGTTTCACAACTAAAGTACGTGCACGTTTCCCCTCGACCAAAGTCCGTGCACTTTCTGGGAAACAAAGTCTGTGCACTTTCTTGCAAACTAAGTCCGTGCATGTTTCAACTCCATGCACATTTTTGTGTTAATAGGAAACAAAGCACGTGCATGTTTCAATCCAAGCACATTACCTTTAACACAAATCCGTGCACTTTTTATTAACAAGTCCGTGCATGTTTCCTCTCGACCCAAGTCCATGCACAACAAAGTCCATGCACATTCTATTTTTCACCAAAGTCCGTGCACTTTTTCAAATCAAGTCCGCACACATCTACCGCAAAGGTCCGAGCACAGCTCAAGAAGGTCCATGCAAGTCTGCAATAAAGTCCGTGTATGTTTGCTAAATGCACAACGAAGTCCGAGCATGTTTCAAGGTTCAAGCTTCCAGAGACCAATATACAAGAAGTTTTCATAAGAAGTGTCGACACTTTGCCAACAGGAGGTCGACACCTTGGTCTCCCAGAAGCCAAGTCAGTTCTCTATCAAATCAATGGGACATCTAGAGAGAGAAAAAGGGTACCATAAATCATCAAAATCAAGGATTTTGGGGTCTGGACCTCGTCCCAAGGATTGACTTTTGCTCTACCATCTTTTCACTCATTTATCAAGACCTCACTAGAAGGGTAAAAGTACTTGATTTTTTATCTCGACCCAAGAGGGGTGGTAATCATCAGGTGAGATTCCATCAATACTGGTTTACTGATAAGGATTTAGCAAAGTTCTAAGAAATAAATGAATGAGCACCTCTGGTGTCGAAAAGAACTGTTGCTAGTTTAGAAAGAACAATAAGGGTACCTTCAAAAACACCACCCTCCTAGGTGGCCACGGCTTCAGTTTCATAAAGGGCTTGGAGCCTGCCCTACCGTTTATGACTCCCATGCAACTTCTCGGATGGAGCTTGTTTGGTGATGAGTGGGCACCCGGGGATTCGGTGGTCCTTGCTTCCGCACCATAGGCACGCAACTAACTTACGCCAGCATTCCTCCATCTTGTGACCTGGCCTGTCACAATACTTGTAGACTGTCGTGAATGGAGCCGTCGATCCCGTCTTCTTGTCATTCTCCCTCGATTTCTTATCTTTCGAGAGGCTCGGCCCACCATTGGGCCGCTTCTTGCCAGTCACTGTCTTGAAATTTCCAGAGCCAATAGCTTGCTCCCTCTTCTTATCTCTTCCCCTAATTTGGTCGGTCATCTCCATGGTATCCTCCAGCACTTGTGCCTTCCGCACAATTTCAGCATAGTTATGAATCTCCAGTGGGGCCAACTGGTTGATGTACCATAGTTTCAACACATTTAGAAAACATTTTGCCTTCATCTTCCCATTGTAAAGTAGGTGCGACGCATAACAGGACAACCTGAAAAATTGAGTCTCGTACTCTGCCACAGATAGGTTCCTTTGTCGCAGTGAGGCAAACTCAGCCGCCTTCTTCTCTTCAATTCAGTCCGAGAAATATTTGTTGTCGAATTGCTCAAGAGACTCCTCCGATGTAACTGGGCCATTAGCTAATGTCGACTCCACTAACTCCCACCAAGCGTGGGCATCTCATTCTAATTGGAATGTCGCCAACAGCACACGCTCCTGGTCACTGCACTGCATCACCCAAAAAATATGGTCCATCTCCTTAACCTAGTGCTCGGCCTCGTCTGGGTGCGGAGAGCCACTGAACTGTGGGGGATTCATGCCTCGAAAATTCTAGTGGAGGTCACCGACTCCATGATGTGCACCTCCCTGTGCCACTTGTTGCAAAGCCTGGGTCAGGCCTTGCACTGCTCGCTGCATCTCCCTCCATTGCATGCATTCTGTAGCCATTAGTTGAGACCTACAAGTAGAGCAAAAGAATTTAGAACATTCTACCAGTATTTAGAGTTCTTCATTACTTAACCCAAGTCTCTACCCCATCTCATCGGGTAAGGTCGTAACACGCCATTAATGTCATGGATCTTAATGACAATCTAGAACCAATCTCAAGGGAACCTAGGGTCTAAGAAAATCTAGGCTCTGATATCACAAAACTGTCACGTCCCGACACGAAAAATCAGAACGTAGCAACTATATAAATCACTGCAAGCACCTGTCCCTGCCGCTCCAAGTAGGGACCGTATAGGTGGGAGCTGTGGACGAAATCGAGACTCTCACCCCTCCTAGTATGGAGGAAAGACAAAACACAGTGGGCACTGAGGTAATAAGTGGACATCAGAATGCCCTTATCTCTGGACGTCAGGTGTGAAGTCAGGGCCCCAAAAGAATGATAAATATTCGCCAATGCAGCTGGTGCAATAGCAACCCTACGCCCATACGCCATCAGACAAGTCGGGTAGATCACCTCTGCTCGAAGAACCCCCTCCTCTCCATGAGGGATTACAAAACTGGCCAGCCAGTAAGCCAAGTAAGCTGCCAAGTACGTCAGTGGCGACAGCTCCCTCGAGTTCCACCCCTGTGCTGGGGCAGGCAAGTGAGGTGGGTGTGAAGCAAACCTCAACACGACCTCCTTGCACTGCTCCCAGGTCATGCCAAAAGAAGCGAACTCCTCATAAAATATTAGGGACCACTGTAAAAATGCATCACCTAGGCATTCAATGTCACTCTCGGTGTGCAGGCAGCCTTCTCTTTTCCCACGAGGGCTAGTTCCCTCCAAGTCTTCATCAAGTATCGGAAGCAGTAAGCAAGAAGATACCTGCTAGCTCCATCTGAAGCACTAAGATGTAGATCATCTAAGGACAACTCCTCATAGAGTTGTCTACAAACTGGCAGTCCAGAAATCCTGTAAAAGGCCCACAAGTCTAGTGATGTCGCCCCTTCAGCGGTAACGAATGTGTTCCAGCACCAGTTGAACCTTTCAGCAAAGGCCTGAAGCAATCCTGTGTGGCAGGGGTAGGAGTACAATGCTGCGGTCACTGCGTGGCGGATACCCACCCTATCAAGCACTACTCTGTAGACAGTCAGAATGCCCCACAGCCATTCCGCCGCGCCTCAACGGTAACAATTAGAAGGAATGACAACTCATCTCCCGTACCAACTGGGAGCCTTCTGTGCTAGTATCCTCTCCAATAGGCAGCTGTGATAGTAGTCATCATGTGCAAAGCAGCACCAGAGGGAGTCAGAAATGGCCCATCCACTATAACATCCCCGGCCTTGTGATGCCCGGATAGATGCCAAACTGCTAGTGAAGACGGCCCCACTCGGACTGTAAAGTTGTCAAAATCCCTGAAGAAGCCCAGACTCTTCTGATCAGGATATTGCCTTTGCCGCACGAAGCCCTCGGGGAAGCTCGGATAGGAAAAAGTGCAAGTGTCGTGCATGCTGTCCCGCCCGAGTAACATAGCCCGCTCGAGACAACACCTCTCCTAGCAAGCGAAAATCATCAGCCTCCACACCAGGAGGCACAAAGCTCTGGACAAAAGAGAGGAGATGCCGGTCCAGCGGAAAGTGGGATGGATACCCTCCTGAGCGGTCGTACACATAGACCCCTTGTCTCCTCGTAATGCGAGAGACAACAACAGGACCCTCAACTGCAAGAGTGTCCTTCTTGCTGGTCGCGTCTCACTTAGAGTCCGAGGTCCGTAGTCTCTAGAGTCGGTCTCCCGTGTCCGTCCCGCATCAAGAAGGCGCCCGCCATCCCGACTGCGGCACCAAGGAATGTACTGGCTCACAGGCCGGCCAAACTGAAACAATCCTGGGTTCCCAAGGAAGCCCAACCCACTGCACTGGCCCACGCAGGGCCAAGCTACACTCGCCCGAGGAGACGAAAGGGGTGAGATGGCGACCCCGACCTACCAACTGGCAGTTGCTACACCAACGCTACCCGAAAATGCCTGCCGCCAACGCTGCAGGTGTCATCACCATGTTGCCCGCCTGACATTCGTGACTTACACTCATCCTGCTGTCGCCGTCGACACGCAACTACCGACTACCCTCCCCAACTAGGAGTGGGAAGGGATCGAGCAAGCCATGAGAAACTACCTCTGGGGGTAGCACCCCTATGGGTCGTCAGAGACTACTGGGGGTAGTGGCCTCCGCCTTTTGAGAAGAAGAAGAAATCCAATCTATGCCTAGCACAGAATCAAGGAACTGGTCAGAGGAACGATGCTAGTCCCCTGTGCGGGAGGAAGCATCGGCCTGACGGTCGATTTTTGACAGACTAGTGTTCCCAAATAAGCGGTCGAGAAGGATGGCGAAGAGAAACAAGAACTGGTGAATTTTCACCTGCAACATGGTAGGAGTTCTTGGCAGGTACGGAGCTCTACCTACCGACCTTGAAGAGGTGGTCAGACTCACCGCCAGACCTGGGCCTCTCACTAGAAGAGGAAGAGTGGTAGGCGAAGTGGCACAGACAAGTGCCGAGGAGACCTCCTCGAAAGAACCTTCCGCGGCTCTGACGGCCAATGTGATCACCCCTGGAGGCACGAGTGGTAGACCCTCTACATCGTCCGAGGACACCCCAACCGAAGAGACAGGGGGCATGTCCAGTCTCCCCCCGAATGACCCTGCTATGCTACACATGATACAAAAATTCCAACGGGAGATCGAGTCGCTGAAGAGACAACTGAATAAGAGGAATACACAGCTCTTGACGTCCAGGCAAATTGAGGTTCTACTGGAAGCGCCCGGGGGCAACGGTCAATCTTCTAAAGTGACTCTGCAGGCTGCAGCATTCCCATCAACCCCCAGCTTCCCTGGGGGCATGCCCCTGCAACAAGCATAGTACCTGGCATTGGCCCCGTCACAGATCTCACCTTCCCAGGGGTCTCCCATGGCCCCTCAGGCGACTGTGCTGACCACCCCGGCTGCGCAGCCCGCCCATTTCTATCCAAGCCCGGTTGACCCGACAGCAGTCAGTCAGTTGATGCTAGAACAAATGATAGATATGAAGCTAGCAGAAAGGGGCGACAGGGATCAAACGCCGTTTAACGTCTACCGAGTCCCCTATCCAGCTCATTATGCTGCGAGGAAGCTGCCAGCTGGCATCACCAAGCCATCGAAGTTCGAGAAGTTCAATGGGTAAGGGTCTCCTAGAGAACACATCGCCTATTATGTGAACGTCATGGGAGACCTGGCTGCTGATGAAGCCTATCTCCTGAAGTTCTTTGGCTCGACGCTCACCGGGCTTGCCTTTGAGTGGTATTCGAGCCTGCCGCCCGGGTCTATTGCCGATTGGCCCGACATGTAAAAGAAGTTCAAGGAGAGATTATACATTGCTGAACAGGAGGTCACCATGGCAGAGCTCTATGCCACGAGGCAGAGAAATGATGAGTCGGCACTCGACTTCATCAAAAGATGGAGGAACCTCAGCATGAGGTGCATGCGTCCCCCGCACCAGGAGGATGCAGTACAAATTTGCAAACAGAATTTGAGAAAAGAGATCCTTGAAAGAATGATCGGTGCCGAGGTTAAGACCTTCGACCGCCTGAATAATGTGGTGGCGGAGATCGAAGCATTCCTCGCCCGCTATTCTTCCGCTCCTGCAGCACCAAGCCAGGAGGGCGAGGCAGGCCGAAAAGAAGCCCATGCCACTGGAGGTCCACGCGTTAGACTTCCAGGCTTTCGAGAAGCAAAAGGAAAAGGCCAAAGCGGCTTCAGGCCCTCCACCGCCCAGGTCCACGGAGCGATGGGAAGGCCCCTCACTGAGGGAGAAGATGAGGAGCAAACTGTACTCTTTCTCCCGAGATAAGTCCCGACTGCTATTCGAGTGGGCGACTAGTTACAACAAAATCACCTTGCCAGAGCCAAAGAGGCCCGGTGACATGAAGAAGAAGGATGACCCCCGTTTCTGTCACTACCACCGGATGCTGGGGCATACCATCGAAGACTGCTATGTCTTCAAGGACGTCATCGAAGCATTGATAAGAAAAGGGGAGCTGGACATGGGAGAGCACAAGGTGGATCCTCCGCAGCCGCATGAGATGCCCAGCATGCCGTCTTCGTCTAACATGATATCCTTATATCAAGAATTGCCAGAAGAGTGGGCGGAGGCCAGCACCCTCGCCACTTATGAAGCCTTCGTGGGGGCACTCGCCCAGGATCAAGCGGGATGGCAGTCTGCGCCGAAGAGAAATAGGAGAAGATCGGCTCCTCAGCCTGCCCCGACAGTTCATGTTAGGGGTGTCACTCCTCGGCCAGCATCACCACCGGTGAACCCCGTCGGGCATGATACGGCCCCTCGGCTGGTCATGAGGCGGCCTACCTTCAACAAGAAAAAGCACGTCCCGATGCGGATCCACAAAAAGGTCAGCCCGACAGTTGAAAGACTCCAGGCCATCATTGACGAACTTGAAGAATATGAACAGCCCGAGAGCCGGCCTGTCGAGTTAAAGGAATATGTCCCGTGGGAGGAGTTCGAGGGACTCGAGCTGGCCCCCGAGGTAGAGACCCGAGCAGAGGAAGAGCCTCCCCTATGGGGTGAATTCCCCCAAGAGCGGCCCCCGACCGTCGGGGAAAAGAAGAAGAAGAAAAGAAGGCCCAGAAATAAGAAGAAGAAGGAGGTTGTCATCGCCTGTAACACTCTATTGGCGTTGTTTGACACCGCCCTCTCGCTGGACGGGGAAGAAGAAGAAATGCCTTGCAGCCTACCGGAAGCAAATCAGGCCGAGGCATCCACCTCCCAACATGATACCCGGTCGGGGAAGAAATGGGGCCGTCATCCTCAGGACAGCCGCAACAGCATGCTCAGAGGTGAGCAACCATACCGGACCCCCGAACCTGAGGTCCGAGGCACCGAAATCCCCCCGCCGATGGGTCTCTACCCCGAGAAGCCGAAGAGCCAAGGCATCCCCTCATTCGCGGAGTTTCTATAGTCCCACGCCGAAAGGCAGGAACGCCCGCAGGGATCTCAGCCAGCTGAGAAAGTCAGCGCCCCTCCAGCTCTACCGGTTAACAAACTCCTAGCTCTACCCACGGTGGCCCCGTCCCAGCCAGTAGAAGAATTTGACGGCGTCCCCAACCTCGCCGAATTCATGCAAGAAAAAGAGGAGGCCCGGCAAGGTACTCTAGTTCACACAGCTGCACCCGACCCAACGGGGGAGCCATCTTCCGACCCAGCACCTCAGGCCCAGACTGGGGGCAGACGCGGCAAGCCCGAAGAGATGAAGCTGCTCAAGGTCCGGGCCGCCGATCGAATAGTCAAGCACCTCAAGAAGATCCCGGCCCAGTTCACTGTCTGGGAGATGCTGTCTTTGGACAAAGATACGCGACAGGCCATCATCGCCGCACTCCAAACGCCGGTGCACCTTGAAGCCTGCTTAGCGGAGATGTCACCGGAAGTGGCCATGGCCTTCACTGAGGATGACATGCTCCTACCCACATGCAGTCACAATAGGCCGCTCTACATGAAGGGGCAGCTGAATGGACAGCCCATCAATGGTGAGGGGTGGACGTAGGTTGTGGGTTAACAACCGAACCACCTTAAAATCCTTATGTTGTGGATTGTATACCTTGTGGACTTGTTTCATACCTTCTATCCCTCTTTCACAGGTTCGTGTGCTACTTACGTTGTTTATTTTCTCTGCACACTCAATCGTTCGGCTTGCATGAATTATCTCATCTTGATCCCCTCGCTATCGTAGCTAACGGATACCTTCTCAGGTGTCTATAGCACTCTTGCTTGCAGGAACTTTGGAGCATCTTCCAAACAAAGGGATTATCATAGTGTGTGAGCAGCCTTCTCCCTTATGCCTTACCTGCATTAGCTCCTTAGGTTGCCTGCTGCCCCCTTGCACACAGGCACCAAGGTGAAAGCTTTATCAAGAGAATTCACCTCGCTGTACACTCATGCCCCTTAGCTGATCATTACAGCTCTCACACCTAAGCAAGTCATTTCACAATTAGCTATTCTGATTTAAGATCTCTGTGATTCATTGTATTACATCTTATTTTGATCTTAGCTGTTCGTGAAGGAGTGTCGACCTGCCCACTGGGAGTGTCGACCTGCCTAAACTGGGCATCAGGTTCCAACATTCTTTCTTATGCCATTCCTACCTATTCTGCTGCGCTGAGTGCCTAAGTGTTTTATTGGCTTAAAAGAGCGGTTAATGCTCAGTGTATTCATTAGATCTTAAAATCGGCCAAAGTTTGTCATCGGATCTATTCAACCCCCCTTCTAGATCACATTGTACCGTTCGGGAAACACAACAATTGGTATCACAGCATACCGCTGTAAACAACAATTGGTACCAGAGCCAAGCTCTGTCAATCCCAGATCCTACGATCGACAGGGAAAGATCCCAGTGCATCTCGATAAAATGGCTTCATCTGCTACACATGTTCAGATGGCGTCTCCGCCTATTTTTGATGGTTCAGATTTTTCTACATGGTTAAGAGGAATGTATATCTATGTCAAATTCAAAGATTCACGTTTGTGGAACCTTATACAGAGTGGTCCTCATGAGCTGCCATTAGACTCAGATGAATGGTTAGCTGAACACGAGACCAAATATAATGACAATCTTGCTGCACTCAACTTAATCAAAGTCGCAGTTGATGACAGGTTACTTGATCGTGTATCTACCTGCAGCATGGCTAACCAAGTTCTGGAGGTGTTGATGAATATCCATGAGAAAGAAGATCAAGTGCATGAATGCCTCATGGCTGACCAATCAGAGCAGTCTAGCAATCCATCCTCATCGCAGGTAAGCTCTGATTCTGAAGACTTTACTTTTGAAGAGCTTATGGAAGCGTATAATCAGTTGATCGAGCCGTACAAAAAGATGAAATCTGAAAATAAAAGATTGGAAAAGGAATTGAAGAAAAATAGTCAAGGTAAGAGTCATGTATGTGAAAATTGTTCCTGAAACGCCCGATAATTTTGAAATAGGAATAAATATAGATCTTTGGGGGTTTAAATATAATTTGAGTTAAATTTTCAAAAAAATATGTTATAAAAAAAATTAACTCACCCTCTCTCTCACCCCATCGATCCCCACTCTCTCTCTCTCATTTTCACTCTCTCTCTCTCAGCCTCTCTCCCTCTCACGATCTCACTCTCCCTCTCTCTCGGTTTCGGTCCAGACATGCCCTGATCGAGGCATGGGAGGTACCGACAAGACGGGCTCGACGCGAGGATCGCATAGGTGTAAGCTTCGTCTCGATCCGCACTACGTGGAGGCGTGGGCAGACGTGAGGATGGCATGGCTCTCGATGGCAGTTCGACTCTAGATCGGCGTCCTCGTCACGCACTAGGTAGGGGGATGGAATCCTCTCCTCACTAGGAACCCGTCGGTACCACATGCGCCATGGTCTGACGCCATTTTCCTCATTTTTTGTGCATATTTCCATGTTAGTGTAATTTTATCCTATTTTCTGAAAATTTATTCCATGGCTATCGTTTTATGTTTTAATAGCATGTGTGGGTGTGGAATGTTGTTGTGGGCATGCTAGGTTAGGTTAAAAATTGAAATCCCCTTGTTTTGGGCCAACCGGGAGGGGTTTTGGCCCAGGCCAACCCTTTTACGTCGTCACGGTAGTATTACGGCCACCTTCCAACCGTTCATCTATTGGCGGTCAACTCCAGACCGCACATACCCCTTGAGTGGTCCAACTTGGACCGCCTAAGACCTTGACCTCTAGGAAGGCTTAATAGAGCGGCCCAAACCCATCCATTCATGCCAGATGAACGGCTTAAAGGCCGACCACCCATGGGACTCCCCATCTCTTTGTGCAGTCGACCTTCAACCGCCCAAACCTTGAGCGGCATGTCTCTAGCCGCCTGTCCCTTAGAACCCCTGGTGGATGGGCGGGCACTCCCCAGCCGTCCATCCTTGAGCGGCCTTGCCTTAGCCATTTGTGCCCTGTGTGCTGGCTTCAGTATAGATAGTGAGCGGCCGAGACCCAACCGCATATGCCTGGATGAGTGGCAGACCCCAGACCGCCCATCCGATGAGCGGCCAGAGCATAACCGCCCATCCCTACAGAACTTTAATTTTAGCATATTTATTCCATTTATGCTTTAAATGCTGCATTATCGCCATGTTTAAAATATTTTAATAAACTATGGCATTATTTTAGATCCCAATGGAATTACTTTCTCTTTCCTTGTGACGGAACCACTAGTCGTAGCCTAGTGACCTTTAGTGTCGGCCCACCTGGGAGAGGTGGAGGGGCATTCCCGTTGAACGATTTTTAAGCTAGTTGCTGTGGGCCCCCGCGGTTACCGTAGTGTCCTACGGGGGGGAATAGCTAGAGACCTAGCTCTAGGCAGGAGTCAGTGTGTGAACACGTGGTCAGAGACCTGGACTGACACTAACGAGTGTTGCTCTAACTAGTACTTGGTTTGGTCCTGTTACGCCTCTGTCCCAAAAAGGGGGAGTTACAAGAGTATTTATATTGGGGGAAAATCCTAGTGGCCTCCCCACAAGACTAAAGACCAAAGTGTCCCTAAGACCTAAAAGAGTGCTAAAATTACACCCGAAAATACACAGTAAATAGAAAATACATCAAATGGCCCCCCTAATGGGCCTCTCTCTCAAATAAACGCCAAATAATCAAAAGAAAAATACACCAATGTGCTATGTGTCATCATCAAGCCATAGGGACGCCGATGTCGCTGCTCGGGGTCTCCGACGACAGTAAACGCGGGTTGGGTCGAATCGGATCCGCTCTCGGGTGTCCTCACCAATCCTCCTCGCCTGGGAAGAACTTGACCCTGTCGAGTAAAGGTCCTGGCCGCTCTGGTACTGCTCTAAGAGGTCGGGGTCGATCTGCTGTAGCCCCTTGCACGTGACCCACATGTCCTCAGTAGGTGGCCGATCTCTCCAACGAACCAGGTAGTGCTGGAAAGCTCCGCTCCGCGATGTAATAATCTACTTATCCAGTATCTGGTCAATCTGCTCACGTCGTGCCGTAACTGGGGCCGTAGGTGGACACTCGAGGGTGGGGTCACTCACAAGGGGAGGAGAAGGCTCGAAAGGATCATTGAGAATCACTACCGGGTCCCGATAGGCCACCAGATCTGAGACATTAAATGTGAAACTGATACCATAGTTCGATGGTAGGGCTACAACATACGCATTGGGCCCGACACGCTTCAACACTTTGAATTGACCAACTCCTCGAGCTTGTAGCTTCTTTACGGTTCTGGAGGGAAACCGCTCAGGTCTGACCCTGATCATCACGTAATCACCCTCCTGAAACTCTTGTACTCGACGGTGTGCATCTGTTGACTTCTTGTAGTTTGCATTGCTGATCTCAATGTGACGACGGATACTATCATGCAGACTCTTAATATGTTCAGCTAGCGACTCGGTTGACTCTGAAACACGGGCCTGACGGGGTATGGGGACAAGATCTATGGGTCTCCTAGGTCTATAGCCAGTGACAATCTCAAAGGGACTCATGCCAATAGATCTATTGACCGAGTTATTGTACGCAAACTCTGCTAATGGTAAGATCAGATCCCAGCCCCGCTTATGCTCTCCCACTAGACATCGCAAGAGGTCACCCAGACTCCTATTACCTACCTCTGTTTGCCCATCAGTCTGGGGATGATAAGTTGTGGAGAACTTAAGCTTGGTGCCCATAAGGTGCTATAGGGTCTTCCAAAAATAACTCACAAATCGCCCATCCCTGTCGGAAATAATAGTCTTGGGTAGCCCATGCAGACGGACAATCTCAGCTAGAAAAAGACGGGCTACCTTCGACGCATCGGAGGTCCTGGCACAGGGGATAAAGTGAGCCAACTTGGAGAACCTATCAACCACCACCATGATGGAATCGTGCCGACGGACCGTACGTGGCAACCCTAAGACAAAATCCACATAGGAGCTGTCCTGTCCCAAGTGGATGACGAAGGAAGAGAAAGGGCAACATACTACTTATCTAGACTGTTCAATCTTGCTGAGTCTAAGTATACTGCCATGGAGAAGACCTACGTAGCACTAGTCTGGGTAGCTCAGAAGCTGAAGTATTATTTTCTTGCCCATGAGGTCAAGCTGATTTCTAGGATGGATCCCATTCATTATCTTTTAGAAAAGCCCATCCTTTCTAGCAAATTTGCTCACTGGGAGAGCTTTCTCTCGCAATTTGACATCACCTTCGTTGTCCAAAAGGCGATCAAGGGGTATGCCATTGTCGAGCATCTTGCTCACTCTCCAATCCCTTGCACTGGTTCGATCCAGGACGAGTTTCCTGACGAGCACCTTACTGTGATCACTCATCTCCCCTTCTAGTCTTTGCACTTTGACGGTGCATTAAATTCTCAGGGCCATGGGATCGGCACTGTTCTCCTTACTCTTGAAGGAGTAACTATCCCTATTGCTTATCAGCTCACATTTCCTACCACAAATAACATAGCCGAGTATGAGGCTCTCCTTGCCAGTCTGAAGCACGCCTATCTCTTAGGCGCCCACTATCTCAACATCATAGGAGGCTCTTAAGTGGTGCTACGTCAAGTTCTCTTAACCTACTGCACCCGTGACCCCAAACTTAAGCCCTATCAGGATCTGGTCATGCTCTTGGCTAGGTAGTTCTGCAAGCTTATCTATATTCATACTCCTCACTCCCAGAATATCCTTGCTGATGCGCTGACATCGCTAGCTTCCACCCTTTCTTTCCCTCTTAGTCATTCCACCGAGACCATTGTGGTCTAGTGGTTAGACGCCCCTTCCCTTCAGGATCCTTGGTTCGATAACTTTAGGAAATCTATAGAGACGAAGGCTGAGAAGGAAGAGTTGAAGGAAGTTTCTTTGACTGAGCTCGAGGAAATCTTGGAAGAAGAAGAGCTGCCGTGGTATCATAAAATTGAGCAATATTGTAGGGATGGATCCTTTCCAGAGACGGCCAATGCCGAGTAGCGGAAGGCCATTAGAAGATTCGCCTCAAGGTATACAATCATTGCTGGAGAACTATATAGGCGCGCTCTTAATGGAGTTCTCATGAGGTGTCTAGATGACGATGAGGCTTGGAAGGTAGTAGAAGCAGCTCATGCAAGTGAGTGTGGAGGGCACGTTAATGGGCAGGCGTTGGCGAAGAAGATTCTTAGACAGGGCTATTACTGGCCGACCCTAGAGGAAGATTGTTCCACCTATGTCCGTAGGTGTCTTCAATGCCAGCTTCACGCCGATAAAATTCACGCTCCCGCTTCCTCTCTCCATCCTCTTTCTGCTCCTTGGCCATTCTCGATGTGGGCCTTTGATATCGTTGGACCACTAGGTGACCCTAATGCTCAGGTTAAACAGAAGTCCTTCATCCTCACAGCAACCGAGTATTTCACCAAGTGGGCAATTTTTTTTCCTGTTCTTCCTCTCTCTTATGACTTCCTTCTTTTCTTCTTCTTTTTTCTTTCTCCAGGCTTTTCCTGGCACCAGACGTTACTCCACCCTGAAGTGGGTGGCACCCATGATCAAAGAGCTTCCTTTAGAGGTTCTCTCAATCTTAAGGGTGTGGCATCTTCAGCCTTTGGTTGTCCTAGGGAAGAATTTTCAGAAACTGAACTTAGATTAGGCAAGCATCTTTGCCCTTGTAGAGTTATGGCATCCTCAGACTCACACTTTTATCTTCCCTTCTTTTGAAGCCACAGTCCACTTGGAGGAAGTAGAAACCTATCTTTCCTTTTCCAAGACTAAGTCGGGGATGAAGACCTAGTGTGCCACACCGTAGAACCTATAGACCCCGCACTGATCTTGAGCGACTTCATTCATAGTGAGAAGGACGTGAGGACTATAATCAGCCCTAAACATATCCACTTGCTTCCAATAGCCCAATGGATAATCGCTTATTGTAAAAATAAGAGTGGGAGATTTGAAGCTACAGCCAAAGCGGTGTCAGTGTGCTTATATGGGGTTTTCCTTTTCTCCACCACTGATCATCTTCTAGATATCCAAAATCTTAGCGTTATTAGCGGGCTATGGCGGGGAATGTCCATTTCTCAAGTAGTCCTTGCATATTTGTATGAAGGGCTCAGCTCGGCTTGCCTTAGAGTACCTCTCTTCGGCTCTATGGTTTGCTAGAGTGCTGGATAGGAATCAGAATCAAATTTCAGCACAAGGAGGAGTTGACCACGACGAGCCGGATCTTTGGGAGCCACCCGCTCTTCCTCATTGGAGGGGTCTTCGGATTCTCCCAACAAGTTGAATGCTGGACAGCAGACAAAAAGACATGCGACGATTAGCGTCTCTTCCTCAATACCATGCCAATGGACGGGTTCAAGATGCGTCCAAACGTGCTTCGGAATGTCACTTTCAGAGTACCATGGCTACCTAGCTTAGAGCTTCAGCTAGTGGGGGACACTACCCTTGCGATCTACAACCCTCACCAATGCTATCTCCAAATCGGGCTACTTCGAATCAACACTCCTACACTTGCACACCACCCTCCCCTTCAAGCTAGGAAGATAGGGACCGAGGAAGATGAAAGAGCGGTTCGGAATGCGCTGACCATGTGGGAGATCAACAAGGTGCATCCGTGGCAGGAGGAAGTGGAGGAAGATGACGGCCGTTGCTGGGCTTACATGAAAGAATTGTGAAAAATCTGGCCTCAGGTCGACAAGAAAATGAATGTACTTTGATTCTTTTTTACTTCTTGATGTAATGAGAAGAGTGAAATTTGGATGATTTGGTATACAATGTAGCTCAATTGAATGATGAGAATGAAAGCTTTTTGTTGTATGAAAAGGACTTGATTTGATTCTGTTATTGAGCAAACTGGTTCTGGGAACAGAGCTTCTGGGTTACATAACGGACCTATCACCTCATTAAAATTGACTAGGCGAGGGTTAATAATAGGCCCTGGAGGCAACCTAGGTGCACAACGAGGTGCAGGAGCCTGCCGTGGTAGAGGAGCCAGAGCCTCACGTCTCCGAGCACTAGGTTCCTCTTGGGTAGAATGTCGAGAACTCCTTCTAGGCGGCATTCTGAGACTAGAAAAGCCTTTGTGGAAACCCTTGAAGGAAATGATCTCAACCCTGGGGATGAAGATGGACCAAGAGACACGCCAAAAGTTGGAAATGACTTTCTCCACAATCTGGAACCTAGGGAGTAGCTTCACGGTCGCACAAATCACCGCGGAGGTTTTGTCCCGAAACTGTGACGAATCCACTGGATCTCCTGTGGATGGAAGAATGAGGAGGTTTTTGGGCTTGAGAAGTGGAGTTTTGGAGTGCTAGGTGACATGGGACGAACCCGGTCGAGACACTGGGACCTAAAGCCAGCAAACAATGAGCACAAACGTCTAGGCGAGAAGGCGAACACTCAAGCGTGTAGCAGACTCCACACGGGACTCGTAGTGATGGCTAGGTGAGCCGAGGCTCGCGAGAAAGCCGAGGCTCGCGAGAAGGCCGGACACGGTCCGAGCAGTGAGGAGGGTGGAGGCAAGCCACTCGGGGGAAACGATAGTGGGGCACTAGACTCAACCGGGCAGACCGGTACTGAGGGAATCGGTTCAATCGATGCTCACTTACCGGCAGCAATTACTGTCGAAGGTGGAAGTTTTAGAACGGGCACTCCTCTTACGGCGCTGTAGTTTGAACCAATACTAAGCAAGCAAACTAGGAGCGGCAGTTGCATGTACCTAGCCATCCGATGGACCGGCTCCGGTCGGAGATGAGGGCGAGCCGGGGAGCATGCACACCCGGCGGACACGCTGCGTCGGTGTAGCTCGGTGTCAGATCCTGCTAATATGACCACTACACTCCACGCAGGGAGGGGAACATGGGGATGGGCAATTATTACAAGAACTATCCTCACGCAGGAGGGGGGGAGCAAGGGGAGGGGAGGCCGGGCGGCCGATCCGCAGACCGCTTGTCGGGAGGGAGCCGTTGGTTCCGAATAGCTCGCGAAGCACCGACGTCTGACTGAAGTGTCCTCAATGCTCGGACGAAGCTTGGTGGACCCCGGTGGCTTCCTGGAATCCTGACGTCACTCCGAGGTCGCTGGAGGGTGGGGACAGTCGTGGTCGAAGATCTACACCACTCTGTCCCGCTAGACAGGTTTGCGTGATCGAGATGCGATGACCGGTACGCCCGCTGTAGATCTCTGTGGACGCACTTTCCGATGGAATCAGGTTGATTTATTATTATTAAGTGCGTGCGTGGGCGTGCCAGTCACCAAGGTGACGATTTATTCGGGCTCTGTAGAGTCCATGGTGCGCTCGATCTGACTTCGTCAGACGACTGTGTAGTTCGAGTCGGGACCCAATCCCGCCATGCCATAAGGGAGACTGTGGTCCCACCGGTCGTGCCTACTTTGTGGTGGTGAGAATTTTTTTTATTGATTAGTTTTTGGTGATTAATTTGAGATAATGCGTAGGCATGCCAGTCACTAGGTGTCAAGTTTATTATACGCTCAATCTGACTTGGTCAGACAAAAGTGAAGTCCGTGTCGGGAGCAATAGTCTGTCATACCATAAAGGCTATGACGTTAATTACATCCTCTGAGAGGGAGGAAGACCCTTGATTAGTTGCCAAGATAGGAAAGCACCGGGGCTGAATAAGTATTTACACGAATTGAGAAATGGTATTACATACATTCAAGCATGCAAAAAATATATATTTTTTATTAGATTAACCCCTCGGTACGTGGCGGAGAACATAGGTCCGAAGACCACCATCACGCATAATGAGATCTTTCAGTTTGACGTAGTCTGACTTTTCGCAGATCACCATTTGATATACCGAGGGCTTGGCCATATAATCATATGTGCAAGTGAGGATAGATGCAATCATATGCAAGACATGTAAACATGGTAGGACGCAATTTGATTAACTAATTTTCTCTTTTCTCCCCTTTTTTTATAATGTATTAACATTGAATGAGGGTTAATTTATTTTTCTAGAGTGTTGTTTGACCTTTGATGGAAGGGGGGTAAAGGTTGACCTAAGGTGAGTAAGGTAGGCCCTGGGGAAGAGAAGGTAGACCCTGGGGGAAGTGAGGTAGACCTTGGGTTGAATGAGGTCGATGCATGTGGGCTGGGGTCAGCGTAGGCTCGGGGCAAAGGTCGATGCAGGGTTGCGGCACAGTCGATGCATGGTATGGGGTCGGCGCAGATTTGGTGCACAGGTCGATGCAGGCTTGCGAGAAGGTCGATGAATGTCGGGCAAAGGTCGACGCAAGCTGGCGGTGAAAGTTCATGCATATGGGTTGGGAGGTCTATGCACGTAAGTTAGAAGTCTATGCCTATGGGTTAGAAGTTCTGTGCATATGGGTTTAAGGTCAATGCACTTTGGGGTTGAATGTCTGTGCAGGTTTTGAAGACTAAGGTCGATGCTTGTTACGTGAGGTCGGTGCATATCTGGGGCAGGTCGGCGCCTTTGATGGAGCGGAGCGGGTAGGGTCAGCGGGAAGGCTGAGTCGGCACCTTTGAAAGGGAAACTGGATAGCGGGAAGTGGATCGGTGCCTTTGAAAGGAACGGGAGTAGCAGGAGGTGGATCATCACATTTGAAAAGGAAAGAGGTAGCGGGAGCAAAGCGGGTCGGCGCAGGGAACCGTCGACCCATGGCAATTCGGCGCGTGCAATGCCGACTCCACAGTTTCAAAGGGAGTGCACTCTTCGGCCAAGGGGCGAGCCTAGGCGAGTCATAGGGTTTATTTAGGTTATGCTGAGCTTGGGTTGGAATTATAGGGAGATTAATTAAAAAGATTATTGCAATGGAGGCTCCGGAGGTCACCATTAACGTATAGGGAAGACATTTTATATTTCACCATGCTTAGTTGCCCATATCCGAGGAGGATCTATTACCTATGTGGATAGAGTCATGGGCACTTAGCATTTGGGAGGTTTGACATTGTCTGTTTTTGAGAGATCTGGAGTGTCAAATCAGGTGCATATTAAAAGTCTGAGATACATACCGAGCTGTTCTGAGTACTCTGTTAGTTAGGTGATGGCTTAACGGAATACTCCAAATCTGTTTGGATAAATCTTGCAGAGGTCACATGCTCTATTTCCTGTAATGACCGAGAACTGCAGACCTTTGAGATTGTACGTTGTGAGATGAAGGACATGCACAACACGCCCTAATGGGCAAGTGGGAGATATTAATGGGCCCCTGTGCCCATTGGGCTGGCCACGGGGGCGCCGCCGCGGTGGCGGGAGACACACGCGGGGCGCGTGCCCTCGTGCACCCACGCGCGCCCGCCTACGCCCTCCCACGAGCACGCACGCGTACCGCTTGGGGCGCTTGCGAGGGCGCCACCGTGCCTCCCCTCCTCTTTCTTCTCATCCACTCCGCCTCCTCTTCTTATCCCCCTCATCGTCTCTCTCTTCCCCGATCTCATCTCCTCCTCTCTCCCTCTACTTCCCCTCTATATATACCCCCTAAGGGGGTTGATGAAAGGTAAGAAAAATATAACAGCGGGTTAGTTAAAGAAAGAGATAAAAAGAGAGAGGGGAGTACTATGTGTGCCAAGAGGAGATGGCACTATGTGTGCGAGGCAAGGGAGATGACGTGTCAGTGGACGACGTCACGTTGCCCGAGTTGGTTCGTTAAGTACAAGGACGCCGGGAGATATACCATGATAGGAGTTCATCTCCATTGGTCAAGGTATGTTTGTGAGGTGACAGAGAAGTGTATAAGAGAGAAGATGTGTGCATAGAGAGAGAACTCGAGAGCATAGCGCCCGTGATGGCTGCAGCAGCCTCGTCTCTCGATTCTCTCTGTCCCTTCTCTCTCCTCATCTTCTCATCTATATGTTAGATGGAATAGCGACGAGGGTAGTGCGTTAGTGTGTCGACTGTACGATATTCGTTACGGGTTAGTCCCGTGATGAGTATAGTCTACATCTCTAGGAGAATCATCACCATAGTTCCTGGATTTGGAGTGTGGACCCTTGGAGTCGACTCTAGTTGTCGGCTCTGTGACTCCGCAACGATTCACGGGTAAGGGTCAACTCTAGTAGCCGATCTTGTACCTGAATACTATAGGTACACACGTGTTTCTATTTCCGCTTCCGTTATTGTTTCGTGTATACGTCTTGTTTACGTTGTGAGATATGTACTCTCACTCTTAACTCGTTTGATTATATATATATTTGTCGTATATATATCCCGTGAGGTTTCCCCAATAACCAGAAAAGAATATTCTGTGGGGGCATACACGGCATTAAGTTAATATATGGATCGTGTACGTGCAAATGCAAACAGCTGGTCGTAGCCCTCGGGGATACCGCCCATCTGACGGAAATCGGCCATGCTGTGCTCCGAAAAGAAAGGCCCCGCAGTTGCGAGGCCGTTGGTCTGTGACTATGTTGGGCGTGGCGGCTTCAGGAGAACCGATGTTCAACCGTGGACCGAAACTGAATATTCGCCTGCCCGAAGACGACGAACACGGGCCTAACCCCTACGACAGCAAGACCGAGTTCAAGCAGACCCAGCCCCGGTGGCTTTGGGACTGGACGTGGTGGCTCGGCATCATCGTGTTTGGACTCGTGCTCTACTTCACGACCCGGTCATAGCGAGCGCGGTACTGCGGCCGGTCAACTCGAGCCCAGTCATGAACGCCCGGAGGGCTTCCATGTGCTGCTGGCTTAGAGACGCGTTCTGAATGGCGCGCTGCACCTGGGCGGGATCGTTAGAGGCCAGCATCTCGGCAACCTTGCGCATGACGGTTTCGTCAACGTGCTTACCGAGCATGGCGAGCCCGCGACGGCCCGCGAGCGCGAGAAATGCGACACCACCCGCCGTACTTAGATCCCCCGTCCCAAAATAGGAGGCGAGCCCTGCGCCCCCGGCAATACCAGCATCAATAAGCTGCTGCGCCGTGGTCGAATTGCCAGACAGCGCGACACGGGCCTGATCGATGATCTGCTCAGCACGCACGTAGGCTTCAAACTCTTTCGCCTTGTGCGGCCCCAGCGCAATCTTGATGCGCTCCATAGCGGCGGGCGAGCCAAACATCTGGTTGATGACGTTGACCCGCGTCGATCGCTCGCGCAGCCCATCGAGGATTTCCGAGGTGAACCCCACCGAGAACGCATCGCGCTCGGCTTGGCTCATCTGTTCGACGGCGCGGCCAATCTCCGGGTTTGAACGGGTAGATTTTGCCGCCTTCCGCCCAGCATCGATCGCATCGTCGGCGCCAAAGAATGACGCGGCCACGCCCCGGGCCGCTTTGTAATCGGGCACCGCGGCATCGAGCGCGCCGGTCAGTTTTGTCTTGATGCCCATCAGGTCGGCAACCAGCGTGTCGTCGCCCTGCCGCTTGGCCGTGCCGATCATGCCGTCCAGGTTGCGCTTGACCTGATCCCAGAACTGGAGCGATGGAAGCGCGCGCGAGCCATCCGGCATCGTCTTGAGCGTCACAGAGCCATCGGGGCGGAAGTCGAACGGATTGCGCACCGCCCTGACGCCCGCAACTGCCGCCCGATCAGTGCCGCGCCTTTCCGCCATGTTGATGGCGGCCCGGAACGTGTCCGACTGCATCAACTCCTGAATGGGCTTGTTCCACACGGCCCGAGCTGCCGGCGCATTATAGGCGCGCGCATAGTTGACTGAGTTGGCACGCTTTGCACCTTCATTGAGTGCGTCCTGCAAAGCCAGATCATCGGTCGCGCCGTTCATCAGGCTTTTGAGGAACGTCGGCGCGCGATCGACCTGACCGCCGAACCGCTCCTGTACTTTCGTACGGAGAACGTTCCCCGCTTCTGAACTGACATTGGCAGCGGCGCGACCCAACCGACGGATGGATTCGCCGAAGCGGTCGATGTTTAGAACCTCGCCGCCAGAGCGCACCATGGCGGCCTGCTCGTCCTGCGTCATCGCCGGTCCAGACGCCCGATCCTTGGCGATGTTATTGCTCACCGCCTTGATGGCGGCGTTATCCTGGTTGAAGGCGCGAGCCACGGGCTGAACCGCCGCCTTCACGCCCTTACCGACGAGTTCCACGCCCTTGCTGACGATGGGAGAGGCGCCACCGATCAGCGCGTCGGTGCCCATATCCGCCAGTACTTCGGTTCCCTGCTTGCCCCCCAGTAACGACTGGAGCCCAGAGTATCCGGCACTCGACAGCGCGGAATTGATGATGCGCCCCCCCTCGT
The DNA here is from genome assembly GCA_024336825.1 of Amorphophallus titanum. Classification (NCBI taxonomy): domain Eukaryota; kingdom Viridiplantae; phylum Streptophyta; class Magnoliopsida; order Alismatales; family Araceae; genus Amorphophallus; species Amorphophallus titanum. The sequence goes on from JANBPO010004017.1 coordinate 361,215, forward strand.
CCCACGCCGAGGGGAGCCACTTGCCGGCGAGCCCGAGAGCTTTGGCACCGGTCTGGGACGCACCAGCGGCGCCAGTCCCGGTAAGCATCCCAACCAAACTACCGCCGATGTCCGAGATAGGCGCGCGTTCAGCCAGCTTCCGCCGCCGTTCCTGCTGCTCCGCATAGTGCTGCGACACTGTCCCCGGCCGCCCTGCAACGACATCCCCAAGCGTGGCGCCGATCGAGCCCGCCATATCGAGCGCTTGGTTCAGGCCTGGTATCGCGCTCCCCACCCCTGCCATTGTCGCAAGCGTCGTCTCGCCCAGAGTAAGCGGTGGCGGAGCTGGCGCCTGATACTCCGGCGGCGGGTCGCTCACCTGCGGCAGCTTACTGCCTGCAAGCGCCTGCTGGAGTGCCCAATCGGCGTATTCCTTGGAACCTGGCTGCGCGCCGTTGGCTTTGAAATTGCGCACATCATCGATTGTCACGCCCTCACTGGCGATGTAGCCGTCGATGTCGGCTTCAGGCGCATTCATCCCCGCCATTTTGGCGACGTTGCGCTTGATGCGTGCGAGGTCAGCCATCAATCGAGCCCATACTTCGTTTTGTAGTCGGTCGGCGCTTGCTGAGTACCGCCGTTTGGCAATCGGCTCTGAAGCGCCTGAAGGTCTCGCACCTTCTGCTCAATGAAGGCCTCAAGAACGGCCTTCTTTTCCGCCGGAGACTTGTTGGGAGCGCCTAGGGTGGCACGCAGCGACTCGCCTTCCTGCACGGTGAAGGCCGCGCCGAACGTGTCGCGCAACAGCGGGAGAACCTGGTTGTCCACCATCGACATGTATTTGGTGCGTGCAAGGGCGCCTTCGGACGGGAGATTCCCGGTTTCGCGGACGATGGTGTCCCACAACTGGCCGGTCTGAGTGTAGGTTGCCTTGTCGGCAAGATCGCCCAATTCGGCAACCACCTGCTGGAGCCCCGGCATTTTGCTGGCGAGACTATCAACGGCAGACTGATTTTCCACATCGACCTTGCCACTCGCCGCGCCTGACGCAGCATCATAGGCCGGCGTAAAGTTATCCTTGCGGATCATCGGGCCAGCGGGCGCCCCTGGCTGTGCTGGATTGGGCTGCTGATATCCCGTCCCCAAGTCAAGATACGGGACCGAGCGCTTCATCAGGAGATATTGGCTCTGCTGGTCCGGAGTCATGGCGCTGAACGTGTTCCATTCGCGGATGCTAGCCGGATCGCCGTCCCCGGTGCTCGCATTCCGCTTCGCCGCCAGATCCCCCATAGCAGCCTGCCATGCCTGCGCGGCTGGCAAGTTGCTGTACTGAGGGAAGTTGGCCTTGATCCACTCGCTGGTCTGGTTTTTCTCCAGCGCATCCTGCTTGCGCTGTTCCTCGAGCGTCTGCTGCTTGTAGCGGTCGGCCTGTTGGGCCTGTCCGTAGCGCGCTGCCGTGCCGAAGGCGTTCCCGATGGACGACGAGTCCGCGAGCCCATACCCGAGGTCTTGCAGCGCCTCGCCTCCGAAGCGCGCCCAGTTGAAGTTTGGATTGATCGCAAACCCTGCCATTCATTCAGCCTCCAAACGCACCGCCGCTGATGGCCTTGCCGGCATTACCCGCGACATACCCGAGCAACTGTTGCCACCAGGGCGCCTCGTTCGCCGCGGCCGTCGGGTCACCGAACGCCGCGCCGATCTTGATGAGCCTATCCAGTTCCGCGTTCTTCGTGCGGTCGTAGAGGTCCGCCTTGCCGAGCAGTTTGCCCTGTGCATTGGCGTCCTTGGCCGCGCCGATCTGCGTGAGCAGGTCGATCGCACCCTGCTTGTTGGTGAGCGCCTGCTGGCCCATGCCGAACTGCTGGCCTGCCGTCGCGGCCTGACCGCCAAGCGTGCCCATCTGGCTATCGAGTGCCCGGTACTGGTTGTTGATGTTGTTCGTCATGTTGTTGTAGTCGAGACCGGCCAGCGCCTCGCCCAAGCCCTTCGACGCACCGTCATAGAACGAACGCGAACCGTAGCGGCCATTGGAGGCGCCAAGACTGCCAACCTCCGTCAAAACATCGTCGCTGATGCCGCTGCGCAAGGTCTTGTAGGCCTCGCTGTTCGGGTCGTACGCGTCGGACAGGTCGGCATACTGCGAGCCGAGGTTGCCATAGCCCGAGAACACACCACCAAGGCTGTTCTGCGCCGCGAGCTGGCCATTGCCATAGCCGTTGGACGACACCAGCGACTTGCCGAACGACGTTCCGGTGTTCCACGCACCCTTGGTCGCGTCCCCTGCCCCGGCAAAGAGGCTCTGGCCAAACACCGGAGCCTTTTTGTCGAGCTGGTTGCCCAGCTTGTCGAGGTACTGAGTGCCGAACTGCTTGGACTGAGAGTCTTTGGAATCAGCCATCGAGGCGCTTCCTCATTCTGTTGGGGTGGTCGTGGTCAAATCGTTCCCATCCATCGAGGATGGGTAGCCAGTTGCGCCCGCCAGTGCGCAACTCGGTGCAGCCAACGCGGCGGGCGAGGTCTTCGATCTCGTCAGCGATGGTGCGGACGGTTTGGATGAACTTGCGTGGCCCGCCCTTGATCGTCCCAGCGGCGTATTCGATGAAGCACACGCATTCGTCGCCGGAGCCGATGATCGTTGTGATGCAAATCCCGGTGCAGTTCGGTTCGTTGATCCAGAACGCTTCCGAGCGCCCCGAGGTCAGCCAGCCGTACACCTCGTTCGGAGGCGTGCTGCTGTCCATCGCTACGGCTTTGCCGAGCAACTCCATGATCCGGGGCCACACGAACGGGATGCGTTCGCGTGGGATGGGGGTGAATGTCACCCTCCGGCGCCCAGATTTCGCTCCAGCACGACGGCGAAGACATCAACCTGATTTCCAGCATTCGACGTGACCCGAAGCCGCTGATTTTTGTTGAGGGGGATGTCGCCCCACTCAAGGGGCTGCCTCGCCGTCATCGGCTTGGATCGCATGAGGTAGACGCTAGTCACGCCGTCATAGACTTCGACTGAGAGCTGCGGCGTGTTCCCGCTGATCTCAGTTATGTAGACTTTCTTGATGACGCGAACCTCGGACCCCAGAACAATGTCCGTCGGGCTGGTGCCGGTTATCTTGACTGCGCGGTTGCCCGCCGCGCCAGTCTCATAGGTGACATTGCTCATCGCGGGCCACCCTTCGGAGCGACAACCCCTATAATGCCGGTGTCACGCGACCACGAGCCCGCGGCGGCATGGTTGAGCCGATAGCGCTGCCACTTCCCGCGGGCTCGGATGCCGGCCCTGCCCGACGCTCCGATGGACACCGCAGGCTTCCACACTATCGCGTTCGACAGCCGCTCCTTGACACCAACCTGGACCGTTGCATCGGCATCATCCGTCAGTGGCTCGCACCAATTGACCAATGCGCTGACCAGACCGCCCTCAGTCGGTGTTTCGAGGATTGCAGCAGCAGCGGGGCCGTCGAAGAAGCCGAACTTGTAACCCGCATCCAGTCCCGCAAGACGGAAGTTGCCGCCTTGCCAGACCGAGGAACCCAACGGATATTGCGACCAGTCGTCCAGCGTACCGAAACTGTCGAGAGTATCGAGCACGTAGCCCGGCGAGCCCATGCGGAAGATGGCCGCCGTCGGCTCCGTCCCCGGAATGAATTCGTTCTGCACCCAATTGTAGTCGATGTAGGAGTTGAACACCGCATCGCTGGAGCCATCCCCAGCAGCGCGGTAGCGCCAGCGGATGATGGTGTTCTTTGGATCTACAGAAGCCGACACCTGCTTGAGGTCGGAGCATCGGGCCAGAAACCACTCATTGACTTTGCCCGCCCCGATATTGATCGGCGCCGCGCCGTTCGTGGCCCAGAAGCCATCGGTATGGAGGCAGTAGAACACCCCATTGTAGGTCGCCTGCGCCCGAGGATGGACGCACCCCACATCATCGGCCAGACGGTCCAGCCGGAACAGAGCGCCGCCACCGGCATTGCCGAACGACATTTTCCGCAGCGATCGGTCCTGAGCGATGATGGCGACGCCATTGCCAAGGTCGCCGCCTCCGGTGAACGCGCCACCGTCGTTCATGTCTTGCTCGTCGGAGCCCTTGCTCGCCCAATCGGCGTGATTGCCAAAAGCCGATACGCTGAGCCGGTTGAGGTCCGACCCATCACCAAGCGCAATGACCTGGTTGTTGGCCGTGAACAGGTAGCGGGCCTTGGGCGCTCCAGACACGGCACTGAGCCCTGCCGGCGTATCCATGTTATAGGCGTAGAGCCCGTCCGCCGTGTTCGACGTAAGCAGATAAACGCCGAACTGCGTGAAGGCCTGATCCTCATCGGCAGGCACCGTGAAGGCCGCGCTGAGCGATGTGAAGTCGTAGTCGGCATCGATCGTGAAGATATCGTCGTCGGTGGCGACGAAACCCTTGAACGTCCCGTCGGGGAGAAACCCGCCGAATGCACCCCGCGGCGCATCGCTCAATGCAACAGCGCCCGGTGCAGACTGCAATGTCGGGCGAGGACCATAGCCACCAGCCGACATGAACACGTTGCTCACATCGCTCGATACCAGCTCACCAGCATCGGGACGGAAGGGGGCGAAGCTGGGCATCAGGGCGTCGGACCCGGAATAGTCACGCTGGCTCGCCCGAGCTGCATCACCATCGACTGGATGCCGAGATCATCGAGGGTTTTCAGTGCGGCTGCGCGCCAGGTCGCTGCATTGCCGAGGTCTTCCGACCATGCGTAGACGAAGCTCTTGCACATCGCGAGGTAGGCTTGCGGCGCGTAGGTGATGAGCCAGTTTGTCGGTGAGTTCGAGGTCAGGCCCGTCAGCGTGTCTTCGAAATCGAGCGTCAGGTCGCCATCGTACACCGGAGCCGTGAGAATGCTTGACCCTTCGATGGCGTAGATGCCGGGAATGCCGCTCGCATCCCACACGCGGCGGCCGCGTACTTCGCCCGGCGTTTTCTGTGTCAGCGTGCCGTAGGTCGAATGCACCAGCGAGATGACGCGTACGAGCCCGGTGGGCAGCGTTGCGGTACCAGCGGTGAACGTCAGCGTCGAACTGGTCTCCTTGGAGAAGTGCGGCCCGAGGTAAAGGCGAAACTCCGCCTCGGACAATCCGAGCACTTCGTCAAAGTCATAGTCCGATCGCTCCGACCATGACGCAAGAGAGGTCTGGAGCGTCGAGTAGTCGATGATCGCCGGCATCAGACGCGCCCCTCTGCCTGGTTGGCCAGCGCCGCCTTACGGGCACGACGGTAGTCAGAGCGAGACAGACGTCCGCGCCACTTTTTGCCGGTGTATCTCTTTGCGATGTCATCCTGCACGCGACGATCGCTGTAGATGCGGATGGGAGCGGCGGGGTTGCGAGATATGCTGTAGAAGCCACCCTCGTACGCCACGGTAAGGATTAATCGCGTCACACTCGCCCCCTGCTTGTGCGGAAGCCTCGGTAGTCGGAATCGTTGAGCACCTTGGAGATGTAGCGCTTGTCGCCAGCATCGATCGCATCACCCAAGCCGGTCTTCTCGAGGAAGGTCAGCGGCACGGACGCCGCCCTGTTCCATTCCCCGAACCGCTGGCCGTGAGTCAGCTTCTCCGCCTCCATATTGGCGGCGATGATGTCGTCAACTTCCTGCTCGACATGCGCGCCCTTCAATTGGCCGCGCTCATCGAACACCAGCCACACGGTGCGGCCGATGTCGGGATCGTGTTCGAAAAAAATCTTGTGGTCAGCCATCAACCGGTTCCTTGCCCGGCCGGGCGACGTTGTTCTCGTACCAGTATTCGGCCATCGCCTTCGGCACGCAGATGGTCTCGCCGGCCAGATGCTTCTCATCCTCAACAGGGAACGCATCGCGCAGCAGGAACACCCAGGTATCGGCCTTGGCCTTGATCGCCGCGGACTTGTCAGCGGATGCAGCGGCCTGCGCTTCCTGAACCTTCTCCGCCAGCGTATCGACGGACCAGCGCGCATCGACCTTGAGACCGATCGCCTTTGCCTGCTCGCGCAGTACCTTCTCCGCCTCATCGAGCTTGCGGTCTTCCGTCATTGGTCTGTCCTTTCGAATGCGGCCATCACGTTGCCGGTCCACTCTCTGGAACCGACATGACCGAGCTTGATTGTGGGATCGAGCCAGACCGGATAGCCCAGCTCACGAATGTCAGCGAAGAACGCCATGTCCTCCGACCGGCGCTTGCCGTCGATGGTGTCGAAGCGGAACACCTCGCGCATCTCACGACCGTTGAGCCCGTCCGAAACGACCGGCTTCGACGCCGCGAGGTCGGCACATACCTTCCGACTGACGACTGTAAACCCGAGCCCCGCGCCACGAATGGGCAGCAGACCGTGCGGGCCCTCCGCTATCGGCCCGGGATCTAGATCAATCTGAAACTGTGTCGCGCCTTCGATCTTCCGCGGATAGGTGGCGCAGACCACATCAACGGATGTTGAGAGAGCAAGAAGCCGGAGGAAATCCCCCGGCTCCCAAGTCATGTCGGAATCGATCCAGAACAGTTTGTCGGTGTCATCGCTCAGGAAGTCGTCCAGCACAGCATCCCTGCTGATCGGCAAAACTCCCTGTTCCATGACGAACTCGCACCGGATGCCGTTGCGGGCACAGGCGTCGATGGTGCTGACCAACGAGGCAACGGTATGAGGCGGGATCGGCCCGTAGACCGGCATCCCAATGGTGACGGAGACCGTCCTGAGATCGACTTCCATCAAGTCTCGCTGAACGGCGTCGCCTCGGTCGAAGACGACACCAGCGAGCCGGACACGCGCCAGCAACCGGACTTCGCGTCCTCGAATTCGAGGTACGAGCCGATGATGCCGCCGGCCGTCGAGCCGTTCATCGTGATCTTGTCCGAGGTCGCGGTCGTCGGGCAGGTGACGCCAGCGATATCGGACGCAATCGAGATGGTGCCCTGCATGATATCGGTGCCGAGCGCCGCCACGACATGATTGCCGGACGACACGGTGGTACCGATGAACACGCGGTACACGTCGCCCTTGCCCGTCGAAGCAGGAAGGGTGAGCGTGCGCCCCGTGGTCGATGCGAGGTTGATGACCGGGCCGTTGCCGTGGATATTGCGGGTCAGCGACGTGGCGGCCGTGATGGTGATGGGCTTGCTTGCCATGGTCGGTTCTCCTTTAGGTGCTCGCCGTCAGGCCGTAGACATCCGCGATGACGCCAAGGCCCTTCTCGTTGACGACCTTCAGGGCGCCCTAGTCAACTCTGACTGATTCCAAGGCCATTGGTCTGTAATTCCAAAAACATCCCTGGCAAATACTAATCCTGAGATCCCTCGAGGGCCTCGCCTAGTCCCACTATGTTACCATTCTACACAATATCGCCATTGTGGACCATACGTCTGAATCGGCACAAAAACCCCTCCTTGTGTTAGCATTACCTTCTTGCTAACAAATAAATCACTTTCTCAGCGCAAGGCCTCGTGTCCCAATCGACTCTTGCACAATATCACCATTACGGACCTTACGTCCGAATCGGCGTGAAAATTCTTCCCTTGCGCTAGCATTACCTCCTTGCTAACAAATAAACCCTTCTCCGGCGCAAGGCTTTATGCCCTAGCCGATGCAGTTACGCAATATCGTCATTATGAACCTTACGTCCGAATCGGCACAGAAACCCTTCTTTGCGTTAGCATTACCCTCTTGCTAACAAATAAACTATTTTCTCGGCATAAGGCTTCGTCCCCCAGTCGACTCTTACACAATACTACCATTATGGACCTTACGCCCGAATCGACGTGAAAATTCTTCCCTTGCTTTAGCATTACCTTCTTGCTAACGGATAAATCCTTCTCTCGGTACAAGACTTCATTTCCCAGCCAACATTTACACAATAGTGCCATTACGGGCTTTACGTCCGAATCGGCAGAAAGTCTTCCTTTGCGTTAGCATTACCCTTTTGCTAACGAATAAACCCGTTTATCAGTGCAAGGCCCCGTGCCCTAGCCAATTGTCATATGCCATCATCTAGGGTCATGTATGGCATGTCGACCCATCCTCATTCTCTTACCCTATGTTTCAAAAAAAATGGGGCTTAAAATAGAGGTTCCCCGCCAGACTTGTTCCTACACTAGGGCAAGGGCAAAAATGGCTAGAACTCGACTGTGGCGGATACCCGAAAGGGCGCTGCAGGTAAAATCGGGTATCCCGCCACGTGAAAATCTAAAAGGGCGCGTGGGTAAAAGCCAGAGGGGGCTGACTTTGGTGATAACCCGAAAGGGCACCTAAGTCAGTAAGGCGGTAACTAAAAGTTCCTCTCTACCTTCACCCGCACGGAACTCTGGGTGGAATATTCCCATAAGTCCCGCCGATGAACAAACCAGTATTGGCCCTTGTCATCATAGGCATGGCCGGTCAGCATTTCCTTAACTTGGACCATTCGTCCTCGTTAATGAATAAACATATCTTTACTTTGACATTTAACCAATGTCAACGAACAAACCAGCACTGGCCCTTGTCAACATCAGCAAGATCGGTCAACTTTCCCTTAACCTGAACCCTTCGTCCTCGTTAATGAATAAACATATCTTTTCTTCGGCATTTAACCAATGTCGATGAACAAGCCAGCACTGGCCCTTGTCATCATCGACAAGACCAGTTGGCATTTCCTTAACTTGGACCATTCGTCCTCGTTAATGAATAAACATATCTTTGCTTCGGTAGCATCAATGATAAATGGCTTGCTAAGGTAGACAAATGAGGGCTTAAGGGTGTAAAATATGTAAGCAAGGGTGAAAAATATATCTCAAAGCACTACCCGAGCAATCACAGCCAAGGCAGAGAGTTGAGCTTGTCAAAATCAAGCTCGGATCAAGCTCGATCCTCATACACAAGCTTGGATCAAGCTCGATCCTCATACACAAGCTCGTATTAAGCTCGGTCTTGATCCACAAGCTCGGATTAAGCTTGGACTGCATAAGCTCAGACTTGATAAAGTAAGCTCGGCCCTGTGACAACTAAGCTCAGACTTTAGAAAGATTGACCAAGTCAAGCCAACTCCAGTCAACCTCAAGATGAGCCAAGTTTATTTTAGTTAAAAGTTGACCCAGACAAGTTTGACCAAGCTAAAGTCAACATAAGTCAAAGTAAGCCAATGCCCTTTCACAAGCCAGAGTCAACATGGTCAACCCAGTCAAGGCTCACAAACAGACAACACAAGTAACAAATAGCCATTATAGGTGTTATGTGTAACTAATGGTGAAATATACTTGATAAGGCAGACGAATGAGCCTTAACGGTGATAAAAAGAGCAACACAAGGGTGACAAATAACCCAAGGGTGACGGCTTTTAAGGCAGAGGCAAATAGGCTAAAGGTGACGGCTCCCAACGCTTAAGGGTGACAAATGGGTGGTCAAGGCTGACAAATAGAAGCTAAGGCCAACAAATAGGTTACTCTGTAAATTGGGTGACAGGCATAGAAGCATGAGAAATGCAGAAGCAGAGCTGACTCCAAACTCCTTTGGAGTTGACTCTAGTGACATGAAGCTTGCAAAGAAAAGAAGGGAGATGGCTATTGAAGACTAAGGGTGACAAATAGGTTGTTATCTGTGACAAATGGGCCATAAGGGTAACAAATAGTTCCATAGGGGTGAAAAATGACTCGCAAGGCTGGAAGTATGAACAATCAAGAAGACGAGTCGACTCCACAAAGCTTTGGAGTCTACTCCAAGTATGAAGAGTTTGCCAAATCTTCTGCAAGTTTTGAACAACTTCCAGAGAATTAAAAATGGAACTGTAAACCTCCAAATTCACATCTTTTGAGGTCTAAAAAGGTTCCTAGAATAGTCAAGTGTCCTTGTCATCATGAGCTTACCAGATCAGTCCCTTTGGACAGCAGATTTGTCAACCTACATTTGTGGGAAAAGTCAATCTTCATGGTAACCACTTTTATACATCTAACCAATTAGTTTGCTACTTCAGAAACTCCTGGGGTAGAGCACTGTACCTTCTTGTCCTAAGCCAATCAACAGGCGACCTGAAAGCTCACAAGGATCAAGAAGCATCATTTGCTGTCTATTAGACAAAAGGAAGCCTCTTGGAGGGTAAACCACCTTGGCCTTGCTTGGATACCATGGACCAATTGAATATCGCCAGAAAGAAGCTCTCTTGACCAAGAAATCTACATCGCGTAGACTGGGATGACATGCAGCAGACAGTTGCGGGCCTTACACAGGCTTTACAAACTATGGCCCAAGCAGGCGCAGGAGCAAGGGCTAGTGATTTACATCGTAACTTTCGGAGTTTAAATCCTCCGCGATTTTATGGTTCATCCAATCCAGATGAAGCAGAGAATTGGATAGATGAAATGAATCGCATTTTTGATGTTATTCAATGCACCGACCAAGAAAAAGTGCATCTAGTTACCTTTCAACTAAACAAAGATGCACGTACATGGTGGAAGTCGGTTTCGGCACCTCCGGCCGACGCATCTCACACATGGGAAGGATTTCTCACATTATTCTGTGCCAAGTATTTTTTTAAGCATGTTAAAGAAAGAAAAGCTATGGAGTTCGCCTCTCTTCGTCAGAGAATGATGTCAGCTGTCGAATACGAACTTCAGTTTTCCAGGCTAGCGCCATATGCAACCCATTTGGTCAGCACTGATGTATTAAAGATCAATCGGTTCATGGACGGGTTAAGGCCCACTTTTATTCAACAACTCAGGACCCAGAATATCCGTACTTACATGGAGATGGTCCAGCGGACATATCTATGTGAAAGGACCTAAGAGAATGTCATGAAATTGAAGGGCAAGAATGAAGAGCCAAGCCAACGGTCTGATCGGCATAATAAGAAAGAAAAGTTCAGCATTACGGAACCTTATAAAAGTCGTGATAGCAAGAAGAGGTCCAAGAGCGGGAATAGTGGCAGTTCCCAGAAGAATAAGAAAGTCAAGGAAGAGGAAAAGTAAGTCATGGCGGCTTACACTTTCTGTGAAAAATTTGGCCACTCGACCGAGGAATGCTAGAAGTGCCTTGGCGTTTGTCTACATTGCGGTAGCAGGGAGCATCGCATGCCAGATTGCCCCCTTATGAAGGATCATTTGTCCAGTGGTGGACACAAGAGGCAGGCTCGCCTCAATGCTGTTCTAGAAGATGATGAAGTGCCTAGGGATGGTGGACTTATGGAAGGTACTATTCAAATTTGTTCCCGTCCTGCATTCGTACTATTTGATACTATTGCTTCTCATTCTTTTATATCCACTACTTTTATAAAAATATTACCAATTTTATCAGTGCCATTACCCTCAGATCTTTCCATTACTACACCCTTAGATTATGGAACAAAACTTACAAATAACTACCATGATAGTGAGGTAGTGGTAAAAGGTCACAACCTCCCTACAAACCTTGTATGCCTTGATATGGAGGGCTATGATGTAATTCTAGGTGTAGATTTGCTAGTAGACCATGACGCCTACATCAATTGCTAGAATAGGATAATATCCTTTTGCAAACCTGGTCTTCCAAGATTTTCCTTCTTTGGTATCAAGTATAGGAAACATCCTGCCATTATTTCTTCTCTTCACGCTTGCAAACTCATTTCGCAAGGATGTGAAGCTTTTCTTGCTTCTGTGATTGTTACGAACATATCCTTGGACTTGGGTTTCCTAGGAATTGAATATCCTAGACTCTGATACCATAAAAACTGTCACGTCCCAAGTGCGGAAGGAACCTGGAGACGCGTGACGAGTTATATTCAATCATGTCAATCAGAGCATAAGTGTATTCAACACAAAGACAGAGTGCGTACAAGTAGAGATAACCAAGTCCTTTATTCATCAGAAAGTTCAAAGTATTTCTTTTACAAACTCTTAATGAGAGAACTAAGACTCAATAAAAGAAAATTACAATGGATGACTCAAGAAAGTAGCAAAGACAAGACTAGATAACGACATTGATGGTCAAAATGACTCCAAGCTCTTCACTCATGTCCAATCTGATCCGAATGATCTTCGTCATCGAAATTACGTAAAAAATAGGGGAAAATACTAGGTGAGCGAACGCTCAGTAAAAATTATATCTCAAGTGCTTGCTTACTTTAAGTAAATTACATGTTGCATGGATGCAAGTATAGCTATGCATGTTCACGTGAAGTGACAATAGAGATAGTATTACAAGAGATAATAGAATGAACTAGTAAGACTTCAAGACTTCATGTAAGTGTATCAAGATGGTCAAGCATGTAAATATATCAAGTCATGTGATGTGAATTGGCCATCACGTTATCAAGTAAGTAAATACCAGTTTCAGACCACGCAAGTCATGTCATGTTAAGTCAAGTCAGGTACAATTCGTGAAATGTCAATCAAGCAAGTCATGCACTTTGGTGCAATACCACAGCATGATCAATAATAGCTCCCATGGGCACAAGGACTTTCGGGTGCTCCTCCCAAGACCAGATCGGGCCTTATACGTGCAAGCATTGAGTCATGTATTTTCGACATCCACTATAGTCATAGCCAATGTAGAATTCTAACAGAATGAACTTTGTAAGAACTTAAGGTAGATCTTGTGGAATTAAAACTTTAAGGTTAAAACATTTACGTAAGGACGTACTACAATTAAAACTGCTCAATCACGATACGTATTGAAAAACTAGGTGGAATTAGCTCCCTAGTGGTGTATATGGTTGCTTGTTCCGTGACATAATAAGGTAGAAAGAATTAGTGCCTACCTATAGGGCACTCAATCTGTAAGTGTTGGCAAATTTATGGTTGCCCATTCCATTAGCTGAAGAAATATTCTCATGGCAGCTAGATAGCATATCGTGAGGGCTAGTTTACCATGTTTCTCTAGAGTGACATGTCAATTAAAAAGTGTACATGGGTTTTAACAGTACAACCTGCTCGGTGACCTTGAGAGAATCTAAGGCTTCGTGTAGACTTACAGAGGTCTCTATGATAAAATCATTAGTCGGAAGGAAGGAATATCCCGCGGAGGGCTCATCTATCACTGAGAATTGAGTGGGTAAGCGTGAAACTATCGCGAAATGTGAGACTATATCTACATACCGAGATATAGTGCCAATAGAAACCCATGGTATGGGTCTGATTTGTCAAACGGTGTGATGTGACACCACTCCTTGGACCTAGCAAGCAAGCATGAACCAAACGACGGACTCACTCAAGCGGATTCACCTGCGTCGCGCACACCTGGGTCTGTAGGTGGACCAGCGATGATGGTGAGGGTCTGAGGTTGGACCTTAAGGTTCCAAGGGCTTGGAAAGTTTGGGAAGGACCCAATGGGCCTGGGATACCCAAGTCAATAGGCGGCCAGCATGCCGAGGGAGTGGAATGTAAGGTTTCTCTCGCAACTCACCCGCGGAGGTTAATCACGTAATTTGCAATATAGTCTGAGCACTCACTTGCTGACCGACGGCACTAAGATTCAATACTAAGCAAGCAAAATTAATCCAGCAGAGAAGTGTGGTTAGAAGCTCACATGATCTGCGTAAAGACGCCGATCCTGGCCAGAGACAAAGGCGAGCGGGGAGGCGTGGGTATGCACCTGCATGCCGTGTCGATGTAGCTTCTCCCTATTTAAGTAGTACATGAACTACGCCTCATGCAGGAGGGGTGAACTAGGGGTGGGGAAATCAAGGTTAAATTCAAACACTAAATCCAAGCAGGGAGGGGCGCTATGCCGGCCAGGCCGGGAAGGGGAAGGCCTAGGTGAGATCGAACGGGTGGACGACATCGGTTCTATCTGCTCTCTGGAATAGGGGACAGATAGTCAGAGTTGACACTGCTGCAGCCGCTCCTAAATTTTGCCGATGATGAGACCAATTGGAGAATCTTCGTAATTGGATCATGGTGACGTCAAAATTTTGCTGAATTCCCTGGTCGCCAGTGCTGGTCAGGGACGGGCCACACACAAAGTCCCTGAGTGCTGGTTCTAACAGCAAAGATACCTCAGCAGAATGAAGAAGAGGCCGCCACAAGCACTCCTAACCTCTGAATCGAGCGTGGCTGGAGTTGCTGGAACCATTGACGAGCCTTCTTCAAAACGTGGCCAGAAAGAACACCAGAGGAAGTCAGAGTAGAGAGATAGATCCTATTGAGTGAAGGGGTGTCTGTTCAGGCCCGGACTGGACTGATCTGCGCACCTGGGAGAGCAAATTTGAAACTCTTGATGACGAAGTCCAAATCTCATTTTGCTTCCTGGGGATGACAAAGGACTAGTAGAGAAAGCTCTCAGCCAAGTTTGACACCAAGAATTGCAATGGATTGGCCGTGGTTGAACTTTCTCTGGGGCTCTAGTTCTTTGCATGAGTGATCCTACGCAGTCAAGGGAGAAGAGATTCTCTGGGCAGCAGAGATGTCAGATGCTAGCAAGACCACCTCGGCCACGAAGCTACCTTGACAAGCTTTCCAGATATGTATGGCACACCACCTGGAGATGCACGATGACTCTAGGGTAGGATCTACAATTGGGCACCAGATCTGCTACCTGCGAACTGAACAAGGTATGGTGGTGGAAGGGGATGATAGTGGGGAGATGAGGAGGGGGGGTGCGTCAACTTGACCATTAGCCAGTAGCCTTGCTGGCCCAGTCGGTCGATCGAACTGCCCAGTTCAGTCGACCGAACTACCCAGTTCAGTCGACCGAACTGCCTAGTTTGCCTTGTTTCGTGGCCAGCCATTCGGTCGACCGGACCCAACAGGTCGATCGACTGAAATTGGTAGTAACACCCTCGAACCCAATCTAGGGATTTGATTCCACCCTCCAAGCATCCCCGGGTGATGGGGAAAACATGGGGAACCCATTCCCCAGCCTCTAGGCCACCTAGAGGACACGTTCAAACCCCAAAATGCATTCAAATTGGAGACTCCGTTGCGCGCCCTAAAACATGATTTTTAATCCCCCGGCATGAAATAAACCTACTCACGGATCAACTTGGTCTACCAAAACCACGGGAAAGGAAGTACAAGGGCCAGGGATCCATCTCCCTACCTCCACCAAAGGTTATGCACTCCGTGGATGCCGTTTCCACATGAAATCGCCACTCAAACCCTTGCCGGCACCTAGAACTTGTGAATGACGAACACCGCACCTCCACGCCTCGATCCTTGACCCATCCTCACACTCCTTGCCCCACGAGCCTTGGCATCTCACCCCCGCCTTCCTCCTTTGGCCGCTGGAGAAGAGAGGGAGAGAAAGAGAGAATGTAAGAGGGAGAGGGAGAGAATGAGAGAAGGGTTAGTTTAAATAGAAAACCTTTTGGAATTTTTAAAAATTAAAAAAATAAAAATTGAGAAAAATAATTCTCATGATCCTCGAAAAATGTACAACACGTTTGCAACATCCCAGAACTGGACAACATGTCGGTTCACCCAACACAGGGTTTCAAAGGCTCGACAACCAAAAACCCACGTAAAGCACAAAACACTCTTTGACCGAAAGGTGAGGAAATTCGTCAACAGGCTGCGTAGTAATATCTGACACTATGTTGCAACCCAAGACCCTGACTCCTACCCAACAAGAAAATGCAAGGTGATGGGAGAAGCCATAAAGATTTAAGGGACATATAAGGTTATGTTCTAACAAATGTCCATGTATAGGTTCTCCGGGGAGTAGAAGTCGTCGGGTAATAGGCCTATGTAGATGGGAGGGAGGCGAGACAAGGAAAAGATGGCACGCCAAGGACCGGTACTGCGGGGCGGGCCAGGGGTTCCATTTTTTATCGAGTGTGGATGCAACCATCGGGGATAGGAATGCTGGAGGACAGAAGGCAAGTGCTATGAATGCGGCGAGGCTGGACACATCACGAGGAACTGCCACAAGAAGGCTCAATAAAAGCCATTTCCTCCGCAAGAGAAGTTTCAGTACAAAGTGCGAGTCTATGCACTAATGCAAGAAGAGGCTGACAATACCCCTACTGTGGCTGAAGGTACACTCCTTGTGGATAATGTTTATGCAAAGGTCTTGTTTGACCCAGGGGCTACACACACATTCATATCCACTAGTTTTGCAAAATGTTGGGGGTATTTTTGTCATTCAATAATATTGCTGAAATATTTGATTGATAACTGAGAAGGGAGAAATCATTAAGCCCAATAAGGCGATCAATGTTGACCGCACCACCTACCAAGGCATAACACAGTCTGGCCCAAGATCTAAGTCTGTGCTCTGCATACGTCCTTACACCACACATCTCACGTGACGTGCATTCAGGTGGCCATTGCTACAATAATGGTGAGAGTAAATCTCAAAGATTAATGGGCATCGGGTTATCACCGATGCTCCCATGTTACTTGTAGGGCGATAATCTTGGAAGACTCCGCCCTCTCACCTCCTATAAGATGAGTAGACAGATA
Organism: Amorphophallus titanum; assembly: GCA_024336825.1. Lineage (NCBI taxonomy): Eukaryota > Viridiplantae > Streptophyta > Magnoliopsida > Alismatales > Araceae > Amorphophallus > Amorphophallus titanum. The sequence continues at coordinate 377,534 of JANBPO010004017.1, forward strand.
ACGGATGACTCCACGATCAAGACAACCATATCCACTACTACGACCCCACTAAGTCAGAAAATGAAATGTCCTTGATGAGGGCACTATAAAAAGGGCCCTAGTCAGAAGGTCAAGAAGGTATGCTTCTACGCTCTTAAAACTGCGAACACACCTGGTGGGGACACCGGGCCCACTATCGGGCCCATTACTAGGAGCCGACGTCGCACCTCCCCGACACCGCTTCGTGAGAATCGAGAGTCGTCCGATATGAGATCGCCCGATGTGAGGTCGAGCTGTGCGAGACAGCGAGTTATCCCACCCTGTTCGTCCACGCGGAGTTGCCGTCGATCCTTTTCCACGTTGCCGCCGCGTCAACACCTCTAATCCACTGAGGTGTCCGAGCACTCTCCACCTTCTTCCATTTACCTTCTCTCTCCCTGGCCAACCACTTCGTCTCTACGTCTGAGCACTCTTCTCCTTCTCCCAACATATATCTGACTTAAACATCAGAGGTTTGTCTCCTGGGATCTCCCCCAAGACTCCTTCTGACGTGGTTTCTCTGTTACAGATTTTCTCTTGGGTGCTATTATTCCTTCCCCATCAAACAAATCCTAGAGGTGTAGCTCACGATTTGAGATATCATATTTAGACCTCTATAATAACGAGTAGTGTAGCGGTCAAGATTCGTTACCCCAATCATAAACTACACCCCTAAGGATTTGTTTGATGAGGGAAGAAAGAAGCATCACTAGAGAGGCGCCTGCGGGCATGAATAAGTGTTAGAAGGAGCCCTAGGAGGTATCCCGGGGACAGTCCTCCGATGGTCAAGTTAGACGACTGAAGGGGCGATTGGGAGCGGTCGAGAGAGGAGAGGGATAAGGAGCAAGATGGGGTTAGGTTGCGTGTCACGTCCCGAGCGCGGAAGATTACTCGGATTCGTGGCGCGCCTATATAGATCGTGTCATTAGAGCGATAAATATGTTCGACATACATAATTTACAGAGTGCGTAAGACTAGTAATCATTTAAAACTTGAAAACCATTTATAACTTGAAGATTATTACATTAACAAGAGGAATTACAGATGGTCCATGACAACTTCAAAATTAACATTAGGCTACATGCCTTAACCAAGATTAAATTAATAAAAATAAATAATTATGTATGTAATAAAAATATCATAATTTTTAAATTTTATGTGAATTTATTTGGTATAACAACTTGAAAGTCTGAACATGCTGGAAACACGTCCTTACACTGCCACCTCACTCCGGATCTGATCCTCTGGGCTGTCTCGTCGTCGAGCTCGTCGGCATCACCTTCACCATCGCAGATGATCCTCCTGTCAAGGTAGTAGTAGGGTTTCAGCTGCTCCCTCACCGGCTCCGGTATCTTCGACAGGCGTCGGGTTTCCCTGTTCATGATCACCCAGGTACTGCGAGCGCACAGAGACAAAATAGGAGAGATGGTTCACGGTCCAGCAACTGTGATCATTCATGTTCTTCTCTGCTATGGATTCTAACAACCTCGATGGGTCTTAACGGTAAGTACCTTGTAGCCCTCGTTAGGATTTCCTGGTTACCGTAGTCTCTGATCACCTAGTCCCTGCGCTTCCCGTTCTTCCCAGCGGCGGTGACCCATGTGTCTATCTTCACTACATCTCCCCTGCCACGTTCACGTCAAACGACGTTAGATCAATCCTCCTGCTTTCTCCTGCTTTTTCCTCCTCCCCTGTTTTCCTAAGAAACCAGTTATCAGATTGGAAGATGAGGGACGACGCGCACCAGCGACTGTATTCATCGACTTGTATGCCCAGAGCTCCGGTGAGAGGGCAGAAGGAGAGAGGGGAGGGAGGGCAGGCGGCGTGGGCTCCTGTGGGGGGTTGTCGTCGCAGTGGGAGACCCAGTTTGATGGTCCGGTGGGAGACCCAGTGCAGGGGATTCCCTGGCCATGGGCTTCGCCAACATCACCGACTACTCCGTGCTATTGGGGCTGGCCCTGGGCATGGAGCCCATCTGCGGCCAGGCCTTCGGCACCAAGCAGCGCAAGCTCCTCAGCCTCACCTTGCAGCGCACCGTCCTCCTCCTGCTCTCTGCCTCCGCGCCCATCTCGGTCCTTGGCTCAATATCCGCGGGATCCTCAGATGGTGCGGCCAGGACGAGAAGATAGCGTCCACGGCGGGCACCTTCATCGGCTTCGCCATCCCCGACCTCATCTTCCTCTCCCTGCTCCACCCCCTCCTCATCTACCTACAGACATAGAGCATCACTCTCCCCCTCACCTGCTGCTTTGCCGCGTCCTTGGCGCTCCACGTCCCTCTCAACTACCTCCTCGTCGTGCGCCTCAGCATGGGAATCGCCGGCGGCGCCCTCCCCATGGTCTGCACCAACCAAGCTCTGCCTCTGCCTGCTCTATTATGTCACCGTCTCCCTGGTGTACGAGGACTCGTGGGTCGCCCCCAGCATGGACAGCCTCCGTTGCTGGTCCACGCCGCTACGGCTCGCCGTGCCGACGTGCCCCTCGGTCTGTAAGTCGTGAGATCTTTTTTTTAAAAAGTCAACCTTTATTTTTATTTTGAGAGAATTTTTTAAATGATAAAATTAGAGAGATTTTTCTTGAATCTTGTTGGTCCACGTGTTGGATGAGGATATTCTATCAAGGAATCTTCCAGACTTCATGACACGAGCATTGAAGCAAGTGTCATTGATTGATGTGATCACGTGACCAACTTCCCTTTGCGCCTGCCTGCGTGGTTAAAATTCCTCTTTTATAACCTGGAAAAACTTCTATAATTGCGTCGACTCATCTTCATTGTTATTGACTCAATCCATTTGATAGACTTTAGCCAAAGGATTCGTGTTTTGATGTCAACTCAATCCATTTGATGCATCAACTCCATGACCACACCTTTGGTCAGACAGAACCTTTGTAAACAGGAGTCGACTCTGAGTGTCGACCCTTTCTTGAGCTTGAGTGAAATTCTACTGAGGAGCAATTACCATGTTGACTCTGCTTCATTGTTGCATTGACACAGTGTCTTTGATTTCTCTCTGAATTCTGTCAGACTTCATTTGCTGCGTCGACACAATAGGATATGGTGTCGACTCTATCCCTCAAGAGTTATTCTTCGTTTGTTCTATTCTATTGATGTAATGAAGGCATTTCGTTGACTCCATCCTGGAACTTAGATTATTTTTGATGTGAGACGGACTGAGGGACCGACTCTAAGTGATGCGAACCTCGGACTCTAGATGGAAGCGTGACCAGCAACACGTGAACACTAGAGATGCCTTGGCCCGACACTAAGAGTTCCTATGGGCTATAAGTCGCTAACAGAAACACAAGCTCACTCGTCATCCCAAGTGAGGGATAGCGTGGGTCCACGCGGTTGAGAAACTAACAGAGTCAAGGGTGGTCGACTCACTTCCATGCTCGGATCGAGTCACGGGACGGGTCACTCTCTCACTCACATTGGTGACATGGACTCACAGGCTAGGATCCTATCGCCGACCCCGGCCAAATCCATACTCCCAGTTAACAAAGATTACAATGGTATAAATGTTTTGACCCACTCCACACAGGGAGGTAACATGTCACATGTGGGGCCTGGGAGTAACGGGAAGTGGGTTGACGGGCAGCGTCTTGATGTCGCTCCAACGGTGCTGAAACTCGCATTTTGGTGCTATCCGGATGACGCGATCTACGGATCCATGGGGGCCACGTGCTGCTCAGTCCTCCGGACCTGACGGGGTGGCTCCCACTATGATGGTGGCACCTGGTGGCTAGCTTCCCTAGACGGCGGTCAGACTGGAACACCGGTCGGAGGCCGGGCGGCTCCGATCGCCAAGTGTTGGAGCTTGCTGCCCCGGACATGAAGCTTCTATTTTTCAGCACGCGGTCTAGCGAGATCCATCGCTGTGATCTGCCACGATGTCGGATCGACGCAAAACTAGTGCCGTTGGAAAGCTCTCTTGAAATTCTTCGACCCTCTATGATCCATAAAATTCATTGGGGCCGTACTTCTGATGGAGAATTTTAGAACCGAAGTGGCCCCGATTTCAGATCTCCGCTTCTATTCATGAGATGCATGAGGGGAAGGTTTCTTAATTGACCTGTTCCCTTTCTCTTTATTATGTGATTAAGTCCGTCGTCATGTTCGGCAGTCTGCCACTGTAGTATTCAGTTCAGCTTTTCAAGTCCTCCGCAGTTCTCTTGTCTTAGTTAAAATATTTTATCATTGTTTGTCTCATTTGTTTGTTACTTCCTTTTGTCTTTTAATGTGTTATCATTCCTGACAAAAATTCGACAGCATCTCCCCTTGACCTGGATGTTAGGAGGAGTGTAAGGGGTACATGCCCATAAGGAGTGGCGTAACCCAACAAGTCGAGGTGTGTGCAAGGGCAGCAACACCTTTAAGAAAACTCCAGAAAGTCCAGAGGTCAGCAAGCAAGAAAACACAGAGCTAAAACAGGTTGCAGGTGCACCAGGTAAGGGTTGGTTAGGGCGTGCCGGGTCAGACTAGCTAGGGTGCGGCGGGCTGGATGGGCTGGGGGTGCACCGAGCGGCAAGAAAGCTGGTGTGTACTAGTTAAAGGTCTGGGGTGTGCCGGTCGAGGGCCTGAGTGGGGTGTGCCGGATAGAGGCTTAGCTAGGGTGCGTCGGGTAGGGGCGGGCAAGGTGTGTCGGTTGAAGGTCTGGGTGGAGCGCGCCGGGTGAGGCCTAGGCCAAGCATGCCGGATAAAGATGGACTGAAGGTGCGTCAGCTGATGGTATACGTAGAGTGTGCCGGGTAGAGGCGGACTAGGGTGTGCCGGACATGGGAGGTCCATGTGCGCCGGGCAAGGGACTAGTTCGGGCATGCTGGTTGAAGGTGACAGGGGTGCACCGGGTAGAGGGCCAGTGTGTTGGGAGGAAATAGTGGGTTCGAGTGCTCAGAGGGGGATTCCCTGTTAAACCGAGTAAGAGATTGGGGGAGTCGAACCCACAAAGGAGGCCACGAGGGGAGGGAAACCCTATTACAGGAAACCATTGGAAGGAGGCCAGCCTGATGTCATCGCGCCAGAACACTACCCATTGAGTTGGATAGACCGACGTTTTGGGGAGCGGGCAACGCAAGGAGCAAGAAAATCATAGGGAAGGGGAAGACAAACCACGAAGTACACCGTAGAATGAAGGCTAACTAGAACAACAAGAAGAAGATGATACTTTCATTCACAAAGAAGAAAGTGGCATAGACCATGACCAATGGGTCAAATACAGTGCAATACAACAAAACGGAAGGGGAAGAGAAGCAAGAAACACGAAGGAAGAGAACTTCTGAGGAGAGGGGCAGGCCAAGGAGGGCCGACAGCTCCCTGCTCTCTCTCGTCCCCTTCGGCTACATTCAAGATCTCTTTCTCTCTCTCTTTTCCTCTCTCTCTCTCTCTCTCTCTCTCTCTCTCTCTCTCTCTCTCTCTCTCTCTCTCTTTTTGATTATTATAAAGGCTCACTAGATATAAACACACACCCAACCACACACTCTCAACAACTCGGAGGGGAGGAGCTAATGCTCCGTCCCCTCCCCATTATATTCTGGTCCGTTTCGCTCTTCTTGCTGTTTTGCTTCCTATTATGATGTATTAGCCCCTAGGCTGCTTCCCATTTCTTCTATCTGGAATAGAAGGAAAGCTCACTAGGTGTTCATGGTGTGTCGGTATGCCCTCCGCGCCCGTGTTTTACTGCTATCTTATGTGTTGCTCTCCCCTTGCTCCCCATGCTTTAAGGACGTTCAAGTCATGTTAGTCGTCATGGGTCTCCCCTCCTCTCATCTGAGGGTCCACAAGGGAGGTGCGCCTAGGCTTGGTCCGTCCCCTGGGGTGTCAGGGACAACCTCGTATATGTTGATCCCTCTGAGCTCCCGTGAAGGACTCTCATCTTCCCCCAGTGCAAGTTGGCCCTTCTCCTCTATGCATTGTTAAAGGTTTGGCTTCTTGTCTAGAGAGAGGACTTCTACGAGGCGGTGACCCAGGGCCTACCCCATATGATGGGAAGTTCCCTGAAGTCAGTCCTTTAGAGGAGCCTTCTCCTTTATGCTCTCGATTCACTGTCAATCCTCCCTTGCCGCCAGTCTATTTCCCTCAGCTCGTGGCTCTTTCCCCTCTCACCCGATGATGTCCCTCCTGATCTGGTGACATGCTTTTTCCCCTCATCCGTTGGCACAACCCCCCCTGCCATCTGGTGGCTCATATAAGCCTGCCATCTGATGGCCCTTACCGCCATGTGATTCGGTGGCCTTTGCCATCACCTCCATCTGGTGGCTTAGCCCACCCTCTCATCTGGTGACACAGCTCACCACTCCATCCAGTGGCGCTGTCTCTAATGTGATCCGGTGGCCTTTTGGCCCCTCCATCCAATGCCTTCTCAGACTGATTTAGTAGCCTGCCACCACCCTTGACCCGATGGCCCTTCCAACTCTCCCATCTGGTGGCCCTGCCATTCCTCCCATCCGATGGCTTCACCACCATGGTGATCCGGTGGCCCCGCCACCTTTCACTCATCCAGTGGCCCTTGCCACCTTATGTTCTTGATCCGGTGGCACTCCCCCCCTACTTGATCCGGTGGCTTAGCCACCTTTGCATGTGATCCGGTGGCTTCGTTACCACCTTGATCTGGTGGCTCTTGCTACCGCTTGATCTGGTGGGCTTTGCCACCTTCCTTTCTTGATCCGGTGGCCCGGTCATCGTGCTTGGTCTGGTGGCTCTGATACCTTCTACATTGATCCAGTGGTGACCTCCCCCCTGTGTACTTCAATCGCCGAGGTCTTGATTCAATCGATATCCATGGCTTTTGGAGTACTCTGGCTTTCTAAGGGTGTTACCGCTTCCGTGCGCACCTCTACACTATTAGGACCGTCACTCCTTGTGGACGCGTACCCTCTTTACCCCCCCTAATGCTCGGGTCCAGGGGAGATGCTGTCGAATTTTCACCAAGATGATACGTATAAAAATACAAAAGAAAATGCAGGGACTGAGCCTCACAACAAAAGACTCAGTAGGTATCACTCGAACCCCTACCTCGCAAAACGAAAAACTACAATGCAAAGCAGCTAAAGGCGAGCACAACAGGAATAAATAAACGGAAAAGCCCTGCTACGCCTGACATCGGTCTCACGGTACGAAAACTGAGACACATGTCATGGTGAAAACTAAGAGTCACCACCTGACAAAGACGGGAGCACCTCCCACTAGAAGAACAGCCGGATGCGTCCCTTGACGACTTACACCGCGTCGCAGTGTCTCCCTACTCGCCCCAGGCGGAGACCGAGGCACAAACACACAAGTAACACTGACAAGGGTCTAGTAGGGGTCGTGCTCGTCAGCACGCGTCCGAAGTCCCCGACAACGTGTGCACACACTGACTGACTGCGTTACGTCAGGCCCTCTAGCTAATTCTTCCTCCCGGCCCGGACTCGAGCCGCCACAGTAGGAGGCCCACGGCAACTAGCCTAAAGCCGTCTCTCTCGGGTAGCCTCACCACCACTCCCTGGCGGGACCACACGCGTGTCGGAAGGCTACGACTAGTGGAGGGTCACTGAAGGAGTAGACTCTCTAACCAACGGAAACAACACCTGAACCGGACAAAGTACAAGGACAGCTCCTCGTACCGACACAGACTCACGGTGACACAGGCCGAGAACACACCACCTCCTGGGACCCCACGACACCCACACACATGGCCCCCACAAGATGCCCAGCATCAGTTGGACCACAGGTCAGCACGTGGATCGACGTCCACTAACTCAGGATTTAAATCGAAAAGAACCAAACTCCGATCAGACAGAACACAGGTGGCGGTCGACTTTGGACCGTCCCTGGCACAAACAGTCAGATGCTGGACCGCCTCGAGGAGAGAGATGGTCCTCACTGGACCACATGAGTAGGAGGGGCGGTCACCCACAGTCCACCACTCGAAGGAGATAAACGGTCTCCTTCAGACCGTTTGGAACCTAAGTGGTCCCCTCTGGGCCGTCTCAGGCGTAAAACGGTCCCCTTGGGGCCGCCACGCCACAAAACTGCACAAAAAGGTCAACGGTCACCTTGTGACCGTTAGGGACTGAAACGGTCTCCCTTGGGACCACCAGGCGAGGTTAAAACGATCACCCCATGACCACCAAGCCCAAAAATTGTTCAACAGTCAAAACGCAATGGTCAGAAATGCCTCTGGAGTCACGCTAGCTCTGCAAGAGAAACGGTCGGCCGCTTGGCCACCGTAGAGGGTAACAGTTAGTCGATCGACCACAAACCCTGCTGACACTCCCTGGTCGGCTAGCGGTCACCAGGTAGGCCGCTAAGCCTAAAAACGGTTCCTGTTAGGACCGTTTTCCTATCGAAAAATCGAGAATGGCAGGAATGGCCAAAAAATGCCATTCCACACCCCATTAACCCCCAGGTGATGGGGAAAGAAAGGGGAAACTCTTCTGCAGATCTGAGCCACGAAGACCAGGTTGGCACGCCCTTCTCGCGTCCTCTGCTCCCATCCATCCCTTCTGCAATATTCTTCCTCTACATGTCCTCCATACCTCCTAAAAATCCCACGCCCCAAATTGCCTAGTAGCAAAATTTTCCTTCAGAGGCCTTTTCTCTGCGCAGGCTACCTCTGTGCAGATCTGCAGAGACCTAAACCCTAAAGATCAGGTTGGTAGTCCTTCTCCCCATCCTCGAATCCCCTCCACCTCTACTTCACTTTTCTTCCTCTACATGTCCCCCATATCTCCTCAAAATCCCACGCCAAAATTCGTTCAGTACATAAAGTTGCCTTCATAGCTATTTTGGCCACGCAGATTATCTCTATGCAATCCTGCCGAGACAGTGCCCAAACCTCTCCAAAGGTACATCCCTAAAAACATCTCCAAATAGCCTGAAAATTTGAGCACTGCCTAGCCACATCCAAAACCTTCCCCCATAATTTTCCTTAAATTTTTTGTGCCCTGTTTCTCTGCTTACCCTGTCCACCTTCGTAGCCCTGAGTTCTGACTGTATTGAACTGCAGAATTGAGCACCACTTGTTTTCACTTCCCACTCCCAAAATCACCACTACCCGCCACTCCGCCACTACTACCCAATCATCCCACGACCCTCACTTGTCCACTAGAGAAAATCCCACCCCATCTGTCACCTAGAAGCCCCGGTTCCAGTCCATTCTTCCACCCCTTGTCCTGCTGCCTGCAGACAGTCAAAAAGTGCAAGGTCTGCTCCAACAATTTGTGACAATCTCCACGGTGTTCGGTTGCAGTTGATACTCCACTGGCGTCCCTGGGACGTCCCCACCAGCGTCTACACCAAGTTTTGTGAACAACAGACAAGCAGAAGGCCACGTTCCAGGCCCTCCTTCCTGCTACTTCCCTACGCGCATGTCGGCCGGCCAGTAATCTGCCCGCCGCTCGTGACTACTCCAGAGGTTCCAACCGGCGCCGTCGACTTCCTCTTCGTCCAGGAGACTCGCCCCCCATGATAGCGTGCCACTAGGGACGTGGGCATCTTCCTTGGCTTCCGTGACGTGTCATCCTAGTTGCTGGTTCTAGCCCGTACGAGTTTGCTTACATGGGAGTCGTCGCACGTCATCCACTCGCGGCCCGTCACCCCACTTCGCACGACCCCCGGATATCGCTGTGTAGCCTTTTACCTCCCTGCGAGGAGTAGGCTTTGCGTAGGTTGTACCTCTGTTTAGCTCTTGTACCGGGCGATTGTGTGATTTGGCCGGGCATCTTCCTCACGCCCCGAGCATGGAGGTACGCGTACGCGTCCTTGCTTGGTCTATCTTGCTTGTGGTGACCCGGGATCTGAGTATCGGAAAGGAACCGGCGCGTCTCAAACCTCGGCCCGCCTCCCACGAGCCCGAAGACTCGGAAGGAAAAAAGGGATGGTGTGAGGGTGTGTAAGAACTTGACCTTGCATCGAGAAAGGTACGATTTCTTTTAGGCAAGGGGCTAAAATTAAAAAGACACTAACATTTTTTCCCTTTTAAGTAGGGTTGAAATAGGTAAAAAAGGGAACCGCGATGATGCCAATCCACGCCAAGAAAGTACACTGAGAGAACAATCCATTACATTTTCAAACATGTCCATTGCATTCCATTCATTACAAAATTTCTAGAGGTATACCCCTAGTGTATAAGACAGTCCTCTATCTAATCCCCACCATCTCTCTGTCCCTCATCAAGGCGGGGCCGACTATGTTGACTGCTCACCTCATTCTCATCTCTGTCTCATCTCTCACCCGACCTCGGAGGCCGAGAAGTCCCCAAGGCTGCTGGCTGAGCCCGCCACTGCTCCTCCAGAGTAGGATGAGTGGCCTTCAAAAGATCCCTTAGCGAAAAGGCCAAAGACCCTCCATTCTGTAATGACTCCAAAGGGGTGGCGTGTCCGCCCGTAGCCTCTCCCGGAGTAGCCCTGCCTTGGTACTTTCGCAATATGCACTGATGCAAGGCCTCCAGCTACCCGAGAGCTCACTACTCTCGGATCACCGCCTCCATCTCTCGGGCTCGAGCCTCAGCCTCTCTCTCCTTCACCTTGACAAGGTGACCCCATAGCAGTATGTCGGTCTCCACCTCGCCAAGGCGGTAGGTCAAGTCCTCAACGCGTACCTCTAGCTCACACCGAGAGGCCAGGCTAGAGTCCAACTCTCTCCGCTGCAAGAGTCAACACGCACAGATGCACAAGTCAGGGGAAGATAAGAAACTTTTCTAAACAAAAGTGCTCAGGCCATACCATGTCAACCAGCTTAATCTCCCTCTCCTCGGCCCTCTCAAGAGTTGCCTCTAGGTGACCCTCCAGGTCCTCCGCTCTCTCCACCTCGGAAGATGGCCCAACCTCCCTGGTCATGCCAGCCCTCATGCGGACATAAGCTAGCTCACTCCGCTGCAAAGGAAGGGGCAAGTGGAAGTCGAATCCCACAATGAATTTTAATCAATCATTTCGATTCACCAATTCGCAGATTTGATGCCTCAAATCCATGACTATCTGGCCCAAACTGGCAATCCGGTCCTGCAGGATACGAACGGCCTCAATCTCCAACATCTGCATTAAATTTCATCAAAATAAAAAACATTAAAATAGATGCCATACTGCATAACGCTAACACCATAGCAAGGAATTAAGGAGACTCACCACCCATGTGTCAAGACGAAGCCGCCCGATGTTGATTTTTTTTTATATGCTTGTTTTCTTTTGGTTTTCTATTTGGGTTTTGAAGATGGTATGAGACCTGGAATTCCTTAATTGCAAGATGATGAACAGTGCAGAAATAAGTCAAGTGATCAACCTACCACAAAACTAGCACAACATCAACCTACGCAATCATCATAATTCCAGACATGGGCAAACGCTCTCAATCTATAACTAAACTATTGATATTTAGCCCTGGGTCTGGGCCTCTCATACATCTACATTCTAGTCAACCCTCACCCCAAACCTTCTATCAGGGGAGGTCTCGTCGACTTCGACATTCCGTCAGGTCAAGAACTATCCTATGTGCTTCCCTTGACTTCGGTCTCACGCCTTTGCTAAGTTCGTTGGCTTCGACATGATGTCGAGTCGACACCTATCCCATATTCTGCCCTTGGCTTAGGCCTCATGCCTTTGCTAAGTTCATTGGCTTCGATATGACGTCGAGTCAACACTTATTCTGCCTTTGGCTCAGGTCTTATGCCTTTGCTGAGTTCGTTGACTTCAACATGATGTCAAGTCAACACTTATCTCATGTTCTACCCTTGGCTCAAGTCTCATGCCTTTGCCAAGTTCATTGGTTTCGACAGGACGTCGAGTCAACATTTATCCCATATTCTGCCCTTGGCTCAAGCTTCATGTCTTTGCGAAGTTCGTTGCCTTCGACAAGATGTCAAGTCAACACTTATTCTATCTTTGGCTCAGGTCTCATGTCTCTGCCAAGTTCGTTGGCTTTGACATGACGTCGAGTCAACACTTATTCTACCTTTGGCTCAGGTCTCATGTCTCTGCCAAGTTCGTTGGCTTCGACATGACGTCAAGTCAACACTTATCCCATATTCTGCCCTTGGTTTAGGCCTCACGCCTTTACTAAGTTAGTTGGTTTCGACATGAGCTCGAGTCAACACCTATCCCATACTCTGCCTTTGACTTAGGCCTCACGTCTCTATCAAGTTCGTTGGCTTTGACATGACGTCGAGTCAGCACCTATCCTACATTATACCCTTAGCTTAGGCCTCACGCCTTTGCCAAGTCTATTGGCTTCGACATGATGTTGAGTAAACACTTATCTCATATTCTTCCCTTGGCTCTAGTCTCATGCCTCTATCAAGTTCGTTGACTTTGACATGACGTCAAGTCAACACTTATCCCATATTCTGTCATTGGCTTAGACCTCACATCTCTACCAAGTTCTTTGACCTTGACATGATATCAGGTCAACACATATCCTATATTCTTTCCTTGACTTAGACCTCATGTCTTTCCCAAGTTCGTTGGCTTTGACATGATGCCAGGTTGACATATATCGTATATTAATCCCTTGGCTTAGGCGCCACGTTTTAGCCAAGTTGGCTGACTTTGACTATCTGTCAAGTAAACAACCATATTCTACCCTGGCCTAGACCCTACATCTCTCCCAAGTTACTTGGTTTCGACATGGTGTCAAGATGACAATGGTGTTTATTTCTGCCCTTGTTCTGGACATACCATCTAAGCAAGGTTTGTTGACTCCGACATCTCGTCAGGTCAACATCAATATTTCATCTATTGTACGGACCTTTCGTCCTATCAGAAAATAAAAAGACCCTTTTACCTCTGGTCTGGACCTTCCATCCGACCATAGAACCAAAAGACCCTCTTACCTAGCCACCACAAGTCGGTCTACATCTTGCTACCCCAAACTCAGAGTTCCTAGATAGTAGCTCGATGTTTGGGATAATACGAGAGATCCGATCGTTGGATCGCGATGAAACTTTGAGGGTAGGTTACCCCCATCATAGGTCATTCCCAGTCTAAATTTGAGGTCGATCAGAGATCATTTAGGTCAGTTCCCAGCCACCTATTCTTCCTTCTCAGAACCTGCCTGCGAGCAGACCGGCGGGATAGATCTTAGGAGGAGAATTTTCTCGGCCCCTAAATGATGTCAGGTTGATGCAGAAGAATCCCAGGTACAAATTCATTCATTAGGTCCTAGGTCCAAATTCATTCATTAGGTCCTCGGTCAAAGCCCTTGATCAGGGAGCTCAGGTTCTGTCCTGCCTGTTCGGTATTTCGGGACAGAGTGCACAGTTAGTTTGCAGTCACTCCCATTTTCATTCCTGCCATTGGACGAGTCTTTAATTGTAGTATGTTGTAGAATTTTGAGTCCTCTTTCCAACGGTACCTCTTGTGTCTCTATCCGACATCGTGGCTCGTCGTGGCGGCCGATCTCGTCGGAGTGCGTAGTTCTGGCCAGAAAGTGAGGTGCGGGATAGTCTTGGGAAATAAATCCCCAGAAATCACCCACCACCACTCCGGTGACCGTTGCTCCCGAGGATCGACCTGAGACATTCCAGGAGCGCCCCTGCCAGTCACTTCAGCCTGGAGCCACCCTGGACGTCACCGTCCCAGCACCAGGTCCCACGTGTTGTCCTATGGGCCCGAGTGAACCGTGTTGAACTAGCCGACCGCACCCGCCCGAGCGCCATCAATTGCTGTCTGTCAACCCTTGAACGGCGCTCCTGGACCGATGTTGTGGACTTTTATCTCCCTACATGGAGTGGGCCATGATTTGAATGCTACAATTAATTTAATTATTGTACCAGGAGTGACAGATCGAGGTCGAGAAGTCTTCCCCATGCCCCGAGCGTGGAGGTACACTTGCCAACCCTCTTTTGTCATATTTTACTTAACAAGTATGAATTCTAGATGCCGTTGCATGTGAGTAGGATATATTATTAGCTTGCTATACATTAATCATCGCTGTGAGTTGTGAGTGCGAGACCAGTCCTGTGACTCATTCTGAGTGCAAGAGTAAGCTGACCACCCGAGACTCAAAGTCGGTTACTCAACTGTGCAGATCATCGCGCTTCCCTCGATGGGGAGGACCGTGAGTTAGCGCTTCTTGTTTGGGGCATATCGCCTCTTCTGGAGCTCTTTAGGTGCCGCGTTGTGTTGTTGTTGCTGGTCGCGTCGTCCAACTAATCGCATCGTCCTATAGAGTCCAAGGTCGCAACAAGTCTGAGCCGAGTCTCGTAGTCGTCCCGCATCACAAGAAAGTACTTTAACTCACCAACTAAACTCATTTCGAACTCTGAAGACATCAATTCAGAAAATTCTTTACACAATTCCACCTAAACCACACCCCAGGGGGGGTTTAGGCGGGCTGGCAGAGGACTTTTTAATTAATTAAAAAGCAATTTTTTTTATTTTATGGAGGGGGTTTAGGCAGATCAGCCCATGGGGCTAGGCTGGTCCCCATAAACCCCTCCCCCGGGGGGTTTAGGCGGACTAGCTAAGGGAGAGGGGGAGGGGGCGGTCCCCACCCTATAAAATCTCATTTTTGTGATTTTTCTTCCTAAATTAACTAATAAGAAAAGGACAGGTGCCTGGGAGGATACGTGGAGCCTTGTGTGCGTTGGCTTGAGGAGTTCTGGTGCTGTCGCTTTGCTGCATCCACGTGTTGATTCCACGAACTGGAATGAACAAACGACGTGAACCCTTCACCTCGGGATTAGGGAGTCAGACGAACTGGGGCTGAGAGTCGAACGAACTAGGACTGAGCGGGGCCACGGGGCCATTGGGCTAGAGAGGGGGCGCGGCCCCCAGGGAGTTCACCCTCCCTGGGGCGCCAGCCGAGCCCTGGGGCTAACTGGCCCCGGGCGTGCCGCAACCCCGAGGGATGGCCCCCGGGGGTCTTGTTTCATCGTCTGGTAGTGTCCTTTGAGGGACACTAGGATCCGGGGTGCTGGGATGGGCCCATGGAGGCCATTGTTCTTCGAGTTGTAGTTCCCACTTGTAAGGTGTTCGGGTAAATACTAGACACACCCTGGGTTGTCGAACGACCTAGGTAACTGGCTGAGGGGCCCCAAGGTGGGCCTTGGGCTGAGGATGGGAGCTCGTGGGAGATAAGGAGAGGTGGCTTAGGCACGTGGGTTGTGCCTCGAGCTACGTGTCATATTGCACGGTGGGTTGGCGGGATAGCCTCGGGTTGGCACGAGCGCTAAAGTTAAGCGGCTCATCGCCACATGTCTAAGGGCCGGGGGTGGCCGCGACTTGCTAGGGGGTGTTGTAGGACCCAATTAGCATGCTGGAACCATGGGGCGGCCTGTGGTTTGGTGTAGAAGGGTTGGAATATACGTGCCCACAAGGTGTTCAGGAAAATACCGAACATGCGTGTGTAAGCCGTATACGCGTGCGGCAGGCCTCCAAAGCCTGTGGTTGGCCTAATTAGGTCTCCCCTTGACCTTGGAGGATTGGAAGGAGGCATCTTGGGGTTAGCTCCCCGACTTTTCACTGAGTGCCACGTGGCGTGGCTTAGAGTCTGAGCGCCCTTGGGTCGGCCCGGGCAGCCATGTGAAGTGTGGGCAAAGCCCGTAGTTGCGTAGCCGGGGTTGGTCCCGGTAAGTTGCTTGTGTAGCCACATGTTACAGCAAACTGGCTGAGGGCCCTTGTGACGACCCGGATCCCGGATATCAGATATCCTCGATAGGACTACCGAGTAGACCCGATATCACTTGGAACCCGTGAAGCCTCCCAAGAGCTGTAAAGCTCCGAAGGGAAAAAGGATTGTCGTGTAGTACATTGAAGCCCTTGTCTAAGTCCGTTAGTGCGTTGTCTCCTTTTCTTTCAAAGTGATGTAGTTGAGTCTTCAAGTTTTTGAAAATTGAAATTATAAGAGGCTTATATTTGAAATAAAATTTTATTATTACTCTAATTAATTTGGTCTTATGCTCCCTGCCCTGATAGTTCATGAATGTTTAACTGCCACATTCCGAGCAAACGACACGTTCCGCTGCTATCGGTTTGGGGCGTGACAGAGAGGGAGGGAATGGCAATGACAAGTGGTGCAGGCGGCCGAAGGGGCTGTGCAGGTGGGGATGTGTGTGCATGCGAGGGAGAGGGTGCTATGGAGAGATAGAGGAGAGGCCGGTGTGAGGGGGGGCTCGTGTGCGGTATGGGCTAGAGAGATGAAGAAGAGGCCAGTGAGGGGGTGCGTGTATGTGAGTGTTAGAGAGAGAGGGGGAGCAGCTGGTGGGTTGCAGAGCCAGAGAAAGGTGGAGTGCAGGGTGAGGCTCACGGTGGAGGTGATTGGTGGAGACGATGGGAAGAGGAGGGGAGGCTGGCGCACTGTGGTTAGAGAAAGAAGAGAGAGATGGAGAGAGGGAGCAGGGTGACGGGTGTATGTGTAGAGGAGGGTGAGGAAAGAGGGAGCAGGGTGACGTGAGTGTGTGTGGAGGAGGGTGAGAGGAGAGAGTCACGAGAGATGAGAGAGAGGGGTTCCATGGCATGTTTGGTGTTTGGAGAGGGTGAGAACAAGAGATGGAGAGAGTGGGAGGTGAGAGAAAGAGAGAAGAGACAGAGGGGGTGCGGCGGTGCCTGCGGAGGTGCTAGACACCGGTGGGGTTGACGGTGTGGGTGGCGTGAGTGGCTACCGGCGGTGATGGTGGCGTGGGCACAGGTGGTGGAGTAGTGGCCGGTGTGACGATGTAGGGTGGAGGCCTATCGGCACGGATGGGAGGCAGGCAGAGGGGAGGCAAGAGGCCGGCGAGGGAGCAGGGTGGCAGTGGTCGGCCGTGTGTGTGCTAGGAGAAGGAGTGAGAGAGACGTGCAGGCGAGGGAGAGAAAGGGAAGAGAGAGATGAATATAGAGAGTAGGAGACGGAGGGTGAGGGGGGTCGCGTGTGGCTAGAGAGAGAGGGAGATGGTGGAGGGGAGGCGCGGGGCCGGTGCAGGGGTGGTGCCGCGATGGGTGTGCGAGGGGAGAGGGAGTGGATGTGGTGAGAGGGGGAGGTCGAGGTGTGTGTATGTGTGGTGAGAGGGGGAGGCTGAGGTGTAGATGCTGTCGGAGAGAGGAAGACAAGGGAGATGGCTGGGTGCTACCGACGTAGGGGTCACGGGGGTTTGCTGGCGGTGGGTGGTGGCCGCAATGGTGGGTGGTGGAGTGAGAGAGGGATGCTGTGAGGTGGTCTCGCGAAGGAGGATGGTGGTGCGAAGGGGCTAAAGAGAGAGGTAGAGAGAGAACAACAGGGAGAGGGGGTGCCGTTGCGTGAGAGCAGAGTAGGGTGCAATGTTATAGTATCGTCCTCTTCGACAGATTACGTGGCAAGTGTTCGTCACGACTTTCAAGCATGCCTTCTGTCTGTCTTTCGTTAGGCGATAGAGGTTGCATGAGTTTCTAGAGCTGGCCTAGGGTGACATGTCAGTGATGCAGTACCACTCAAGGTTTATTGAGTTGGGCCGTTATGCTTCTCACATCAAGGTGGATGAGGAGGTGAAGATCGAGCAGTTTGTTGGTGGTCTGAGGGTGGAGTTGAGGCATCATCATCTTATGTCGGGTTCGACCACCCTAGATGTAGCTTGCAAGGCAGCAGCGGCACTGCAGAGAGATTTGTAGAAGGTTCGAGGGTAGGGCAGTGCTGGTTAGGGGAAGGCAGATTCCAGCTAGTCGATGGAGGTTCAGCAGCAGAGTACTGTGTAGCTCTCAGCAGGTGGTTCCGTGGCAGTGCAGTCTGTGGCTTCCGTGCCAGAGTCATCGTCCTTTAGCTCGAAGCTCAAGAAGCTGCTCAAGGAAGCTAGTTTTGGCAGGAGGCGACGGGGTCGCAAGGAGCCGCAGCAGGAGTCGATGGGCAGTGTCCAGTAGCCTGTGGCTAATCAGCGTCAGGGTTTGGTGAGTGGTGCTCAGGGCGGGTGTCCCAGGTGCGATGGTTCTCATCCAGGCAGGCAGTGTTCGGCGCCCGTGATTTGCTTCAGGTGTGATCAGCCAGGGCACATGACACGTGACTGTCCGCAGAGATGGTGTCAGCAGCCTGAGTTTCAGCAGCAGTTGTCATCACAGTCGTAGCAGTACCAGCAGCACCAGTAGTTTCCTTAGTTGACTCGGTCAGCTACTGTGAGGAGGCAGAGATCTTGAGGCAGAGTGACCCACATGACCAGAGGCAGAGGCGTCGTAGTTGGTGGATGGTACTCTTTCGATTTTGGGTTGTGCAGCTCTCTTTTGTTCGATTCTGGTGCTTCTCATTCATCCATTTTGAAGGATTTTACTCAGAGTGTGGAGGACCCGGTGGCCGAGATGTCCTGTGATATGGCGATGGAGTTACCTACCGGTGATTTCGAACACACCCCGTATTGCTTTGAGAAGGTACCTGTGTGGGTGGAAGGGTGGAACTTACCGGTCAGGCTTTATACGTTACCACTTCAGGACTTTGATGTGATTTTGGGCATGGATTGAGGCTCATCATGCCTTGGTGGATTACGGCTTGAAGAAGGTCTACTTCCGGCAGCTTCACGGACCCACCTTCTATTTCCAAGGTATTCGGTCTTCCTCTTCCCGCTTGCTTATTTCGGCTGTCAGGGCTTGTCGATTGCTTGATGCGGGTTGTTAGGGTTTTCTCACTTCGGTGATTTTGGTCGATCGACAGTGTTTGGGTGTGGGGGACATCCCGGTTGTGTGCGAGTTTTCTGATATTTTTCCTGAGGAGTTGTCAGGGTTACCACCGCAGCGAGAGATTGATTTTGTCATTAAACACAGACGAAGTTATGAATTTCTCATTAATTACATCTGAGTTCTCCCAATAGTCATATCTCTTCATGATAGCTGGCAATAAAAGGGCTCAGAACCTTGGGTTCTGATGTGAATTGGGCTCCCACCTCAACATAAGAGTTTGGGCTAAGGACCAAGCTTTCTAATGAGCCTAGTTTCACCCCATTCTGATCTTTCTACGTTAAGTTATGAATTTTCTAATGGTTCTTAGATAATCTATCCAGATTTTTGGCCCGTTGAGTTTATGGGTCCGAATTGTGCCCGATTGGGCTAGTGCCCAATTAGCGGTCATAATATCCTCTCCCCCTTAAAATAATTTCATCCTCAAAATTTAATTGTAAACCTCTCTTCAAGGGAAAATTTACTCACTAAATAGTTGAGGGTATTCCTTGCGCATCTTGTCCTCTGGCTCCTAAGTTGCTTCCTCGGAATGACAATTCCTCCATAAGACTTTCACTAGTCAGATGGTCTTATTCCTCAATGCTCGATCCTTTCGGTCTATGATCTCGATGGGCTACTCCACATAAGATAGATCTACTCGAACTTCCAGAGGTTCATGTTCTATCACATGCAAGGCATCTCGAACATATTCCCTGGGCATGGAGACGTGGAACACTGGATGCACATGTTCTAGAGTGGGCGGGAGTGCAATTCGATAAGCCACCTCGCCGACCCTTTGTAGAATCTCAAAAGGCCTTATATATCTGGGACTGAGCTTGCCCTCCCTTCCAAATCGCATGACTCCCTTGGTAGGAGACACCTTTAGGAAAACATGATCTCCTTTTACAAATGTTAACTCTCTCCATCGCTGGTCTGCATAACTTTTCTGACGGCCTTGGGTGGTGAGGAGTCATTGTCGGATCATAGATATCTTTTCTGAGCAATGTTGTACCAGTTGTGGCCTAAACAGCTACTTCTCGCCAGCTTCATACCAGCACGCTGATGACGTACATGGCCGCCCATAGAGTGCCTCATAAGGTGCCATTCCGATGGCGGAATGGTAACTATTGTTGTATGCAAACACTCTTAGGGGTAAGTGATCATCCCAGTTCCCTCTCCATTCGATGTTGCACGCCCTCTACATATCTTCTAGAGTTTGGATGGTACGCTCGGATTGCCCATTGGTCTGAGGGTGAAAGGCTAAGCTGAGTTGCAACCCTGTCCCCATAGCTTGCTGTAAACTCTTCTAGAACCTCATAGTGAATCGAGGGTCCTGATCAGAAATGATGAACAAGGGTGCACCATGCAACCGAATAATCTCAGTGATGAATAGTTTTGCTAAGGATTCAACTGGGGTTTGCTTGTTGACAGGCTGGAAGTGTGCAGTCTTTGTGAACCTATCCACAACTACCCAGATTGTGTCTGATGCGGAACAAGGTGGACGAATGACCCTAACCTAAGACGATGACCAAGTGCGGCCAGCACTCGCACGCTAAAGGATGATTGAAATAAATAAGATCCTGATAATTTTTGGCAAAATTTTAGCAGAGTTTCCCGTAGGCCAGTGGCGTAAGGGGAAACATGGGTGCGTGCCCACAAGGAGCGATGGCCCCGAAAAAGAGACAGTGGGCCCCGAGGGGCAAACACTGGAAGTCCTCGGCTGAAGAAGTGCTCGTTTCCCCCTTTGACAGCACACCAGATTGGGCTTCCCCGGCACGCCCCCTGCGGCCTTCACCAGCACAGCCATGGGTGCCCTTCCCCGGCATGCCCCCTGTGGCCTTCACCGGTACAACCATGGGTGCCCTTCCCCGGCACGTCCCCTATGGCCTTCACTGGTACAGTCCTGAGTGCCCTTCATCGGCACGCCCCTTGGCGGTCTTCGTCGGCACACTACCAGGTGCCCTTCATCGGTATTCCACCCTAAGGCCTCTACCTGGCACACTCCTCAGTCGCCCATGCCCGGCACACTCGAGGTGGCCTTCCCCGGTACACCCCAATCGCGCTGGCCCGACACACTCACGGTGGTCTCTCCCCGGCATGCCCCCTGGCGGTTTCGCCTGGCACACCTGAGTGCTTCTCTCTCCAGCACACTCATGCCCCCTTCCAATGGTACAGTCATACCCCCATTTATCCCGGCACACTACCCGTGCCCCTCACCCGGCACACTTCCGTGCCCTTGCTCCCCGGCACACTCGGTGCCATCCTATCCCGGCACACCCGTGCCCTTGCAACCCGGTGCATCTGGCTTCGCTCTACCCGATGCGCCCTCACGCTCTGCGTCCAGCGCATTTTGTGCCTTCCCAATCTAGCACCACCGGTGACCCTGTCATTTCCCACATCATCGGAGAAGGAGGAGAAGAGAGGGAGAAGAAGAGGAGGAGAAGAGGAGACGAAGAAGAAGAGAAAGAAATGAGAGAGGGATGGGATGGAGTCTAGGGCTCCGTCATTCCCCGAACGAAAAGGAAGATGAAGGAGAAGAAGAATGGAAGAGAAGAGGAAGAAGAAGGAAAGGAGGAGAAGAGATGAAGAAGAAGAAGAAGAAGAGGAAGAGAGGGACGGGGAGGGGCCAAGGGCTCCGCCGCCCCCCGAACGGAAAAGAAGATGAAGGGGGGGTGAAGAGAAAGAAGAAGAAGAAGAGGAAGAGAGAACGGAGGGAGAAGAGGAAAAGGAGAGAAGAGGAAAAAAGAAGAGGAAGGAGAGGGAAAAGAGAAGGAGGGGAGCCTCTCGAGACGGCCTCCTCACCCTGGCAAGGAGAAGACGACAATGACGGTGATGGTCACGGTGGTGGTGCTCGACGACGCAGAAGGCAGAAGAAGAGAAAGGGGGGAGGTCTGCTCGTCTCACTGCAGGAAGGAGAGAGAGAGAGAGTTTGAATGAGTGGGGGTGGCCCGACCATGCCACCCTCGTCCCTTTTATACACGGCGAACAAAAAGGAAAGAAAGAAAAGAGAGGAAAAAGAGAAATCCCCATCAAGCGCAATGGTAGATTTAAAAATTAACTAGCAGAACTAATGAGATGATGGAAATTAACTATTCTCTCGATCTCACTGTGTTCACTTGATCGTGTTGGAACCAAACATGCAACCACAATACACGAGAAATTTTAAGGTGGTTCGGGATCACGACGGGCTCCCTACGTCCACCCCTCACCAAACTGATGAGGCTTCACTCGCTTCACAACGAAGCACACGGAGAAAAGCTCCAACACACACGGAGATTCGGTCTCCAACACTATCCTATCATGGATCAAAACACACACACACGCTACAACAAACCCAGCACACTAAACCACAACCATTCACAGATGGTTCAACACACATAGACTCGATGTTCAGAAAATAAGAAAAATATTCAAGACATGCTCATAAACAAAGTAGAAATTATTGAAATCTATGAGGGAAGGTTGCAGAAATGTATTCTCTTATGTAAAAGGGCTGGAGATGATCTTCTTTGAAGCTCCAGGCCAGAGGGAAGATGGATGCCATCGATTTGAGTGTCAACTCGCTCCTCTTTTCAAGCCGCTTCTCTTTTTCTTCTATCACGATCCCCAAAAACGCCAGGATGTAGATGATATCTCCAGATCTTCCTCTCCTCCTCTCCTTCTCCCCTTTCTTCTCCTACAAGAGAGAAACAATGTTAGCACTTGGAAAATTCTCTCCAAATTAGTAACTCATATATACCCCCACATGAGATGTATGAAAAGACCATTAAACCCTTGACAAAACTGTGAAACATGCCCCAACATGCATATGATAACCCCAGGAGCAAGGGGTCAAATTTGAACCCAAATGGATCACAAAAGATGGTTTTCGAATCCAAACTAAATGGGTCACTCGCTGTTTCCGTCGATCAGATTTAAGGGGCGATCGACCAAAATTTCACAGATTCTGGACCCCTGCACTCTGTTGATTTTGGTCGACCGAAATGCCCTGGTCGGTCAATCGAAGTCTGAGATTTCTCAGACCCCTGCATGCTGTCTTTTCTGGTCAACCGTACACCATGTATTAGTCGACTGAAAACCTGCAGAAAGCCTAAAACATGGAAAATCTGTTAGAGTTGAAGTCCAATAACCCCATGTTAGTTATCCATGAAGCATACTCATGAAAATACAAAGAACACATGAATTATATACTTGAAAGCCCTTTGAGAACCTAAATAACACAGTTATAACTTCAAGACCTTATAACCATGCATATGTACAAGTTGTGAGCAACATTTAACTAAGGTTCACAAGAATTGACAAAACATGATGCAAGGTCACAACTTCATGAGAGATATGCATGAGAACACAAGCATTCTGACTTAGCAAGAGCGTCAAACTCAGGAACATAAATCTCAACAGTCCCATGAAAATTATGCATGAAAAAACCTTTGAAAGCTCAAGTAACACAACTTCCAATCTATTTGATCAAGGTTAAATCAATACAAAAAATATCTAAATAAGTCTGAAATTAATTAAAAAAAATTTGGGTCACTACACAGGTCAAATAGAACACTGGTCTCTACACTCCTCTCCCCATTCCTGATCGACCATGGGTTGATGTGAGCCTGGATTTCATCCTTGGTTTACCCCGCACTGCTCACAAGCATGACTCCATTCTTGTTGTTGTTGATCGGTTCTCTAAGGTGGCCTATTTCATTGCATGTAGTAAAACATCTGATGCATCTAGAGTAGCCCACCTATTCTTTGATGAAGTCATGCGTCTGCATGGTCTCTCCCAAACCATAGTGTCTGACCGAGATGTCCGGTTCACTAGTTACTTCTGGAAGACACTTTGGCACCTAGTTAGCACCAAACTCAAATTCTCCACTGCCTATCACCCACAAACCTATGGGCAAACAGAGGTCGTTAATAGGAGTTTAGGAAATCTCTTGAGGTGTCTCATTGGGGATCATTCTGGCACCTAGGATCTTCTTTTGCCTAGAGCCGAGTTTGCATACAACAGCTCTGTCAATAGGTCCATAGGAATGAGTCCATTTGAGGTCGTGCATAGATACCAACTTAGGAAGCCTGTGGATCTCATTCCCCTCCCACTCGAGTCTAGGACATGCAAGTCAGCTGAAGAGTTTTCACATAACATCAAGAGTCTCTATGAGTCAATTAGCAAGCAAATAAGCCTAAGTAATGAGACTTACAAACAACTAGCTGATTCGCATAGGCATCATCATGAATTTCAAGAAGGTGACTTGGTTATGGTACGGGTCTGGCCCAAATGACTCCCCTCGGGAGCCATTAAAAAGTTGCAAGCCCGTAGTGATGGTCCCTTCCCAATCCTGCGGAAGATTGGCTCCAACGCTTAAGTTGTGGACTTTACCTCTCGAATATGGGATTAGCTCTACGTTTAATGTGGCAGACCTAGTGGCCTACAAAGAACCCACAACGATTCCTAGTGACCCTTTTGAGCCTTCTCCTCCCATTGAGAGTGAGCCCACCCATGTGCGTCCTATAGTCTCAAGAGCACCGCACAAGTAAATTGAGAGGATACTAGATGTGTAGGTGACCGCTACACAGAGCGGGGTGTACTAGCACTACCTTGTCCACTGGCGGGACCGCCCACCGTCTGATGATTCCTGGATCAACCGGGAAGATCTCCAGTGCCTTGATCTAGACCTGTTAGAGCACTACCAGAGCAGTGTTCCCCCTTACTTGACGGAGTCGAGTTCCAGCCACCCCGGGAGGGTTGGTGGGGACACCGGGCCCACTACCAGACCCACTACTCGGAGTCGACGCCGCGCCGCCCAGATCGTACCGAGCTTATGGCTCGGTGTACGTATTTGAGTATTATGTGTATTTTTATTTTCATGGTGGTATTGTATTATTATTAACCACCAAAGTCCAACTATTATATTTTATTATGTCAAAGTCAAAAGTGGGTAGTTGGCTTTGTTAAGAATATCATGAAATAACCAAATTATCAATTAATCACATGGTGCAGCAACAAAGAGTTCCAAACCATTATTTCAAGATATGAACGGCTAATGCAGGGCCACCCTACATAACAGGCGGCTGAGAACCAGCCGTACAAACTCATTTAAATCTAAACGTCTAAAAGAAGATGAGCAGTTAATACTACACCACTCGAAGTTGGATGGCCAAGTCATAGCCGTTTACACTCAGTATACTGTTGGGGTAGAACGGCCAGAGTTTAACCATGCCAAGATAGACAGCCTAACGATAGACCGCACATCCTCTGGGGTTTTAAAATGTTAAAGCCCTTCATCTCCCCCTCTCTCCACCGTGACCTTCGGTGGGAGAGGGAGAGAAAACACCGAGCGCCGATTCTCACCCCCTCTCACACTCTCAATCCCTCTCACGCCCTCTTGATCTCCCTCCTTCACTCTCCCTTACTCTCCTCGTCCATGCGAACGAAGCACCAAGCCGCCCGTGACTGAATGGCCGTCGAGGGGATGCTGCCGCCGCCACCACCGTCGGCGGCCATGGAAGAAGAAATGGCAACATTGATCGCCGTCGAGGAGGAAGCATCGGCAGTTGAGGAGGTCACTGAAGGAGTAGCGCTGGTCGAAGAGGAAGGGGCGGTGCCTATTGACGTCGGAGAAGGAGCACCGGCGGCCACCGCAGCGGCGAAACCCCTGAAGGACCCCGAGGTAGGTACCCCTAAACCCTTCCCAATTCCTTTTTTATTTCGTGCATGCTAGTTTAGGGGTTAGAATAGGGGCAAATGGCCTCCTGGGGACCAGTTTGGGGGGCCATGTTGACCTTGACTTTAGTCAACTTGGCTTGGTCCACTTGACTTCAGTCAACTCTAGAAGTCTTCAAGACTTCTCCTTCTTCGCTTCTTCTCTTCTCAGCATAACAGCCCATTCATCATCCTTCACAATCTATTTTTCACCCTTATGCATCCATTTTTCACCCTTAACCAGCTATTTGTCATTGTTACCTACCTATTTGTCACCCTTAAGGGTGTATTTTTCACCCTTAATCCATCGCTAAAAGCTTGTTGAGTCTTGAGACTTGCTTTGCTCTTGAAGTGGACTTCTAAACCTCCTTGAGTCGACTTTCATTCATTGCCTTTCAAGTTTCCAGCATTGCCAGCCAGTTTGCACCCTTAGAAGCCATTTGTCACCGATATGGTCCTATTTGTTACCGATACTCCCCTATTTGTCACTGATACAGGGGCACTTGTCACCGGTATGGGTCCATTTTTCCCTCTAGACCTGGCGGAGTCGGCTTTAGAACCATTTGAAGTCGACTTGGCTTCTTCATTTTCATGCAATTGGCCATTCCTTTGATCAAAAGGATCCTGATTTCACGAAAACTCATAGAATTCATGGATTAACATTATCAAAGACATTTGATAACATCAAAAATATTTGAACCTCAAGAATCAAAACCCATCTGTCAGGGGGTTAGCTCCAACTCATATACGGGAGGCAAGTATAACCTACTGGTCGGGGCACACTTAGGGGTTGACTCTCTGAGGAATCCTCAAATTCATCTAAAGGCGAGGAGAACTCATCTGAAGGCGAGGAGCATACACCCGAAGGCGAGCAGCCAGAGAAATTATACTCTTTCCCTCTCGAGAAATCTCTGGACATCTTCTTCGCGTGCCGACGAGCGGGACTGATTAGCCCGTCACCCATTGAGCAGACACCAGGGACTGCCTTTCATCAGGACTAGTGGCCCTACCATGAGGTGGTAGGCTATATCATCCACAACTGTCAGCCATTCAAGAACCTCGCCGAGGACTTAATCAGGCGAGGGAAAGTTAATATGGGTGAATTCCTGGTCAATCCACCACAACCGCACGCGCAGGGGAGTCTTCACTTCTCCGTCAATGTTATACATGTTGTAGCAGTTTTTCAACTCCCGGAGCCGCAGGAGGAGGGAGTCAGTTCCCAGGGAGTTCGTTCCCTGCCACCTAAATCCACACTGTGGTACCCAGGGTGGCGACCCTCTCATCAGTGTTCTTTCCCCAAGGAGGACACTGAGAAGATTTTCGACAAGCTTCTGGAAGACAGTCGGGTGCTGACACATGAGCCGCCGCCCTACTACAACGAGATGGCCAAGAGTCACCCCCACTATTGCAAATACCATGCCAGGGTGTCTCATCCCACCCGGCAATGCCCAGAAGTGTAAGATCGCATTGAAGTCCTCATCCAGAGAGGGGAGATTGATGTTCAAGGGAACTCTATGACAATGCGGCGTCTTAAAGAGACCGTCAAGAAGAGTCTCCAACAAGCTCGGCAAAAGGCTAAGATTTTCTTTCAATTAGCCCGACCGAGTGAGCCTGCGAACAGCGGCAAGCCTCGACCAGACCCCAAAGGCAAGTCTAGGTGCGAGGGGCCTAAGGCCTAGAGCCCAAAAGGCCAAGTCAGGGGAGAAGGCTACAAACCCCTCTCTGGGGCAAGTCAACCCGGCATCGTCATAAGGGGAAATCCTCCGCCAGATGACAAAGGTAAGGCGAAGATGAGGGAGCCTCCGGCCAAAGCTCCTATCAAGCCAGCGAGGCCGCCAATTGCAGAAAGGCCTCAACATCTTGAGCTCGCGAAGGCGCCAGTCAAAGCAAAGACGGCAAAGTCACAATGCCCCCAAGGGCCCCACTCCGGACTGCCAGAGTTCCAGGAGCTGCCGCCTGAGATAATTGCTCAGGCAATCAATGCCAGTTTCCAGGTGCAACCAGAGAAGGCCAACTAGACTAAGGTCACCCCCAGAAGGAGCCGCAGTACCAAAGCTCCTAAGGAGCCGGCCCGGAGTAAAAGCAAAATTCTAGGGGGGGACCAGTCCCACCTCTAAAGCAAAGTCCCCTTTCTTCTCAAGAGGCGGCACGCCAGAAGAAGCAAGAGAAGAACCGCACGATTGGAGGTGGGGATGGTTGGGACATGACGGTCCCGTGGCAAGATCGGCTCGCCTCCATCGAGCCGGATGCGGATATCCCCGACAATCACGGTCTTGCAGGAGCGAGATGTTACCGTTGCAGGCTGTGTACCCTTGCGGCTACGGCGCTGCCCCTGTTGAGCAAGAGCGGCGTTGGCGACGCCTGCCATAGGCTTGGCGTCATTGCGGCGGCGGCGCTACCCCCATTGAGCAGGGTCAGCACCTCTGAGGGTGACCGCAGTAGAACTGGAGCCGTTACGGCGGCGGCGTTGCCCCCGTTGAGCAGGAGCGGCGCCCACAGTAATCTAGTTGACCGAGAAAACTCGGTCATTTGCTGAGGCAGAAGGTCTGACACCTTCGGCCGTTGTCGTAGTAGTCGAGCAATCTCGGCCAGTTGATGGGACAAAGGGCCTGACGCCCCTAGTCCGCAAGGAGTTGGCCAAGCTAAGCCGGCCGGCTGCTGCAGTAGAGGGCCTGACACCCCTAAGAGCTGACTTGTCAGCTGAGCGGACTCGGCCAATTGTTGAAGCCGGGGGGCCTGACACCCCCGACAGTCGGCTTGTTGACGGGCGACCCCGACCGACTGCTGGGGCCGAGGGCCTAACACCCCCGACAGTTGTCTTACTAACCGGGCGGACCCGGCCGGTCGCTGAAGCCGAGGGCCTGACACCCCCGACGGCTAGCTTGTTGGCCGAGCAAACTTGGCCAGTTGCTGAAGCGGAGGGCCTGACACCCTCAGTGGTTGTTGTTGCAGACGTGGCTAAGCTGGCCTCAACCACGGGTACCACACCCAGGAAGAAGGGCGAGCCGACGATCGCTGGGAAGTCGCCGAAGACGAGTGGGGTCGCCAGGTATCCGCACCTGGCGTGGTTGTCAATAACTTGGGGGCCGTAGGTGACGACGGCCATCGCTGTTGTTGCTGGTGGTGGTGGTGGTGGTGGTGGTGGTGCGTAGCACGGATGTAGAAGTGCGCCGAGGCACAAAAAGCTCCCAAACGAGCAGAGAGATGTGTACCCTCCTCTTCCCGTCCTGGCCAGAAGATCGGGGACGTGTGCTAGTTAGTCAGGGAGGCCGCCCGCCGGGACCAAGAGCCCTCCCTGACCTACTGGCCGGTGTCGCTTCATCTCTATACCGGCCCGCATGGTATGCATCTTCATACTCACACGTGGGGTTTCCTTTCCATCCTTGTTATTTGCTTCTAGACGATGACTGTCGGCTAACTTTCGGCCTTTCTTATTTTCCTTGTCCTTTCAGATCACCCGGACGGCAACCAGTTGGCGACGTATCGTAATATTCTTCGACAGGCGGAGAAGCTTGCATATTTTGAGGAGGCGCCAGCAGCTCCAACCACCACCCCTCTACCTCCCCCCGCAAAGAGGTCTCACGCTCGATCGCCGGTGAAGAAGGCGTTAGATGAGGCGAAGGCCGCCGGACGACAGGAGGCCAAGAGTCAGAAGATGGAGGCTGCCCAATCCTCGAGGGCCGTTCCTGTGCTGCCTCCGGTCCCGTCTTTCGAGGAATTTGAGGCGGGCAAAGCCGAGCCAAGCCGACCGACTGGTAAGACTCATCTTGGCGCCTTTGCTTCGTGAAGAGGGCTTGTCTCCATTTCGGCTTGGGATATTCATGCCAGGTACTTTCTATGTTTGCCAGCTAGGGAGGAGCCCCTGCCTTCGCCTACCCCAGTTGTGGACGAGCCTCGGATGGGACCCGGGCTACCGTCGACCCTAGCTCGTTCTCCCAGTGAAGCTGGGGGGCTTCCGGGAACGTCACCGGTGGAGAGGGTGCTTGCCGCTGCGAGGGCGACGATCGAGCAAGAGGCAGAGCGGAGGAGGGCGGAGGTGTCACAGATGACTTCGACCTCCTCTCCTTCGTCGATCCCTTCCTTTGCCGCATTTTCTTCGCCCCGGGTCGAGCCAAAGAGCCCTGTCGGTAAAGTCTTTTAACGTTGGTGACTTTCGACCTTTGCTCCCCCCTCATCGGGGAATCTCTTGCGCTTGTATAACCTGTGTTTGTTCTGCTCCTGGCTGTAGTGAGGAGGCTCTCGGTAGGGGAATCCTCGGTGACGTTTAGCCCGCAGGAGCTAGAGCAGAAAAAGGCTGAAGTGAGGGAGCTGAGGGCGACCATGGTAGCTGCTCTGGCCGAGCCCAGCAGGCCCACTGGTGTGACTCTCACCCTGCTTGATGTCTTTCAACCTCGTGAAATAAGGCTTCTTATATGGATTTTCTTTTCCTTTCAGGCCCTGCGGAGGAACATGCCTCGATGCCTGCCCCGGCTATGGATGAAGCCGGTGCCTCCGGGACCGTGCCTCTCCCGGAGGAGACGATCCTCGACTCGCCCCCAGCAGCGGTGGTCAAACAGGGTAATTTCCTCCTCTGACCTGGGGGTTCGTGCTATGCATTCGTGGGCTTTCGCCTAATCAGGACTTCTCTTTGTTGTACAGCTCCCCCTGCACCTTCCCCTATGCATACGGGAGTTTCGGCGGCTCCCGAGCCGAAGCGGATGTATGTGAGGCGGAGGTTGAGGTCGGGGGCCCCACCATCCCCGAGCCCACGTGAGGAGGAGGCTGAGGGTGTTCGAGCAGGCGTCCCTACCCCGATCAGGGATGAACTGGCCTCGAGCGCGTCTCCCTCGAGCGAGAAGGTAGACTACGACTACTCTTTTGACGAGGCAGTCCCTGAAGAGGATGTTATAAGTGCGGGCCCATTCGCACGGGGCTCCCTTTCTGCAACTAGTTTTAGCCCCTCGCCAATCATCTTTTCGATTTGTCTGCAGGGGGCGGTTCGACCAGAGGCCGTGGAATCACCTCTCCCCGATGTACCGGTCGGGCAACCTGGGGATGCTGGCGTCAGCTTGGGGAAGCTGGCGGCCCTTGTCGGGGTCCTACAGCAGGAGGCGGCTGTAGAGACTACCCCGGCTACTGTGGAGGCCCTGGAGGAGGGGGAGATAGCACCGGATGAACTGACTGTCCTCCCGGCCGAGAGCGAAGAGGAGCGGCCTTCTGCTGTTGCGAAGTCGGGTGGTGCTGCCGCAGTCCCAGCAGCTCCCCTGGCCGTGGCTGGCCGAGAATTGCGCATCGAGGAGGGGGGCCCGAGCGACTTATCCGTGGAGCTTCCCTCTTCCTCGGCTGCAGTGAACGCGGAGATTTGGGATGCCGTCGACGCAATGGTCGAGTTCCACCCGCCAGAGGTGCTCCCCCTTGGCCACACTGCTTCAGACGCTCCCGTCCGACAGATGCTGGTGACGCTGCACTCCTTGGTATTTGCGGACCCCACTCTCACCTATCGAGGGGCGCGCGCGATAGCTGTGCAGCTGACCGGGGCGCTGCAGATGCTGGGGTGCCCGCTGGGGGAATGGTCGCGACTAGTGATGCTGCTGCTGAAGTATATAAACCGTCGCGACTTCCTCGAGACTCGGGCCCCCAATGAGCTTGTCGCACTCCAGGCTCAAGAGGGAGAATACTCGCAAGCCTTGGAGGAGCGTCGGCGCAGTGGGGAGGAGCTCGAGAGGGCCTTGGAAGGTGGCCTTCAGGACAGTCGCACGCTCAAGGGCACCATCGATGAGCTGGAGGGCCGCCTTGCAGCCGCCAAGTCTGCGCTGGTCGAGGCCGAGGCGACCGTGGAGAGGTCCGGTGAGGCGTTGGCCGTTGCCAGAGCTGAAGCGGCTTCCCTCGAAGCGGAGCTGGAGCGCCTCGAGGAACAGAGGGGCCGGCTAAATGACATAGCGAGCTTCCCTTGCATCGGCATCCTCCCTCTCGAGGACATCTTCCGGGGGATCGACTAGGTGCTGCCATCCCCGGGCCTTCCAATGTAAATCATGAAACCTAACGCCAACAAAATCCACCAGCTAAAGGCTGGGCGACTGTACAGGACTTATACGCCCTTATTAGTTTACTAGCTCGGAGTGCCGAAATAAGAGGTGGCTTGTTCCGACACTTGGGACTAGTATAGACAAGTTCCGAGAATTCCTTAAAAGTTACCTTGCCATCATGGCAATCAACAACTGTCTAGTGTGTGGATAGCCAATTGGCTCCTAGTATAACATCATAACCTTTCAAGTCTAAGCATATTAAATATGCTCGTAGATTCTTTCCTTTCACCATGACTTCACAATTCATATAATGGTGTGAGAGTTCGGATTCATTTCCAAGAGGGGTTGAGATTACTAGATCTATCCACTCTGGTTCCATAGGAAATGGCTCAGTAAACTTCTTGGATACAAAAGAATGTGATGCACCGGTATCAAACAAGACATGTGCAGACTTGGAACAAATCTTTATTGTACCTTCCACCAGTCCGCCTTCATTTTGTTCCGCCACCTGAAGAGCTTGGAGACATGCTTACTTTTTCACTGGGCACTTCTCGTCTCTGGCTTGTTCATTAAGTAATGGATAGTCGGGAATCCGATGATCACGACTCTCGCAACGGAGACAAGCTCCGAGTCTTCTCCAACATTCCTCGGCCCTATGGCCGACCTTGTCACAGTGTTTGCACACCTCTTTGGAAGGTGCAGCAGTAATGGAAAAAGACTTGTTATTCTTCTTGAGTTTCTTCTCCTGGGAAGACTCTCCTCCATTGCTAGTTCTCTTCTTGTTAAAGGTTGGCTTAAAAGTGCTGACACCTATAACTTGCTCCTTTTTGTCTCTTCCACAGATCCGATCTGACAGCTCCGTGGCATCTTCTAGTAACTGGGCTCTTCGCACCATCTCTAAGTTGACTTGAATGTCCATCGGCACTAGTTGGGTGATGTATTGAGGTCGAAGCCCATTTAGGAATCTTCGGGCCTTCATCTTCTCAGTACTTACTAAATACTTTGTGTACTGTGACAGTCTAGAGAATTGGGCCTCATATTCGGCCATGGATAACGCCCTCTATTTTAACGTGGCAAACTCGGCAGTCTTCTTTTCATGGATACGATCTGAGAAGTATTTGTTGTTGAAATACTCAACAAACTCGGCCCATGTGACAGGCTCTTGCTCCATTGTGGCCTCTACGGACTGCCACCAGAAATGGGCGTCCCTTTCCAATTGGAAAGTTGCTAGTAAGACCTTCTCTTCATCTGTGCATTGCATGACACGGAATATACGTTTGATCTCCCTAATCCAGTGCTCGGCGTCGTCAGGGTCGGTCGAGCCATTGAACTTGGGAGGGTTCATGTTACAGAAACTCTGATGGAGATCAACTCCGCCTTGCGCTACTTGCTGTAGTGCCTAGGTAAGGCCTTGCACCGTACGTTGCATGTTACGTCACTGAGCACGTTCGGCGGCCATGATCCTCTATTCTGCAAACTTTTGGAAGGACATTTGGCTTGGGAACAAAAATCTGAAATCTATGATTCCGGCCAACATTACCCCAAACTCTACTGCCACTATTAGAGATATTATCATGCATCCGACTCAAGAAGACTCAAACATTATTGAGACCTTCCTTCCTTTGGACATTAGGAGAGCTCTCCAACATACAAAATTAATTTCTTCTCCGGACAAGCCTATATGGTGTCTTTCTTCCACTGGTAACTGCACTGTCTCTTCCACCTATAAGTATATTACCAACATTCAGTCGATTGGAAATCACTTGTTTTGGAACTGTACTTGGTCAAAATGGATCCCAACCAGGATATCGGTTTTCCTTTGGAAGGTATTTTATAATTGTCTACCAACTGATGTGAATATTAAGTGTTCAGGCATCCCTTTTTGATCCAAATGTCACTGCTGTACAGATCACCATGAGGAAGATACCAACCACATTTTTACTCACAGTGAATGGGCCACAACTATATGGTCTTTCTTCAAATCCAAAGAACTGATTATTTGGGGCAACACAGCTAGAGAGATTATAATAAACTCTATTCAAGCTGTCAGCAGATCCTCACTGTTTAGACTTTTTTCCATTACTATTACTGCTTACAGCTTATGGGAGATTTGGACTGCTAGAAATGCAGCCATTAATGAGAATAAAATTCCTCAATTGCAGAACATGATCCATAACATCATTATGCAGACCAAGCAAATTTTTAGTGGTGCGAACCTTCAGGAAGCCAATCAAAATAGGAAAAGAATCTTGGCTGACTTTGGTATACATGCATCTATTAGCAAGGAACCGAAGGTTATGATTGTCAAATGGAGGTGCCCCCCTTGGCCTCATCTCAAGTTGAATACTGATGGAGCATTCAAACAAACAGGTACTTCTGGTGGGGGTGGAATTATTAGGGACTCTCAAGGCATTGCCATTTTCGATTTCTCTCATTTTTATGCGCAAGGCAACAGCCTTGTTGTAGAAGCCAGGGCTCTTCTTGACGGGCTGAAATACTTGAAGATTATAACACACCATCCAACTGGCATCGAGTGTGACTCCCAAATACTTGTACAGGTGCTCAACAAGAAGATCCCCTGTCCTTGGGTGATTATCACATATATCAGAGAAATTTGGAGCTTGATTTCAACTAGAGATTCTATTCATCATATCTTTCGTGAGGCTAATAAGGTGGCAGATTCATTGGCCAATTTGGCCTGCTCCATGAAATGTAATGATTTTTTTCTTTTGCAACAACAACTTCCAAAGCATATAAAAGGGGTTGCTCGCATGGATAAGCTAGGCATGCCTAGCATCCGATTGATGTAATTCTTTTTTATTCCTTCATATCAATAAAATTTCCTCCTAGTAGTGGAATGGCGGAGTGGCTTTCTCTCTACCCCTGGTAGAGGGTGCACTCTCCTATTGCACCTAGGTAGGGTTTTCAGGCCTAGACGATGTGTCATGATGCCAAGATAGAATA
This sequence comes from Amorphophallus titanum, assembly GCA_024336825.1. Taxonomy (NCBI): domain Eukaryota; kingdom Viridiplantae; phylum Streptophyta; class Magnoliopsida; order Alismatales; family Araceae; genus Amorphophallus; species Amorphophallus titanum. The sequence continues at coordinate 411,778 of JANBPO010004017.1, forward strand.
TTTACTGGCCTAGACGAATTGCCATGTTGCCGGACAACTTAACCTAGACGGTATGTCATGATGCCAATATAGAATATTTACTGGCCTAGACAAATTGTCATGCTACTGGATAACTTGGCCTAGATGGTATGTCATGATGCCATGGTCAAAAGTTTTTTGTTGGTTTATGCACCAGCCTAGACAAAATTTCATGATGTTGATTGCCGGCCTAGATGGAAGGTCATGATGCCAACGGTCGAAGAATTTTTGTTAGTTTATGCACCAGCCTAGATGGAAAGTCATGATCCTAATGATGGGTTTATGCGTCGGCCTAAATGGAAGGTCATGATGCCGACAGTCGAAGGATTTTTGTTGGTTTATACGTCAGTATAGATGAAAAGTCATGATGCTGATGATGGGTTTATGCGTTGGCCTAGATGAATGGTCATGATGCCGACGGTCGAAGAATTTTTGTTGGTTTATGCACCATCCTAGACGAAAAGTCATGATGCTGACGATGGATTTATGCGCCAACCTAGACGGAAGGCCATGATGCCGATGGTCGAAGAACTTTTTGTTGGTTTATGCACCAGACTAGATGAAAAGTCATAATGCTGACGATGGGTTTATGCACCGGCCTAGATGGAAAGTCATGATGCCGATGGTCGAAGAATTTTTGTTGGTTTATGTGCCAGCCTAGATGAAAAGTCATGATGCTGACGGTGGGTTTATGCATCGGCCTAGACAAAAGGTCATGATGCCGACGATTGGTTTATGCATCAGCCTAGACAAAAGGTCATGATGTTGACAGTTGAAAGATTTTTGTTGGTTTATGCGCCAACCTAGATGGAAGGTCATGATGTCGACAGTCAAAAGATTTTTGTTGGTTTATGCGCCAGCATAGATGGAAGGTCATGATGCCGACGATTGGTTTATCCATCGGCCTAGGCGGAAGGTCATGATGTCAACGATTGGTTTATGTGCCAGCCTAGACAGAAGGGCCATGATGTTGGCGGTGGATTTATGCGTCGGCCTAGACAAAGGGTCATGATATCGATGGTAGGTTTATGCGTTAGCCTAGATGAAAGGGTCATAATGCTAATGGTGGGTTTCTGCATCGGCCAAGATGGAAGGTCATGATGTTGACAATTGGTTTATGCACTAGCCTAGACGAAAGGGTCATGATGCTAACGGTGGATTTATGCATCGGCCTAGATGGAAGGTCATGATGCCGATGGTAGGTTTATGCGCCAGTCTAGACGGAAGGGCCATGATGCTGACGGTGAGTTTATGCATCGGCCTAGACGGCAGGACAAGATGCCAATGGTAGGTTTATGCGTAAGCCTAAACGGAAGGGTCATGATGCTGATGGTGGGTTTATGCATCGACCTAGACGGAAGGTCATGATGTCGACCATTGGTTTATGCATCGGCCTAGACGGAAGGTTAATCCCTCTGGTTAAGGTGGTCTGGCAGCGTCACTCTGGTGGTGAGGCGTCTTGGGAGCGTGAGGATGAGATGCGGCAACTGTATCCTTATTTGTTTGCGTGAGTCTTTCCCCCGTTCCTGTGCTTTCATTCTTAAATTTTGAGGATGAAATTTGTTTAAGGGGGGGAGGGCTGTGATGTCCCGGGCCCTTTCGGATCCTTGCTTTCGGGTCTCGGATCTATTTTCTCGGAGTGTCCGACTCCGTTGTGTTTGTGATTACGTTTCGAGTATCTTTCGTGTTCGGATTGGCGCGATCCGGAGCTGTTTCGGAGGCCCGGAGGTGTTCCGCGGTCTTTTTCGCGTGTTTTTTCGTTCCCGGTCTGGGTTTCGACAAACCCTGCGGAACCCCGCTGCCGGTGAACCGGGTCGTTCATCTACCCGCGAGTGATACCATTGCGATCGACGCATCGCGAGGATCGAGAAAATATATTTTTTTATTTTTTGATATTTTTAACTTTTCAGATTTTCTATAAAAAATCTAAATCCTTTTCTTTTTCTTTTCCTTCTTCCTCCTTCCTCTCCCGTTGGAGCGCCCCAACCGCGACTTCTTCTTCCCCGGGCGACTGAGGCGCGGCCCCACTCCCTCCGGCGATGGCATGGCGGTGGTGGCGGCGACGAGGTGAGCACGGCGGTGCCCTTCTTGCGGCGAGAGGTGAGGAGATCGCGTTCTAAAAGCTTCTTCTTCGAGTTCGGCGGTGATTCGGCGGAGCAGTCGTTCCATTGAGGTAGGAGGATGAATCCCTGTGCTCATCCCATCGTCCCCCGTGATTTTTAGGCCGGATGGGAGCCGAGAGGAGTGATTTTAAGCGGGTTAGGGTAAAAACCATGTTTTTGGGGTTGTGAGTCAATCCGCCGTTTCTTCGTGTTTTTGGCCAATCCGAGGCCGTAGATGCATGCTAGGGGTCATTTGGGGGCTTCCCCATTGTTTTTCCCCTCTCCTATAGAGGTATGGGGGCGTGGAAGGAATTTTTTAGGTTTTTTCGCCAGACCGTGCTCGGACCGGTGTGACGGTCCTTCCAGTGACTGTCACAGGCGGTAACGCACCATGGGAGGTGCGTTACACGCCGTGACGCGCCTAATAGAGTGTGTCACACGGGGCTTGGTTGTCGGTAGGGCGTCGGTCACCCTGACGGTCCCACGATAGACCGCCACAGACTGTGACGCACCTGGGTTCGACCGGCACAGTGGCGAGTTGACCGTTGTAATCTGACTATTGGTTTTTGACCATTGGGGTCACGTGCTTTCTGACACGCCAAGGGTGGTGCATTAGAACAGTGTGATACCCCTTTAAGGGTGCGTCAGAGTTGACGTAGTCCGTCACCTAACGCATCAGGATTGGTCCGTTAGGCACTGTGACACGCTAAGATAAGTGCGTCAGAGCCCGTTTCACTGTTGGCATGTGACGCCCCAGGGTGGGTGCGTCACTGTCTTCCACCAAAATTCTTCTTCTCTCTCTCTCTCTCTCTCTCCCCCTCCGTCCCTCCCTCCCTCCCTCCCTCCCTCCCTCTCAAATGGAGGTCCAATGGTTGACTCGTGATGGACCTGGTGGTGCCACTGCCTGCGGGAGGGGGGACCTACGAAAGGAGGGGTGAAGGCTCAGGGCTCCGATTAGTCCAATTTTTGTTTTTATTAATTTTTTAAATGGTACCGGCCGGTATTGATATAAAACAGGCGACCGGCCAAGGCTGGTACCGATACGAATCGGCCCGGTACGGTATGTACCAGGCAGTATTGAATACCTTGGTTCCTCATCCTTCTCTTCTCCTCCTCACTCCTAGTGTTTTCTTCTTCCTCCTTTCTCCTCCACCTTGTGACCTTGTCACTCTTTCTTATGATCTCAGCCTAGATTTTATCTTGGAACCCAGGAAAGAAGTCTTGGGGATCTTGACACGGTCTCTACAGCAGTCTGTGTGGGGTATCTGACGGCAAGGTGAGAGTGTAAAGGAAGTGTGATAAAGGACGGGCATGTGCAGGGACTTAAGGCTTGTTTCATCCAAGTTGGGAGCCTCACTCACTGGAGCCTTCATCCCAAACATCTGTGGGCTAGGGACATTGCCTCGTGGGTGTGTATGGGATTTAGAAAGTTGCCCATTCACATGTCTTCACAGTGCCATCAATGAGAAGCTATAATTCTGAATGTAGGATGGATGCTTATTTCAGTTCAGGTGGCACTGCTTGATTAAATTTTGTCCTATAGAGTGGTGTCATGGGATGACACTATGCATTGGCTTGATGGCACATGATTCGGAGAACTCGGGGGGTTGCATGCAAAACTACTATAAGGCTAACTTGCTGGCCATGTTGGCTTGGTGCTATGATGGATTTGTATGGGCGCATTAATGTGTTGAAACCAAGGTATGGGATGCTTTTGGATTAGGATGGTGCTCAGGTGAATATCCTGATTGTGAATAAATAAATAAATAAAGCTTGCTTTAGTATAGGGCAGTGCACTACATGGTTTGCTGTATCGGACTGAGTCAATTGGGTGACTCATATTGTATCTGTGCCAAACCGAGCCCAGATATGGAGTGTATTGCCTGAATCCATTAACCGGTGGTGCGGCTAGACTGTCTCACATCGACTCGTAGCAGATCGGTCTGTATCAGGCGATCTGTTCATGAGCCTGAGTGATAAGGGATGATCCGGCTTGATGTGGGTCCAAGTTGGCCCAATGCGAAGTATTGCTGTGGCATGAATAGAACCGACTGCAATGGTGATTATCTCCCCCTTCCTCACACCCTTTCACCCCAAACCTCAATCATTCACCCTAAATCAAAGGTTCAATGCTTGGAGAAGGATTTGCAGGTATTTTGGAGTAGATTTGAGGGCTTTCTTGCTCCATTTTTCCCCTTGAAAGCTAACGTCCGGATTCTGTGAATCCCTATGTCTGGTGGAAGGTAGAGTCGACAGGTGGTGGTGGAGATGGGAGGAGGGAGGCTTTTCAGTCAGGTCTGCATACTTACCCATATCAGATGGGAGAATGTGCCATCTCTTTGCACCTCATATTTGGACCCCTAAGAGCCTGCTGAAAGTGAAGTTGTTGGTATGGAGGATATCACACAACCTGACTTCCCACATGTGATAGTATCACTCTCTTCCTACGGGATGTAGCCAACCTTTGCTCTTTATGTGGGAAGGTGGAGGAAAACTTAAACGTCCTTTTCACAGGATGCTTTTTCACTAGGGAGATTTGGGCCAAGATCGTAGATAGGATCCAATAAACCATTGGCCTGTATGAGAGTGTGCACCAGCTCCTCATCAAATGGCCCAAGAACTGAAACCTAAAGGGGGATAGACTCACCTGGTGGCTCATCCTTCAAGCTTTATTATGGGCATTGTGGGGAAAACGAAACAACAGAATCTTCAGAGGTGAAATAAGAATTGTGGATAGGCTTGTCTCCTTAATTTGTAACAGAGTGAGGGAGTGAGTTGAACATCTATATAAAGTGGAGTCACACAACTCCTCTCTTTTCTTTCTGTTGGGGGGATAGTGAGGGGTACACCACCTTGTGGAGTTCTTTGTATCTGTACATCCCACTTACTTTTTAAAATTAATACAATTGTGATACCAACCACTTTTCAAAAAATACAAATTGGCTTCAACCATTTTCTTTTTTCTTTTTATTTTTTGAAAGGATGAAGGTAAAGCCCCTGGATCCCCCAGAAGTGATGGGCTCTAACCATATTGCGAAGGCCAACTGGTTGCCATAGAGGAAGTTGAAGAACATCTCAGGTGATGCGCCAAATCTTGGATTGAACTTCCATCTTCAGTTGTTGTTCAGCTACCATTTCAGTGGCCAAGCTGGTCTTTGTGAGGACAAGTAATACCTTTATGATGATGGCCACCTTTCTTTAGCTGTTGGCCAACCGAAGTGAAAAAATATGTTCTCTCTCTGGATGGAGTGAGCCCGCATGGTGGGTGTTGCACTGGTCTGCATGTCTGCTGGGGGTGAGCACGCATGGGGGCTTGCAGGCAAATGGCACACCGAGAGAGAAGGAAAAGAAGAAGAAAAGAGAAGGCAGCAGTGAGCATGGGCATCTTGCCCTGTTGGTTTCCTCCTCTTAGTACATAAGTTCTTTCTAGAAACCAAACAAGTACTTCTTCCATTCTTAACAAAATGGTTAATGGAAGACAAGCCTTCCTAATTTGAAACTATTAAAAAATGCAATGCCAAATAGAAATAATGAAAGAAAACCACTCTCAATGGCAGTAGTCCAAAATAAACATGGCAAAAGAATAGAATCTATCAAAACGGCAATTGTCCCTGAGCCAAGTGAGGCTGGAGTTGGACTTTGCTCTACTTTTCTATGCTGGAGATGCACTTGTCTCAGGTTAAATTGGGCTTGGGTGTGCCATTTTTAACCAAAGCATGGGGTGGTGCCATTTTAACCAAAGCATGGGAGCGCACCAGTTAAATCCCTTGTCGCGCCATTTTAAAGCCTTTTCGTGCCATTTTAAGCGCCGAACAAATTCGTTTCAAAGTCGCGACCGCATGTATGAATGTTGGCAATCCTAGAATGTTTTAGTTGCCAGGCATGGCATCCATGATTTTTCATTCATAGCTTCTGGGGCTCGGTTCGAGTCTTTACGTGACTTCCGACATCCTTGACTTTTCTTTGATTCACTTCTCGGCGCGGTCGGTCGTAGAGTTGTGGCCGTATCTTCTTTCCCGGGGGCTTTCTTAACGGGTAGCGGGCCACCACGTGAGTTCTCATCCTGATCAGGCGAGGCATGGGGTTAATTCAGCATTTTCCATCTTCAACGTGCTCTCTCGAGTGCCGAGACGTGCGTGCCGCATAATAAATTTCGTCATCCATAGGTATTTGTCGCCCGAAGGGACGGGGAGAAGAGTTTATTCATTCAGTGGTCTGGACAGGAGGTCCGAAATTAGGGGGGTTACTTGAAGGTGGCAGAATGATGGAGGCCAACACTTCTTTGTTTCCTTCGTGGGTTCGTTAGTACGGGGTTAGTTCCAATGCAAGGGCATGGGTTTGTTCTCGCTTCCCTGCTCCGGATAGAAGACTCGAATCAGGTGTGCATTTGTCAGGACTGACAGGGTGTCGGAGACCAACCTGATTTCTTCGTCTCTTTATTAATTCGTTGACGCGGGGTCAGTGTCAATGCAAGAAGGGGTTTATTCTCTCTTCCCTGCTCCGGGCAGAAGGTCTGAATCTGGTGTGCATTCGTCAGGACCGATAGAGTGTCAGCGCGCAACATGGTCTCTTTGTCTCTTTGTTGATTTGTTAACATGGGGTTAGTGTCAATGCAAGAAAGGGGTTTATTCTCTCTTCCCTGGTTTGGACAGAAGGTCCAAATCAGGTGTGCATTAAAGCGAGGGTCATTTTGTTCTCTGGTTTGACGGAAGGTCTGAGCCAGAGTGAAAGGTTCTTTTGTTCTTTAATGCGTCGGGGGTACCGACTATATGAAGGGTTTTTAATTCTTCAGCAGAACAGAAGGTCCAAGCTAAAGTGGAAAGGATTTTTCAGTTCTCTAACTGGACGGGAGGTCCGATCTAGAGAGGAGAGTTTTTTTGTTCTCCGACCAGACGGAAGGTGCGAGTCAGAGGGACAAGATGTTTTATTCTTTAATGCGCCGGGGGTACCAGCTATATAAGGGGTTTTTAATTCTTCAGTCGAACGGAATGTCCAAACTGAAGTGAAAGGGATCTTTTTGTTCTTCAGCTGGGTGTAAAGTCCGGGCCAAAGTGACGAGGGATTTTGTTCTCTAGCCGGACGGAAGGTCCGACCTAGAGTGGAAGTGGCTTTTGTTCATGGCTCTAGACGGAAGGTCTAGGCCACATATTTATTCGTCGATAGAGTCTAGTCCGCATGTATAGTTAGGGAAGAGAAACGTACATTACCCGGGATACACCCCCGTAATGTAGCGACCTGACAACTAACGAATCTCCGACAGGAATGCTCCACCCTGAGAAGAACGTCGCATTAAAAAGTAAGAGGTGAGCCTCATCTCATAGGCTCAGTAGGGGGCCCGCGGAACCCCACTGCAACGAAAATAGTAACCGAACTGTAGCAACATAAATAACAATAGTAAAGGAAGGCAATAAGAGCAGCAACAACATGAGCAACAAAGTAAGGGCATCGGTACGACGCGATGATGTTGACCAGAACTAGAAGATGGTAAACCGAGGGGAACACACACACAAGCCCTCCACACTACCCGACTCCCACAATCAGACAATCTGACCTAGCCAACGAAACCACACACAAGGCCACATGGCCACATGCTGAGCCAATGCCCTCGGGGGAATCTCTGGATCTCGAGCTAGAACCAGGGAAATATCCCCTCAAGAGAATCTCTTGATCTCGAGCTAAGACTAGCGGAAGAACCATGCCCATACACACACAGGGCGACACCAGTCCCTCAGCCAGAAGGGCCACGGTAGTCCAGTCGGTACCTCCACCTTCACGTCACTGGGAAAGAACCACCCCCAACACAGAATGGAATAGACTGAGCTGCCAGTACAGTAAACCATGCTGAAGAGAAAACCCACACTGAAACCTCTTAGGTGATAGGAGTACTACCCCACTGACAATAAGACCGGAAGCATCCTCTGACGTACTCGCCCTCTGGTTGAAACTGAGAAACAATACACTGTACCACAGAACAAGGACTAGTTAGGGTCGTGCTTGTCACCAAGCGTCCACTGCCCCCGACCATGTGTGCACACATAGACCATCTGCTCTAGGTCGGTCCTCTAGCTAGTTATTCCCCCAGCCAGACTCAGGCTGTAAAGGTAAGGGGCCCTCAGATAACTGACCTAAAAAGCACTACACGAAACAAGCCTCCACCACTCCCAGGTCGGTCGGCACACAACGTGCCCAGGTCAGCTACGTCTAGTAGGTAGAGTCACCAAGGGTGAGAACCCATCATAACCATGGAAACCATCAAAGTACCACTAGTCCACACCAATCCACCACAAGGCGGCTCACTAGCATGAGAACCAAGGACTACCAACCGGTCAGCTAAATCACGACTGTCGGTCCACAAAAGACTAACCACAGCATAGGATGGGAACATGAGGACCACGGTCCATGACTCCAATGAAGATAGCTAGCCGTGATCATAGCCCTCACGTGGGAACACCCTTCGTAGTTACGGGACTCCCGCGGGGATAGTCGACACAAGCATTCCAACCCAAGAAAGACTGTCCATACTCCACCAGTAGACAAGGATGGCCCACACTACTAATCCAGAACCAGCATAGCACACAGACCATGTGGACACACCTTCCGCAAGGCCACCCCTCTTATGGACTTAAGGGGAGGCATCTTGGACATTTTTCACCCATTGTCCCCTTGACTTGTCCAAGAAGGAAAGAATCCTTCTAGAAGTCACCTTGGCATTTGACCAGTCCCACATGGACCCCTAGGGCTTAGGTGGACCAATGGGGAAGCAGTGGAGGCCCTTTGCTAGACTTTTACATAAAAACTCAAAGATCCTTAGGGAATAACAAAGTGGCTTATAAAGCCTTACAATTGCAAACCTACTTTTCCAAGGATATAAAAGTAAACTAAAATGACACAAATACAAATAAAAAAGGTTAGTGCCCGGTGTTGATTCCCCTCAATTCTCCCCGGGTAGGAAGAACTCGACCCCGTCAAGTAAGGGGTAGCTACGCGTGTGTCACTCTGGCGGATCCGTCACCGCACTAGGAAGCGCAGAGTATGCTCCACTCCCTGAGATCGACACCTGCTCATCCCGTATACATCCTATATGCTACACTGCAGGGAATGAGACTAGTGGTGGACACTCCGGGGTGGGGGCACTCTGAAGGAAGGGAGACGGCTCAAGGACTCACTAGGAATCACCGCTGTGTCCCTTTGGTGACTAGATCCGATACACTGAGAAGAGCTGAACTCTTATCTCTCTAGCAAGTCCACAACATGCGTGTAAGAACCAACTTGCCTTACACTCGAAAAGGGGACTGACAACACGAGCTTACTACAGACTTGACGTAATGCATGCAGACTCCTGACATACTGAAAAAATAAAAGAAAACACATGGATGCACATATGACCCTAAACAAACCTACGGTTAGTCCGACCCATACATATGTGGTGGCGGACCAGGATACCCAATTGTGTGCCATGCATGGATTTGACATAACCAGAGGTTGACGTCATGGGGGACTCCTAGGCATCCAAGTGTGTACCAGCCATGCATTGGATTCCTATGGGACTTGGGTGTGGGAGATTCGGGGATTTTGGGTGGTTTAGGTGGGCTGGGAGAACTAAAGTCACCTTTGTCATCACCCATATACGCATGCATCTCTAGCCAATGAATGGGTGCGATAAGCATAGGTGGATCGGCCCATGGGGAAGGGGTGTAGTAGGGGACTTCCCTAAAGAGATGGAATGGGGGTCATGGGTCAAGAGGCCCACTAAGAAAGGGATCGAAGGGGTTGAAGAATGTGTGACCCCTCGACATGGGTTCCTTACTCTCAAGGAATGGATCGAAGGGATCAAAGAAGGCGTGACCCATCGATATGGATTCCCTCATCTCATGGTCCCACGTATGAAATTCTAGAAGGTGTTGACGGCCACCTTCATGTGTTGTAGAAGGTGGGATGGTGGTCATGGGTATGAGGTATGGTTCCTCCCTTGGGATGAAAGGAATGAAGTCGAGCTCGGCCGACAAGGGAAGGAATAACAGAACCTCTGTGGTGACATGACCCACGGTATATACGGAGGTAATAGACCTTAATGTGGGATGCGTAAAGCTATGACTCGTGAGTTGGTCGAAGCCTGGGGCTAATAAGTGTGTCAACTTTAACTGCTGGTCTAACCCCTTAAGAAGGTCGTCCAAGGTGTCGACATGGTGACTAGACTGGATAGTCGTGTGGAATGAGTTGACAAGCACTAGTGGTAGTGCATGGTCCATGGATGGGCAGCGAGGTGGCATAGGGACCAAGCCTATCCTAAGCCAGCTAAGAAGCGGCTTGACTATTAGTAGCTTTCCCGTTAGAAACACGGGTAGCTCCGGCTGAGATGGCTCCGTATAAAGATCGAGAGGTGACGGTGGCAAAGGAGCACGCATGGGTGGCGAAGGAGGGTCCTCCATGATGGGGAGAGAGTTTTGGGAGGGCACCGTAGATGGCGTCTTATCCATCCTATCCAAAAAGTCAGAAAATATTTTCATGAATTCGGTAAAGGTGTGGGTTGGAGTAGAGGCCTCGTGGTGGACTCGCTCCTCGTCTCTCGGCCTAGGGGTGGGCCTAGGCTCGGCTACCTATGGGGCTTCTTGCCTCTGACTATATCCCACTTGGTTGGAGGTGAGTGTGTGGGGTCGGCTAGAGGTGTGACCCACTTGTTTGGAGATGAGTTGGCAGGGTCGGCTGGAGGTGACTGGGTGGGACTGGTTGGTGGAGATCGGTTAGGGAACATAGACTTTCCTAAGTTATCTCTTCATGTCCCACAAGACTCGAGGGGCCATTACCTCCTAACCTGCCTTAAGCCTTCGATGGTTCTCCATTTTTCGGCAGCCCGATCATGAAGCCTATCCTTGGCAAAAAAAAAATTATCCGGCCTCAGACATGGGACAGCAAGCGAAGTATTTGTCCATGGCGGCTTCCCAACATAGGTAGTCACTCGGGACCTTGGACCCATAGAAATGTGAGGCCTCGGGCCTAATAAAGGAGGGGGGATGGTTGCCAAGCCCATGGGTGCTATGCAGCCAATTATATGACTAGGGCGACTTGGAGCCCATTGGACACTTTGGGGACTAGACAAGGGACATGATGACACAACGAGACATGACATGTAAAGTTGGAATGCAGACTCAACTACTAACCTAGACTTAGCCCAATTTCCAATACGCGGTAGAGGCAATAACCAGAAGGTCTGACTCGACACGAGGGGCTATCTTCCAGATAGGCATAACCTAACCTTCCAATAACGTCTTTTGATATACCGAAGTATTGGGATGCAATGCAATTTCAAAACACTTTTTTTTGTTTTAAAACATTGATGATCCTAGACTTGACTTAGACCATGCTTTGAGACCCTTTTTGTGGTTTTGATTTATGCAAAGACTAATGCAAGGACTACCCAAGACTCGTCTAGCTCTGATACCAATTTGATGCGGGACGAGACGCAGACTGGACGCCAATTAGAAATGCACACCTAGGACTCTAGAAAGCTCGTGTTCGTCCCTTAACGAGGGAAGTATTGGACTTGCACAGTTGAGAAACCAGCAGTGAGTCAAGGGTGGTCAAGTTCACTCTTGTGCCCGGGTCAGGTCATGGGACGAGTCTCACTCTCTCTCTCACAGTGATGATTGATTTGATTGGCGAGCTAGGATCCTAACACATGTTCTCTAGCAGCGGTAGTAAGAACATATACTAAGAAAATAAAGCAACTATGACTACAAGGGGGTGCCGAGTGTACCTCCACGCTCCGAGCATGGGGAAGACGACCCCGGCCAAGGTAGTAACTCCCGGTACAACAGTGAAAAATTAATTAGAGTAGTAAATTATTTTACCCACTCCACACAGGGCGGTAAAGGGCTACACAAAGACTCTGGGAGCACTGAGCTTGGGTTGGCGGGCAGCACTTTGACGGTCCCGGGTGGCTGTAGGCGGTGGCTTCAGCTCGGTAACGTGCTGATCGATAGGATAGCACTCACGGATGTACAAAGGAGCCACATCCTCCGGAAGGATTCTGGAGGCGACAGACCACCGGGACGACGGCAACAGGTCCCTGGACGACCACCTGGAGCAGTAGTGGCTGAATCAGCTCTGTCGTATCGTTGCATGATTTATCTCGGGCTCTTTTCTACTGCCTCGTTTCTGGAAATAGCCTGTGTAGCCCGGCAAGAGCAGCCGCTACATGCAACCCCGACGTCAATACGACGCGAGACTAGTAGCGTTGGAAATCTCTCTTAGAGATCTTCAATCCTACGCTAGGCTAGGAATTTAGAATACTCTGTGCTGGCCGTGGCAGAATTTAGAAGGTGCTGGTTCACAGATCTGGGACCGACAGGGCAGAAAGTGGAGCTTCCTAAGTACATAGTTTGACCGGGGGGTTGATGATGGATCTGGGTGATAGGCTCTTCATGAAAGTTGTAGAGGGGGAAGTAAGAAAAAGATGCATGCATTCATCTTCATCCACACAGGTCGATGCATCCTTAGACTACGTTGAAAAATAAGGTCGATGCATGTTCTTGCATTAAGTCATTCAAGTCGATGCACATTGTACCTTGTGTAAGACAAGGTCGATGCACATTACATCTTGTATAAGACAAGGTCGATGCACATCCTTATACTCATTCTATAAGGTCAATGCTCATGCTTGTGTAATGCACTTCAGGTCGATGCATGTTTTGCAGCATGTCCTACAGCTCGATGCATGAACTGTAGCATACACCATAAGGTCGATGCATATGCTCTAGCATACTGTACTTGGTCTATGCATGTATAGAGTCTAAGGTCTTTGCATCCATAGAGTTTGTGCATATACATGTCTATGCACATGTAGAGTCTGTGCACATATAAGTCTGTGCATGTCTAGGGTCTGTGCATATGATGCATCCAGGTCTGTGCACATGAAGAAACCAGGGTTAATGCACATGTGGATTCAGGTCGTCAAGTTTGTGCATAAAATCCTTACCTTAAGGCATTTGCATAATTATACACTTCCTCAGTTTGAGCATCTGAATTTTCTGATATTGTCTAAGTACGCATTCTCATAAGTAATAATGATGAAAAAGGTGTTTGATGAAATGACTCATTTCTCATTGACAGGATTAACTCAAACACTTAATGGACTGAGAGTAGCAGATACTCAAGTGGGCACGTGATCTAAGACCCAAGTTAAGGAAACACGTAATCCAAGGTGACTTGCTCTCCAAGAACACTTAGACACGTGGTCTCGCCCTATCCTCAACATTTGACACGTGGAATCATTTTCTTGATAGAGCCTTTGGCTGGAATTCTCCCTCCACACGTCGGAGCCAATCTATGCGGGGTCCACACCATCCGGCTCGCTAGTATATATAAAAGAGGATCTCTAAGAAGTAGTGATGATCAATAGAGATAGATAGATAGACAGAGATCGAGCAATTGAGAGAGATAGTAGTGCAGGAGATAGAGAAGAGGAGAAGAGCAGAAAAGTGAAAGCTGAGAGTAGTGAGGAGCCTCTGAAAGAAAATTGAAGAGTGAGTTGCAAATTTGGGGAGAAGTCTCGAAACAGAGTATCAGAAAAGGAGAAGAAGGGAGAGTTGTTGCAGTCACGATCTCTAGATCAAATCTAGGATCGTTTGCTCATCTTTGAGCTACATTGATCATCTTCGAGCTATATTGTTTCTCTTGTTACATCTGTTCATGGTTTCTGTTCTTTGTTCTTTTCTTCATTACTGTCGTCAAGCTGTAAGTCAGTGGAGCAAGTTGTGACACTCAACATTGAGGAGTTACTCCTCAGACAGCAAGCTGTGGTGCTCAGTTGTTAGCAAGCTGTATCTCAACAGATCAAGCTATTAGTCAGCGGGTGTAGGGATTCATCCCTGAAGCTGTGGATCAGTGGTTAAGCTATGTGACAGCAGAAGCCACACACTGACCGCTAGGCTATGTCTAGCGGTTAGGCGGAGGACCGCCACTCTGCCTGGCGATCTGGGAGTGACCGCTAGGGGTTTGGTTCATCTTCTGCCCTTGCTATCCTGGCTGGACCGCTAGGCTAGGCCTTGCGGTCCGGAGGAGACCGCTAGGCTTCCTAACTGTCCAAAGAGGACCGCTAGGTGGTTTTCATGCTCACCGTGTCCGTTTCGCATAGTGTTGGTCTCCCGTCGACCCGGTTGTAACCCAGTGGTCGACCTTTAGCCTCGTGGACGTCCTGGACACCGTGGGTTCTCCATTCGTGTTGTGGGATGTCCAGAAGTTTTATGTTACTGTGATTTTAGACCTAGGGATTAGGACTGATTGACGGCGCTATGCCATCACGTATGATGGTCTTGACCCGAGTCTCGTGACTCAAGGACCGTTGGGTTAGTAGGTCTAGTGGGCTATCCAGAGTCGGGTGGCTTCGAGTCGCCTGCTACTCCGTGCTTCCTCGCGATGGGTGCGTGCGTGATTTTCAATGTTCATATTTTCTAAGCCCCCACTAGTCGTAGCTTTCCTGCACACGTGGGTGCAGACCAACTTGGGAATGGTGGAGAGCGTGACCCGAGAGAGATGATTTTTAGGCTGGTTGCCATAGGGCCCCCACCCGCAGCCTGAGTCCGGGCTTCAGGGGAAGAACTAGCTAGAGGGCCTAACCTAGGGCACGTGGTCTATGTGTGCACACGTGGCTGGGGGCGTCAAACCCGTGCTGACGAGCACGGCCTCAGTTAGTCCTTATTTTGAGTTCTTGGTTACTGTGCGGTGTCTCGATCTCCGCCTGGGGCATTGTAGAGAGACACCTGAGGCTACGGACTAAGTCATTTGTGGATACATCCGGCCTTGCTTCTGGTGGACGGTACTCCCGTTACGTGACGTGAGTTATCATGTCATAGGTTTTCATTTCCCGTCTGTGAGATGGGATTTCGTATGTGGTTTCGGCCGTTCTCCCAGAATCGAGGTCTAGGGTTTTTGGTGAGCGTCACCGAGGGCTCTTCCCTAGACGGCATAGAGTTCATGATGATGAGGTCGTGACTGCATTTCCAAGCCGCATGATTTTGATGTGGGCCTTTGCCTGTGAGGATAGGCCTCCACGACAGAGGAGTCGTGGCACTTTCCTGGTAGCGTGACTAGGGCAGTCGTAGTCAGGTGGTTCGTGTCTGGTAGTCACCCGACTGTGAGATCAGGGTGTTGAGTTCTAGTACAATAGGAGTAGCTATAGAGCCGAGATTTTACCTGTCACCGAGTTTATTGTTCCTGCTGTTACTGTTGTTGTTGCTATAGTTGCTGCTTTCCGTGCCACTGTTGTTTTCAGTTGGGGTTCCACAGGACCCCTACTGAGCCAGTGATAGGAGGCTCACCCTTGGTTTTCAGGTGTTACGATTCTTCCTCGAGGTTCGAGGGTGTTGCGTGGAGGTTTTTAACAATTGAGGAGGTAATGCGACGCGGTAAGCAACCTTGCCAACTCTTTCTAGTACCTCAAAAGGTCCAATGTACCTTGGTGTAAGCTTGTCCTTAACACCAAATCTTCTAATTCCTCGCCCTAGAGAAATCTTAAGAAAGACGTGATCTCCAACTTGGAATTCAAGATCTCTCCGTCTGGTATCGACATAAGCCTTCTGTCTAGACTGAGCCACTAGAAGTCTTTCTCTAATCAACCGAATCTTCTCAGTAGTATCTCTTACCATGTCTAGGCCTAATAATTATTTCTCGCCAACTTCGTCCCAGCATAAAGGTGATCGACAATTTCTTCCGTACAAAGCTTCGAAAGGTGCCATTTGTATACTTGCCTGATAACTGTTGTTGTATGCAAACTCGACTAAAGGCAAGTGATCATGCCAGCTTCCACCAAAATTGATGATACAAGCTCTGAGCATGTCTTCTACAACCTGATTAGTTCTTTCGGTCTGACTATCCGTTTGAGGATGAAAGGCAGTACTAAAGTTGAGTCTCGTCCCCAACCAATGTTGTAGACCCTTCCAAAAGTTAGAAGTGAAACGCGGGTCTCGGTCAGATACGATTGAAACAGGTATTCCATGTAGTCTGACTATCTCCTTGATATACAAGGTAGCGAGAACATCAATTGACCATCTGTTCTTGATTGGCAAGAAATGTGCCGACTTGGTCAATCGGTCAATGATGACCCATATTCCATCATGTCCTTCTTTAGATTTAGACAAACCCATAATGAAGTCCATGCCGATATCTTTCCACTTTCACTTGGGAATGTCTAGAGGATGTAGCTTACCGACAGGCTTTTGGTGTTCCACTTTAACTTGCTAGCAAGTGAGACAACGAGACACGAAGTCCGCTACCTCTCTTTTCATGTTGGGCCACCAAAATGTACTCTGTAAATCTTGGTACATCTTGGTAGATCCATAATGAATCGTGTACCTTGATCTGTGGGCTTCATCTAATATCTTCTTCTTTAGTTCTGGACAATCCGGTACACATGTTCTCTCTCTGAATATTTACGTTCCATCTGATGCTAACTTGAAATCAGGTCGTTCTTCCATCTTGCTCTTGATCTCCACTAGTATCGGGTCATTATCTTGGATGCTTTGGATTTCATAAAGTAATTCTGGTTGTACCCTCATATGTGATAGAGTGATACACCTATCTTTGTCCATGCTTAAATCAAGCTTAGAGAATTGTTCTAGCAACTTCCAGTCTTGAATCATGCAGTTGGCTAGCTTGGCTCTTGGCTTTCGACTAAGGGCATCAGCTACCGGATTACCCTTTCCAGGATGATATTGTATTGTGAAGTCAAAGTCTTTGAGATATTCTAGCCAACGTCTCTATCTCATATTTAATTTCTTCTGCGGGAAGAGGTACTTGAGACTTTTATGATAGGAGTACACAGTAAATTATTCTCCATAGAGATAGAGGGGAAGGGAATATACTGAAATTAAAGATGGCCGTCACGGGGAGTGATCCTCCGTGCGGGTGAGGGTTGGAACCACTGCAGGAACCTATTCCCTGCGTGGTCTATTAACAGGAATTAAATAGGGGGAGGGGATATGCTGAAATTAAAGTTGGCCGCCGCGGGGAGTGATCCTCCGCGCGGGTGAGGGTTGGAACCACTGAGGGAACTTATTCCCTGTGGGTCTTATTAGGTTAGTGTTAGGGTTAGTATACAGAAGTTAAATTACTGAAAAGAAATGACTAAAATCAAACAGGGGAGGGAACCACCGTGGGAAATGACTCTCTGCGTGGGTGAGGGTTGGAACCACTGCGGGAACTTGTTCCCTACGTGGTCTATTAACAGGAATTAAATAGGGGGAGGGGATATGCTGAAATTAAAGATGGCCGCCACAGGGAGTGATCCTCCGCGTGGGTGAGGGTTGAAACCACTGCGGGAACTTGTTCCCTGCGCGGTCTATTAACAGGAATTAAATAGGGGGAGGGGATATGTTGAAATTAAAGATGGCCACCACAGGGAGTGATCCTCCGCGCGGGTGAGGGTTGGAACCACTGTGGGAACTTGTTCCTTGTGGGTCTTATTAGTTTAGCGTTAGGGTTAGTATACAGAAGTTAAATTGCTGAGAAGAAATGACTGAAATCAAACAGGGGAGGGAACCACCGCGGGAAATGACTCTCTGCGCGGGTGAGGACAAGAGCAAGTAAGCTAAAAATGCAGAGAAAAGGGGTGTGATCGCCAGGGGCTGAAGGCCCCACAATGAAAAAATTCTGATCGCGTTCGCCTCGAGAGCGAAAACAGTGCAGGTCCTCTCTTCCTCTTCCTTCGGTCGACCGACGAAGAGGATTTTTCTTTAATGGTTACCTTGGCCAAGAGAACAAAATAATGGATCAGAATGACGGTAGTGCAGCATCAGTCCTTTGGGATGAAAGATAATGCAACATGTTCAAACACACACCTGGTTGGTGTGATTTGAAACCCCTTTTGGGTACAAAGGGTAGACAGATGATATGATGAATGAACGATAGGGTTCTCTCACGGAGAGAAGCACAATAGAGATGACGAATGATGCATGAAACACGACTAACAACATAAAGCAAAGCAAGATAAAGGGGATGAGAAATCTTATTAGGAGGCCAGTGACGAGGACGAGTGGAGCTTCTTCAGGATGACGATGGTGCGGGCGAATGGCGTGCCGGAACAACTTCTCTCATACGTGCTCGGATGCCTGGAATCTCGATAAGACCTTCTTGGTGCCGATACCGCCGTGGGAGAGCGAGAAAGAGAGAGAGAGAGCTCCTTTTTTATCTTTTTTTTATGCTGGAGAGTGATAAATAGAACTTAGAAACTAATATATATACATACACTTAATAATAAAAATAGAGAAAGATAGGGATGATAACCAAAAGATAGGGATGGTGACTCAATAAGCTTCTTCCGTCTCCCATGTTACTTTGTGTGGCCAAGATTTACCCCATTGAACTTTGACCATAGGAATAGTCTTATTCCGAAGTTGGCGTACCTCTTGCTCAGTTATTTTGATTGGATTTTGCTCGTATGTCAAATATTTTTTAATCTCTGAGTTGTCATAAGTGATGACATAGAATGGATTAGGGACGTACCTTATGAGTATTAAGACATGAAATATATAGTGAACTCTAGCTAGTTGTGGGGGCAAAGCTATATGATATGCGACCTCACCAACCCTTTCGAGAATTTCAAAGGGGTTGATAAATCTTCGAATGAGCTTGCCTTTTATGCCGAATCTTCAAATACCTTCACCTGGAGAGACCTTGAGGAATACGTGGTCTCCCACTTAGAATTCCAGATCACGCCTTCGATTATCAACATATGATTTTTGTCGATCTTGAGCCATATGGGGTCTTTCTCGAATGAGCTTGACCTTCTCAGTAGTTTCTCTTATTATTTCTGGGCCTAGAAGTTGTCTTTCTCCAACTTCACTCTAGCAGATAGGTGAGTGGTGGCTTCTCCCATATAGTGCCTCGAATGGTGTCATCTGAATGCTAGCCTGGTAGCTATTATTGTAGGTGAATTCCACTAGAGGTAGATGGTCGTGCCAACTCCCACCGAAATCAATGACACATGCACTGAGCATATCTTCCACTACTTGATTTGTCCTTTCGATTTGACCATCAGTTTGTGGGTGGAATGCAGTGTTGAAATTAAGTCGGGTCCCTAATGAGTGTTATAGACCCTTCCAGAATTAAGATGTGAATCGAGAGTCTCGATCAGAAATAATGGTCACAAGGACACCATGTAACTTGACAATCTCTTTCATGTATAAGGCTGCTAAAATATCCACAGATCATCGACTCTTTATAGGTAGAATGATGTGACATGACCTATAGCTCTGATACCAATTGATGTGACATGACCTATAACTCTGATACCACTTGATGTGACACCACCTTGGGAGTGGCCGCTACTAGACTGGTGCCCTGGGACCTAAGTATGCAAGCACAACCATAAGGCTAAGAAGCCTACGTAAGCGGACACTCGTATGGCGCGCACACTCAACCTGGGGGTGACTCGGGGATGCCGAGTCAAAAATGTGGGACAGGACCCTTGCTGGTAGAGGGCCAACAGAGTTCAAGGTTAGCCTCCCCGTGGGTATGGATGCCCAATTCAATGAGCCGGCAATAACCGAAGGGCGTGGGATCACTCACTCACACCCACGGCGGTCGCATGAAGACAGTGGAGCCTTAGGACTGGGCGCTCTCTCCCTTAACCGATGGTGCAATTGATGAATATTAAATGAACAAGTATAATTAGAAGCAAGGTTCAAGAGCTTACCTGGCCGGTTTGAAAAAATCAACCCCGGTCGGAGACGTGGATGAGTGGAGAAGCGAGGGATCGCCACCCGCACACTACGGTTCTAATGCCATTAATGTCCAGCCCTCCGACAAAACATCCACTAGAAAACATGATAAAGAGAGGTAGGTCTCTGTGGATATGAGGGTGGCTAAGCAAAACGAGGAATCTAAGCGACATGAAATCATATTGTATCCCTCTCCCATTTTGCGGGCCCTAGGTCATGATTGGTAGCAAACCCGTGAAAGAGTATCTTGTTACCCCATCACATGGGAGCACATGGCCATGCTACGAAGTTAGCAAGCGTATGCTCCATAACGAGGGTCATAGTAGACGATGCTCAATAGAAAATGAAAACACAAGACCTGAAGAGACCAATTCCAGTAGGCATTTAAGCAAACACCAGTGTGATCGTGTGTGATTGGCTTTGAAACTTGAATAAGGCTCAACAATGGATAGGAATTTCTTGAGGGGCTGGATCTATGCGACAGGAAAAGCGAGGAAACGGATTTCTGAAATTTGGGATTGAGCCAAGGCCTCAACAACTCATAACGTGGGTTAAAAGGGCACATGACCACTCCTTCAGTAGGATTTTAGCGAACATAAAACAGCATACCAGTGGAAATCAGACATGATAAGATGGTCTGGGCCCAATCTGAGACATTAGGAGAAGGGACTTGTAGAGTTGATATCGCCTGCGGAGGGCTTGAATTTGTCACGAGGGGCAAGAGGGTAGCACACTGCAGCTTGCCTCATCTAGAAGGACAAATGAGGCCTCTGAGGGGATCCTCATGTAGTAGGTCATGGAAGGTGGAACGCAGACCCAATCCATCGCGGTTGGATAGCCCGGGATTGGCCCCTTCTCACGGTGCAGAGCTTCCCTCAAGCGCTAAAGAAAAGAAGAAAAGGAAACATAGCAGAAGAACCACAGCGAACTGGGGGAATGGGAATAGGGGAGAAAGCACCACAGAAAGGATGAGGCATAATCATTTGAATGGAATAAAGATATCTTTCATTAATTCCCATAGGAAAAGAGATAATACATTATCGCGAGGCCCCCATCTCGGAAGCCATAATAACTAAAGAACAGGAATGAAAATACAACAGGGAGAGGGGAAGAATGGTGGGGGAGAGCAGAGCATTGACCCCTCTCCCTCCCCAAGCAGCACACACCTCTCTCTCTTTTCTGCTCTTCGTAACTTCTCTTCTCACACCAGAGCAACAACAGGACATGGTGGTGAGCACCCTTAGGAGACCTTCGAACGGGACTCCTAAGGGCCGAGGAAAACCAGAGAGCTCTGAGAGGCCAATCTTCTTCTTTTTCTCTTCAGGGCATTGGTCCTTCTTTTATAGGAGCAGTAGCAGGCTATTCTTCTCTCCCAAGGTAGGAGGCATTTTAGATAAATATTCCCTTAGAATTTTGTGATTGGTCCAGCTGGAAAAATAGATGGCATTTTCCATAAAGCATCCTCTAGAAGGTTGTTGAAGAGCTGTCACGTGGCCTAGGGCCACATGCCAATGATGGATAGGCGCAAAAACCCTTTATTCATGAGAAAATAGAAAAATGAAATAGCGGCCACAGGGATAGACACAAAAATCCTTTATTAATGAGAAAATAGGAAAATGAAATAGCGGCCATAGGGTTAGATGCAAAAAGAAATAGCGGCCAAGGTGGTGGACGCTAAAACCCCTTTTCTTTCTTTTTTATGGAAAATTAGGAAAAAAGCAACAACATCCAGTGGGATGGATGCTTAAAAGAAATAGCGACCACAGTAGTGGACGCCAAAACATACTCATTGACATAATTTGTGTTTGTCTTTTGCAGGGGGTGATGAGGACTCGCATTTCTTGGGTTCTCGTCCATGCTGCGTACTAGGGGCTTCCGGAGTTCCAGAGGGAGCGACTTATAGAGATGGGGTTCGGGACGTTCCTTTCCATAGAGCCGGTACACCTAGACCTCATTCTTATCTAGGTGCTTAGAGAGAGATGGGACCGGGGTAGTCGGGAATTTCTAATGCCCTGGGGACACATGGTCCCCACCCTAGAGGATGTGGTAAGGATCACCGAGTTGAGGGTAGATGGGGAGGCGGTGAGCGGGGTGACCTACCCCGACTACCAGGAGCGGGCCCACCAACTTTTGGACTTGTCCACAGTGGAAGAGGGGCCCAGAAA
Source organism: Amorphophallus titanum (assembly GCA_024336825.1). NCBI lineage: Eukaryota > Viridiplantae > Streptophyta > Magnoliopsida > Alismatales > Araceae > Amorphophallus > Amorphophallus titanum. The sequence continues at coordinate 433,777 of JANBPO010004017.1, forward strand.
CGACAAGATGGTAGATAGGGCAGAGTTCATGGAGTCGCTAGGACTAGGAGAGGGGTGCCCAAGGGTGAGGGAGTCCCTCGAGGACTTTGCAGTGAGGATGGCTAGGAGGGCTAGGGCCACTTTTTGTGCAGACCCCACCCAGAGAGCCAAGTAAGATTCTAACGGCTTCTAATCTAGTCACAGGAGTAAAAGATTCATCAAAATCAATGCCGAATTCTTGAGAGTAGCCCTTGGCTACAAATCTTGTCTTATTTCTCACAACCACCCCATCTTCACTAAGTTTGTTTTGGAAAGCCCACTTAGTTCCGATTATAGGATGGTTATCAGGCCGGGGAATGAGGAACCACACCCAATTTCTTTGGAATTGGGGTAGTTCTTCTTGCATGGCGAGAACCCAAGAATTGTCATTGAAAGTATCATCTAAAGACTTAGGCTCAATTCTAGAAAGTAAAGCTAAGTTATCGTGAATTTCAACTTTCCTTATTAAAGCCCGTGTTCAAATTCCTTCATCCACACTGCCGATCACATTCTCCAACGGATGGTCCTTGTGCGTGGTCCATTGGTGTTGAAGGGTCGGATGCACTTGTTCTTCTTGTTGTGCTTTCTACTCTTGCTCCTTTTCTTTCTCTTTTTCTTTATCTTGATTTACTACCTCACATTATTTGCTCGACTCTCCCTTTTCCATTTCATTCTCACCTGTAACAATAAAATGATCGTTATCATTTGACTTCCTCATAGTATATTCATCAACAACAACATGTGGACTCTCCTCGACAACAAGTGTTCTAGTGTTATAAACACGGTAAGCTCTAGACAGTGTTTTGTGTGGTGTTATTTTATTGTCATTTAAGTTGCTCTGATTGTCATGACTATTTCGCTTCCACGTTTCGAGCAAGTTTCCGCTACTATCGGTTCGGGACGTGACAGAAACAATCGGCAAAAGTTAACAGTGGGAAATGTTTTATATTATAGCAATATGACATACTTTATTTTACCGTTGTGTAAACATGTGGCAGTGCATTTAATACATAGTCCACTGCCATTTCTAATATAAGGCCTCCATCACCGCCGGCGCGAGAGGCAAGATTGCTGCCGTCAAAAAGCTGCTCGCCTCCTACATTGTGCAGTACCATGACGACTTGGATATGGAGGTGTAGATGCTTGTCAAGGCCCGCCACCCGAACCTGATGCCCCTTAAGGGATGCTACTAGACACCCCAAGTGCCACTACTCATCTGGTACTATCCCGCTGATGGTGGCCTCCATGACAGCACCCATGAGGTTCCCCCTGAGCTGGGTGGCTGCTTCAAGATCGTGCTGGCACTGCCAACAGCCTCGCCCACTTGCACTGGTACTTCTGCCCTCCCATCATACAATGTAACATCAACCGACAAGGGTGGGAGCCCTTGGGTGGTGGAATCTGGGCTGACGCAGCTGTTACCATGGCAAAATCGACACGCCATGAGCAGCCAATTCTAGAGCATGTTGCAATACGTAGCACCAGAGATAGTGCGTCAGAGCTTGTGGGTGAATGAGCGTCGTGATGTGTACGGGTTTGGGGTGGTGGTGCTAGAGTTGGTGATGGGGTGTGTAGCAACTCAGAATTTTATATATACATTTATATGTGAAAAGAAACTCTTGAGTTTGTCATCGAGCAAGTTAAGGCTCTGTTTGAGAACAAGGATGTGTTGTTTGGGAAGAGGGTGGACATTCGTGGCCACATAGCGAAAGGCATAAATATGGAAGAGATGCTCATTGCAGCCGGATGCTTCGTGGTATGCTCAGTCGATACCGTCTACCCTATGCTAGTCCACATCTTCTTTGGAAATATGAAGGTGAAAAAATATTGTCTGAGGATGGTGGTGGAAGGAACAGAAGTGGTCATCACAAAGGCCCTTCTGAATGAAGCGTTGGGAAGCGACAGTGAAGGGCTCATGTCCAGGAAATCCATTGAGAAGGAGGAAAGGAAGGAGATTATTCATAGACTTCTAGGGTCAGAAGTAGAATAAATCGCCATAGGAAAGATGGGGTCGGAGCTAAAGATCCTCCATCTAGCATCTGCTCACTGTATTTGTCCCAAGGGTGGCAGCTTTACTCATATGCATGACATGGACCTACAAAATGTGTAGGCTTTGAAGAAGAGAGTGAATTAATCTTAAAGGATTAATGTATGAGGAGATAAAAATCACTATGGAGTAGATTTGATAAAAAAAGGGGTGTCAGTAATAGGGGTGCACTCTTACCATATGGAGTGTCTCTCACCCTTATCTTCACCCATATCACCAAGGCTCCATGTCTGAAGGTACCCACTCGAGAAGCATAGTGCGAGCGGCCTCCAGATGGGCGCTGCACCCTCACCGGGTGAGAACAGGAAAGACTCAACTGTGAGGTTGGAAATGAAGGTCTCACACCTTCCAATGACAAAATCGGCTCTGTGGGAACAACTGATTTTTGTGCAAATGGGGACAACATCAGAACCCACGTCGATTAATGCAAAATAAGTGACAAGGTGGCTTTACAAAGTGCAAGGACTTTCTACAATAGGCACAAGACCCGACTTAGTCATTGCAGGGAGCTCCGTCGACGGGCGAGTCAGCCCCAAAATGACTTCGCCTTCCTCCAAACAAGGGCTCGGGGCAATGACAAGGCTTGTCTTGAGCCTCGCAGGACTAAAAGCTATCACGTCGCTTCCATAAGAAGCTGACAGAGTAGTTTCCCCTATCTCTCCCTCTCGGGGCTCCTCATCACTCAAGGTCCCATAGTCCACTAGCTCTTCAAAAGGCGGGCTATCTGATGAGCCCGTCGCATCTCAAACTTGCAGAGGTGTCAAATTATCGGGGGCCACTTCAGGAAGACTCTCCTCAGCTGGTAGGACTGTCGACCCTTCAAGAGGAGCCTAGCTCATCAGTTCCTCTTGCATTGGAGCATCAGGAGGGTGGACTTCAGCAGGAACGGAAGGGGCGGCGTCTGTCTAAGGAGATTAGCCTGTGAGGTTAAGACAACTTGCAAGCAATGTAAAAGGAAAGCAGCGGAGATGTGGATACCTTCACCCTTATGGCTGGGCATAGGCAAGGGCAAATCCACCTCCACAGGAAGAATGGCTGCGGCGTCACCTCCCTCTGACTCAGCTACGTCAGCTGCAACAGGCTCTTCCATGGCGAGAGTTGGTTGAGGTGCCACGGCTTAAACAAAGCAGAGGTAGGGACAGAAATCACAAAGTCAATCCTCAGCTTTTGCACCATACAATAAAGCAAAAGGATTATACTAGGAGCAAGCTGCTCTTGCTACCACGAGGCTTTGAACTCCTTGAATGCCGGGACCCGTGGAAGAGACATTGTGGACTAGGATGCCACATCCTTCTTCTGCCTATCCACGGCCTCTATCCGAGCTTTCTTAGCACGGGTTATCACCGTCTTGATGTGAGGTCGCTCCCGTTTCTTCGACCCACCAGCAGGCAAAGGAGTGGTCATTGGTGCAGCAACTGGAGTCTCAAAGTGGTTGGACTTTTGTGCTTGGGATATCAACTTTCTATATGCCCCGACTCTCTTTGAATCGGGGCGGTCTGCACAAAGGTATGTCAACAAAACATAGTGACCATTAGAGCAGGTCGCCGGATATACTAGAAGGAAAATCAAAATATGAGCAGGAGGCAGGAGCAGATTCAGGGAAGACATACCTGCTGGTTTGGAATACAAGGGTGAGAGGGACCAATAATACAACAGGGTTCTTTATTTCAAGAGGCTTCTTCTTCTTCTTTTCTGTGATGGCCGGTGGCTGCTCTTGAGGGAACTCACCCCATAGGGGAGGCTCTTGCTCTACTTGGGCTTCTACTTCGGGGGTCAACTCGAGGGATTCGAACTCGTCCCAGGGGACATATTCTCTCAGCTCAACAGGCCGGATCTCAGGCTGTTAATAATCTTCAAGCCCATCAATGATGACCTGGAGCCTCTCAACCACCGGGCTGACTTCTTTGTGGATCCACACCGGGACATACTCTTTCTTATTAAAGGTAGGCCACCTCATGACCAGCCGAGGGGCCGTATCGTGCCAGACAGGGTTCACCGGTGGCGGTGCTGACCGGGGGGTGACACCCCTAACATGAACTATCGGGGCGGGCTGAGGAGCCGGTCTCCTTCTATTTTTCTTCGGTGCAGACTACCAACCTACTTGATCCTGGGCAACCGCTACCACGAAAGCTTCATAAGTGGCGTGGGTGCTAGCTTCCGCCCATTCTTCTGGCAATTCTTGATATAAGGATATCATGTTTGCACCGAAAGTCATATTGGGCATTTCATGGGGCTGTGAGGGATCCACCTTGTGTTCTCCCATATCCAGCTTTTCCTTCTTTATCAAGGACTCGATGACGTCCTTGAAGACATAGCAGTCTTCGATGGTGTGCCCTAGCATCTGATGGTAATGGCAGAAGCGAGGGTAATCCTTCTTCTTCAGATCACCGGGCCTCTTCGGTTCTGGCAATGTGATTTTGTTGTAATTGGTTGCCCATTCGAACAGGAGTCGGGACTTGTCTCGGGAGAAGGAGTACAACTTGTTTCTCATCTTCTCCCTGAGCGAGGGGCCTTCCCATCGTTCTGCGGATCTTGGCGGTGGAGGGTTTACGGTGCTTTTAGCCCTTTCTTTCTGTTTCTCAAAAGTTTGAAAGTCCAATGTGTGGACTTCTGGTGGGATGGACTTCTTTTCGGCTTGCCTAGCCCTCTGGCTCGATGTGGCCGGGGTGGAAGAGTACCGGGCAAGGAATGCCTCGATCTCAACCACCATATTGTTCAGACAGTCGAAGGTCTTGACTTATGTGCCGATCATCCTTTCGAGGATTTCCTTCTTTAGATTTTGATTGCAAATTTACACTGCGTCCTCCTGATGCGGGGGGTGCCTGCACCTTATGCTAAGATTCCTCCACCTTTTGATAAAGTTGAGTGCTGACTCATCGTGTCTCTGCCTCGTGGCGTAAAGTTCCGCCACAGTGACCTCCCGTTCAGCAATATAGAATCTCTCCTTGAATTTCTTCTGCATGTTGGGCCAATCGGCAATAGACCCAGGCGGTAGGCTCGAATACCACTCAAAGGGAAGCCCAGTGAGCGTCGAGCCAAAGAACTTCAGAAGGTAGGCTTCATCAGCAGCCAGGTCTCCCATGACGTTCACATAGTAGGCGATGTGCTCCCTAGGAGATCCTTGCCCATTGAATTTTTCAAACTTCGGTGGCTTGGTGATGCCAGCCGGCAGCTTCCTCGCGGCATAATGAGCCGGATAGGGGACTCGGTAGACATAAAATGGCGTTTGATCCCCGTCGCCCCTTTCTGCTAACTTCATGTCTATCATTTGCTCCAGCATCAGCCAGCTGACTGCTGCCGAGTCAACCGGGCTTGGATAGAAGTGGGCGGCCTGCGCGCCTGGGGTGGTCAGCACAGTTGCCTGAGGGGCCATGGGAGACCCCTGGGGAGGTGAGCTCTGCGGCGGGGTCGGGTACTGTGCTTGCTGTAGGGGCATACCCGCAGGGAAGCTGGGGGTTAGTGGGAATGCTACAGCTTGCAAAGTTGCTTCAGAAGACTGCCCGTTGCCCCCGGGCGCTTCCGGTAAAACCTCGGTCTGTCCAGACGTCGAGGGCTGGGCATTCCTCTCGTTGAGTTATTTTTTCAGCAATTCAATCTCCTGCTGATATTGTTGTATCATGTATAGTATGGCGGGGTCGGTTGTAGAGAGAGTGGGCATACCGCCTGTCTCTTCGGCTGGGGTGTCCTCGGACGATGTGGAGGGTCCACCACTCGTGCCCCCGGTAGTGATAACATTGGCCACCAAGGCTGTGGGAGGGTCTTCGGAGGAGGTCGCCTCAACACCCGCCTGCGTCGCCTCACTCGCCACTCTTCTTCTCCTGGTGAGGGGGCCCGACCTGGCGGCGAGCCTGGCCACTTCTTCGGGGTCGGTAGGTAAAGCCCCGTACCGACTAGAGACTCCTGCCATATTGCAGGTGAAGACTCTCCAGTCTCTATTTCTTCTCGCTATCCTCCCTGATGGCCTGCTCGGGAACACTAGCCTATCGAAGATCGACCATCGGGATGACGCTTCCTCCTACGCGGGGGACCGGCGTCGCTCTTCTGATTGGTTTCTCGACTCTGCGCTAGGCACGGGTTGAGCCTCTTCTTCCTCCCGAAAGGCAGAAGCCACTGCCCCCAGCAATCTCTGGCGACCCAAGGGAGTACTGCCTGGCCCCCGGAGGTAGTTTCTCATGGCCTGCTCGATCCCTTCCCACTCCTCGTTGGGGAGAGCGACCGGTGGTTGGGTGTTGGTGGCGACATCATGATGAGTGTAATTTGCGTACGCCGGGCGGTCAACATGGTGACGACGCCTGTGATGTCGGCGACAGGCATTTTCGGGTAGCGCCGGCACAGCGACTGCCAGCTGGTGGGTCGTGGCCGTCACCTCGCCCCTTTCGTCTCTTCGCCCCCTTATGCGGCAGGCACGGCTAGGTCCCGCCTGGGCTGGTGCTGTGGGTTGGGCTTCCTTGGGAACCCAAGCCTATTTCAGCTTTGTCGGCCTATGAGCCAGTGTGTCTCTTAGCGCCACGGCCGGAATGGCGGGCGTCATCCTTTCTTTCATCTTCTCCAGTCCTTGAAAGGAGTTGCAGACTGGAATGGTCGGTATTATTCGGTCCGGGATAGCCTTAGACCTTTGTCCATTAAGATGGACTTTGATGCCTCCAACGACAACAGAATTGTCGGAGCTGGAGAGTCGGCTTCTTGGTGTGGCGGTTGCATGGCTCCTTCGGAACCTCCTCTGGTGGGATGCCGATCCCCGCTGAGGCGAGCCAGCAGTCGGGTGCACGTGGTGCACATTGCAACTGAGCATCTCGGCTGGGCTGTAGTTGTTATTCTTGGCCGGGGTTCAGCTAGCAGCAGCTTCGGCAGTGCCCTAGATGGATGCGTTGATCTCGGGCCTGTCAGACGCTTCCACGTCTAGTATGTTGACAAAGGCTACCCCAAGGAAGTTGGGGAAGCCCACCACCGGATGGAAACTCCCGAAGCAGAGGGGGACGGCCAGGTAGCCATCTCTGATGTGGCTTTTAATGACCTGGGGACCGAAAGTGACCGCCATCTGTGGTGTCGAGGTGTGATTTTCCTGCATTTGCCAAGATAAAGTAATTAGTATTACAAGAAGGGGGCGTCGGGCCCCTAATTTTGGCAAAGAGATGAAGGGTGGATGGGTCCCACCGTGCCAGACATGTGTACTCACTTTTGAACGATTTGATTTATTCGGGCTTGACTAAGTGCGTGGGCGTGCCAGTCACCGAGGTGACAATTTATTTAGATTTCACGAAAACCTGTGGTGCGCTCGATCTGACTTCGTCAGGTGATTGTGTGGTTCGGGTCGGGACCAGATCCCATCGTGCCATAAAGGCCACGGCATCATTTACATCCCCCATACGAGGGAACACCCTTGATTAATTGTCGAGACTAGGGGTCCCACGGCCGAAAGAAATAATACTAACTATGAAGGAAAGAGGTAGGGCCATCGAGGCAAACCGAGGTCCTGCCCGAAATGCTTGGGGGCAACGGGCAGTCGCGTAAGCGGTTAAGCTAGCCGCTGCCACATGCTCCTCTCTTACACCTACCTCTAATCTCGAAACCAATAGCATGCCAAACGCTTACCAAGGAGCAATGAAAAATCCACCAAAATGCCAGGCTCGAAGGCCGCAACATCTGTAGCCACCGAAGATCATTCTCTCGAACTTGTCTATGTTAACACCAACCCATTCTTGAGCTACCACTACACGGACCACCACGCCAAGTGCCGCAACAGAACCATAACCGGCACCCGCCAATGCTCATTCTCGAGCCCCAAACTCGCCACTAAGCCTTCACATCTCGAACCAGATCCAGGACAACCACAGCCCAATCCAAGAAGATCCTCCGCTCATCCAAGCACATCTCGACTAAAGCGCCTACTTTGTCACCTCAAACCATAATCTCAACACCACAGGGGCTGGATAAATCCTCAACTAGAGTGGCCAACACCAATAACAACTCCCTCAGAGCACACTCACAGCCACCTAACCATGAGCAATCCTCGCCAGCCACCTGACCACACAGTAGATTCCTCGAACACAACACCGCAGTGGTACACCTGCCGGTAACCTCAGCCCAACGTAGCACAACTGGGGCCACCATCGATGAGGGAGAAGCTCTTGACCTTGATCCTTAGACCCCACGCTGGCACTCCGACAATGACAGCAACCACCTTCACAGTGCCAAGGCCGCGCACTTACGCTATCACGTGAGAAACCAAGCAAAAAATAAATATGAAACTCTATGACAGCTATCGACTCTACTGGACCTTACGGACTCTGATCACTGTAATATCTCAAATTCCCATGTACTTCAACAACCATAGCTATGATACCAACTGTAATAGCCCGAGATCTAAGTACCGAAAAGGAACTGACGCGACTCAAATCTCGGCCCATCACCCACAAGCCTGAAGACTCGAAAGGGTTAAAGGATAGGTGTGGTGTACACAGAAATCGAAATAAAGTAGGGCAACAGATATAATAGAAATAAACATCTAACTACAATAGAGTCCAGTCCAACAAAAGTATAGTCTAAAATAGTAAAACGTACCACATAATAAGTGAACGCACGGCCCGACAAACTGGCAACTAAGAACCTCCACGCAACCTCCTCGAACCTCGAGGAAGAACCGCCACACCTGAAAACTATGGGTGAGCCTCCTATTACTGGCTCAGTAGGGGTCCCGCGGAACCCTAATCGAAACAACGGTGATACGAAAAGTAGCAACTACAACAAGAACAATAGCAACAGCAGGAATAGTAAGACTCGGTGGCCGATACAACCTCGGCTCTACAGCTACTCCTACTGTACTAGAACGGAATCCAACACCTTGATCCCATGGTCAGGGAGCAACCAGACATGAACCACCAGAATACAGAAAAGAAGTACGGTAGAACCAACAAGTAGTAATAAATAAATGAAAAAGCCATCTAGACTAATCATATCGTACAAACCAAACTTCAGAATTATAGCACTTCCAAACACCCAATAACACAGTCACAGCCCTCATAGGATGTCCATGACATCCACGAAACAATGGGCTAACCAAGGGGTCGAAGCCAAGCCAACCGAAAGCCAAAGCAATGTGAAAGAAAAGCCCAAACAAGTGCCGGTCACCACTATGGCCGCAAACTAGAAATGGCAGTCATAGCCTAGCCACTACTCTCAAGATAGAATAGGCTAGAAATAGTCTTGCCCAAGGCTGCTACTAACAAGTTGTGGTCCTCACAGGGCCGTCTCTTGAAGGTGATGGTCATGGCCAGACCGCCATCTCCAAACAGCCTCGAAAGCTTCTCGAAAAAGCATGATAATCCATCCTGGTGGCGGTCATCTGCCTGACCGTCACTTCATAAGGCGGTCAGTCACAAGGCTACTTTTAGAAACTAACTTAATCAAATAACGGTCTCCATAGGACCATTTCTCAAAAGTAGCAGTCCTCCTAGGGCCGCCACTACCAATTGCGGTCGGGAGCTAAACCACTACCCCAAACCGACTTAAAATAATTGAAACCCGATGACAATCTCCCTTGGACTGTTAACACGAGATTGGCTGTCAACCCAGGGCCACCAACATCAAGTTGTGGTCGGACACAAGGCCGCGACCCAAAACTGACACAGAAACTCTTAAGAGCCAACTAGCGGCCCTCGTTGGACCATTTCTTCGAGTAGCTGTCCCTAGTACAATCACTACTTCCTACCAGCGTGAAAATTGTAGGAAGGCTCAAAACTCAATTTTTCCATGCCCCAATCGTTCCCAAATGATGGGGAAATAACCATAACCACGATACCAACCTTCCATAAGCTGGAAGGGGCCAAACACACCACAAAATGACTACAAAATAGGTGATTTCCACAAACAACCCAACATGACTCACAAGGGTAACCAGCCTCCTACCGTCCCCAAATCACAACCAAATAGAGTTTAACTGGTGGGAATCAACTCCCAACATGCCAAGGGTTCAAATGATTCCATTTAATGTGAAAACCATCGCCTGGAATGGCGAACACGGCTCACACCCCTAAAATATGCTTCCACCCTTAAAGCTGGAAAATCTGCTCAAACTCACACCATTCAGCTTGAAATCGCGAGGGAAAGCAGGAAATAGATAGAGCATCTATCCACCTACCTTCACTGAAGATCTTGCGTGTCGAAATGACCAAACCACGCCAAAAATCACCACACGAACCCACACTGTGACGCTTTGAATCCACCGAGGGATCGCGCTAACTCCACGCCTCATTCCATGCTCTATCACGCACCACGACACCTCCATGTCGTCACCACCTCGTCCAGCTCCGCCACTGTCATGCACCCCGGGGGAGAGGAGAAGAGAGGAGAGAGAATGGAGAGGGAGAGAGTGAGCACGGTGGAGAGAGAGAGGGGGTTAAGGGATTGAAAAGAAAAAGGAAATAAGAAATATTCTACATGATTCTCTCTCATCTTTGAGTCTTTCTTAAGTACATGACACGTATTCCGGTACAATGTTATTAGTTACACTTTACACTTATAGGCACACTTTCTTAGACTTGTGAACCTCTCTACCAGATATTCCTTCTGTTAGACTAGGGGATCATATTTCAAGACCTCCGTAAGTGTCCGTGAGCCTGAGATTCCCACTAGAATGTCGAGCTGATTATACCCTCAAAGCCCAATGGTCTAGAGAGCACTCAAGTTACCGTTGTTTTTCTGTGACTTGGCTAGTAGCGGCCATCAGGAAGACCGCCACTGTCAAGGAGTTGCCCTCCCGCGACTGCTTTCTGCCAGAATTTCCAAGTGTCAACTTTGTCTAGTTGCGGCCATCCCAGGACCGCTACCTTCTGGTTGCGGCCAGGCTGAGGACCACTGTTTCAAAGAAATAGACATGGAATGATCATTTTCTATCTCAAGTATTCTTAACCTGGGGTTTGACCCAAGGGTTGATTTCCCTAAGTTCCTAGATAGTCCTTTGATCATAGGGAACCCAAAACCTTGTTCAAATTGATAACTAATGAATTATGGAAGTTAATGAATGTACCGTTATGCTGTCAGATTCCTCCCGTAGCATAACCTTGTCGTTAAATCATCTTTGATCTCATGTTTCATAGTTGATACGTTCTTACCTTGAAATTTTTGTCATGAACTATGGCTTGAATTGAACATTATTAGCTGATACTTTATTGTTATATCTCGTGAAAATAGCTTGATTTATAACTTGAAGATGCAAGAGCAGGCACGGACAGTGTCCAAGGGCTCGACGCTAGTCCCTCGACAGATAGTCAGAAACATACTATAAACCATGGGGTATGATGAACACTGACATTGTATTGCGCCGGGAGTACTTTTTTTTATAAACTGGTGAAAACTACGAGACTATCTTGTGAATTTACATGCTTGCTAGTACATTCTTGTTACATGACTTTCTAGTACATTCTCGTTCATGAAAGGTCAAGTTACATCCATGTTATATTCCTTCTCGATCATGCTCTCATTCTACATGGATACTTATATCTTTTATGTCTTGATATTTGTGTTGTTGCTTTAGCTTTATATCGTATTCTTTACCGCATTTCTTTTACTTTACATTCTAGAGCTAAATTGTTAATTACTTAAACTATGTCTTCATGTTAATACGAAGATACCTACTGGGTAAGTGTGCTCATTACCCTACTTTTTCAATCTTTCCAGGAAACTCTAGTGGATCGAATTCTGAGTATTCTGATGATGGGTCCGAGAGTGATGATTGAAGACCTAAGAGAATACTTAGAGTGTCATGAGTCTTTAAGTTAGTTGGAGTCATATCATGTAATTTTCTCTTTATTAAGTCATGTTATGTAATTTTTCTTTTTATTGAGTCCAGTGTGTCAAGAGAGTCAATTATTGATGTAAACCTTGATTATTATTCAATTTGACTTTGAATATGATTAGCATGAAGCTTATTCAATCATGATAGAGCTGCCAAGTGATCTCAATGATGTGAAACAGACTTTTCTGACAAGTTTCAATACAAGCAGATTCCCACCATTGAAGAGGTTGTCGCATCATATGTTTACAAAAATAATTACTCCCTAAGGTGGTGGCCAGAGTCATTTGACAGAGTCTCAGCGATTCCTCTTTTATTGTTTGTTCAAGAACATTAAGTTATGGTTACTAGATCTGATGATTCAGATATTCGGGCACTACAGGGATGCGGGTAGGCATCTACCCTATGCATCTCAACTCACTACAATTTTCAAAAGGAAGAAGATCCCATTGGAAAATGAGAAATTTTGGGAAATTTCTATGGCAAATGTTTATACCATGAACTTTGTGAGTAAATTTATGAAATTTAAGGTAGTTGATGGCAAGGTTCAAAGATAATTACCTGGCAGTCATGCACAACAAGTGATTGAATCTCAGTAGTAAAACATAGCAGTAAGAACTGATAGACTAGAATAACAGATATAGAAGGGGGGATGAATATATCTGTTCCTAAAAATTAAAAAATTAAAAGTCCAAGAGAAATGCGGACATATGCGCTAATAATGACACTAATATGAGCACAAGCATGGATCAAACAAACGATCAGCAAATAAGCGTGCAGAAAGTAATGCAATGAACTTAGCGTGCGTGATCAAGGAGCTCGACAGTAACAACACTAATTTGAACCCACGCACCAGATCAGACAAACCAATAATGATTATGTGCACGGAGAGAGGTGTTGTGGACTCAATGTGAGCGAACAAGGAGATCGATAGATGTACTTCACACTCAGCAACCTAGCATGCTTACAGTGACTGACCTCAGTACGAGACAGAGGTTTGATCCAAGGATCTCCTCATGCAAGGGGCAGCATTCCAAATAGGCCTGACCTCTCCTTCTAGCTGCGTCTTTTAGTATACCGATTAGTAAAGGTAGCGCACACTGAATTGCTAAGCAAAATACACCACGCAATGGACAATAGAGTTTTTAGGTGGTTCGATTGCAACCCGCAATCTACATCCACCACTCACTCTCCCAGAGTGAGGCTTCCTTGATTAAGGCAAATGAACAAGCAGACTCAGTCTACAACAATGCCTAAACACAGCTTCACCCCGAGGAACACTTTCCTCGCTTCTTCTGGGAATCCAATGATGCGAGATGGACACATGACCTGGGACTCTAGCTCACGGGCGTCCCTAGCGAGGGATGAGTGGGACCGTGCGCGGTTGAGAAATCGGCAATGAGTCAGGTAGTCGGCCCTTCCGTACTCGGATCGAGTCACGGGACAGGTCTCTCTCTCTCTCTCTTCATAGCGGTGATTGAATGTAAAAAGAGCTATTATCCTATCACATGCAGTGGCATATAGAAAATATACGAGTAAAGTAAATGCTAAAGAGAGGAGCGGAGACTGGGAAGTTGTCGCCTTTAGACATGTGTTACCGTAGAAGGCTTTGCAAGTCCATTTGTTGCCGTTGAAAGTTATTTGTCACCCCTACTAAGTATTTATCACCTGTAGCGCTCATTTGTCACCCTTGTAAGGTATTTTTCACCTTTAGCTCACATAACTACTTTCTAGTGAAGACTGCTACTGAAATGTCTTCTCTTCTTCTTCTATCTCCTTCCTCCTTCCTCCTTCCTCCTTCTTTTCTGTCTCTCCTTCACTTGAACGAACTGAGCTCCTGTTCGAACCTTCTATCTCTGAGCTTGCTCGAAGTGCTCGAATGGGAGTGCTCAGAATTGCTCAGAAATGCTCGCAAGTGCTTAGAAGTGCCCATGAGTGCTTGGAAATGCATGCTCGGAAGTGCTCGCGAGAGCTCAGAAGTGCTCGCTATGGGTGTAGAAATATGGAATGTGGTGCCCCAAGTCACATGAATAACCATATGCACATGAGTGATAACATAATGTGCAAACAAGTGAACATCATGAACATGTAACCATGTAAATATGGTAGCATGATCATATAGCAACAAAAAGGTGACAAAAGATGTATAGGAATGCCGTGATCGCCACCAAGGAATGACAATGCCAAATAATGTGAAAGAAGACTATGTGCGCATTGTGTACCTTGGAAAAAGAAGATCGCACTCAATATAAGTAATGCAGGGATAATGTGGATTACCTCGCCTCGTGTTCCAACCGGCTAGAAGGTAAGGGCCTCACTTTCCATGCTCTCCTGCGAAACAAAGACAACATTAGAGGCAAAACCCATTAGAAAATGCTAAATGTAGAAATCTGCTCAAGTGCATAAAGAGCATGAAAGATTGAGGGCACACTAACTGGGGGAGGGTTTTTAACCCCTGTAGAAGGGTGAAAATAATAGGGGTGTATGTAGTGCAATGATTATGATTGAAATGATGAATAAACACGCAGCACAACTGCGGTGAGAAAGAGTGCAAAACCTGTAAAAAATGTAGAAACTGTGCAAACTGTCGAAATCTATGTAGACAGTGCAAACAGAGTGCAAAGAATGATGAAAATAATATGACAAACGAAGTCCAAACAACGATAAAATAGGGATGACAGAAGACTTTAGTGTTGTGAACAAGTGGGAACAAGAATCACGTCAAAAGGAGGTCTGGACAGAAAGTTATAGCACCAGAGATTTGACAAAAAAATACAGACAGTGCAGAAAGTGCAGAATAGTGCACAAAATGGACCCAAAGAATGACGAATAACTTGGAGAATAGGACACCAAAAAGGGAAAGAAAGGGTGCTATGGAGAGATGGGAATATTGTAACATCCATGGTTTAGCGGATTCTTAATGGTGCGGATCTAGGATTCGTCTGGTGAATTTTTGCTATTTTTAGGAATTTTTCGACTATTTTTAGGTGATTATTTGAATTTGTTAAAGTATTTATATAAATCGTTTGGGGTGGCTCCACCGCCACCTCCAGCTCCTGTTTCCTCTGGTGCTGCCAATGCACCACGCCAGCTGCCAGTCCTGACAACTAGGCCGGGCATCAGGCTCGGCTCTCCCTCCACTAGTGCCCATAGGGGTCCCGGACCAGTCCTAGCCCAGGCAAGCATTAGTCCCCAGGCCCAGTCTTGACCGACTTTCGACGTAAGCCTTGCATCCCAGGTTCCAGTCTCCAGTCCTGCGGTTCGCTCGGTGTGGGTCTTCACCCTACGGTGTTTGGCTCCTTAGCAATCCACTCGGGCCGTCAATCCCGAGCTCCCACTGAGCCAGCTCCCCATCCAGGCCTCCTAGCCCGGGGGCAGGGCTCCCCAGCACCGCATTCGGGCCTCCCGACCTGAACCACAGAAGCGCGACCACCTCGCCCGGGTCCCCAACCCCTGGCACGAGGCGTCCTAGCATCTAGACCAGACATACAACTTCGGGGTTTCCCACAGACGACGTCTGTTACGAGTGGTCCGCATCAGGTCCCGGATCCCTCGGCTCTACCTCGGGGGCATTCCTCTCGTAATCTGACAATGCCGATCCTTAGCATGGGTCTACCTTTATGGGACGCAGTGACCTCGGTACGGACTGAGCACCCTCTGTCACGCCTTCTGGTCCTGCCAGCTCCCAGTTTAGGCTCAAGGCCTTGGGTCACTAGCATCCCGGTACCCCCTGCAGTGACAACTTCGGGCTTAGATGTGTCACGGCGAGCATCCACAACACTACTATCAGCTCGGGCGAAAGCCTACACTCGAGCCACCCAGTCGTCGGCCTTCACTACAGACTTCGCGTCTTGGGGGCCTACCTTGGTATTCCCGATGAATGGCCCTGTGTCACTAGCACCCGCAGGCTGGGTTTTCTTGGCCTTCCACCTTGGAGCGGAGTCATCTTTCGCTCCCCAGAAGAAGCACCGTCGTAGCCGTAAAGGCAAGCGATCCGTTGCTACCACCAGCAACTCCGGTAAGACCATTCTTGTCGGAGACTTACGGATTCGCCTGGATGGGGACAAACCCATTATTCCTCTGGAACGGATCGTCCCTACGGTCCCTATCACCAACCACTTTAGCCTCCTGCATCGAACGTAGGAAGACAAGTTGGAACTTAAGTGGGCAGATGCTTCGGCAATGGCCCAAAAGCACCAGTGCCAGTTTGGCACTCAAGCTCTCAAGTCTCGTCGGAGGAACAAGGACGAGGGAGACAGCAGTCAGACTTGAGGAGGATCTAGGTCACCCCGGAGGAAGCTCAAGCTGTCCGGAAAGCACGCCTCAGCAACCCCTTTCGGGTACTAAGGCGTCGCGCCAAGCAAGGTGCGACTGACCCCGTAGCCACGTCATCTGGCGACCCCCAACCCTTCATCGCCTCTCACACAGATAGGCGAAAACAAAGACGGGCTCATTCTGGGCCCCACCAACATCCAGCCCCAAGCTCTCCTCAGCCTGGTTGTCCTTTGTTGACAGGAAGTAGGGGGCGTGTCTGCTTCCCCATTTGACACCTCAGCCATCCCATTGCGCGTCGAGGAACCATAGAGGAATGGCGTGAGATTTGTTCTGCCGGCCGTTGGAAGACCCGTGCCGTTGAAGGGGCTGGGTGTACCGCTGAGGAACTCCACCAACGTGCCAATGAAGGGCTAAAGCGTGCGCCGTTGGAGGGGCACAAGGACCGTGCCAGCGAAGGCGCACGGGGGCGTGCCGGCGAAGTGGCGCCAGGGGGTGTGCCAGTGAAGCCCACGCTGGGCGTGTCGTCGAAGAGCCCACTGAGGGCGTGCCACTGAAGGGTCAAGGGTGCGTACTGGCGAAGGCCCTAGGGGCATGACGGCGAAGACCCGCTGGGCATGTGTGCCGGGGAAGAACCCACAGATGGGCGTGCCAGGGAGGGAGCATGCCGTTGAAGGTACTATTGAGCGTACCGTAGGAGGCACTAGGGAGTGTGCCATTGAAGGCCGGCCTTGAGCCTGTTTCATGCACAAGTTTTGGTTCATTTCATTTTTCTTCGGGGCCCATGGGTTGGGGGCTTTCCTGGGGTTGATTTCTCTTCGCTGTCGTGACTCGGGGACGGCTCCACGACAGCGTGTTGCTCATTCGGAGAGTTCGGATGGCCCGTCCTCTCCGCAATCTCTTCGGTTAAAGTTATTGTTGATGCTGGGCTAGTCAGAACACTCGGTCGTGCAATTTTACACGTCCACAGAAGGGTAGGGCTTCTACAGCTTCTCTTGTAACGTCAGCTGACTGTCTGGCTGAAGGGCTCACCGTATTCCTCGCCCCCCTCCCTGACTAGACGGAGGTGTCGGGACTGGTGGCCCAGGACCAAGTCACGCCTTCACCATACGGGCGGAGGGAGCCCTAGATCAGGTCGGCCACAAGTGCAGTTAATTCGACCAATTGTGCCTTCAACATCTCAATCTCCCATTGCTGCCTATGGTATAGGGCGAGCATGACGGGGTCGTATCGGGGAGGGCCTGGAGCATGGCCCGTACCTCCGCTTCCTGCCTCGCCAACAGATGGGGATGAGGGAACCCGGATGATGCGGTCCCTTGAGATTGACCCTTTGAAAGAGGGAAAGACCTTCCCCGCACGCCTGCAGTGGAGGGGGTTTCAGAGGAATACTTCTTCATCTTGTGTCTCTTCAGCCGATGGCGTAGGTTGTTCATTGTGGCGGGCTTCCTGTAGGGCTGCAGCCTTGACGGGGTCACCATTGAGTGGAGCCGAAACCGATATCACGTCAGCCTCGTAGTAGTCTTCCGGTGAGAAGCCCAAACCTGGATGCTTGGTAAATCGCAGCAGCCTCCAATCCAGGTTTGGTGGGTTCCACATCTTTTCAAACATCTCCTTCTGGCTAGGGGATTGATTGATGTGACACAAAGACGGAGGTGGGCAGCAAGTGACAATATGTCCTCGGACCCATGCACATGCAAAATAGAACCACGATGTGAAAAAAAAAGACAACAAGGAGTGAAAGGGGATTTAGAAGTTCAAACCAAGATGTGCGACCGAGCTCGGAGCTACCACCGGGAACTTTCTCTAAACTTTGGGAGAAAGAGCCAGGGAGAAGAGATTACTACCTCCTTCTGCAACTCCACCACTCTAACCCCTCAATCCTCCCCTCCTACTCCCAAAAGAACCCCTCTTTTCCCTTCTCTGAGTGGGAAGTTTTGTATTCGAGAGGGAGCTCCAGAAGTCTCGAAAGACGTGGGAGAGATCGTGTTAGACAAGGGGCTGATCGTGCCGGTCATGGTCAAAGAACGAACCACGATTTCTGACCGGATCAAAGCGGGAGGACGGCCAACCTATTGGCCTTCTACAAGGGTTGGGCGGTCAAAGATGTGGCCACCCAGATGGGTAAGGGTGGCCATCGCCCTGGCCTTCCAGTGACCAGGGCGATCATTACCTTGGCCACCCAGCCCATGGGACTTGGGCCTCTCCAGACGAGTGCGGCCCAATAGCAATTGTGTTACTAGCTGGACTTTAAAGCAGAAGACATCAAGAAACCGGGTGAAATGACTACGTCATTCACATGAAGGTCCAACTTGGGATCAACGAGATGTCTGAAATTAGGCATCTACAAGTGCCCCTCCGGAACGCTTGTTTTACAAGGGAGCCCAGCGGACTGATAAATGGGTGTTTTGGCAAAGAAACAAGGCTAATAAGGACAACATGCTCAAGGAGATTATTGAGAGTAAGTGGTCCTACATACTCTCGCCTTAGCACATCTCCTAACGTAGGGAAGAGCAACACCCCGCCTAAGCACAATGTCACACCACGCATCAGCCAATCTGCTTCTACTGCTTTGTCTTTCACAAGGCTCAGGAGCCAACTGGCTAGGCAGTCGACTAAAACTCCTCACTGATCTGTCATCTGCCGAGCTTCACGTTTCTCTCTCACAATCTCAGCCAAAATTTCCTCCCAGGGAGGGAGATCGATCAGCTCGCCCACCTCCAAGTCACCCCATTGGAAGAGGAAGTCGATTTCTTCCACCAGCACTGAGGCCTCGAACTCGAGAAAAACAAAGGTATGGGTGTCTGAATGCCACAGCTCAATCAAAGCTCCCAGGGATTCCTGATTCCACTTCATGCTATTGAAACGCTTTGCCATGATGACCAGACAGATGAGATGGCACTGGTACATGAACACTCTCATGTCTGGCGTGATTGCCGCCAATAGATCATGAAGCCAACCATAGCGGCGAGCATGCCTTGCCCCAAGAATGACAGGAACAGCCTGCACCATGTATAAAAGAAGAAAAGAATAAACAAAAGCAACAAAAATAAACAAATCAAATCTTTTAAAACCTAATTAGAATTTCACACAAACCATACCTCGCCACGCTTTACAAGGCCACCTAGATGGCCGGGCACGTTGGAGAGAAAGGGATACGTTTTTCGGGGGCAAGCTCACCCTGGCTGTGACCTTCACCAGCAGCACACCGAGCATTTGCGTCACCTCCGGTACCAATGGCTCGACCGTCACGCTGCAAGCCGTCGGCACCTGCTCTATCGTCGCCAGTCAAGCCGGCAATGCCAACTATGCTGCGGCTTCGGCCGTCACGCAAAGCTTCAGCATCGTTGCCGACGCGGCGCCGAGCGTCAGCATCACAGCGCCGACGTCCGGACAGGGCTTCAACGCACCGGCAAGCGTTACCTTCACGGCCAACGCCACGAGCAGCGATGCCACAATCACGCAAGTGCAATACTTCAACGGCAGCGCCTTGATCGGCACGGCCACGCAGGCGCCTTATAGCGTCACTTGGGGTAGTGTTGCCCAGGGCAGCTACAGCATCACCGCCGTGGCGACAGACAATCTGGGCACGTCCACTACCAGCGCACCGCTGGCTCTTACGGTCAACAGCCCTGTCATCGTGAACCTCACCAGCCCAGGGGCAGGGCAGAGCTTCAATGGCGGCAGCCCCATTCAGTTGACGGCTACGGCTACCGATAGCCAAGGCACGATTACGCAGGTGTCGTTCTACGATGGCAGCAACCTGTTGGCTACCATGACCCAAGCACCTTACGGGATCACTATTTCGGATTTGGCGGAAGGAACGCATAGCTTGACGGCACGAGCGACGGACAGCAATGCCCAGACTGGGACTAGCCAGGGCGTGAGCATTACTGTTGTTTCCAGTGGCGGAAGCGGTAATGGGCAGGTGGCGTATGATATTGACAGCGACCAGTTGGGTACGCCCCGCTTGATTACGGATCAGGGTGGGAACGTTGTTTGGCAATGGGATAACGACGATCCGTTTGGCAACAATATGCCCAATCAAAGTCCGAGTGGCGGCAATTCGTTCGTATTCAACTTGCGATTCCCTGGGCAGTATTACGACATTGAAACGGGCAATCATTACAACTATTTCCGCGATTACGATCCAAGACTCGGACAATTTATAGAAAGTGATCCGATAGGATTGGTTGGCGGCGGCTTCTCGACTTATGCCTATGTCGGCGGGAGCCCGCTTAGGTATTTTGACCCTAGTGGACTTATTTATCCGGGCGAGCCGTCAAATCAAGCGGCTATAGAGTCAGCAATAGCGCGTGGTGATGCGAGAGCGCTTGCTCAAATGTTGGAAAATGGAAATCTCTCTGAAGCTGAGGAGGCTCTGGCGCAAAGAGGGCTGTCCACATTGGCTGAACAAACTGCTAGAGTGCGGTCGTTTTCCAATCTGATTCCTGATAGATTCAAAGGGAAATATGTTTGCGACAAATTCGCAAAAGCGTTGCGAGAACTCATGAAGAAAAATAAGATTCGTGGCAAAAGAATTGAGATAAGAAGTAGTGCTCGCGGCGGCATAGATTCATTAAAAAATGGCAATATTTCTACAAACGGATATCAAGGTGAGAATTCTCCTGAGATGATTTCTACACAAGTTCCAGCTCAAGCGCATAGTATAGCTTCATATATTTTTCATTGAGTGAAGAGAAAGGATTATTTCCTTCATGGTCAACGACCGTATAAGCACCTCCACCGAAGACCTTCTGGATGACATAAGATCAACGCCAGTTGGGAAGAAGTTTTCCGCAAGTCCTTCCTACCATGACTTCGTTTTCTTTGATCATGGCGATGTCGTCTTATTTGAACACCCTTTCTCTTACGAGCTTTTCATAAGCTCGTGTCATTCGGACTCGATACACTTGCAGGCGTTGATAAACCACCAATCTTTCACATTCCAGATTGAAAAGTTCTTCAAGTCTTCTTTCCATTTCATTTTATTCTCGACCTTGCAATCCGACATGCACCGCCACTCGATAGGACGCCATTTCAGTTTCAACAGATATCACGGCTTCTGCCCCGTAGACTAAGGAGAATGGTGAACACCGATGGGAGTTTTGTAGACGGTTGTTGAACCCTGGATTTTTTTTTGGTTAAAAAAAAGAACAAAAAAAAGAAGAAGAAGAAAAGAAAAAAAAAGGAGAAGGAAAAAAAAAGAAAAGAAAAGAGGCGGTTGCAAGAGCACCTCCCTCCGCCCTCTATCCCTCTCTCAAACATGTAGGGGCACCAGAGGGGGACCCCCTCTAGTCAGGCAACATTGGAGGGGGGGCCTCTGGTTCCACAAGCACCGGAAGGGGGCCCCTCCGGTTGTGAGCACAGAAGGGAGGCCCCCTCCGGTTGTGCAGACCGGACAGTCAATCGGAGGAGGACCCCCTTCGGTCCCTCTTTCATGGGTGGCAGATCCAAAAAAAAAAAAAAGAGAAGAAGAAGAGAAAGAAAGAACAGAAGGGTGGAGAGGAGGCAGCCCACATGTTGAGATTCCACCGGAGGGGGATGTCTTGAAGTCTCCAACCAGAGGCACCATGCCTCCGGTCCCTGTCCCATGCCTATATAAGGGAGCCGCAGTAGAACTCCAGAAACGGGAGACCAAGAGGAGACTCCACGGCAACCGCAGCAGAGGAACGGGAGGAGAGAACTCCCGCGAAGAGCAACAACAGAAACATGTCCAGCCTATTAAGAGGGGAGGGGTGTGGTCACCACACTTGAGTCTCCCCCGGGAGTTTTGGTCACCTTCTTTAAAAGTGGTGACCCTAAGGAAACTCTCACATCTTGCCAAATGATCGAATGGGCTTGGGCTGATCAAAATGGGCTTGTGGCATGGGCAGTGGGCTTGGGCTGATCAAAATGGGCTTGTGGCATTCAAAGGCAAAATCAAAATGGCCTTACAAATTGAACATAAATGATTGGGCTTATTGCATTCAAAGGCATTCAAAGGCAAAGCCAAAATGGCCTTACAAATTGAAAAAAATGATTGCAAGTCTTAGAAATGTTCGAGGTTACGAAAACTTTGTGGAAAATTTATAGCAAGCCCTCACTATTAGACTCCGTAAGGAAATGTCAGGATGTCTTACCTACTTAAGACTAACCCGCAAGGAGAAAAGGACCGAAAGCGCCCCCACAACATGGAGCACCCATCTTCCAACTCTGCTAGGCCCAGATGCAATGGCTCCAACTCCAGGTGGACTGCCGTGAGACACTGACTTTCACCATCGCCAAGTTCAAGGAGGTCATCTCCCTCCTCAATCGGGCTGGCCACGCCCACTTCTGCCATGGCCCCGCTGCTGCCTCCACCTCCTATGCCTCCTGCTCCCCTTCCTTAGTGGTCAATGTGGCCCCAGCACTGCTTCTGCCATAGCCACTTACACTAGATTTTACCAAGCCTAAACCTGCTGTTAGCGGTGCTGAGATGACAGTGAGTAGTAGGGTAACCAAGGATGGGTGCAGCATCTCCACATTTTCCTGCTCTTGCATGACACCTGTAAACTGCAATGCACATACTCACCTATATATAATACATGATTGACATGAGACCTCACAATTTTGTGTGTGAGAATCCTCTTCCCTTCCAACTCTTGCACTCACACAGTATCAGAGTCCACAATGGCCTCCGCCTCTTTATCTGCTCAATCCCACATTTCACCTGCTTTGACCATGCCTTCTTCAAGCAACAACATGGCAGCACCCCTCTTCTCCTCAAACTTACTTTCCCACCCAAATGTCACTCACTTTCCACCCATTAAACTCACCAGTTAAAAATACATTGTTTGGCGTTCCCAGCTCCTTCAATCTTCAACAACTACAAATTGATCCCCATGGCAGATGGATCTTTGCAGTGCCCTCCCTCCTCCATTCCCGACCCTGCTGATTCAACAAAAATTATCACCAACCCAGCTGCAAATTTGTTACCATTGGCGTTCGGGACTCCAGGCGGTCTCCAGGCACATGGTTTTTGTTGCAGCAGGGGTGTGGGATGTACGAGCAGGTAGCACAACATCAGCACCATCACCTGACCCCACCTCGGGGTGCCATCGAGGCAGACAGCCATAGGGGTGTGGGATGAATTCCTCTGTGATGTACCAGCGGGCAACACAGACGTTGACACCAGCGCCATCACCTGACCCCATTGTCGATTGTTGGAGCTTCCCCGCCACAATTGTCAGGGTTCGATGGCCCGCCTCCGCAACACCTCAACATCAATCATGGGAGCTGGGGTGGATGTTGAAGCTAGGGTGGTGTACTTCTGCTTGGTGGTCGCCATCTGCAATGGGGATGCCTTTAAGGAGCCACGGGAGGGCCCCTCTAGAAAGAACTTAACGAAGGGTACTTTTGGAAGAAAGACTTAACCACTGAAGGGGAAGAAATATTTCATCTAATATTCTATTTTTAGACGGAAAGCTAACTATGTGGGTGTTTTTATAAAACTTATCAGATTAAGGGGCCTTTTAGGGAAATAGAGAGATTATGGGCTTTCTTTCATAATTATATAAGATGGGTCGGGCCATGAGAGCCTCAAATTGGGCCACCAGGGATAACCACTTGGATGGGTCTCGGGGAAGGGCCATGGGCTGGTGGGTAGTTGGACATGCAGACAATTGAGTGACACTCTAATAGACTAGACACTGGACGAGACAATGGACTAAACACGACCCTAAAACAATAATACAAAGTTGGAATGAAGACTCGACTACAAACCTAGACTCAACACATATCCGATACGTGGCGAAGGTAGAAACCTCATGCAAGGGTGTATCTTCCGGATAGGTGTAACCTATCTTTCTAGTAACGTCTTTTGATATACCGGATAGAGGGATGACATGTAAACCAAGACACTTTTTTTTAATGTAAAGACTACCCTACACTCGACTAGCTCTGATACCAATTTGATGCGGGACGGACAGTGACTCGATGTCAATTTGATGCAAACCTTGGATTCTAGGTAAACTCGCAACTCGTCCCTAGCGAGGGAAGCATGCAAACGTGCGCGGTTGAGAAACCGGCAATGAGCTAGGGTGGTCAAACTCTCTTTCGTGCCCGGATCGGGTCACGGGACGGTCTCACTCTCTCTCGCAGTGGTGATTGAAATTTGAGCAAGCTAAATTATCCTAACACTCTAGCAGTAACATATAGAAGTATATACAAGTAAAGTAAATGCCAAGTAGGAGGGTGGAGAATGTACCTCCACGCTCCGGGCGTGGGGAAGACGACCCCGGCCAAGAACGGTAACTCCCAGTAAAAATAATTACAATAATTACAGCAAAAATTTCACTGCCCACTCCACATAGGGAGGTAAAGGACTATAAGTGGGGCCCGGGAGGACCAATCTTGGGTTGACGGGCAACAAGTTGGAAGGGCTCTGGGGGCAGAGACGGGTTGCTAGTCCGACTCGGCACTGCATGGACTCGGTTCTGGCCTGCAAGACAGCAAGCACGGGCCTCCAAAGGGATGGTGTCCTCCTGGGCTTTTCTGGAGGCACCGTTTGGCTGGGACGAAGGCGGGACGTCCCTGGTAGAATCCTAGAGGCGACGGTCGCTAAATCTGAGCTTTGATAATTTATTTAGAATTTCTTCCCAATACCTTCACGCAGCCCTGTCTCAGGACAGATCTGCGCGCTTCCACGATAAGAATTTTAGCGGCCAGATCTGAAGGCAGATCAGGCTCAAACTGATACCGTTGGAAACTAGACTTGAAGGGATACGACATATAATTTTTACAAAGCCATCCAGGAATAGGATTGAAAATGAAAAACTCTGCAAACTCCGTGTTTTCTCTGGATCTAGTTACTGAGCAGGCAGGACAGATAGGGATCTGCCTGAAAACAAATTTTGATCGGGGGTAAGATGGAACATCTGGGAGCTAGAGATTTTATGGGAGGAAGGGGGGGATGTGAGGATAACGTAGGAATTTTTTGGAATTTTCTGGAGATGGCTAAGGACAGGAAAAATACAACAACAGTCTCCGTGTTCGAGAGACTAACCTTCCCTGGTCATGCAAGAAGGAAGGTCCACAGAAAGTGTATGCGGATTTTTACCTGCAATATGGCCGGGTTGGCTGGCAAATATGGGGGTCTGCCCGAGCAACCCCAAGAATTGGCTCGATTAGTCGAAAGGCTAGGGCCAAACACCCGAAGAGCGGAAGCCGCAAGGAAAATGTTAAAGGCGGCAAAAGGAAAACAAATTTTATCTGGTGAAATCACTACCCTGACTACAAACGTGGTGACAGCAGAAGAGGAGGAGGTATTGCTGAGTACCTTGCCTGAAGGTGCTTCAAGGGAGACAGTAGAAGCCATCCCCAGCACAGCAACCATGGACCCATCAGTACTGATGCTGCTCCAGAAATATCAACAGGAGATAGAGCTTCTGAAGAACCAACTAGTGGAGAAAATAGAACAAGCCTCGGTGATGCGGAACGACGATGGGCTCGATGCCAATTTGAATGCGATCCTGAGACACTAGGCAAACTCGCGACTCTTCCCTAGTGAGGGAAGCATGCGAATGTACACGGTTGAGAAACCGGAGATAAGTCAAGGGTATTTGCCTCTTCCGTGCCCAGATCGAGTCATGAGATGGGTCACACTCACTCTCTCACAGTGATGATTGAAATAATATAACGAACAATATTATCCTATCACTCAAGCAATGTCATAAAAGATAGATACGAAATAAGTAAATGTCAAAGTGGGGAGCGAAAATGATACCTCCACGCTCTGGGCGTGGGGAAGGCGAACCTGGCCAAGACTCGTACTCTTGGTACAATAACTAACAATAATTACTAAAATGTTTTTATTGCCCACTCCATGCAGGGAGATAAAGGGCTACACATGGGACCTGGGAGTACCGATCTCGGGTTGACGTGCAGCAAGCCGGAAGGGCTTTCGGGCCAGAGGTAGGCTGCTGGTCCGACTCGGTACTGTTCCAACTTGAGGGACAGCAAGCAAACTCGGCACTTGGAACGGCAGTTTTCGGTCACCTTCTGGCCACAGCGGTTGGGTGGGACATTGGTGGGAGATCCCTCTTCATTCCCTGAGGTCAACGGCAGCCGAATCTGAGCCGGTATATTTTTGCAAGATTTAACCAGCGGACTGCTCTGCTGGCTTGTTCACAGAACAAATCTGCATGCCTCCATGAAAATAATTGTTGCGCCCAGATCCAAAGGCGGATCGCGGTGAAATTGGTGCCGTTGGAAAGAGGACTCAAAGGGATACAACATATACTAATTTCAAGATGATCCAGCATTCGGATTGGAAATTAAAAACTCTGTGGGTTGCAGTTGTTTCTTGCTCGGAATCCAGATCAAGCAAGACAGAATGGGATCTGCTAGAAAATGAATTTTGACCTAAACAAAAATGGTGGATCTGGACTATGGAAATTTATTGGGCGAAAGGGGGGGATGTGAGGATGACACACAAAGATTTTGTTCCCCCTTCTTTTCTTGTGTTTCAGGAAGAAGGGAGTCTCCCTGAGGGACGCACCACCAAATCCCGCAAGGCCATCGCCAAGCGGATGGGAACAGTGGGCCCGTCGGAAGTGGAGGAGCCACGACTACTATCGACGACGGAGGTGGAGCGTATAGTATCGTTCCTACAGTCGGGGAGCTGGCTAAAGCTCATGGTCCCTCTCCTACCTCCTCGGCCGCCGATGACACCCGAGGAGGGCCGACTTCTGGAAGAGACGCTCGCCAGCCTCACAGTTCGCAGGGAGGCGGGGGTGGTATCGGAAGAGGTGGTCGAGCCTTCAGCAGCGGTGCCTGAGCCTACCCCGTTTCCCGCCCTTTATCCGACCGAGAGCAGGGAGGAGCAGCCCCTCGCGATCACGGAACCAGGTGGTGCAACTGTAGCTCCAGCAGCTCCCTCGGTAATAGCCGGCTGGGGGTTACATGTTGAAGCGAGAGGCCCTAGTGATTTGGTTGTGGCACTCCCTTCTTCTTCGGCTACGGTGGATGTGAAAATGTGGGCCGCCATGGATGGCGCGGTGGAGTTCAACCCCCCAGAGGTATCTTCAATCGGCCATACCACCTCAGATGCACCGGTTTGACTGATGCTGCTGGCGCTTCGCTCAATGATACTTGCCGACCCCTCCCTTACATATCGAGGGGCGCATGCAATAGTGATGCAGCTGACCGGTGCGTTACAAGTGCTGGGTTGCCCCCTGGAGGAGTGGTCGCGATGAGTGTTGTTATTATTGAAGTATGTGAACCGTCGCGAGTTCCTCGAGACTCGGGTCCCCAACGAGCTTGTTGCCATCAAGGCCCAGGAGGGCGAGTACTTTCAAGCTTTGGACGAGTGTCGGATCAGTGGGGAGCAGCTCGAGAAAGTTCTGGAGGGTGGTCGCCAGGATGTCCATGCCCTCAGGGGTAGAATCGAGGAGCTAGAAGGCTACCTTGCTGTAGCCAGGTCTGCGCTGGCCGAGGCCAAGGCGACCGTTGAGAGTGCAGGTGAGGCGCTCGCCGTTGCTAGGGCTGAAGCGGCTTCCATAGAAGCGGAGCTGGGATACCTCGAGGGGCAGAGGGACCGATTAAGTGACATGGCGAGCTTTCCTTGCATCGGTATTCTTCCCCTTGAGGATGTTTTCTGGGGTATTGACTGAACGCCGCTCCCCTCGACCCTCCTTTTGTATTCCGCTCCTCCCTCTTCCTCTTTTCTTCTCTTCCTTTTTTTTTGACATGTAATTCAGGGGTATGCCCCGAAGCATGTGTATCCCCTATTTTGGAATAGAAGACCATTTGTATACATACTTTCGTGTGCTGGCTTATGAGTTCCCTTCTTTTTCTTTTCCTTCTTCTTTTGCTCCTCAACGGGATACACATCGGTGCCAGCGGCTTGATCTAGGAGCGCTCCAGTCGGGCTTGCAGAGGCGCGTAGGAGAGTGCTCGCCTCCCCAGTCTTCTTTTTAACAGGGACTATATTAGCGAGCCACACAGGGTACATGCAAGGCTCTATGAAGTCCACGTCGAGCATCTTGTCAACCTCAGCATTGACTTTCAACTCCAGCTCGTGGCGCATACGCCTTTAAGCTTGTAATACTAGCCTGTCTGTTGGGAGTATTGTCAGTTCATGTTCAGCCACAGAGGGGTCAAGCCCAAGCATTTCTTAATAAGTCCAGATGAAACAATCCCTGAATTCAATGAGGTGCTAATGCGCTTGCCTTTCCTTCTCGTTGAGGAGGGCGCTTACAAAGGTTGGCCAATAATCCTCTTTGCTTCCGAGGTTGATCTCAATCAACTCGTCTACAGTTGCTTGGCCCCGTCTTCGAGCTTCGGTGGAGCTGGTTGGAGGTCAAAATCTCCCTCATCATCAGTATTTGCTTCATAGACTTCAAATTCTTCGAAACTTTCTTGCTCATAGCTTGAAGTCGAAGGACCTCCTCCGTCTTGCCAACACCCGACGGGCTGAGTTGCCCCTCCCTCGGGGAGGTGATCATTGGCGATTATCATCGATGGTGACATCGACGCCTCACTAGGCTCCTGTTCGGAGTCGTCAAGTTTGGGCTCAGCTTTTGTTTGCCCACGAGGAGGTAGCAGCCCTATAGCATTGACTGCGTAATGGGCCTCAAAATCTCTCTCTTGATCATACCCGAGTCCTCTCGTACCCTTGCAGGAGAAGGGAGGCTGCCCCCGGACCTGCGGAGGGCTCCATAGCTAGTGCAAATATGCGGTCCGTACGGGCCCTTGGACTTAAGGGACATGCTACTTTTTGTACATTTCCCTGATGTACTTCGACAAATCGTCCATTTCTTGGACAACCTCCGGTATATTATCAGCGAGAATATCCCAGCCAAAATCATCCTCAAGAAGGCCTTGCGGGACCAAATCTCCATTATAAAAGACAATTAGCTTGTCTTACTTGCCTTTTTTACTCCTCTTCTGCTAAAGGAGACTATGAAAGTCTTCGATTGCTCTACCTTGTGCTCTTCCCTCTGAAACGAGGGTTGAACATAGTTGGGCGATAAAGAGATGCTCTAGTCAATGACTCGACTGATGAGGTTGGCTTCAAGTCAACGCTTCACCTCTTTGATTGAATTGGCTTGGAGCTGACTTTGAGACTTAGTCTGTGCAATCTTGCCAAGTCTTGGTTGACCGTGAATAATTGCCCTTTCTCGATTTCAAAGCCCACATTTTGCTTTCCTTTGTCTCTTACAGACCCCGAGATTACTAAAGTAGGCTCCCAGAATACAAGGAAGCATCTGCCAGATGACATTCGTTGGGGCGAAATGGAGCTTGGTTTGTGAAGACAGTGTGTTGGTCCCCTCACTTAGCGTATTTAAGGGAAGGGTTGAAGGAACGACCCAATTTTTCATGGACTTCCCAATAACACCTTATAAGATGTGTCGGCATTGATAATGTAGTAGACAGTAAGTCCAGACTCTTCGTCGAGCAGACTTGGCATGAGCCTTTGGCGTTAAACAGTGATATTGAGTTCTCCCTCAGGCGGGAGCTTTAAAGTTGCTGCCAATTTGGCTAGAGCGTCAACCTGGGAGTTGCTACCTCTGGGGACATGACCTATTTTAAATAGGTAAAATTTTTCCTTGAGCCTCATGACGGCTGCATGGTAGGGAATGAGCTCTTTCTTCCGGACGTCATAGACGCCCAGGACCTGCCGAATGACGAGTTGAGAATCCCGTACACCTTAAGACACTTGATGTCCATCTCGAGCGCCAGTTGAAGCCCAATGATTAGCGCTTCATACTCCACCTCATTATTAGTCAAAGACTTCATGAGGGTGTAGGAGTTGTGAAGTATGCCGCCTGGCCGAGATACGTAAACTATCCCCGCGCCTGTGACAAAGTCTGTGAGGCCACCGACCCTTTTGACTGTCCAGGAAGTGCCATCAAAATATAACTCCCAATGTGGGAGGTCAAGGGTGAGGACACCTGGTTCCATCTGTGATGGGACATTTTCATAATGCTCCCCACTTTCTTGAGAAGGCACCAGCACCTCTTCATCGGGCAGCTCGAAGTTGAGTGGCGAATCTTCCATCACAGGGTGTGCTGCTAAGAACTCCGCCATTCCTTGTCCCTTGATCACCTTGTGTGGGACAAATGTGATGTCAAATTCCATAAGAATGAGTTCCCATTTGCCGAGTGTTCCAGAGAGGACGGGTTGGCTGAGCAGGAATTTGAGTGGATCACATTTTGGAATGAGTTCCACCCGGTGAGCTAAGAGGTAGTGGCTTAGCTTCTTGACAGTGAAGACCAAAGCCAAACACACCTTCTCCATAGGCGTATATCGATGCTCAGGCCCGATCAATTTTCGACTGAGATAATACAATGGCTGCTCCTTGCCCTCTTCATTGATCTGGGCTAGAAGCGCCCCCAAGGAGGCATCCATGGCAGCAATGTAGAGAATAAGGCACTTCGCCTTCAGGTGAATCCTCCTCGTCTACGGATGAATCTGAGGATTCCTCGGAGATCCAGTCTCTGAGCGGATCCCGACCATTAGGTAGTACACCGGCTTCCCGCATATGGGCTAGAGCTAATGCCCTGGCAAATGGGCCAAAGGAGAAGGTGGCCAACCGTTGGTCAATGCTCTCTAGGCACTGTAGTAGATGCCTCTATTCTTGTTGCAACTACTGGATCTCCCATTGGACTCCCCGGATAACCCTTCGCAGAGCCAAGCACTCTGGAAGTGAGGGAGGGACGGCTCTAGGACCAGTGTTGGAGCGTCGATTTGAAGGCCCGACTTCAGAAGCGTTGGAGCTTGAAGCCATCGCCACCATGTGCACCACATTAGCCGATCGATTTGATCGGCTCCAGATGTGAGGCTGGGGCGGGTCAACTGCGTGACCCAACATATTTAGTAAGCCCTTTTGGTGGCTTCGAACGGACCACACCCCCTTTCAAACTCCTCTTCCCTCTCTCTTTCTCTCTCTTCGGTGAGCGAACGGGTGACTCCCCCCTTCCTCTCTCCTTCTTCCTCTTTGTGCGCAACTGCCACCGCAAGCACCGCCGCCGTCGTTGCTGTCATCCTAGTGGTGAGGGGACCGCCGTGGAGGGCATTCCCTTCCCCCTCTTCTTTCCTTCCTTCTCCTTCGTTCTCTTTCTCCTCACCCCTTTTCCTTTTTTTTTCTCTTCGTTCTCAGAGGACGGCGGAGCCCTAGGCTCCCGTCCTTCCCATCCTCCCTCTCTCTTCTTCCTCTTCTTCTCTGCTTCTCCTTCTTCCCTTCTTCCCTTCCTCCTTCTCCGTCTCTGGCACCGTGGGTGGGAGAGCCGTTGTCGACTGTGATGGTGAGGGGGCTTCGAGAGCGTTGGGGAGGTACACACAGAGCGTGCCGGGGAACATGGCATAGGGCGCGCCGGGGAGCATCACTCAGGGCATACCGGGGAGGCCTTGGCGAGTGTGTCAGGGAAGCTACCCAGGGGGTGTGCCAGACAAGGCCCTAAGGGCTGTGTCGGGGGAGAGCATGGGGGGTGCACAGGGAAGGACTCCTAAGAGTGTATCGGTGAGGCGGGTTTAGTGTGCCGAGGAAGGGCAACTTCAGGCTGTGCCAGGGAGAGACACAGGGGCTATGCTGGGGAGAGACACAAGGGCTGTGCCGGGGAAGCCCATAAAGGGTGTACGGAGGAAGCCTCCAGCAGGGTGTACCGGGGAAGGCCTGTGGGTGTTTTACTGGTGAAGGGGGAGAAGCAGACTTCTGTAACTGAGAACTTCTGGTGTTGCCCCGCAGGGCCCACCGCCACTTTGTTGGGGCCGTCACTCCTTGTGGGCGCGCACCCGTGTTTACCCTTACGTCTCTGGCCTAGGGGAAACTCTGCCAAAATTTTATTAGAAATTATCGGTGTCTTGTTAGTTTCAACTGTAGTAGAGTCCCCTTGTAGTCCTCATCACCTATCACTTCCATTCATCATGCCCCCCTTTTTATTTCTTTATTCATTCCTCATCCTTATCCTTGTGTTTGTAGCACTTGGTAGAGCTTGCCAAGACTGTGCCGGGGGACGAGCACCAAGTGTGCCGGGCTAAGACCTTCGTAGGCATGCCAGGGAAGGCACCAGGGAGTGTGCCGGCGAAGGGTCAGGGACCATGCTGGGGAAGGCTGCCACAGGGTGTGCCAGGGAAGGCTGTTCAGGGCATGTCGGGGAAGACCCGTAGGGTGTACCGACGAAGGCCGCTCAGGGCGTGCCGGGGAAGACCTGTAGGGTGTGCCGGGGAAGGCCATCGTGGGTGTGCCAGCGAAGGTCGCTCAGGGCGTGCCGGGGAAGACCCGTTCAGTGGGGTCTTAACCTTGTTTATTTCTTCTTTCTTCTCCTCCCTTTTTCTTATAGTGGAACTTTCCCCTAAACCATGGATGTTACAGGCTGTGATCGTGTTATAGGGTGTTCGAATATGACAATGCACCGAGTAGTGTTTTGTATGATTTTAAGAGCCATTATGTTTTCTGGTCAACCCGGTTGTGACCTAGTGGTTAACACGTGACCTCGTGAGTGTCTCTATTATCCAGTATGGATTGATACTCCGATTTTAGGCGCTTCGAGGTATCGTCTTACCTCAGTTTGCATGGTTATCTGGTCTGAGGTCTTTGATGTTCCCTCATGTGCCGTGGTTTGTGTTTATCGTACTTTAGCTTAGGGACTAGGCTGATTAATGGTATGTTGTCGTGATGTGCGATGATCTTAACCTGAGTCGTGTGACTCAAGGATTGTTGTGTGTAGGTCTAGTTGTCTATCTTGAGTCTGGCGGTAGTTCTGTGTACTGCCACGTGTTTCATAATATGCGCGATAGGTGAGTGTCTACCCTGTCCGTACTTTGAAGTTTCTTTCGGAGAGTCTCTGTGTCTAGTGAGCCTCCACTAGTCGTAGTCTGATGACACTTGGTGTCAACCCACCTGGGAGTGGTGGTGGGGTGAGTTCCCGAGATAACATTTTTAGGCTAATTTTCGTGGGCTCCCTTGCTTTGCAGTAGCATCCTACTTGGGGAGAAAACTAGCTAGAGGCATAGCTCTAGGAATTGGGGTTGTGTGTGCACAGGTGGTTAGGGGCGTTTTGGATGAGCCCCAATAAACGTGACCCTGACTAGTCACTCGTTACTGTTGTTCCTTGCACTTGGTACAGTGTCACAGTCACCATGTTTGAGATGAGTGTGAGACGCTTGAGGCGCAGTGTAAGATGTCAGTGGATGCATCTTGCTTTGCTTCTAGTGAGGAGGTACTTCTGTCACATGACATGTGACTTGTGATTTTGTGACCGGTTCTTCGTCATGGTTGACGTAGTGCTTTGGATAGCCTATCTCTGGCTTTACCGTGGCTTGTGTGGCGGACACGATAGTGAGGTCGTGTGTGCACCGGTGTTTTGGTTAGTGTGTTGTGGAGCCTGGACATCTGTTGTAGCATGACGTGTTCTGGCAATGTAATCGGGTTTCCTTGAGTTTAGTCTAGCAA
Organism: Amorphophallus titanum; assembly: GCA_024336825.1. Taxonomy (NCBI): domain Eukaryota; kingdom Viridiplantae; phylum Streptophyta; class Magnoliopsida; order Alismatales; family Araceae; genus Amorphophallus; species Amorphophallus titanum. The sequence goes on from JANBPO010004017.1 coordinate 467,317, forward strand.
CTCCCTGCCCGGTGTGTGCGAAGTTGTACCTTCCCCGATTTGGAGTCGTTTAGAGGGCCGAGGTTTTATTGATCGCCGTAGTTTGTTCTGTTCGGCTCTTCCTCTTTACTTTCTGCTGTTGCTCCTGCTCCTGTTGTTACTACTGCTTACTGCTGTTGCTCTTGTAGTTGTTACTGCTTTCGTTTCTTAGTGGGGATCTGCGGGACCCCTACTGAGCCAATGACAAGAGGCTCACCCCTAACTTTTCTGGTGTGGCTGCTCTTCTTCCTCGTGGTCTGGTGGTTCTGTTCGTAGTTCTTAGTGGCCAGCTTTGCCAGTGTCGGGCTTCCCCCGAGTTGAGGGTACGTTCCCTTTTTTGTTGGATATTTCGAACAAAAAAAAAGACCTCTCAAGGAGTTCTGCCATTGGTCCAGTTGTAAAGAATGGAATATTATCTGCCAGAAAATCTGTTGAAACTTTGAACCAATGCAGCACGTCCCTTTCAATGACTTGGACAAGGACCATTACGCCTAAATCCTCCTTACAATCAAGTTTGCAAAGGACGCTCTTCCTTCGAACCGACCAGCCATCGCCATAATCTATTTGTCACCCTTAGGCACTTATTTTACACCCTTAGGTATCTATTTTTCACCTTTAGGTGTTGGACAGTCGTCGCCTTTGCTGAGCATTTGTTCCTTCAGCTCTGTGGGACAGGAGTCAACTTGATGAGCAGTGGAGTTAACTTTCCTTCTATGTTTTCCATGTTGTTTGCACGGTTGAACATGCTTCAGCCTTCACAATCTATTTTTCACCCTTACTCGGCCATTTGTCACCGTTAAGGGTGTATTTTTCACCCTTAATCCGTAGCTAAAAGTCATGTTGAATATTGAGACTTTCCTTGACTTGTGGAATCGACTCCAAAGCCTTCAGAGTCGACTCTTCTTCTTCATTTTTTAGGCTTTCAGTGCTCGTACACATTATTCACCCTTAGGTACCTATTTTTCACCCTTAGGTACCTATTTGTCACTGATGACCAGTTATTTGTCACCCTTATCGCCTAGTAGCCGTCGCCTTTGAAGGCTTATTTAGCTCATGTGACAAAGTCAATTTCAAGGCAGCTCAAGTCGACTTCTCTTCTACGGTTTTCACTATTTTCAACTCCAACAATCGCATTTCAGCCCAACCACCGTACCAAAGTCGACTCTAGAGAACTTGGAGTCGACTCCTTCCTTAGCTTTTGCAGGTTTTAACACTGCCAGACTATTTTCTTCCTTAGAAGCCATTTGTCACCGATACACCCCCATTTGTTACTGATACGCCCCTACTTGTCACCGATACTAGGGCGTTTGTCATCGGTACGGGCTCAGTCTTTCACTCTAGACCAGCGGTGTATTCTGCTTGGCGAGGTCAACTTCAGAAGCACTTGAAGTCGACTTGGCTTCTTATTTTTCATGCAACTGGCCATTCCTTTGATCAAAAGAATCCTGATTTCACAAAAACTCATTGAATTCATGGATTAACATTATCAAACTCACTTGACATCATCAGAAACATTTGAACCTCAAGAATCAAAACGTATGAAACTTAAAGAGCAAAAAAAAATGTATGAAACTTAGGGATCAAAAACACATGAAATTCAGTGATGAGTAGTGTTGACATCACCAAAACACATGAATCTCTTTGTCATCAAAACACAGGGGGCACAACATAACTAACTTAGGAAAGGAAAACATGACCGACCTTATTAGGGGACACAATCCAGAGCCAATGAGGGGATCAGAAGAGCAAGAGCTAAAAAGCTGAAAAAAGGGATTGTAACTTAAGATAAAACCCAGATAATAATCATACACAGTTTTTCCTTCTGTTGAACAGATTAGCTTTCATCATTTCTGTTTTCATTGTGATCACGTTCAACAGTTTCTGTTGGGGTGCATTCTTACTGCGTATGTGAATAGTTCCACTCCATGAATGTCCTTGGTTATTCGGCCAGGTATTTGCCATTTTGTTATAGCGCACTAGTTCCACCATCACTGATGGGTCCTAACAACTCATCTGCTCTGTCTACAATGCCTGAACAAGTGCTGTCATCTTCCCTGGGAGGATCTCTTTGCCTCCGGGTTCTCACTGCATGTTATTCAAAATGACTGAAATTCTTATTGTCAGGGGCAGTGTTATCTGTCTTCCTCTCCCATGTTTGCAGTCACCCAATCTCCTTCTGGTCCATGTAGGGATTTCCTCCACTAAACAACCATGAAGCCTGTTCTTTTGTCTCTTTTCCTATGTGGTATCTCATGTGTTCCCAGTTTAAAACCCATCTCCATTTATCCTATATATGTGATGATCCTCCTCCCAACCGCCACCACACTAGAGTTTATTAGAACCTACTCAAGTCACTAACCGGCAAGGTCCAACAGACCACCTCCCATGGCTGTCGGTGTGTCTACCCGCCACCGTCTCCTTGGTGTTCGTGGAATGTGGCTGCCCTCCAGCCTCGTTGGCCGGACGGGGGCTCCAGTCGATGAAAACTCTGCGCCGGCTGCCGGGTATGGTGGGCATCCGCTCGCCGGCCTTCCCTACTTCTTTATATAGTTCATGGCAGTCCAAATTTAATACTCGTCCATCCTTTGATCCCTCACATGGCCTGTGTCGGCCATCACATGCCTCCCCTCGTCATCTGATGTCCTCTGATTAGCACCTCCCATTATTAATCTAAGCCTCTCCCATGTTTAATTCGGAGGCAAAGGTACACCGGAGCACATTAAAGAAATGGGAGCCCCATGTTGCAGGTAAGCATGGAAATCCTTTTGGAGTCTGCAGAACACGGACGTGCCCATGAGAACATGCCCCCTTGCAGTTGTGTGTGGACAAAGGGCACCCCTCCCCTTTACTTTGAATTCTCCCTCCTCCCGCCCATGTTCCCTATTTATATATAAAACTCTACTTGTACGCACAAGGGAAGTGTGTGTGTGTCTGTGTATGTATGTGTGTGTCTGTCGTGTGCCCTTCTTTCCCCCACTTTAACAGCCCCCATTGTGTTCCCTGTTTAAGCTTTAACCATGACATTTGCAAGGGCTCGTTAAAGCAAGAGCAGGAATTCCAAGCCCCTTTTCTCCTCCTCCTCCTCCATCTCTAGGGATGTAAATGTATTAGACTAACATCTTACTCTATTCATAAAAATTTTATAAATATTATATCTGGATAGTATCATATTACTTTCACGGGTATAAATACAGATATATCTGTTGTGAACTTGTGAGTACGTATATAGTTACAGATATCCGTATCCATCTATAAATTATGACTCTACATTTACAACCTTAGATACAATCAAAAACTGTATTGCTGGAATCAGAACACTACTGTACAAAGTACAAAAAGAATCACCCCATGGCAATCATGCGGTGGACCTGGTTCTCCTGGATTGCCTGAGATGTTCCCCATGGTTATCCAAAGTATCCTTGTTTTCTGTGAAGATTCTGGGAATCCTTGAAGTTATTCCCAGATTTTATGGAAGAAAGCACAGGAGAGATTTCTGGCTGTTGAAGTTCCCGCTGGATACATTCTTTAGCACCACCATTTCCGTGACCTTCTCCGGGATTACTGTCAAAAGAAAAATGAGGGGCACTGAAAATTTCGCTGTGGTTACCATCGAAGAAGGGAAACTGAGGCATGCTGGAGGCTTCCTTGTTAGCACTGGAACCTTCCTTGTTAGCCTTGGACATATCACGATCTGTGGCTTGAGAACCTCCCTCTCTCTAATTCTGCTGTGTTGGCTTGGTGATTTGGCGGTCCCAACAAAATCCTCTGTCAGCACCGATAAACATGTAACCGATGTCTCTAATGCTCAAGATTTTTCTGCAAACCTTGCATAATTTGCAATGCCAAATGAGAAATTGCTTCCCTCCCTGCTATCTCCGCTGATTGGGCAGACTACACTATGGCATTAACATCTCTAAGGGCACGAAGAAAATCGCTTGCAATGCCTCACAGTGAATTTTCCTCAATTTTCTCTGACATCCCAGCCTTCTCCGTAGCTGTCCCATTAACATAACATCACGTATGACTTCATGACTTCTATTCTTAGATGCAGAATTGTTTATGGTGCAGGCAATAGACTCATGTTTGGAAACTAGGTTTTGAGAAGGCTTATGATTGTGTCAATTGGCAATGCATGTTTGAGGTCTTGGCTAAGATGGGCTTTGACTAGAGGTGGATTGGGTGGATTGGGGCATGTATTTCCTTAGCCACTTTTGCAGTCCTGGTCAACGGACAACCCACTACTTCTTTCCATAGTGGCAGAGGACTCCGTCTGGGTGACCCCATGTCTCCTCTTATGTTTGTCTTGGTAGCACAGATACTGAGCAGGATGTGGATGAGGGCTGAATCGGCAGGTTTGATCAGAGGCTCCCAAGTGAGACTCCACAGTGTCAGCATCAGCCATCTGCAGTGCGTTGATGATACCATCCTTTTCCTAGTAGATGAGAAGCATTTATATGTCGCCATGTTGATGCTAGAACTATTATAAGAAATCTGTTACCTGGAGGTGAATTTCAGCAAAAGCTGAATAGCTGGGGTCAGCGTGAAGGAGAGGTCCCTCAAGAGAGTAACTTTCATTTTGGCTTGTCAGATAGGAGACTTCCCTTTCTCCTACCTGGGCCTACTGTTGTCCTCAAGGACCTTACATTGTAGTGATTGGCAGGTGGTGTTACCATGGATGGCAGTGCCGGTTTCGGTATCGGTTTCGGCCAGGACCGAAACCGAAACGTACCGGTTAGTGAAGGATCTATTCACCCCCCTCTAGCTCCTCTCATACCACCCAATAGTTGTTATTTGAGCAGGTTCCCTAGAGATGTGGTCCAATGAGCCAGGGAGATCTGATGGGAATGTCCCTCATAGCTACATAGCTGAGGGTCATGCCATCAATCAACCTCTATTTTTCGATGGAATAAACTATCTGTACAGGAAGAACTGAATGGAAGTTTTTCTGTGTGCCCAGGATCACTTGATGTGGCGTGTTGTAAGTATAGGCCCTTTTGTTTTACAAGAAGTAGATGATACCTGGACACCGGACCAGGTTAAAAAGTCCACAATCAACTGGAGTGCCATGAACATCATGCAGTGCGCCATCCATGTCACAGAATACTCAAGAGTATCCACTTGCAAATCTGCAAAAGAAATGTAGGATAGACTTGAGCTAATTTATGAGGGGACATCTAATGCTAGGAGCGCCAAGGCCAACATGCTAACTACTGACTATGAAATGTTCAGAATGAAGCCTGACGAATCTATCTCTGAGATGTATGCCAGGCTCATCCAGCTAACTAATTCCTTAAAATCATTGGGACAAGAATACCCTGATAGTGAACTAATTAGGAAGATTCTTAGATCTCTCACCCCAGCGTGGCACACTAAGGCCACTGTGATTGAGGACTCAAAGGACTTGTCTGCTATAACAGTTGACGGTTTGATTGGCTCACTCATGACATACGAGATGAACATGAAGAGGAATGAGGAAGACACAATGCAAAAGAAGACGGTGGCTCTCAAGGTCGTTCAGAGCATAGATAGCTTGAATGAGAATGATGATGATAGCATCCTAGAGGCAAGCCTAGCTGACCATGCACTCCTCACCCGGCGGTTTAAAAACTTACTAAGAGGCAATGGTAAATTTCAAAGAAGGAGGAAGGACCCACAGGTAAGCATAAACTCTAATTTCAGATTTGCTCAAGTTAAGAAATCTGATGAAGTTATCTGCAACCAATGTAAGAAGGTAGGACACATGCAAGGTGAGTGCCCAGAGATCCTTAAGCAAATGTCCAAGGCTAAGGGAAAGAAGCCCAAGGCGATGGTCTACACATGGGGCAATGATGAGGAGGAAGATGAAAGCTCCTCCGCACTGGAAGATGCAGAAGACTTCTATCTTATGGCCAGTGAAGAAGAAGATCAAGTAACTAATCCATTTGACAATTGTTCTCTTGAGGATTTGGAAAAAGCATAAACCATTTTGTTTGAAACACATGAAGCCTCTAAGAAAGAGAACAAGTATCTGAAAAGAAAGATTAATACCTTACTTCATGATAATTCTGCTAACCAAGAGCTAAAAACACTAAAAAAATAAAAATAAAGGACTCAAAAAATAGGCTGAAGCTCTTGAAAACACCCATTCAGAACTAGTAGGCTTTAGGGGAGAAAATGATGCTTTCAGAACTCAGTTAAATCATGCAAGCTTGAAATATGAAGACGGTCTCTTCCAGGTGGCCATGAAGAAAGGCGTTGCAGACGTCAAGCTGTCGAATGGGCCAATTGCGGCTGATGGCAATAGAAATGAGAAGCCGGACCGTTGTGATTTTGATGACTGGGCTAAAGGTGTCGTTATAGTCAACGCCGAGTTGCTGTCGAAAACCCTTGGCCACAAGGCGGGCCTTGTGGCGATCGATCGTCCCATCGGCCTTATGCTTGAGCTTGAAGACCCATTTGCAGCCCACGATATTCATGCCGGGAAGACGGGGAACAAGTGTCCACGTGCCGTTGCGCAAGAGAGCATCAAACTCAGACGCCATGGCAGCACGCCAAGCCGGATCTTTGGACGCCGCCGTAAAACAGGTAGGTTCAGTTGGGAGAGACGACTCGGCCGAGAAACATGTTGGTAGCGGGTGGCGAGAAGCAACAAGCGCCCCTGGGGGGATCGGGGGTGCAGCGGCATATAGATCTGCAAGCAATCTAGTCCGTCGTGGTAATGGTGAGAGGGTCGCAGCAGAATCTGAGCCGGAAGATGCCGAGTGTGGTGAGGTAGGAGCCAGGAAGGAGCCACCGGCAGTGGTCGGGGAACCAGGTGCAGACCCGGTACCACAAGAGGTAGGCAGTGAGTCCAAAGGAGGGGACTCAAGGGTGGCAGCAGCAGGGGCAGCACGAGGGTCACCGGCGGTGGTGACTGGAACCACTGAGGGAAGGGCGGCACTCACAAAGGGACTGGCCCTGACAGTCGGAGATGTCAACAGCGGGCCAGCAAGTGTGCGAGATCCAGGAGCCATGCCAAGAATACCCGGGGCAGCCGTTGTTGGGGGCGACGCACGTGGTACCTGTGTGGCAAAGGGAAAAGTGCGCTCATCGAAGACAACATGACGAGAAATATAGATGCGACCATTAGTCAACGACAAGCAACGATAGCCCTGATGAAGAGTGCTATACCCGAGGAAAACACAGCGATCAGACCGGGGTGAGAGTTTAGTGGGCGCGTAGGGTCGCAACCAAGGATAGCAAGCACAGCCGAATATGCGAAGGAATGCATAATCTGGAGGTTTGCCAAATAATCTTTCATACGGTGTCTGGTTGTGAAGGACCAAGGTGGGGAGTCTATTGATGAGGTACACCGCAGTCAAGACGGCCTCATCCCAAAACGTCTGTGGAACAGACGCAGTATTCATGAGAGTGAGAGCAGTCTCGATGATGTGGCGATGCTTCCGCTCAGCAGTCCCATTGTGTTCAGGGGTGTGAGGACAAGAGACCCGATGAAGAATGCCACATGTATCGAGGATTTTATGGAGGGATTGAAATTCACCACCCCAGTCAGACTGGAAGGCAAGAATTTTCTCCCCAAATAGACGTTCAACGTGACGCTGAAATCGACAAAAGGCATCGACAACATCAGATTTTCGTTTGAGCAAGAATAGCCAAGTGAATTTGCTATAGTCATCCACAAAACGCAACTATAGCGTCCTCGAGTCGATGAACTCAATAATAAACTCACCACTGGGTTTCGTAACTTGTACGAGAGAAAATTCGCGTGGATTGTAAAACACAACTCAAGACCCACAAAAGTGATCCGAAAGCTCTCCGATCCAGATCTGAAAGAATCCAAGGTGTTACAGAGACACCGTACAGTCACCAGGAACACAGAACAAGGACTAGCTGGGGTCACGCTCGTCAGTGCGTGTCCTCTGCCCCAACTACACGTGCACACACAGACCATCTGCTCTAGGCCGGATCCCCTAGCTGATTTTCCCCCCAGTCGAACTCAGGTTGCAAAGGCAAGGAGTCCTATGGTAACCAGCCTAAAAATCGTCTCACTCGGGTCACGCTCTCCACCACTCCCAAGTGGGTCCACACACGCGTGCACAGGAAAGCTACGACTAGTGGACGGGTCACTAGAGGAAAGACTCTAACATCTGAAAATCACCGCTCATCACGCTGACGAGGTGCAGGGACAGCCCCCCTGCACCACACCAACTCTTGGTGACACAGACCGATGGAGCACAAAAGCTGAGACACAAATGGGGCCCAACAACCCCTGAAATAGATGGACACACAGACCAGGGTAAAACCACTCCCCTGGGACCCCTTAGTGCCCACACGGCTCTCACAGGATGCTCTGAGCATCCATTGAGCCAAAAACTGAAAGGGGTTGAATCCTGGGTTCACCACGGCACACGACAGCTCGGATAAAACACGATGAGTGAAGAAACAGGAACACAACCACCATTGGCACCGCGATCACTAATGCGCCCCTGAGGAGGATAGCGATCCTAACAGAATGTGCCCCAGAAGGCCGCGATAGTAGTGGCGGTTTGTTCCCTGACTGAGATCAGCGATACACGATAAAGACTAATGCGGTGGCCACCCCCACCGCGACACAGTAGACTCAACCGGTCGATAGGTCGCAATCCCAATCGCTCTACTATTCATCTTCCTTGATGAACGTGACCACCAGACGTGTCGCGTTCCTCAAGAACGTGACCCCTGTGAATGCCGCGATAGAAACCCGAGCCGAAAATGGCATACTCGCGTGAAAAAGCCCCATCCACGCCCCATTCACCCCCAGGTGAAGGGGAATACAAAGGGGAACTCTTCCCCAACCCTCCTAGCATGATTCTACGCCCATAGATCGATCAAAAATCTCAAGAAAACATGGATCTGGCGCTCAACCCCAAAGCATGGATTTTACGCTCCCAGCATAAAATACACCCCTCTCAAGCTCCCCTTGGCCTAGAAATCATGAAGAAAGTGGGAAAGAGAGTAAAGATCTGTCCCCCTACCTCAAGGAAGCTCAAAAATTACCAAATCACCATCGATCTCCAAATCTCGACCGAATGTGAACACTACACCCCATGCCACAAAATTACCACCGCCGCACTCGCCTCGTCACCACCGTTGTCACCACGTCGCCCTTACATTCAAATATCTTTGGGAATCTTTTAGGCATAGCATCCTCTATTTCCCATCTTGCCTTGTGTGGCCAAGATTTGTTCTATTGGACTTTGACCATGGGGATATTTTTATTTTAAAGCTGACATACTTCTCGCTCAATTATTTTGAGTGTCCTTTGCTCGTACGTCAAGTCTTCTCGTATCACCAGATTATCATTAGTGATGACATAGAATGGATCGAGGACATACCTTTTTAGCATTGAGATGTGAAAGACATCATGAACTCCTACTAGTTGAGGAGGCAAGGCTATTTGATAAGCAACCTCGCCAACCCTTTCAAGAATTTCAAAGGGTCCTATAAATCTTGAGGTAAGTTTACCTTTGATGCCGAATCTTCGAATACCTCGACCCGAAGAAACCTTAAGGAATACATGGTCTCTAACTTGAAATTCTAGGTCTCGCCTCCAATTATTAGCATAAGACTTTTGCTTATCCTGAGCCACCTTGAGTCTTTCTTGAATTAGCTTGACCTTTTCAGTAGTGTCCCGAACTTGTTTTGGGCCTAGAAATTATTTTTCTCCAATCTTGCTCTAGCATATAGGTGAACGGCAACTCCTGTCATATAATGCTTCAAATGGTGCCATTTTAATGCTAGCTTGATAGCTATTATTGTAGGAAAACTCCAATATAGGCAAGTGGTTGTGCCAACTTCCCCCAAAGTCAAGTACACATGCCTGGAGCATATCTTCCACCACCTAATTGGTCCTTTCAGTTTGACCATCAGTTTGTAGATGGAATGCAGTACCAAAACTCAACCGAGTCCCTAATGAATGTTGTATACCCTTTCAGAATTGAGATGTAAATCAAGGGTCTCGATCTAATATAATAGTGACATGGACTTCATGTAATTTCACAATTTCCTTTACATATAAGGAAGCCAAGACATCCACGGACCACCGACTCTTAATTGGTAGGAAGTGAGCCGATTTGGTCAAGCGGTCAATAATCACCCAAATACCATCATGTCCTCCTCTTGACTTAGGTAGACCCATGACAAAATTCATCCCTATACTCTCCCATTTTCACTCGGGAATAGCTAGCAGATGCAACTTTTCAGCAAGCCTTTGATATTCTACCTTAGCTTGTTGACAAGTGAGGCAGCGCGATACATAGTCTGCTACTTCTCTTTTCATATTGGCCCACCAATAATTCCTTTTAAGGTCTTGGTACATCTTGGTAGCACGAGGGTGAATGGCATACCTTGATTTATGTACTTCATCCATAACCAGCTTCTTAGTATCAGCATGATCTAGGTCATAAATTCATCTTCAGAAAAGTAATCTTCTATCAGTTGACATAGAGAAATATGGCCATTGATCAATATCATCTTTGATTTCCATTAGTGCAGGATCATTCTCTTGCAACTTGACCAGGTCTTCTATTAATGTAGGTTGTGACCAAATATTGACAATAAAATATTCTTGGACAACAATTATTGTATTGCGGAGGTGGAGGTTGTTGGTTTAACAAGGGTGATGGTTAGGCGTTGCAAGGAGGTTGATGGGTTTGCGGCATGGGGATATAGTTATTGGTGGGGAAACTAACGACTTGGACTTGTTCGTTAGTTTGAACTCCCTCAGTAACTATGCCTTGGGATTTCCTATTATGCTTTGATTTTTGGGCCTCAAACCTGGCGTGAATGGAGGAGTCCTTAAATTGGGTTTGAATGAATCGCGCCCGATTATAGAGTTGGTGCATATTTAAGATATCGTTCATGGCCAAGATGTTTCTAAATGTGGGTGTGGCATTGGAGATCAACAACTTGACCTTTTCTTCCTCCAGAATGTGACCTAGCACCCGAGCAGCCATCTACCTCCATCGATCGGCATAAGTGGTAAAATCCTCATCTAGCTTCATCTTCTCCGTGACGAGGTCGATGAATGAGTACTCTAGGCCAACCAGGTCTTGAAACCTTTGGATGAATTTTCTCCTTGACAACCTTAAAATGCTCGACATCCTCCAATGGCAAGGAATAGAACCACTCCAATGCGACCCCATCCAACGAATGGCGAAAAAGATATGCCATAAGGCGGTCATCATATTGATATTACACTGATTCGTATAAGAAGTCCCTCACATGAATGTAAGGATTGCCAGACCTGTCATATTTGCGATAAGTCGGAAGCTCTGATTGAGGTGAGAGTAGGATATTTTGAATGTTTGGGACAAGAACATCAATGAGAGATTGTGGGCCGACCTGCTCTGTAAGTGGTCAATTTGTTGTTGCATGGCTGCCCATTTATCCATCAATTCATACTCGCGGGAGAGAGTGGGTTGCACATTATGCATAGTCCCAAGAGGCTGGTTTAAGGGATAAAAAGGTGGCCCATATTGAGGATATTGGACTAAAGAATGGCCCATAGAAGGAGGAGCAAGGTGGGTCAGCCTAGGTTAAGTGTACTCATTTGGCCCGAAAAGGCCTATAGGAGAAGACAGAATGGGTTGAGAAGAATCGGCCCATGGAGATGGAGGGAGGGGAGCGTTCCCTTATCAAATGATAGTTGGGCAAAACTAGAGGGTTGGCCCATTTCATGATTCACGAATTGGAGAACCTTAGATTAGGTCGATGTAAGGTCAAGCGGGCTCGGAGTCGGATTGGGCCCATTAAAAGAGGATTGTTGGACTTGATTAGAAGAGGCCCCTTGAGGGGTGAGAAGCGTGGCCAAGGTCCCTTGAAGAGACTGATAAACAGTTTTACGTTGGGTAAGGTCCAACTTGGCCATGATCTAGAGGATATCGACAGTGGGATCACCAGTCGGAGAGGTGGAGGATGGAGCTTGTGGGCCCTCATTGATTTGAGGAGGTGGGGGAGGAGTAGATCCCTCTTCGGTTGGAGAACAGCGACCCTAGGAGGGGAGGAATCCTCGAACGGCCCTTGAGGAAGGGTTTCCCCTTCCAATGAAGTTTTGATTAATGAGTGTAACCTATGTGCCGATTTAGTATGCATGAAGATGATAGATTATGATGTGATTCTAGGAGCTCATTGGTTAGCTACACATGGTGCTAGTGTCCACTGTAAATCTCGAGTAGTGTCTTTCCCTGGACGCCCTGAGCTTTCCTTTTCTAGCTCGAGGAAATCTAAGTTTGTGCCACTTATTTCGGCACTTCAGGCGGATAAATTGTCAAGGAAAGACTATCAGGCATTCTTGGCCTTGATCTCTTTAACTGATAAGAAGTTAGTGGAGTTGAATGATATCTCAATTTTTCAGAATTTTCCAGAAGTGCTTCCTGAAGAATTGCCACGTCTTCCCCCTGAGAGGGAGGTGGTTTTCTCCATCAATCTGATTCCTGGCACTTCACCTATTTCTAAGGCCCCCTATCGTATGTCCCCTACTGAGTTAAGGGAACTAAAGGAGTAGTTGCTGGACTTGCTAGGAAAAGGATTTATTCGTTCGAGTACTTACCCGTGGGGAGCTCCTGTACTCTTTGTAAGAAATAAGGATGGTTCGTTGTGGCTGTGTATTGATTATCGTTAGTTGAACCAGCTCACTACCAAGGATTGATGAGCTATTTGACCAGATATCTGGAGCCTAGTATTTCTTGAAGATCGATCTCAGATCAGGATATCATCAGTTGAGGATAAAGGATGATGAAATTTTTAAGATGGCATTTCGTAGTAGGTATGAGCGTTTTGAATTTATAGTGATGCCATTTGGACTAACCATTGCTCCTGCAGCTTTCATGCAGCTAATAAATAGTGTGTTCTGACCCTACTTAGACTAGTGGGTCATAGTATTCATTGATGATATTTTGATATACTCAAAGAGCAAGGAGGAGCATGAAGAGCACTTGAGGATGGCGTTGCAAATACTCAAGGATCATCAGTTATACGCCAAGGTCAGTAAATGTGAGTTTTGGCTACAAGAGGTATCTTTTCTATGGCACATTATCTCTAAAGATGGAATCTCAGTAGACCCTTCTAAAGTGGAGGCAGTACGTAATTGGGAAAGGCTTGTAAATGTAACTGAGATCAGGAGTTTCCTAGGCCTAGCAGGTTACTATCGAAGGTTCATTCAGGACTTCTCTAAGATTACAGTGCCCTTGACTAGGTTAACTCGTAAGGAGAATCGATTCAAGTTGTCAGAAGATTATGAGAAAAGTTTTCAAACCTTGAAGAAAAGTTTGACCACTGCCCCAGTTTTGACTTTGCCTTATGGAGAAGGAGGTTTTGAAGTATATACTGATGCTTCAGGAATCGACTTAGGTTGTGTATTGATGCAACGAGGAAGAGTGATAGCTTATTCCTCCAGGCAGTTGAGGAAGCACGAAGAGAATAACCCTGTTCAGACCTGGAGTTAGCAGCTGTTGTGTTTGCCCTAATGATTTGGAGGCACTACCTATATGGAGAGTGAGCTTCAAGTGTGTTCTTTTGTAATCTCTAAACACTCTAGTGTGTGTGGATCTTCCTAGATCCGTGTGTGTGTTTATTTTCTATGAGAATCGTGTGTGTTTAGGTGTATTTACACCTTTGTGGGAGTTTCCATCTCCCTACGTGTGTGTGTGTTTTGATCTTGTAACCCTTTACAAGATAGTGTGAAAATCCTCACAGATCGTGAGGGGTGGACGTAGGTTGCCATTGCCGGAACCGAACCACCTAAAAATCACTTTCTATTGTGTGATTTGCTCCTTATCTTCTACCTCCATTCAGTGCAGCATACACGTTTGTAGTGATTGATTTTGATAAGATCTGCTTGCTTTGCATTAGATCTAAAATTAATAATCACTATTTTATAGTACAACTTCAAATTAGTTAAGATTTTCTTAAAATTTGTTATCACCCAATTCACCCCCCCTCTTGGGTGTCATTGATCGTGAGACTTCAGAAAGATAGAAGAGATAAGAGTCTTGGGGAGAAAGAAAAGGAGAGAGAGTTCTTCCTGAGTAGTCATCTATCGTCCGTCGACGGAGAAGAAAGGTTCGAAGCGAGGGAAGGAAGAGAGATTTTTCAATACTCTATTTTTGCTGCAAGTAGCAGAGGTGGGTGCAGGGGATATCACTCTCGCTCCTCTTCTGTTTCCCCCTCTACCAATATCTCCTCTATAGCTTGTAATGAAATGGGCAATGATATGAGCCCACATCTCCCCTTGCTTCCATTGTAATCGAGCCTTCGGCTCTTTTCTTTTTCTTATCTCCCGATGTGGGGATGTAATAGAACGGCTCTGTGTGACAATGCCAGGCCGAATGTAATATATTCTTTTCTTTATTTGATCATTTCCCAAGCTGTGTCTAAATCCCTCTTTTCTGCTACATTTACTTCCATATCATCTATTGTCGTCTGGTTTCTCCCGTCGATGATAAGCACGCCCTGGGATAACCAAGGGCTACATTAACGTTATCCCCCTCCCTGGGGCTCTCTCTCTCTTTCAGTGTGGTAGCTATGTCATATGCTCCATATACTCGTCGTGGGTTTCATCGCCGGAGACACATTTATATGTGCATCTCCCCCTACCCCTTTGGGAATGACTTCCCCACTCCCTCTCTGTTCACAGCTATGAACCGGAGAGAACGGGGTCACTCCTATAATTTGGGTGTGGGGTCTTTGGGTATCGCCAATTTCCCATATGTCACCTGCCAGTTGCTCGAGTATTTGTTTCTTGCATTCTCGATGGTTCATTGGCTCATGGCTGACTCCCAAATGCCAACTAATTAGCTTTCTTCCATGTCTAACCTACCTCTAGTAGTGTAGTGGATGAATAATGTATTACTGTGATTTCTTTATCCCAAGGAGGATGGGGGAAGGACTACCCAATGTGGCCTATTACCCATTCCAATCATATGGGTAAAAATTAAAGGTTTAATGTGAACATCGTGTCAACCCTTTGACCCTCATCACCATTGGCGAGATCGGTCGCTACCTTTCAACCCTTGTCACCATCGATAAGATCGATCGACTGTCCTTTAACTTGGACCTTCCGTGCTCATTAATAGACAAACTACCATTGCTTCGACACTTCACCCGTGTCGATGAATAAACTTCACCTTCAATTTTCGTCACCATCGACGAAATCAATAGACGCACTCATCTCCTCTATCTTTGTCCCACTTTAGCCAAGTTGGCTCCGGGAACAGCTACACCACGGTGGAGTGAACACCTCACCCCTTTGCTGAAGGCGTGAGCGCTCTCCTGCTCTAGTAGCTTATATCCCCGGGCTGAACTCATCAGCTGAAAAAAAATAGAGAAGGAAAAAAAGAAGGAAAATGATGATAGTCGTACCTGCAGTGATAAATAAAGATGTTTCATTAACTATGGAATGTCAGGGTACACCTTCGCCCGAGGCATCCCCCGAGATACATAAGCTCCGACGATAAAAGGAGCAGAAATTGATGCAAGAAACAAAGGAACGAGAGGACAGCTACTGCAATGGGCGTCGAAAAATATCCTCCACCTCCGAGAGACCCAGAGAATGGTATCGGGCTAACTCTGGCAATCTAGACTCTGTGGCCTCCAGCTGCGATATTTTCTCATCAAGGGAAGTGAGCTGCCCCTCGGCCAAATCAACCTCTTCCATTTGCTGAACCTCCAGGCGCTCGATCTCCTGTAGCTCTGCTTCAGCCCTGGCCAGTTTAGCGCACAGCTCCGCTATATGTGTCGTAAGAAAGGACTGACACTCTGAAGAAGTGGCAGCCGCATCTCTTAATTCTCCTTAAGTTCCTTTCAATGAAGTAGCAGTGGTTCGACAATTGGCTTTCTCCAGCTTGACTGCCGTCAGTTGGTCAGACACTTCGTGGCCAAGGTACTCCCGCCTATTGACATGCTTTAGCAACATTGTGGCCCGTGGGGTCCAGTCCTCCATCGGGCAGCCAAAGGCCAATAATGAGCGCAAGAGATGTTCTACCAAGTTCCTCAATTGTGCATAAGTCAGATTGGGAGTAGCTGCCATGGCCTGTTGGAGGTTACCCAGAAACTGCCACACCATGTCACTTAGGAATTGCAGACCAAGTGGCAAAGTTTCAGGGAGCTGGAAGTCCACCCTGCTATCTACCTCGGCCTAAATATTGTCGCTCACCCCGGAGGACGTCGATGGTAGAATTTGAAGAGCACTGACGCCAGAATCGATAGCCGCAGCTAGTGTAGCCAGAAGAGTCTCCATCACGGCAACCTCCTTGCCTATCTCCAGAGGAGAAGCCATGCCAGCCACTTCAATGAACGAGGATACTTGCTCCTCGCATTCAACCCCACTGGCCTTCGCAGGGGAAGCTTCATCAATAATGACCAAGGCCTTAGAAGCACTGGCCTCTTCTTCAACACTCTCTCCCACTTTTATTTTGGGGAGACTACCCTTCTCCAGCAGTAATTCTTTGTCGACAGCCAACGATTGAGATTCTGTGACTTTCATCGGTTCATCAACTTCTACAACCTCTCTGGGCCCTCCTAAGGCTACTGCTGCCGCATAAGTCAGTGGAAGCTGTAAGGCGATGGGCCATAGAACTGGCGAAAAGGTCGATTGGCCTGCGCCTAGGTCTGGAAGGGGTATTTGCACCGTCACAATTGGCGGTGCCACCTCAGCCAACATCACATATATGTATGTCAGCCAGCCAATTTGTAAATGACAAGAAAGGCTGTAGGCGGGTGTTGGAACACTACCTACCTTGATCGGCACTCTATCCAGGCCCTCGAGAGTTGCCTCTGTTGATTCCGACCCTCCTCCTACAATTGGGTATGATGGCCTTTGCTCGATTCCTGGTAGCCCGGGAGGGATGAAGGTCAAGAAGTCACTTTCATAAGTTGAAGAAGCCCCAACATCCTCAGTTTCTGTATCGATCGGTGGGAGCTTGCCGTCACTTGAGCCACCACCATAATCAACTTGCTCAGAAGATGAGGAGTGTTCTGCCTGCTCCTGAATCTCCAGCATCTGGGCAAGTGCCTTGCTGAAAGGAGCAACCGCTTTGGAAGGAATCTTTGGAGCAGATTCTATGCCAGGAGCATCGGTTGAATGAACCTCTTGGGGCTCCTCCCCTGAAATAGTCTGCTCCCCAGCAACAGTCTCTCCCATGGCTTCAACTTCAGGGAGTGTTGTCAGTTGGATGTCGACTATGAGCAAAAGTAATAAGCAGTCAAGTCCCATCTGAAGATATAGTGGGCCAGAAAAGCCCATGAGCAAATTCCAACTTACCTTCCATCTCCTAGTGGGCCGTCAGAGAAGGTAGATCTCTCTCGGCGGAGGCCATAGGAGCTTCTTCTACTCTCTCCCTGACCATTGTACCCGTCACTACCTCTAGTCTGACAATAGCAAGGACGGTGCGAGTAGCTGTAAAAGGATAATCAGCCAGAGCAGCTGAAATAAACAAACAAGCCATGGAAGTATAAAAATTTTACCTCCATCTTCAGGCCCTTGTGTCCAAGCGGCCTCAAACTTGGCAAACGACAGAACTGAAGGAGGAACACTAGTCGTTGCTTGCTCTGCGGCCTCCCTCTGGCATGCCCGTGTTGCCCGGGTTACTACCCTCTTGGCCCTACTAACGGCCTCCTTGACCTGGGACCTGGGTCACTTATGCGAGTCGCAAGGAGGCAGTGGCGTCGTGGTCTGGGACGGCTCAGGGATGTCGAAATATGAAGGCTTCTGTGCCTTAGAGATCAGCTCCCTATAGTGCCGAGTCACCTCCATAGAGAGGTGAGCTGCAAAGGTGCATAGGTGAGAAAGATGCATGCTAAGCATGAAAGAATCTGCTTGAAGCTGAAACGAAGAATAAGTATACCTGGCGGTCCGGTGTACAGGGGTGAGCGGCCAAAAAAATAATGGAGGTGCCTTGTCTCGAGAAGCCGCCTCACGAACAAGCCAACAACATCACCTATCTTCTCGCTCTTCTCGGCCAGCAGTGCCAAATCTTCATGGCCACAAGAAGATAGGTAATAATTCAAGCTAAGATGGTCCAGGCCCCATCCATCAACATTTTTGAAGGATATTAATAGGAGATGACCCAAAATGGCTTCAAATGAGCTGGTAATGGAAAGCCCTTGAGAATGAAGCTGGGCAAATAGCCAGGAGGTGTTGGTATAAAGGCCTTCCCATTTGTCTTCTCTCCTGATGAACATCTGATATAGATGCAAGTGATCTATCTCCGGACACCAGTTGGCCACGGCTGGAAGGGATTCTTCTGTAGGTATGGGGACCTATTGAAGAATCGCCCGCTCGTTGCTCACTCTGTAGAGTCCTCGAAGCTTCTTCACATAGTCGTCGTTCTGGATGTCAGGCATCCTCGGTTCAGCCTTGGACGACTAACGCTTCATAGCCTTCCTGGCTTCCCGATACGCCATCACTTTGGTGTTATTCCAGGACTTCAGTTTCTTCGGATAGGCAGGATTGATGTCCAGCATTAGCTCTGGCTGAGAGTCCAGGATGCGATGTTCAGCGACATACCAGCAATCACGACGGGAGATTCGGTAGAAGCCCGTCTGTGCATTCCACCATTTGATATAGTCCTGGGTCACCCGGGGTGAATGAGCAGGGGATGGAACTCGAAAAGATACATTCTCCCACCGATGGAAATAATCCCACCAAGCACGGGCTTCATTGGTGGTCATTTGTCCGGCCCGATGCCTATTTGGCAACCCAAACCGTGCTGAGGAAGAAGGGATCTGCTGGTCGTATCCAAAATTCTGACTAAATCGGAAGGGATAATACGGCTCCAGCCATAACAAGCGAAACATGTGTATAAGAAACATCATAAGGAAGGCATTTATTCTAAGCATGCCAGAATGAATTCAAACAATTAATCATCATGCTGAAATTTACATAAACTTAGTTCCCCTCTCAAAAATTTAAACCTTTCATTTCCAAGGGGTTTAGTAAATATATCAGCAATCTATTTTTCAGTGTTAACAAAGTTAAGATCAATTTCATTCTTACTTACTTCATCTCTTAAGAAATGGTGTTTTATTTCAATGTGTTTAGTCCTAGAATGGTGAACAAGATTTTTAGTCAAAGAGATAACACTGGTGTTATCACACAAAATGGGAATACATCCTAATTTTATGTGATAGTCAATAAGTTGATGTTTAATCTAGAGGACTTGGGCTGCACAGTTCCCTACTGCAACATATTCTGCTTCAACAGTGGAAAGAGCAACAGTGTGTTGCTTCTTAGATGCCCAAGACACTAGACACCCACCTAGATATTGACAATAACCACTAGTGCTCTTTCTATCTATCCTGCACCCTGCATAGTCTACATCAGTGTAAGCCACAAGCTCAAACTCACACCTTGTAGGATACGATAGACCTAAGTCAGGGTGCCTGATAGATGTCTAAAAATTCTCTTCACAACACTCATATGTGATTCCCTAGGACTAGCCTGAAATCTAGCACACAAACACACTGAGAACTAGATATCTGGGCGAGATGAAGTAAGATACAAAAGGGATCCGATCATACCTCTATATAATTTGGTGTCAACCAGTTTACCTTTTGGGTCAGCATCAAGACTAGTTGATGTGCCCATAGGTGTAGTGATAGCTTTGAGGTTCTCCAATTTGTATTTCTTCAGCAGGTCCCTGATGTACTTGGGCTATGAGATGAAGCTTCCTTCTGAAGTTTGATTAACCTACAATCCAAGGAAAAACTTCAATTCTCCCATTAAGCTCATTTCAAACTCATTGGTCATTAAGTCAGAAAATTCCTCACACATAGCATGTTTAGTTGACCCAAACACTATATCATCTACATAGATTTGAACAACCAAGATATCCTTGTTGTCTATCTTAGTGAATAGGGTCTGGTCAACCTCACCTCTTGAGAATCCCTTACCTGTGAGGAAGAAGCTCAGCCTGTCGTACCAGGCCCTGGGAGCCTGTTTCAGTCCATATAAAGTCTTTTCCAACTTGTACACATAGTTAGGAAAATCAATACATTCAAATCCAGGAGGTTGTTTAACAAAAACATCCTCTTTTATTAACCCATTCAGGAAAGTAGATTTCACATCCATCTGTTGAAGTTTTATTCCTAAACTGCAAGCAAAGGCTAAAAGAATTCTAATGGCTTCTAACCTGGCAACAGGGGCAAAAAATTCTTCAAAATCTACCCCAAATTCCTGATTGTATCCCTGTGCCACTAGCCTAGCTTTATTTCTGACTACTTTACCCTGCTCATTAGTTTTATTCCTGAAAACGATGAAGGAATTATTCATGAATCTTCCTATTCTTACACTTCGCAACAAAATGGAGAGGTTGAAAGAAAAAATCGTCGCATGTTGGAGATTGCTCGAGCTCTTGTCTTCCAACATAATGTTTCCAAGACATTTTGGGGTGATGTTGTCTTGACTGCCTCTTACATTATTGCTCGGATGGTATCTCGTGTTTTTGGCAATCAGTCTCCTTTACAGCTCCTCTGTCCTAATCAGACTCTCTTTCCTTTTGCTCCTCATGTCTTTGGGTGTCTTTGCGTCATTCACTATCTTGGTTCAGGTGCCATTAAATTGGACCCTAGAGCTATTTGTGGCATCTTTTTGGGTTATTCTTCAACCCAAAAAGGATATAAGTGCTTTGATCCACAAGATGGCAAGCACTATGCACTCAAAGATGTCACCATTTTTGAAAATTAGTCTTATTTTTTCCTCTCTCTTCTTCTTCTCAGGGGTAGGTTGTTCCTTTCTCTCCTCCCCCCTCGTTGTTTGTCTCCTTACCTTTGAGTGAATTAGCGCCTAGTGCTCCATTGGGATCGGTTTGTCAAGAGTCACTTTCTCCTATCGTTGAGATTACTCCTGATGTTCTTACTCTAGGCACATTTGGCACAAGATGGGCCCTCCTATGGGTCCGCCACCTCAAGAGGATGTTGACGTTCGAGGCTCTCCGCCTTCTGACTTGGTTTCTTATCACAGTTTGGACATTCCTATTGCTGTTCAGAAAAGGTCCAGAGCATGTGCTCGTCATCCGATATCTCATTTTGTTGCCTATTCCCGTCTCTCACCCTCTTATTATTCTTTTTTATTTGCTATTTCTTTCTATCATGTTGCTAAGTCCTTTTCTAAGGCTTTGAAGGATCCTAAGTGAGTTCCACCATAGAAGAGGAAATGCTTGCTCTCCATAAGAATTGCACTTGGGGGATGGTTGACTTCCTTGAAGGGAAGCGTCTGGTTGGCTCTTGCTGGGTGTATACCATTAAGTTTAATTCCGATGGTGTTGTGCAGCTCTACAAGGCATGTCTGGTGTCTAAGGGGTTTACTCAAACCTATGGTCTTTTGGCTAAGCTCAAGTTTGTGTGCGTTGTACTTTCGCTAGCTGTCTAGTTTGATTGGGATCTTCATCAACTTGATGTCAAAAATGCCTTCCTCAATTGTGATTTGCAAAAGGAAGTTATATGCAGCCCCCTCTTGGGTTTGCAGCCAAGGGGAAGTATGTCGCCTCAAGAAGGCATTTTATGGCCTCAGGCAATCTCCTGGCCTTGGTTGGACCAATTTCGGGCTACTGTGGTGCAAGGAAGGCGGAATCGGGGATGGGGATCGGATCGCCTGGTCCCAAACCGATCCGGGTCGGTGGGATCGGCCGATCCCGGACCGATCCCGGCCGAGTCAGGCCAGCTGACTCGGCTAGGGATATAAGTGTCTAAAAGGTTTAGTTACATTGAGTTCTTCTGTGAATGGGGATAGAAAATATGGAGCAATCACACAAGATGCACAACCCACTACACATGAATTTTTAAGGTGGTTCAGTTTGCAAACCTACAGACCTACATCCACCCCTCACCAAACTTGGTGAGGCTTTACCACACGCTGCAAATGCAGCACGGGGACAAGTCCCCAACACACACGCTGATGCACAACTTACTGGGACAAACCCCCCACACACACACGAGAACAAGGTTCTCACGAGGACAAGGTCTTCATGCTACAAGACTGCAGCACACGGGGACAATGCCCTTTACACACAAACACCCACAAAGGAAAAACATGCTACAAGAGTAGCACAAACACGGGGATAGGTCCCCAATCACACACACGGCTGAGCACAACCTAAGACCTATCTCCTGTCTCTGAACAAAGCACCGGACACACTACTGTAAGCACAACAAAACACACGGTTTAGAGATGTGAGAATACAAAGAAGAACAAGTATAAAAACAAGGAAAACACTCTGTGGCTTTAGAACATGGTCTGGAAGCTCTATGAAGAGATATGAACACTAGTTCGATTTGTGTTCTTCTTTCTCAGATGCTGGCTGGCTTCAACACTAGTTGCTCTCCTTTCTCTCTTCTTTCTCTTCTCCTTTTTATAACACTGGCCTAGGTCAGACCAGAGTTGGACTGCACACACTCCCCTTTTCTTCTCCTTACAGATTCCTTCTTGAATGCTCAAAGGCGTGGCTTTCTTCTAAGGGCAGCAACAACTTCTTCAATAGAGTCTTCAAGTATTTATAGAAGAGCTAGTGGGAAAATTTCCCTCCAAGAAAACTACAGAAGACTGATTCAAATTTGAATTATTTTTCTAGAATTTTGACCTTCTTTCTATAGGGCTTGACTTGATCCTCTGGTCATAAGGGAGCAGCTGGGAAATCTATTTTCCCTCCAAAAATCTTTCTTGGCTGAAGTAGATATTCTACATAAGGTTGACTTGAACTATAGGTATTTTCAGACTAGTCCTAGGATAGGACGGTGGTACGAGTAAATCAGATTTCCAGGCTAAGAATAAATGTGTCTGCAACATCCTTAAACTTCATGGGCTGGCATAGTAGGGAATGACGTTCCTTTTGACATCTTGAGATAGAGGGAATGGCTTTGTCCAGCGTAGAGAGATGCAAACCACCTATCCAGTCCTTTCTTAGGACAGAAAGGATAGTCTTCTAGCAGAGAAGAGACTTTCACAGATTTGGTGTCTGACATGGTCTTCTTAAACAAAGATATTTCGAGTTGTTATAAAGGAGTGGCAAAACCTCTGACTTGGGAACCTTCTTCCAGATCTCGAAAGAGGTGTTTTTGGGGGTTTGCGCCTGATATTTATATTCTTTGGAAGAGCTGATGTCACGTCCCGAGTGCGGAAGATTACTCGGAAGTGGCGTGACGATGTCTATAACGATCATGTCAATCAGAGCGTAGTGCATTCAATTTTGATTGATTTTTTTTTCATTCTGGGAATCATTGTCCGTAGCATGATGCTGTTAAGGGACGTGTCTGAGAACTGGGAATGGTGAGCGATGAGGTATGAGTTTTGCCCCAATCTGGGGTTTCTGTAGGTTGTGGGACTGCGAGGCCGAGGGGTGTATCACCCCGGCCAAGTGGCACTGGAGATACTAGGTTATAGAATATCAGGAATATACAGGGGACGGAGGTCTGAAGTGAGCTGGGGATTGGGTTCTACTGGACTATTGACTGGAATGTCACGTGGAGACTGGAATCAGCTAGAAGCTGGTGAAGGTAGTGCAAGCGATGACTGGGGAGTGTTGGGCTACTGGTTGGGAAACGTGGATTGATCGGTGATCGGCGCGAGAGTGTCCCGCAGCCTATTGGAAGGTAGGCGAAGACCACCCTAGCTGGTGGGGAAAGAGAAGTTTTTCCGTTATCGGCTCCAGCGCCCTTTTAGATTTTCACCGGAGCTGACCCCCTTTGACTTTTTCCGACGTGCCCTTACGGGTTTTCACATCGAGAGGTTTCTCAATTTTGCTTGAGGCATCCCTTTCGGGGTTTCACCTCAGCCGGGTTGTTTGTCTTTTTGCCCCCAGTCGCCTACTCACGGAGGGGGACAACTGGGTCTGTCGGGACATCTCTATTTTTAGCCTCATTTTCTTATTATATATTTTTTTGCTTACCAGGGAGCCCGACGGTTGGGCTATGGTCGATGCAGTGGTTCCCCCTACTCTTGTCGTTACGAGGATGAAGGCAGGAGACTGGCTTCTGAGAACGTCTGACGATGACTCTGGGAGGGGCCCGGCTGGCCCCAGGGCTTGACTGGAGAGAAAGATCGAAAGTGATGACTGGGTCGGTCTTTTGGGAGAGAAGACCAATTCCGGTGGCTGGGACTGGGAGCGTACGCCTTAGTCGGCACGGCATGCGAACTCGTGTTCCGGTGCATGGTACAACTTTATGTGCTTACCGTTAAGAGGTGGGAAAGGCTTATGGCCCTTATGGTCCATGACCGTGCAAGCCCCACCCTCATAGGCGTCACAAATGATGTATGGGCCTCGCCAATTTGGCTGAAGCTTGCCACTGGAACGCCCCGCCATGACTTCTCTTTCCTTGATCATGACGAGGTCACCTTGCTTGAAGGCTTGTTGCTTGACGAGCTTGTCGTAGGCTCGCGCCATGCGGGCCTGGTACATCTACAGGTGTTTGTAGGCTTCGAGCCGCTTGCCTTCCAGATCAGCAAGCTCTTCTAGCCTTCTCTGATGTTCACTTTCATCAGGGCTGGCCAAGCCGGTGTGTATCGCCACGCGGTAAGATGCTAACTGGATTTCGATGGGGATGACGGCTTCCGCTCCGTAGACGAGGGAGAACGGTGAACATCCCGTAGGGGTTTTGTAGACCATCCGGTAGGCCCATAATGCCTCGGAGACCTTTTCGCCCCAGTCGCATTTTCGGTGGCTAACAATCTTAGCCAGGAGTTTGCAGAGGGTTTTGTTAAAGGCCTTGGCCAAACCATTGGCCTGTGGGTTGTAGACCAAAGAAGTTCTCCAGTCGATGTGGAACTTGGCTACCAACTAGTATACGGCCTTGTTCTTGAATGGCGTCCCATTGTCGGAGACTATGCGACTGGGAGTACTGAATCGGTAGATGATGTTATGCCGGACAAACCTGGCAACCACCTCGCCAGTGACTTCCCATAGAGGGAGGGCTTCTGCCCAACGAGAGAAGTAATTGGTGGCAGCCAGAATGTACTTGTGGCCTTTGGAAGATGGCGAGAAAGGCCCCGCGATGTCCATACCCCACTCGACAAACGACTAGGTGGGGGCTGTAGGACGCAACGGGTTAGGAGGTCTCCTGGGTACTGGGCCGAAGGCTTGGCATTGATGGCATGTGCGAGCGTACTGGATGCAGTCCGCGTACATGGTAGGCCAGTAGAAGCCTTTAAGCTTGATGTTGTGTTTCATCCTATCTCTGGCCTGATGTGCACCACACAGCCCAGAATGAACCTGACACATAATGACTCGAGCCTCTGCTGGGGAGACGTATCTCAAGAGAATGGACTTGTCCTTCTCGTGGATGAGCCGGTACAGGGAGTCGCCAATCAACTCATATGACGTTGCCTGGCAGAGTAATTGGACTCTTTGAGCCCAGTCAGGGGGGAGTCATCCCCTTTTGAATTTGATGATGGGCTCACACCAATCTTCTTCTTCTGGAGGAGTGTCCCGGTCAAGGTCTTAGACCTCGTAAACTGTGAGATCAGACTGGCTTTCGAGTGAGCTAGGCATCAGCCTCCTGTGTTTGACTGTGATGTCGACTTCACCCTCAGGCGGTAGCTTGATGGCCGCGGCCAACTTTGCTAGGGCGTCTGCCCGGGCATTGTCACTTCTGGGAACGTGGTCTATTTCAAAGAAATAGAACTTCTGGGTTAGCCGAGTGACGATGGCATGGTACGGGACCAGCTCTGATTTCCACATGTCGTAAATGCCAAGGAACTGTCGGACAATCAGTTGAGAATCTCCATAGGATTTGAGGCATTTGACGCCCATGTTGAGAGCCATCTGGAGTCTGATGATTAGGCTTCGTATTCGGCTTCATTATTAGTTAGAGCCTTCATGAGGGTGCAAGAGTTCTACAAAACTCCACCCTGAGGAGTTAGGAAGACAATTTCGGCACCTACCGTAATGCTTGAGCTAAGGTTGTTTCGGGTAATACCTCGAGAAGCGCCATCGAAGTATAACTCCCAGCAAGGTAGGCTGGCTGTGAGGGCGTCTTGTTGCCAGTAATTCAAGACATCTCCGCTCTGTTTAGCCAGTTGTTGTTGTTGAAGAGTAAGAGATTCCTCATTTGGGAATCCCGCGTTGAAGGGAGAATCCTCCGACACTAGATGGGCTTCCAAGAATTCAGCCATGCCCTACCCCTTGATTACTTTTCTAGGGACGTAGGTGATGTCGTATTCCATGAGCAGGAGAGCCCATTTCCTTAGTCGTCCTGGGAGAACGGGTTGTTTGAGAAGGAACTTCAGGGAGTCATGCTTAGATATGAGCTCAACTCGATGACACAGGAGATAATGCTGCAACTTCTTGACGGCAAACACCAATGCCAAATATACTTTCTCCATGGGGGAGTAGCGATGCTTGGCACCGATCAGTTTTCGGTTGAGGTAATAGAGCGGTTGCTCTTTACCTTCTTCATTGACTTGCGCAAACAAAGCTCCCAATGAGGCATACATGGCGGCAATATAGAGTATGAGAGGTTTACCCTTGACAGGCGCCCTTAGGACTGAAGGAGTGAGGAGGTACTCCTTGATCTGCTTGAAAGCTGCCTGGCATTCCGAGTCCCATATGAAGGGGGCGTCTTTCTTCATCAGTTTGTTGAAAGGCACGTATAAACCAGAGAGGTTGGAGATAAACCTCCGAATGTAGGTCAGTCTACCCTAGAGCAACCTGAGTTCGGTGAGGTTGCTGGGTGGTGGTATGATGCGGGACGGGCAGCAAACCTGGGACTCTAGCTCACGGATGTCCCTAGCGAGAGAAGCGTATGATCGTGCACGGTTGAGGAATCGGCAATGGGCTAGGGTGGTCAGCTCTCTATCGTGCCCGGATCGGGTCACGGAACGGATCTCACTCTCTCTCTCTCTCGCAGCAGTAATGAAAGTATTTGGCGAGGTAAGTTAACCTATCACTCTAGAAGTGACATATAAAAGCATATACAAGAATAGCAAATGCCTATTAGGAGGGTGGCGAGTTTACCTCCACGCTCCGGGCGTGGGGAAGATGACCCGGGCTAAGTACGGTAACTCCCAGTTAAAATAATTAATAGATTCCAACCAGACCTAATCCGACCTTTCGCAGATCACAATTTTATATACCGGAGAATCCAGACATGCAGGCATACAACATATGCATACTTATATGTACATGGGTATACATGTGCGAACATGCATAGGTTAACTAATGCACAGAAATTTATTTCTTTATTCCAAATTGTATGCTGAAGTAAGTTTTAGACAAATGCATGTGATGTTTATGATCGTGGATGTTGATGCACAACTTGGAAAATTCAGTGCAGGTTGATTGAGGACACACTAGCGTTGCATTACTCAAATATTCGCTTGTTAATTTTCTCCTTCGTCATATTCTGAGAGGATTTTGGCAACACCTTCCCCGTCTTGAAGCGTGTCGAGGGAGGTATAAGGGCCCCATCTATAAAGTGTCGAGACGGTCCCATGCCATGCCTAAGTGGCAATTTCGTGCCTCATGATCGGTGGAGGAACCCGAGGGCCAACCTTCTTTGAGATCCCAATCATCTAAGGGGTTGTCAATTGAGGATTGCCTTTTTTTACTATGGAACCACTTTTGTTATTGCAGCACATGCATATGGGTTGATGAGAACTAGCATGGCCACATTCTAACGGGTTCGTATGTGGCTGGGACAATGTGTGCCGAGGAACGACACTTATTCATTCATTTATTTCCTTTATGGAGTACTTCACTCTCATAATCCGGTATGGATAACTGTGAGGCCATTGCCACCAAAAGGGATGAAAATCGAGCAGAAAGTTGAGGAAACCCGACATGAAATAGGAAACAAAACTCTGATTTCTAAAGAAATTTCGACAACATCTTCCCCTGTCCCAAAACACATCGGGGGAGATATAGAGGAGGCCCGTCCACAGCAAACTGAGATGAACTCCGTAAGAGACGGACATGTCTAGTATGACAGCCTGAACCCTATGACGAATGGCAGACACCTTATGCCAAGGGAGTCGACTCGTTTCGGAACCACGGCATATACATGAAAACTCAATGGAGCACTAGTATAACTGTGAGCCGAAGGGGACTAGAAAGAATAGAGCACTATTCGCCATTAAGCCGGTTTATTTGCTATTCCCCTAGTAGGGTCATGGGGGATCACGTCGAGATAGATGGCAAACCCCCATGACCCGATGGGGGTCATCACCCCCATGACCCGATGGGGGTCATCGAAAAATCGATTCATATTAATAGAGGTAGAATGAACACAAACACATAGACCGGTGGCTATTCAAAGTAGGGGAAATGCCATGAACCGACGGCCAAAGAAGGGAGTATATACACCCTGAATCGGCAGCCAGATCCATAGGGGAGGGACTTCCTGAATCGATGGCCAAGAAATAAGGGATTTAAACACTTGAACCAGCGGCCAGGTGTGTGAGGTAATTCAAGTGCACTCACGATGGCATGGTAGTTGATCCGGTGGCCAACAAATCTGAGTGTTCTAGTGGCCATGCACACATGCCCATCGTTTGGCGTTGTTTCCCCTGCACTACGGCGTGCATGGGGCGTGGAACGGGTCAATTCAGCCGTTCTACCATTTTACCCGCCGGATTGATTTAGCTGTCCTCCCAGAGACCGTTATGGTCTATAACGGTTCCACGATAGACCGTTATAGTTCGTCATTTTTCGTCTCTGAGGTCTTGGAGCATAATGGACCAAGACTAGTCCGTTATGTGAGCATAACGTACCTGTTCAGGCGCGTTATGGTCGGGTTATTTTCGAGGCCGACTGCTATTGTCAGCCCTCGACGACCATGTTCACCTCGAAGACCGTGTCAGTCCGTTAGCATAACAGACTCCTCCCCGTGCGTTATGGTCAATATAATGCCCAGGTGCAGATCCGTTATTGTCTGTTGACCGATGGTTGGCTAGGTATGGCGGTTGATATAATGCGCCTCACCCTATGCCTTTTGTTGCTATGGCGGACTAGCCTTGGTCCGCTATATGCTTTTTTTCCTCGTTGGCGTTTTGAAGTTTGTTGGGTATAACGCACCTACCCTTGTGCGTTATACTAGTATAACGTGCCTCTTGTGGTCCGTTATACTTCATTTTGTTAGTGTTTTGGTCTTTTGGACATAACGCCCCTATGAGGGTGCATTATGTTGATATAAAGCCTCTATCTTGGTGCGTTATATCATTTGCATGTGGTTTCAGGTCTGGTTGGCAAAACGCCCCTCCCTTGGTGCATTATGTTGGTATAACGCCCCTATACTGGTGCATTATAGTCCTGTTGGCCGTAATGGCCGTTCGTTGGTTCTGTGTTGTGTGTCCGTCTGTCTTAGGTCGTATTCTAGGGCGGTGTCTGTCTGTTAGTGGTTATCTAGATTGGTCGATTTAGGTGACTGGGTGAGGTCTTTTCCTTGATTATGACAGTACCCTAACGACTCAATCTAGAACTGCCAATGTCCTTGTCTCTGGTTGCGTAGCGGCTGTGCCTTGACTGCCAGGTTCGCCTAGCGGTTGGGTGATGGTTCGCTTTTCCCAGAGTGTTGTCATCATCCACTGCTCCGATTTCTATTTGTCTTGGCTTGATCTCGTGATTTGCCCATGACCCGTGGGTGTCTGTTGACATCCTATGAGGGCATTAACCATGATGGGACGGCCAGGAGTGCTTGTGCATGCTGTGTGTGTGTCAGTATGTGTCGTCATTATCGGTTCCAGTCAACTCGGTGTCACCCAGCAGTTGACAGGCGACTTGCCTGTGTCTCGACAGCTTTGTCCAATTTGAGACCATATTTCTGGATGCCTCGAGGTATCGTTCTATCTCGGTTCACGTGTCTAGGTGTGCTGAGGGTTCTTGGTGTCCCCTCAGGTCTCCGTGTGTCATTTTCTCGGAGCGTCATTTTCCTTGGCTTAGGATTAGACCGATTGGCGGCTTGTTCCGCTATGTGCGATGATCCTGACTCAGAGTCGTAGGACTCAGGGACCTTCGACTCGCACGTAGGTGCGAGTGCCGCAGATGCCGTGGGAACCTTGTCGTCATTTTTTGACGTCCACACCACATGGGAGAATTCTCATCCCCTAAGTACCCCTCCCTAACCCTAGATCTGAGGGTAGTAGTAGTCATTTCCATTTCATATAAAATCATTGTATTTCTTATTTTCACTAGAATTAATGAGAAGAAAAGTTAGAATTTCTCCAAGAAGCCTAATGGCGCCCCCTATCTCTCCTATCTCCCTCCTCTTTGCAGCTGAGAAAGCTGATCTTCTGAGGTGAGAAGTCTCCTAATCAGGTTCTTTTCTGAGTGAGAAGTTCAGCACTGCCGCCGCCATCGAGCCGCCATCGCACCACCACCGCCTTACCATTTCGGTTCAGTCTACCACCGTCCAGTAGCCTGAACCTCAAATTCTTCCACCCAGTCCACAGATCTGTTCGAGCTAAAAATTGGAGGGTGAGTTTCCTATGTTGTTCCCACTCTCCATAAAAAAATTTACGTCATTCAACCTTCATTTGCCCCCTTTTTTTATTTAAGTTTCTTGATCTACATAATCTGTCCCTGTGCAGTTTTGTGTTCTAGCAACCCTCATTTTCACTATTTTCACTCCCTTACCAATTTCAGAACAAGCTTAAATTTGTACTGGGAATTCTGTCCATCAAACCTCATCTCCACAAATTTTTTCACTATTTTTAAAGTTTATGTACCCCTCCTTAAGATCTCTATTCAAACCAGATTCGGTTCTGTCCCCTGCAGACCAGATCCGACCCCCTTCCACCATAAAATTCATTCCACTATGCAAACCATCTCCAAAAATTATAAAAATATTTGTGCATGATCCTTACATTCCCCTCCCTCACAGATACAATCCCCATCATCCATATTTACTATTTCCCATTCGGTCAAACTTCATTCTCAGGCAGATCTACATCTCCTGTCTGTTAGGAATATGTGAGTCTATCTATTCAATGTTCTCCCATGAAAAATACATCATCAATAAAATTCCTATAACACCACAGTTCATAGTTCGTCGAAAGAGCTTCACTACGGCTCTAGTCTCACCCCAATCCAACATCAGATCTGGTCGCAGTAGGCATTTTCACCGAGTCGCACAGGTCTGTCTCGAGACAAGCCAATAAAAGGAGGATCCCAATTAAATCCTCAAGAAATATGCCGGTGCGGATTCAACGACAGCCACTTCGGAGGGTCGACTAGGGACCCTCCGCCATTGTCTCGGTGAACTGCCACCCTCATAAGGTCCCTAGAGATCGATGTCCCTTTGGATGCCCTTGTCTGTTGTCCTGCCGGCCAATAATTTCAGATCCGGAGCCGCACCCCGCAACTGCCCAGTATCCTTCCAACACACTTCCCGTCAACCCAGGATCAACACTCCCAGACTACTGTTGTGGCCTCTTACCTTCCTGCGTGGAGTGGGTCATAATTTCCATGCTGTAATCAGTGATGTCCTCCTCGCATGCAGCAAGTTGCTCATTGAGCATGGCATTTACACTTTTGTAATTTTCAATTTCTTGCTCTAAAGTATGCATTCTTTCATAACAATGATCAACAACATTCTTACCTTTTTCAAGGACAGCCAGTTTTTCAAGCAACACATTGTTTTGTTCTTTCAGCCTTTCATTCTCATCTGCGAGGTCCTTGTTGTCAATCAGCTCATCTTTTAGCTTAGATAGCTTAACTAATAAAGTCTCATTTTCAATTCTTAAGCTAGCAATCAAGTCCTTAATATGAACATCAGAATCAATCATGAGAGTTTCATTAAGCTCCTCAAGCGTGGAGCATTTTTTACAAGAAGAGCTATCTGCATAATTACTTTCAAGCTTCTTTTTCAATTTTCTATTTTTAGGCTTCAGCTTCTTGTATTGCTTAGCCAACTGATCATAAGCATCCATAAGCTCTTCGAATGTAAAATCTTCTGAATCAGAGCTTACCTGAGATGACGAAGGGTCACTTGGCTGGTTTGGGCTATCGGCCATGACGCAGTCATGCCTTTTTCTTTCTTCATAGATCCTGGCCAGTCCATTTAGGATCTCCTTAGCAGTGCTGCAGTTTGAAACAAAAGGAAACTAGGTGACATCTACTGCAACTTTTATCAATTTAAAAGTAACAAGGTTATCAATATTTTTGGTCCTATGTTCAGCAGACCATTTAGATGTATCTGATGGCAGCTTGCGCGGACCATGGTATATGAGATTCCATAACCTTACATCAATGGAGTTAATAAAAGCGCACAACTTTCTTAGTCACATGGTAAAATCAGAACCATCAAATATGGGTGGAGAAATCATTGAAACTTGACCAGCAGAGAAATCCAACAGATCAAATGCACCAGGATCTTCCTATGTAGATCGTTGGATCTGAGTATGACAGAGCTAGGCTCTGATACCAATTGTTAGGTCCCTTAGGGTGCAACCAGATCTAGAAGGGGGGGTTGAATAGGCCCGGTATAAAATTTTGCCCAATTAAAACTTAGCCAAGCTAGTCTGGTTATTTAATAAAAACACAGTCTGGTCATTAATAGAATTGCAGATGGCTGGAGCAATAATGAACCCAGCTAGATATGCAAAGCTCGGATTAGGCAGACCTTCAAAACAAGGCAATCACAGTACACAATATGGAAGGTAGCTAACACAAGGCAGGATGTAATACAAGTGCTTGTGTGTGAGTCTATCAAGTAGGGATTGGGTCTACAAGTGTAGTGAATATCGAACACGTAAGACAGTGCAATCAAAATAGTATGAGTGCTACACCAAAATACTTGCATTCATGTGAATGGAGATAGAGGAGATGGATCAATCACACAAGAACACACCTACTGCACCAGATATTTTTAAGGTGGTTCGATTGTAAACCCGCAACCTACATCCACCTCTCACCAAACCCATTGAGGCTTTACTACCTTTTCTCCGAAAAGGAGTTAAATATGAGGCAACGAAGATGGCAAGAATATCTCAAAGACTTTGATTTCTCTATTCAATATCATCCTGGCACGGCAAATGCTGTAGCCAATGCACTCAACAGGAAACTATTGGCAACCGTATCAAATCTCAGGAAAGGTATAACCTATCTTATGGAAGACTTTGCTCATTTGAATCTGGGCATTGACGTAGAAGAAAGAGGGGGTATTATTGCTAATATCTAGACACAACCCACACTACTTGAAGATCTAGTCAAGTTACAAGACAATGACCCTATGCTAGTAGAGATCAAAACCAATCTTGATCAAGGGCCAGATTTTTCTATCTCAAGTGATGGGAGATTATTATTTAAAGGCTGGATCTGTGTGTCGGATCACGCCGACACTAAGAAGCTGATTTTGGAAGAAGCTCATAAATCAAGGCATGTCATTCACCCTAGTGCTACTAAGATGTACCAAGATTTAAAAAGAAATTTTTGGTGGCCTAATAAGAAGAGAGAAGTAGCAAACTTTGTAACACGTTGCCTCACTTGTCAGCAAGTTAAGGCGGAACACTTAAAGCCCGCTAGAAAGCTACATCCCTAAGAAAGTTTCGAGTGAAAGTGGGAGAGCATAGGGATGAATTTCATCATGGGTCTGCCAAAGATAAGAGGTGGACATGATGGTATATGGGTGATCATAGGCCAATTGACTAAGTCTGCACATTTCTATACCTATCAAAAGTCGATGGTCTGTGGATATATTAACAACTTTGTACATGAAGGAAATAGTTATGCTACACGGTGTTCCTATCACTATAATATCTGATTGAGACCCTCAGTTCACATCACAATTGTTGAAGGGTTTACAACATTCCTTGGGAACCCGACTCAACTTTAGCACTACTTTCTATCCACAAATAGATGGCCAAACTGAAAGAACAAATCAAGTGATAGAAGATATGCTCAGGGTATGTGCAATTGATTTCGGTGGGACTTTGCACAATTGCTTGCCTCTAGTGGAATTTGCCTACAATAAAAGCTATAAGGCTAGTATCCAAATGGCACCATTCGAGGCTTTATATGGGAGGAATTGCCGCTCACCTATATGTTGGAATGAGGTTAGAGAAAAATAACTTCTAGGCCCTGAACTCATCAAGGATACCACCGATAAGCTAAAACTAATTCAAGAAAGACTCCAGATGGCTCAAGATAGACAAAAGGCATATGCTGATAATAGAAGATGTGACCTGAAATTTCAAGTAGGAGATCATGTGTTTCTCAAGGTTTCCCAGGTTGAGATATTCGAAGCTTTGGCATCAAAGGCAAACTCACTCCGAGATATATCGACCCTTTTGAAATTCTTGAAAGGGTTGGCGAGGTCGCATATCAGATTCTTTGCCTCCTCAATTAGCTAGAGTCCATGATGTGTTTCATGTCTCAATGCTTAAAAGGTATATTTATGACCCCAACTTTTCCATATTTTTTCCTATCTTCCTAGATTTTTTTGGGATGTTTCTCTAATTTTTCAAGGAGACTTTTTAAATTGGTGTCTAACCAGAGTGATGCCAATTCATTTTTTACATTTGGTATAAATTAAATTGGTGCCTGCCCGGAGCGATGCCAATTCTTTTTTCTCTTTCTACTTTTTTTAAAATTGATGTAAATAAAATTAGTGTCTACTTAAAGTGACGCTAATTCTTTTTTCTCTTTTTTTATATTTTTTAATTATAGATAATTTTTAATTGGCATCTGCCGAGTATAACGCCAATTCGTCTTTTCGTATTTTAATTGATTTTTGAGTCGATTTTGGGTGATTTTTAATTGGTGTCACTCTTGGAGGATGCCCATTCTTAAATGGGCATCCAGAACACCTGACGCCAATTCTTTTGGTCATATTTTACGTCGAAATCAGATTGTTTTTGAATCTGCGTCTGTCCTGAAGGTCGCCCATTTTTAAATGAGTGCCTAGTATCCTAGACGCCAATTCTTTTCCAATTTTGGAAGATTTTAAACTTTCCATGTTTTAATGCAAATGAGCCTCCGGGGTGGTGGACACCCATTCAATAGGTGACCACTGGGTGTAACACCATTTCTTTGAGATCTTCGAACTCGCCCGTGCCTCCTCCTTTGTCTGTTTTGGAGTCTTTTTCAACTGGGGAAGGTTCCTTGTGGCTTTCCAATACTGGGACGATTCCCTACCTATGGTTATCTCATTCTAAAATTGATTATCCTAATTGTTCTTGGAATTAAACTCCTAATATCTCCTCTATAAATAAGCCCTTCGTCTTCCTTGTGAATAGAAGACTCTATCAATGAAGGGGAGGTGCTGCCAGATCTGTGGCCTAAGGAGGGAGGGCTCCCAACGTCAAAAGGTTCATCGTATAGAGACTCCTTCCCAATTTAAGATCTAAAGCCAGGAGAAAAATCCACAGTCTCTTTTACTTCTTCTCTGTTTCTTTTTCACTGCATCATTAGTTCATAGCGCATGCATCTTGCATCAATTAATCCTCTCTTCTCAACTACGTTGAGCCTCCATCCGTGCAATGCTTGCACACCTTATCTCTTATTTATTTCATCACATCATCATACTTTATCCCACCCATTGCATAGGGGTTTAAGGGCCAACACCTAACAAGGTGTGTTCATTCACATGCTATTAACGTTTATATTTATATTTAGATTTGATACTACACACTTGGTTTACTAATCCATATCTTTTGTTGGTTGTTGTTTTGTCTATTTTGTAAGGGTAATCTCAAGGAAGACCCTCTTCATCGGCCGGCCGATTGGAAGAGAAGGTCGACACTCATATCTCCCCACACTTCATAGGTATTTATCCACGATCCCTCCTCTTATTTATTGTTTATATTCATCAATGCTCGCGGTCTCTGGCGATCACCATCCACTGGGATCCACATATGCTCTTTGGGCCGCAGGTTCATTACCGAACCCACTAAGGTGGATCCGGTTAACTTAAATCTTGAGTAAATGGTTCCAAAAATACACCTGGTTTAGGTTACTGTGAGGGGGTGTTTTAGACATTGTCTTGACTAGTTTAACCAAATAAGAGAGATGAGGAGGGCACAGCCTGGGTGACAGCCGCCACTCCTCCATTGACATCTCCTTCCTCCCTTCTCTTCTTCTTTTCTTTCTCTGCTGTATTCCTCCTTCCAGAAACATGTAACAAGGAAAAACATCATATTATAGTGGGTCCGGTTATGAACCCGCAATCCAAAGGCCTTAAACAGACCCGGCTCAGGCCCCTCTGGGCCTGAACCTAGTCTATCTTCTACAACTTTGATCTTTTTAACCAGTGCTGCATTTGGATGATGATGCAAATGACCAAACTATCTAAAGCCTATTGGAGCTATACATAAGCCTCAACATATATGCTTGCCTTGAATCTTATCCTTTCTCATCTTACGACATATCCATCTTAAGATCCTAATCTCTAATGCACACATTTTTCGTATAGGCCGTCTTTGCCACCCAACATGACTTCCATACAACATAGCTTCTCTCACAGTGGTTCTACTTTCATTCAAGCTTCAAAGAGACATGTTGATCATAAAGTACTCCCAGATGGACTTCTCCACTTTAATCAACCTACCTTAACATTATGTACTACATCCTCATGGATTCCCCGATCTCTTGAATAGGTTCCTCTTCAACCTCAGTATCCAAACTTATCCAACTCCACTGTCGTCAGAGAAGCTTGCCAAACTATCAGTCCTATACGGTATTCTCCAAACTAACCACATTACTAGCCTTTTAATGAAAGTGTGTTTTTTTTAAGTGAACCACATCACTGGCTTAGAGAATACCATTCCATTTCCATATCAGTCCAGGGTTCCTAAACTTTGGATCTTCTATAATATTCCTGTCAATCACCTCTTTCCATAAACCCCTTCTTTTGTCCATATTTCCCATACAGCCACATACCCAGGCCACTAGTGTCAAGTTAGAATCCCCAAGATTTCTTGTGCCCAAATGCAAATGTTCCTCCATTGTTATTATGCACCCTCTGCATTTACCTGTATTACAACGGCAACAAATTATGCATCCTATGAATTCTAGCTTCCTTGTTCTAATTCTTGGGATTATGAACAAAGAGAGAAAAACAAATCAGTAGGCTAGAGAACACGGATTGGCAACCTCACAACTGATAAAAGTTTAATTTTCCAACCTCAACCCGCAAATCTGGAATCGAACTTTTCTGCCAATTTTCCCAATCTCAGCAGTGAACCGCCCCTTCCATCAAAAGGGAGCAACGACTTGCCCACTTTAAGACTCCTTAATGAATTTCTGCATCTTCTCCTTGATGCCACTCATCAAAGCATAATGACGAAGATGCAGGCATTAGGTTCTATCAACACGCCTCACCACCCACCTCAAGTAGGTCAGTATAAGTATCTTGCCTATCATCTATAGAGAAGTTTTCAAACATAAAGTTTACCTCCTCATTAACACTTTCTTCTTGGCTTTGCAAGGTATCGCCCATGAGACACTTGTGTTGTTCTTCCTCTTTGAAGATAGCAACTAGTTTGTCCCAGATTTCCTTCACAGACCTAGAGGAAGACACAAATGGAAAGATGTTGTGATTAATAGCATCTTGCAAGATATTTAGAGCTCTAAGATTTTCATTGTTCTTCATCCTGTGACTGTCTGTCCATTTGGACATATTTTTGGGCAGTTTGTGTGGACCTTTGAAACTGATATTCCATAGGTCTGGATTTCCTGCATTTACAAAAGTGCACATACTGCCTAGCCAGGTAGAAAAATCTGAACCGTCAAACATCGGTGGATGAACCAAGGGAATCAAATCAAAATTACAACCCATGATCATAGAAGCACCCGTGCACCAGGATCCTCTCTGCAGATGGTTAAATCTGATCTATCAGAGACCTGCTCTGATACCAATTGTTGGCTCCCAAGAGGTGTAACCGGATCTAGAAGGGGGGGTTGAATAGATCCTCCCAAAAACTTTTGCCTAAATAAAATCTTAGCTACATGAAACAGAACACACTGCTTATACTGCAAAGGGGATACTTTAGGCACAATGCACAGCACATTAAAAGGGAATAGCTCAATTGGAAACGGCAAAGCAC
Source organism: Amorphophallus titanum (assembly GCA_024336825.1). NCBI lineage: Eukaryota > Viridiplantae > Streptophyta > Magnoliopsida > Alismatales > Araceae > Amorphophallus > Amorphophallus titanum. Next base: position 505,319 of record JANBPO010004017.1, read on the forward strand.
AATGCACTGTCAGTCGAGGTTGACACCACTATACAGTAAGGTTGACACTCCTTCAGAGCTAGTTCAGAGCTAAGGGAGATCTACTGCACTAGTCTACAAGGATCTCATGAGATTCCAACAAGGTGAATGAATAGGTTATTTGTTTGTATGAAGTCAATGCAAGAGTGTGTGTTGGAAATGCAACTACAAATGCATAAGTCAGAGCTGATAAAACAGTCTAAGTGCAAATCCTTTATGCTGGCCATCCTATGAATGGGGGAAGGAAGAAATGGATCAATCACACAAAGTACACCCCATTGCACAAGGAATTTTTAAGGTGGTTCGGTTGCAAACCCGCAACCTACGTCCACCCCTCACCAAATTCGGTGAGAATTTCTCTACACGAGGACAAAGTCGTCAACCCACACACGAGAATCAAATCCTCCACACACACACACACACACACACACACACACACACACACACACACACATAGGGGAAGGAGATACACCACACACACACACACACACACACACACACACACACACACACAAAGGAAAACAACAAGTCGCAAGTGTAGCAACCACACTTTCGGTCTCTCACAGAGCACCAGACACCCACGGTTTAAGGATTGCAAATACAGAGGTAAAACCAGAAAAGGCTAATACAAGGAAAAGGCAATGGTGGCTTCAAATCGAAGTCTTGAAGCTCTATCAAACTCAGACCCGACTGTAAGGAGGGGCTACACTCCTTTCAGCTTCTTCTTCCTTCATGTCTTTAAAGTATAGAATACATTAATATAAATCTTATCCCACGTGTTAACATGAATGACAAGATTCACAACGCAATTCTGAGAATGCGAAGTCATCGATACTGTAATGGTACTATAGCGTACTATAGTGGCACTGTAGCAATTAGATTAAGGATGAATAGTTAATATAATCCTGATTAAGTCATAAATGTCGTTGCTTATTGTAGACGCCTAATTTCAGACAGCCCGCGCACCTTATCTAACCATCATAGAAGTGACACTTTCTTTTAGATGATTGGGAGTGTGGGGTCTCATCTTTATCTAGGTAGGCTTCACCCTATCCTTTCGTGGATCCCCCGAGGTGAATTTTTTTGACGTATTATTATACATTTTACACATATCCCTAGGCAACCAGGGTACTGGTCACCTAGCCGGCCAAGGCGGTGAGGATACTAGCCGCCCATACCTCATGGCGGCCAAGGTATTGACCACCTAGTTCCCAAGGCGGCCTCAACCTTGGCCGCCTAGTCCCCTTTGAAACGGCCATTGACCTGGCCGCCTATTGATAATCGTCTATCAACTCCACTATTCTACCCACTCTGGGCACATCCTCTACAGTCATTCCCATTCAGAGGGTCAAGGCGGACGTAGTCTCACACGTCGTCACCTCCGAATGGGTCAAAATCACTTTTTCTCTATTTTCGAATGTCTAGACGGGGGGAAATCAACCTGGATACAAAAACCCATCCCAAACAATCGAGTGAGGGGGTTGGACATTTTTCTGAGGGTTGGCAGTTCGGTGAGCATAGGGTGGAGAGCTGTGAGGACGAGAGAAACCCTTACTGACCTTCTCCACACCGATCGAAGAATGAGAACTCAAAGTCGAAGATTTGTGCTTGCGGGAAAGGCCCGTGTTCGAAGAGGTAGCCATCGACATGGCTGCCTACCACCTTTGAACAGCCACATGCTTGGCCGCCTTTGGTTGGTCAATGGGTAAACCCCACCTTTCTTCCTCTACTCTCTGTCTTGCTGCATTATAGTTCATTTTACTGCATTATGCACATAATAGATTTTCCTAGATCCCTATTTCAAATAGATTTTCACCCTAAAATATAAGGAAGGCAGATGGTTAAAAGTCTCGGCCATCCCCTTTCACACCACCTTCTCGGTACGATCACCCTCATTTGCATGATTTCTCTTCCTGTTTGAGCATATACTACACCTTCAAAGTCTAATGGGTTTACTTTCTCTGTTTACTGGTTAAATTGCAGGAACTTCATCACCGACTCATAGGTACGAGCTCCCCGTTCTTGGCTGGCTAAGAGCGAGAATAGGTAAAACCCATATTCTCCCATTTCAAAGGCACTCGCAATCATCCTCCTAAGGGAATCGGGTAAACTTCCCTAGCAATCACTCTCATTTCATCCTTTATAATCCGTGCACTGTAGAGTAGCATCTGAGAGGCATTTTTCTGGTGCCCGATTCGTCGAGTTTTTGACCGATCTAAGGGCGTAGATGCATGCTAGGGGTGTCGGGGGAGCTTCCCCCTTGTTTTCCCCACATCCGTGGATGATCGGGGTGTGGAACGGGTTTTTGGGAATGTTCCCGCCGTCTCGTTCTCGGGTGAGTGTAGCGGTCCTTCCAGAGATCGCCACACTCACAGGCGGCCCAAGATAGGCGCGCTAGACACCCTGGCGGCCTAAGGTGGGTGCGCCATTTGTTACTGTGTTGTCGGCAGGGGTGTTCGTCGGCCTGGCGGCCGCACGATAAATCGCCAGAGCGTGTAACGCTCTGTGGTTCGACCGCCAGAGAGGTGAGTTGACCGTTGATTTCTGATCGTTGGGTTTTGACTGTTGGCCTCTAGCGGCCGTAGGTACGGGCGCTAGAGTGTTGTGGCGACCTGAGATTGGGGCGCCAGAGGAGAAGAGCAGCGGAGGTGGAGATGGAGGGTGGGGTGAGAGCCGCCGGGAGGCCGGGCCGCCTGGGGCGCCGGCTGGTGGTGTTCCCGCTGCCGTTCCAGGGTCACATCAACCCCATGTTCCAGCTCGCCACCCTCCTCTTCCGGAGGGGCTTCTCCATCACCGTCGTCCACACCCGGTTCAACGCCCCCGACCCCTCCACCTACCCCGACTTCCGCTTCGTCCCCATCGACGACGGCCTGGGGGAGGAGGCCGCCCGTTCCGACGACATCCTGGCCAAGGGCATCGCCATCAACGCCGGCTGCAGGGGGCCGTTCAGGGACTGCTTGGCGGGGCTGCTGGAGGAGGGGGGCAGGGGTGGGGAGGACCCCGTGGCGTGCCTCGTGGCCGACGCCATTCTGTACTCCGCCGAGGCGGTGGCGGAGGAGCTGGGCGTGCGGAGGGTGGCCTTGCGGACCGGCAGCGCCGCCTCCCTCAGGCTGTTCTATGCCTTCCCTACGCTGTGGGATAAGGGTTACTACCCTCTCCAAGGTACGTCATCACCCACGTGACAGACTACAGTAACTTTTCATTCGTTTTCTACCGACAGATATTATTATTAGTTTTTTTGTAACGAGGGGAACTGGGATTTAACTTAGGACCTCTCTGTCGTGAATAGGGACAGTGTCCATTCCGTCCCTAGAAACTACGGTAAATTTTCACTTGATTTAAACCCTAATTTAATCACTGGACGTGGCTGTTTTTTTAATAAATAATCTTTTTAATGGGGAGGGGGCAGTGGGGTTAAAATTTTAGACCTCTCCAACTAAGGGAAGACTCTAAACCAACTTCTGAAGATGAGTATTACTTTTATTGTTTCGAGACGACATTTTAGGTCTCTGATTAAGTATTGAGTTTATGATGAGTTGTTATGAAATTGGATTAGTGAAGCTCCGGGAAGGAACATTATAGTAATAATAAAACGGAGGATCTATCTCTATCATTTAAATTAATTTTATTTGAAGAATCTTCTTATCTTATAAGAAGCCCGGTGAGGACTTCACTCAATTCACTAACCGGTGGAGAGCTATGGCTTCTTGGTCTGTGATCTCCATCCCAGAATATCAAGCCATCAATGTTCTAGTCAATAATGTAACTCCTCAGCTCTGTGTTATCTTGATGCTCGGTGAATTTTACACATTCGCTCAGCTCTACAAAAGAGCTCATGTTGTCCAAGCTCAACTCAAGCATTCCTTATTTCCATTCTTCCTAGATGATTGCGATGTCCCAACCACGGAAGGGGCAAGTTTCGATGATCATATCAATGCCTTCCATCAGCCCCCCAATTCCACCTATCCCATGGTCTCCATTGCAAACTCCAAGGCACCTACGAAAGGGCAAGGAAACATCCCTGATTCCTTTCCTTTCCACTAATCATCTCATGTTCCATCCTACACCCAGGAAAGGTTAGCCATGGTTAGGGGCAATCAAGAGTCTAGTCTAATGGGAAGTGGACAACATTGGCAATATGATGAGGATGAAGTGGTGAATGACCAACCCATAGTGAGCTCGAACACTAGAAACATGATTGGCCATGGACAAGGGGCAAGACCTTTGGTCTTGATTCCACCTAAGAGTGAACCACCCCGACAAAGCCGGGACATCCCTCCTTCCACTCCAACTCCACCTAAATGGGCAAGCCCCGTGGTCCTTATTTTGCCTAAGGGCTCATCTACTCAGTAGCAGAATCAAGTTGTCTCTTCTCCGCTCATGGCAGAGGTTCACTCAACTTCATCCACTTTTCACCAAGACACCGCACGGGAAGAGCCATTATCATCTTTTACTTTAATCAATCCAGCTCCTACCCCAAACATGCTACCAGCTTAGTTTCAACCAGCTCCTGTTGTAGATGAGTCTTTTGTGACCCCTACCCCAATCAATGTAGCTCCGATTCAACTTCCCCAATATGAAACCATCCCTTTTGATGAGTCAGATGCTGGATTTGCTCTCCCAAATCAAGATGTCATTCCAAACACCCAATCAAGCTCTCCACACATCCCTAACCCCTAGATTGCTCCTGCTTTCGAGATTTTGGTTGACACCTCCATGGTGTTGAACCCGGCCACGTTCATGTCATCAAAGAACCAGGAGCCCATCATCTCCACCCTAGATGTCCATCAACCCATTCCATCCTCCAAATCCTTAGAGTCACCCATCCCTAAGGAGAAACCCAAAGAGATAGGATGGCACATAATGTCCAAGATGGGCTATACAGTTGGTGCAGGGTTAGGAAAAGAAGAACAAGGGATTAAAGAGTCGATTGAAGAAAATGGAACATTTGAGAGATTTGGATTAGGGTGTCAACCAACTAAGGCTAGCAAAGATGAATCAACCAGATGAAATTTGCATGATCATTTTGTAAAGGAATCTTGTCCTTTGGAAGAGAGAATCATAAATCTAGAAGTGTTCCATGAAGATAAACATGTGGATCCAAAAGAAAAGTCTCTGAGGGAAGTATTAGCTTTCCATTCCATCTATTTGGGCTTCATTTGGTCATCATTTGCCCTCTCTTCTTCGCCCTAAATTTTTTGATTTTGTCACAGTTTCTGGGTTTTCTGCACATCTTTTGAACCTGTGTGACGGGGCACTCTTCGTCGGTTCGGGGCGGAGTCACGCTTCTTCCTCTTCATCCTCCTTCGACTCCATATTCAAGAGGGGAGTATCTTCTTTCATTTTTATCTCTTTGGGCTTATTTTCCTCATCTCTATGCTTAGTTCTCCTCTCTTACTTTTAGCAAATCATCACTGTCTCCACACTTGGTCTTTGCACAGTTTTTTGCACGTTCTGCATCTTTCTCCATCTTGCGTCACCTCTCCCCATAGTTATACTGCATGATAGTTCAGGTTCTTCATATCCATGCATGCACAACACTCCCACCTATCTTTTGGACCCATTTATAGGGGTTAAAAATCCTCCCCCAGTGCGTTCTCCCCCTTTCTTTACCTCTACTTTATCATTCTAGAGCATATGCTACGCTTCAAATTCTAATGGGTTTTATCTCTTTTTGTGGCTTTGTTTTGCAAGCTTTCTAGCCGGCTAGGAGGTGAGGAGGTGCACCCACGATCGGTTCCCCACATCCCTTTCAAAGCGCGATCACGTTGTAGCGGTTCATCTTCGGGTTGCATCTTCTTCCTCATTTTCCAAGGTACATGGCGTCGTCTTCATCCTTCCTTCATCCTTTTGGTGCTGTAGAACCTTGGTGGCAATCACGGTCAGGTTCCTCTTCCTCATCGCCCCTTTATTTTTCATGTAATTTTGTGTTCACATGCATGCTTATACGTGCATAGTTTGTAGGGGCGGGAGATAGATTGAGATATTAATTTACATCTACAGACCCCCGTTCAAAACCTAGTAGAGTACCATAACAGGTTGGCCATGTGCTTCAGGTCTATCGATGCAATGAGGGGATTGAGTCGATGCAGCCTTCTACCACTGGAATGCCAAGGCTTCATTGCTCAAGGATGAGTCGACTCCACAACTATGTTGAGTCGATGCAAGCTGTTGTCGTTGCTGTTAGTTGAACTGAAAACTAAATGAGTTAAGCGTTGACACCGTGAAGAGGTTGCGTTGACACAGCTAACTCTTCGCTTGGACAGTTTGCAGGCTACTGCATTGTGCGTCGACGTAGCTAGAGGGCTGCGTTGACGCATCCTTTGAAGGTGCATCGAAGCTATCTTTGGGAGGCGCCCTTGGGTCGACACACCATAAAAATAGTGTCAACTCAGCCAAAAAGGTATAGTCCATTTGACAGGTGCTGGAACTGAGTGGGGTCGATGATAATTGTTCAATTGTCTATTCTTATTCATTTCACCGCATCATTTTTGGGCTTTAATGAAGGTAATTGTGCATTGTCTTACAAGATAATCTCGGTCTCACACAAAATGGAGAATTTTCTATAACTAATGGGACTACTGATGCCCTCGAGTGTATTATTGGAGGCACACTCAATTGGAGGAGGTAGAAATACTCCTTCTTCTTCAGATGCCACCATCGTGGCCATGACAGTAGCGATGTCTTCTTCAGCAACCCACTTGCCCTTTGCGGCTTGCTATAGCTCAGTCTCAGCTTTGTCCTGTCTTGTCACCAGATCTTTTCTTTCAGCAATCTCGACTGGCTCTTCTTGTTCATTTGGTAGAGTGCGGGGTATGCCCATTACCCCTGTCATATTGTAGGTGAGAACTTGCATTATTCTTTTGTGCTTTTTGATTCTCCTTCGGGTATGACTAGGGAAAGTGAGCCCTTTATATATTAGAATTCTTTTCATCTTTCCATTTTGTGGAGGCTTTTCGAGGCTTCTAGTCCCAGTTTTCTTCTCTTCTTTATCCACCCCCACGGGTGACATCTTGTCTTTTTCTTCTTTTCCTTCTTCGGCCCTGATGACACGAAGCGAACTTTGTTGACCTAGGGAGGGGTTCCCGAGGTCATGGAAATATTCCCAGACCATCTTTGTCATGTCTTCCTGACTACACTCTGGAGAAATGACATGAGGCAGCACTTGGACTCGGGCAGGCGGCATATATGAAAGCCGTGTTGATTTGGTAGCCTAATTAGAGTTTCTTGAATATTTGAGGATATCGACCTATCTTGCACAGGCCCGGGCGACAGGTGGAGGGGTTGCAATCATGACTTCCTCCACATGCATTGTCCTTTTGCCCCCCCTCTTCGGAACATAAGTAGAATTCTTGAAACCTTGCGAGGCTGGTGCAGGGCCCCGGACCCTCTTGGAAACCCAGGCTTGTCTGAACTTTAGCAAGTTCAGGGTTGGCCTTCCTTACTTGTTGTCATTAAGATTCACCCTCCGGCTTGCTAGCACTTGGAAGGTGTTGTGAGTGGGCATAGTCGGGATGATCCGATCTGGCAGAACTTCGGCACTGCGGCCATTGAAGTAGATCCGGATGCCCCCGATCAACAAGGACTTTCCAAATGCTGAGAGTCGACTTCGAGGAGTAGCAAAAACCCTCCCTCTGGAGCTCTTCCTGTTGCCCCCAGTGGGCTTCTTCTTATGTGCCGCAGTCGGGCAAATAGTATGGTGGACATTACAGCTCACGACCATCGAGCTCTTTAGCAGAGTCTTCTTAGTTTGGCCCTCACTTCGGCGGGCCGCAGCTTCATTGTTCGTCAGCTTCACAGGTTCAAAGCTCTACACGTCCAGGAGATCTACAAATGTAACTCCCAGGAACTTGGGGAAGCCAACGACCCGGGGAAAGTTGGCGAAGGTAGTATGTATGGCAAGGTAGCCATAGGCAGTGTGGTCGGCCACGATCTGGGTACCGAAAATAAGCCAGACAATCCACTCGCCATTGCTTTGACCTATAAGGAGAGAAATAAGACGAATGAAAAATTGGCATTTGAAATAGTTCAATGGGGGCCCCATATGTGATACTTGTGACCTCGGTAAAGAGCTAAGAATGATCATGTGTTCGCATATCTAGCGTCCACTAGATAATATTTACCACGGGGTACGGTGAAGCCTCCCTCATCTATGCTCCACCTGAGGACCTTCATGTCCGAAGCAGAGCCCTTATACCCAACACAAACATATTGAAAAAGCATGTCAAAAGACACCACTGCCATCACATTTTGTGAAATGCACTGTTTTTTATTGCGGAAGCGAGGTTGGTCGCAGATCGACACATTTGCGGGAATATGAGTCCCATCGATTGCACCCAATGCATCCTGTAATTCGAGTGATGATGTTAGATTTGCCAAGTTGAATGGCAGAATTACAAATGCATAACATACACCATACCTTAAAGAACAGATAGAAAATATCCTTATCACGTATGTGGGGGTGGCATTCATTTGTGTGCGTTGGGAGCTGGATGAATTCAGTCTTCAATGAAGCTAATGCAAGTGCGAGACAATTGACATAATTACTGATTGTTTGAGAAGAATGCTGAAAATGCTCACATAATGCACCGGTTGATACACCATGCCCAACAGCATATAAGAACATAGCGAGTTGCTCATTTGCCGTAACATAGCGTGAGTCAGAAATCAAACCTCTACTCACTAACATGTCTCTCAATCTGAAGAACATTGATGGATGTAAGCTAAACACTTTGTAACACCTAAGTTGATGGCCGATGAGAATATCATGAATCCATGCATGGCCAGTGTGTGTGGAGGTGTGCATTGGGCACTTAGGAATCACCGGTGCATTTTCTTCTTCAATTTGGTCCCATATCGCATCCTCAATTTGATTGAACATATCTTCATCCTCTAGAAGAAACTCCATAAGTTGCTGATTAAATTCTACAAGATACAAGTACGACATTATGTGATAAATTGATCGCTTTAGGTAACATCAAAAACGTTACATGCATAATAAGGAGATTACAACTTCCAGGAGTTACACAATTTGAAGGGATAAAACTATGCACATTCAATCTCACCCACTCGATTGGCTGAACTAACGGTGCACAATAATAATAAACATAACATCGATAAGTATAAGAAACAACAATAATACAAGTAGGCTCATGAGGCCGATAATGACCAAGGACATGGAGGACAATGAAGAACCCATGCTCTTGTGCATGGTTGATCCTGCATCTAGATTCAATGGTGCAGTCATAGTTGGGGATTGGGGCCGATGCACAATCGCCCTCATGTTAGATGACCTCCCCAAATACTCAAAGTATGAATCATACGCATGCTGGGCTTCCTCCAGAGACTGAAATCTTTTATAGCGAGCCCCTGGAAACCCATGTACTTGAGCATAATATTCTGGCCATGTGAGATATATGCCGGGATGGCGTCCTACCCATACAACATAACAACTATACTTCCCCATCCCTACTTGGTTTCAATGGCCTGCATATACATTACATAGGTGATTTTTGATGAATCTGAGTTAAAACTGACCAATCAATCTATTCCAATTATGGATGCAGATGAAGATCCCCAATGTTCAGATGATGCAAAGGCCAAGGATGAACCAACTGAAGGGATCCTCAATAAGAGTGAAGAGGATGAAGATCCACCAATTGAGACACTTCAAGAACAGCAAGTGCAGCACCTGGAATTGCTAAATTCTTCCACATTCTTGAAAGATCACCCCGTTGAAAACATCATAGGTAATCTTGGAGATGGGGTAAGAACTAGATCTTCACTAAGGCAAATAGAAGAAGAGGATTTGATGACATTAATTTCACAAGAAGAGCCTAAGGATACACATGAAGCTCTTCAAAATGAATCCTGGATTCAGGCTATGTATGAAAAGTTACACCAATTCGAAAGAAACGAGGTGTGGACTCTTGTGCCACGTCCTAAGAATCAACCCATGATAAGAACCCGATGAATTTTTAGAAACAAATTGAATGATATGGGATTGGTTGTTAGGAACAAGGCCCGGCTTATAGCCAAATGGTATAGCCAGGAAATGGGGATTGATTTTGACGAGTCATTTGCCCCGGTTACTAGACTAGAAGCAGTTCGGATCCTTCTGTCCTATGCTTGTTCATCTAACTTCAAATTATTTTAAATAGATGTTAAATCTACTTTTCCTAACGGGTATATCAAAGAGGATGTTTTTGTAGACCAACCTCCAAGCTTTGAAGACCCTAAGCATCCACAACATGTGTACAAGCTCTAGAAGGTGCTGTACGGGCTGAAGCAAGCACCAAGGGTATGGTATGAAATGCTCACATCATTTCTGATTGAAAAGGGGTTCAAGAGAGGTAAGATTGACCAAACACTCTTCACGAGAAAATCAGGTAAAGATATATTAGTAGTTCAAGTGTATGTTGATGACATAATCTTTGGAGCTACTAATAATACCTTATGTGATGAGTTTGCACAGATAATGTAGGGCGAACTTGAAATGAGTCTAATGGGAGAAAAAACCTTCTTTCTTGGACTGCAGGTGAAGCAAACGTTAGAAGGTATCTTCATAAATCAAGCCAAATACACCGTGGAGCTGTTAAAGAAATACAGAATGGCAGAAGCAAAACCAATGTCTACTCCGATGGCCACAACCACGAAGTTAGACAAAGATGAAAATGATAAAATGGTAGATCCAACACTATTTCGAGGTATGATCGGATCACTATTGTACTTAACAGCTTGCCATCCTGATATTCAATATAGTGTATGCCTATGTGCTCATTTTCAGTCATGTCCTAAAGAATCTCATTTGTTGGCTATCAAACAAATTTTTTGATATTTAATTGGCACACTAGATTTTGGCTTATGGTTTCCCAATCGGTAGCTCATTTTACTTGATTGCATACACCAATACGGATTATGTCGGATGCATTGTTGATCGCAAAAGTACTAGTGGGTATTATCAATTTCGCTTGCTAGTACATTCTTGTTACATGACTTTCTAGTGCATAACCTTTGTAGTTATGAAAAGTACATTCTCGATCATAAAAGGCCAAATTTACCTTCATGCTATAATCTTACTCGATCATGCTTTCATAACTCTTATCTTGATCATATCATGCTACTTGTGTTAGTTTGGTTTTATTCGTGAGATTTATTACGTTTTCATTATCCTATATTCTAGAGCTAAAATGTTAATTACTTAAATATTACCTTCATGTTGATACGAAGATACCTACTAGACAAGTGTGCTTTTTTTTTCTAATTAGCCTTTGATCGGGTTAGGGAGAGTGCACCCACTCCCAAAGGGAGTGAAAGGCTCACTCCACCAGATCCCAGTCAAAGGTTTTATAATATTAAGGTAAAAAGAATCTTTGGAATACACAGACCACCGGGGCATACCCCTGAATGAAGAGTAAAAAAGACAAACCACTAATCACGAATGGAGGGGATACCCAATCTATCTAATCTACATGCCCCTTTAACTGAGGTAGGCACCGAATGACTACTACCAATAAATAAAGAATTGGTGTTGCTTTGACAGGCAAAATTTGGAAGCTTATCAGCAGCCTGGTTTCCTTCGCGATAAATATGAATGACCATAACATTCAGACGGGTCACAAGGGTGCGTAACTCAGATATGAATGGCAGCAATCTCCACGAGCAAGAGGACTCCTCCTTGATGATGTTAACTAGAATTCTTAAGTCTGATTCCACTTAATGCAATCTAATACCATAAGAGGAAGCATAGCGAAGCCCATCAAGCATAGCACGTGCCTCTGTCACCAAGCTAATACATGTACCATAATAATGACTAAATGCCAGAATGACAAAACCTTTGTGATCCCTGATAAGTCCACCTCCACCACTATGGCGTAGGTTACCTTTAGAAGCTCCATCCATGTTCAATTTGTACCAGTGAAGAGGTGGCAATAACCATCTCACAGTTTTGGCCTTCATAGTTTTATTCTGACTAGGAACCAGAGAAACAAGGCGCAGAGAATTGAGAATAGATAAATCACCAGCTGACTTGCAGGCCGAAAATGTGGTGCTTTTAACAATGTGCATGATTTTGTAGTAGATAGATTTTGGAGTACCATTGGAGTCATCATATTTCCTTCGGTTTCTTTCATACCAAGTCTCCCATAGCCATAGGTAGATGATGAGCATGGTGACCATTCCTGAGAGAGTAGAGATTCAGGTGTCCTGAATAACCTGGGATACAAATGCGTGCCCAGATTTGTACCTTGAGGGGTCATGTTGAAAGCAATGTTTGAAATAATCCCAAATAGACAAAGACAGACTGCTATGCAGGAGGAGGTGATTATCAGATTCAATCTGTGTGTTAGGACAGCATGAGCATTTAGAGGCAAGAGAAATACCACACTGCTATACATTATTGTCAGTAGGAAGGATGCCTTGAACAAATTTCCGACTGAATTTGAGAACATCAGTTGACCTATTTTACAAATGTGTCGACATACTTGGTCACACAGGAGCAGTGCAGCAGCACATGAAGCATCAAGCCAGTAGCACAAGAAGATTGAGTCGACTTAATGAAGCTATGGAGTTGATGCAATAACAACTAGCAATAGTCAACAACAATAGCTTGGTCAACCCTCAGATGAGAATAGGTCGACCCCCCTAGTCAGTAAGTCTACTTAATGGCAAGTCAGATCTCAGAAGGAAGATAAGTCAAATGGAACAAAGAACTCCACTGATGTGATAACTAAGACTGAATGAAGCAGGTACAAGGGGTTTAGGACATGCTAAAATGGAGAATAAAAGGACTAGCTAGTTGGTCGATAGACCAAGGCAAAGTCAGTCGACTTGGCCAAAAATTAGTCAACTGATATGGAAGTCAGTCGACTGACTTGCCAACGAGTCAACAGATATTGCCAAGACAGGCAAAATGAGTTGACTTAGCTTTGCTCAACCTGACTGAACATCGGTGGGAAGACATGGAGTGTTGCAGTAAAATGGCACGTGCATTTGAACGCGGTGACCAGAGGACTGCAATTGTCAGACCGTGGCGCTGTCAACTGAAGCTCATGCACAAGCAATAGCAACATCAACAGCACCATCTAGCAACAATAGCAACTGCATGTAGCAGCCATCAGCCACAACTATGCAACAATAACAATGACAACAATAATAGCATAAGCAACAGTAGTAGCTAATAGCTGCAGCTAGCAGCATGCAGCATCTAGCAATAGCTACAACACCAGTAGCAATAGTAGTAACATAATAGCCAATAGCACGTAGCAGTAGCAGCAACCAGCAGCAACAACAAAAGGAAAAGTCTGTTGACTTGCCCAAATTGAGTCAATTGATATGGCATATCAATCGACTAATATTGCATGATTGCCTCAGCACGTGTAGTCTACCAACAGAGTTACGTACCTGGTCACATGATAACTTATCCAAGTCAACAGCACATGTCTCCAGGACACGTGCCTCGAGGTCTAAAAAGGTCTGTGGATAAAAGAATGTTATTTTATCATGGTCTAATCATAAAATAGATCTGAAATAGGTTCTAGGTTAGAATATCCTCTTTTATCCTAGACCAATCAGAATGCAGATCTGGAAAAGGAAAAGTTTCCATACTTTTCTTCTATAAATATGGACCTTCTGTCTGAAGAAGAGGCCGCTGGGGCCCTGGGTCATTAGAGACTGCCTGAGCTTCTAGAAGTAGATCTGTGAGGAAGAAAATAAGAGAGTGGAGTAGCCCAGCACCTGGTCTGAGCCAATCTAGTGCTGAGAAGAAGAAAAGAAAGGAGTGCAGTCGAGCTGAGGGACACTAGTATTGAGAGGGAAAATCAAAAAGAAAGTGGAGAGAACCAGATTTAAGTCCAGATCTATATTCTCAACTTCAAGATCTTGATCTGAAGCTACACTAACCAAGGAAGTTGGAAAGTCAAACTTTGGGATTTAGGGCTAAGCAATGAAATTGAAAAGCCGAAAAACTTTGAATTTGGGGCCGACCAACTAGGTTCGGAGGCCAAAGATTTAGAAATTTTGGGGCTATCCAAAGAAGTTGGAAAGCTAAACTTTGGAATTTGGCATTTGGCACGGTGGGACATGAACCAGAATTGTTCAAAATAACCGTGACTTTTGGATTTTCTTGGGAGGTATCTCCCTTACTTTCCCTTACTCCTCTGCAAAGGAGGGAAGGTCTTGTGTAGATTGTTGCTTGCACTCATACTCGGGAGCATAGTGTGTCTTTAAAAGCTTCCCATTCAGTGGCGGGAGTGGCATTTCTCCTTTGTGGTTAACAACTGTGCATGCGCCTCCTTCGTAGACCCTTGTGACAACATAGGGCCCACGCCAATGGGTTGTAACTTATCGATGGATTTGCCGGCCGTGACTTCCCTTTCTTTTGACCATGACGACTTCATCTCTTTTGAACGTCCTTTGCTTTACCAGCTTATCATAGGCTCGAGTCATGTGGGCTTGGTATGACCGAAGATGTTTGTAGGCTTCCAGCCTTTTACTGTCAAGGTTAGACAGCTCTTCAAACCTCCTTTCTATTTCATCTTGTTCGTGAGCTTGCAAGCCGGTATGCATGGCAACCCGATAAAATGACATTTCAAATTCAATTGATACTACAACCTTCGCCTTATACACCAGAGAGAAGGGTGAACAGCTGGTGGGAGCCTTGTAGACTATTTGGTATGTCCAGAGAGCTTCGTGTATTTTCTCGCCACAGTCCCTTTTGCAGTTGCCGACGATCTTGGCTTGGAGGTTGGAGAGGGTCTTGTTAAATGATTCAGCCAATCCATTGGCTTGGAGATTGTAGACCGTTGACATTCTCCAGTCGATATGAAACTTTGCTGCCAACTGGTAAATGGCCCTGTTTTCGAATGGAGTGCCATTATCTGACGTGATTCGACAGGGGGTGGCGAATCGATATATAATATGGTGCTTAACAAATTGGGCTATTGCCTCTCTTGTGACCTCCCGCAGAGGGATAGTTTTGGCCCACCTGGAGAAGTAATTTGTAGCGACTAGGATGAATTTGTAGCCTCTTGTGGATGGTGAAGAGTCTCACGATATCCATTCCCCATGCTGTAAAGAATCATGTAGGAGTCATGGTGTGCAACGAGCTTTGGGGGTTTTCTTGGCACTGGGCCGAAAGCTTGGCATTGATGACATGTGCAGACGTATCGGTTGCAATCCACATACATGGTGGGCCAGTAGAAACCCTTAAGCATTATATTATTCTTCACTTTGTCCCCGACTTGATGGGCACCGCAGAGCCCTGGGTGAACTTCGTGCATGACCATCTTGGCTTCCCTCGGCGAGAGGTAACATAAGAGGGCAAGCTTGTCCTTTTCATGCGCCAGCCTATATAATTGATTTGATGTAGTCCATTTGCAGCGACTGAACCCTTTGAGCCTGACCTGAAGGGAGGCAACCATTCTTTATTTTAATAATCAGCTCACACTAATCTTATTCCTCTTTCTCAGTGAGACTGTCTTTTTCAATTGTGTTGATCTCGGAGGTGATAGGGCCGACTTCTTCATCACTTGAAAATTTGAGAATTTGGGGTGGTCTTTTGCGTTGACAACTGTAGAGAAGGCTGAGGGTAGTTTTGTCATTCTTATATTGCCTCTATTTTAATTGTTATTTCTGGTTTATTAGGGGTGCGCCCCTTGTAGCCTGCAACTAGGGGTATTTTAGTCACATCTTGTAAAAAAGGTTGTTGCCCTAGTCTTATTTGATAAGATGGGTGGGTTGCGGCTATGAAGAGGATAGAGAGGTACAGCCGCCACCAGTTTTGGCCCTTCTCGGTGTATTCTTCTCTTCTCCCTCCTGTTCTCCTATTCCAGACTGCAACATAATGCAAGGGTAGAGTACACTGCAATTAGTCCCTGAAGTATTTGATTTTTTGACCATGCATCAGGTTCAAACAGCTCTTCCCTTGATCAGCAAGTTTGCTGAAATAATGTGCTAAACCTAGGTGATGCCCAGAACACATCAGGCTATTTGTTTTCACAAATTGATCCAAATTTGTCATACAAGAATGTGTTTAGCTATGAAGTAGAGAACTTGAGCAGCTGGAACATGGGAGGTCCAAGCTCCAGTGAACCCATGATGAATCAGGACAATCATGGTGTTTTTGAAATGGAGAATGTATGGGTGCCTCAACCATCTGTTAATTCCAGAGCTAGGTCAAGGATTGATGAGAGATGAATGGAAGAAGCCAACATGCTATCTTTGGATAGTATGGTCGTGGACCTTAGTAGCAATCAGATTTCACAGGGACAATGTGTTTTTTCCAAAAAAGTCTGGGTCTATCAGTTTTCCCAGTAATGTATACTGCAACACAGGAATAACTGATAATAGTGGTTTGGTCCCACAAACAGGCATTTGTCCTTATAATCCACTTACTTCAGAAATTAAACATCCTTGTGAATTCCCAGGGGTCATGGTCTTGGTCATTTTGCTGAAGATGCTGATAATAGATAGTTTAGTGGATGCTCAAAACCTATATGTGCACATTCTCCAGAAGGATGTTTAAGCTCAAAGGCTGTTATTGAAGCAAAAGTGTAGCAGCAGCTCAGTGGCAGCAACAGCAGCTCAAGGGCAGCAGCAGCAGCTCAGTAGCAGCTGCAACAACTCAATAGCAGCTGCAGCAACAGCAGCTCAAGAGCAGCTTAAGGGTAGCAGCAGCTCAGCTGCAACAACTCAATAGCAACTGCAGCAACAGCAGCTCAAGAGCAGCTTAAGGGTAGCAGCAGCTCAGTAGCAGCTGCAACAACTCAATATCAGCTGCAGCAACACAATAACAACGGCATTAATACGATAGTAGCAGTAACAACATATTAGCAGCAGCTCAATGGCAGCCACAACAACAAGTGTAGCAGTGGTGCAGCAGCGACATAATAACCATAGCAGCAGCAACAATCCCGACAAGCAACTGTAGCATTGGTACAATCACAAGGGGAACATCCTCAACCTAATCCTTCGCAGCGGCAACCCATGTCACAAGTACAAAACCAGCCTGTGCAACTGTCAACACAGCAACAACAACCCTTATTTAAGGGGAAAATTAGCCAAATTTGGAGCAAAAGGGGAGCAGCGGCCTGGATTTACCCTAGGTGGGGGTTTTGGATTGGGTTCGCCCCTATATGGGGGGTTTGGACCGGCTCCACCCCCATATGGGGGGTTTGCCCCGGGTCCAACCCCCATATGGGGGGTTTTGCCCCGGTTCCACCCCATATGGGGGGTTTGGACCGGGTCCAACCACCCACATGGGGTTTTGGTCCGGTTCCACCCCCCTATATGAGGTTTTGGACCGGTTTCATCCTCCCCACATGGGTTTTGGCCCGGATGAAGGGTGTAACTGCCAGGAGTCCTTCGAGACTCTATAAATACCCCCAGTGGGGTCCATTTGAGGGAGGAGAAGAACGCAGACAGAGAGACAGAGCGTGCAGATGGTGCTTGGTGCTTGTGTTTTCTTTTGAAGGCCCATCTCCCTGGGATTTATGCTTGTATGGTGATTGTGTTGTGTTGTGTTGTGAGGGTATGCTATAAAGAGAAAACCCCTTTTAACTCGTGCATCATCGACCACCATGTGAATTATGCAATCTATGTATCTCTTTGGGGAAATGAAAGCATGCCCCCTCAGAATTCTAACCTCATAGGAAGGCCTTTTCGAGTCTTATAACTGTGTGGACACCCGGGATGTGTCCGAAAAATTTGTATAAGCTTTGATTGTCTCATAATTTTGATTCTGTTATATCCCCTGGGGGAAGCTTTCCTTGTACTTTTCTTTTTTGAGTCTTAGTAATTATTGTACTCTCAAGAAAGTTTGGGTTTCAACTTCTCTTGGTTCTACTTGCCGAGTGACACCCAAAATTTGTTTCTACCTGCTGAATTATGGATTTCTCATTTAGACTACCTACGAGAACTTTCGCTATAGAGCTGACAACAGGCCCAACGTATATGACCAAGGTTGTTTGAACAACTTCCTGGAAGTTTTCTGCACAAGGATAAAACCATCTCGGAACAAGTTCCGGGCTTATGTGCAAGAGGAGCCTGTGAGGCCTGCTGCTGTGGCCCGCGCCCAGGAAACCGAGGATGATTCAGCAGGAAATCCACGCGCAAAAGTCGAGGATGACCTTGAGATTGGCGGCGACCTCTTGAAGATCTCTCAACGCCGTAATTACGAGATCGATGAAGATACAGGTGGCAGGAACAGCCACGGGTTGCCCAGTGTTATCCCAGACCCTGAGCTTGGCATAAGTTCTGATGTACAGCTTCCTGTTGGCAGATCAGAAGTGCGAAACTCGAGCAGCTGGGGTAGGAGAAGCAGTAACTGGGACATCTCACCAGAGATTCTGGCCTTGAACTCGGCGACAGAAAGCGGCGGCGTTCCCACCGAGAGAGAGGCTCATCAATGACGTAAGCCAATTATTTGTTTGTGTCCAGAGGTTTTAGGGGTTTAGAGCAGGGGTTGCTTCAATTTGGAAAACTTAGGTCATTCTCTGTTTCCTGTTCCTTCTGTTGTTCCCAACTGCTTGGAGGGGTGATAGGGTGTATTTATTGGCTACTCTTTTGTTGGGGGTGTGCCATGGGGTGGGGGATGATGCTGAGATGAGGACCTCTCTTTGACAAGGTTCGTTTTCGGGTAACCTTCTGTTTCACCATGGTTGTGAGTTTCTGGTGTTATAATTCTTTTCTGTAAAGTACTATCATGGATTCTGTAATATATTTTTGTTAGTTTCCTTCCTTTCGTTTGGCATTGTGAATTGACCATAGTATGTATACTCGTATCTCTTATTTCTCATGGAGATGATTTGCAACATGGAAGATTTACCATCTTTTGTTTGTTGTTTGAAATTTGATCACCATTTTTTTTTACTTTTAATGTTTCTGAGTCATTTGATCAAGATGCAACTTATACTGACATGTAGATTGGGTGGGTTTGAAGGTTGACCGGTGGATTGGGTGGATTTGAAGGTCGGAATAATGTTTTAAAATTAAAAAAATATATTGTACATTCGAGGCAGTGTTATCAGAATCGGACCGGATTGGCCGGTCAGACCGGTTCGACCGTGAACCGGTCCAGGAATCGGTCCGATTAGGCCCGGTCCAGTCTAATGTTAAAAAATCAGATGAATCGGACGAACCGAGGTTCAACTGGTGAACCAGTCTGAACCGGTTCGATCCTATTCACCCTTTGGTTCTATGGGTGTCTCCAAATCAGTGACATCACCCTATGATGGCAAATGCATTATATTGATGCCTTAGCTATACTTGCAATGTCGTCGTACAACATCTAGTCCCATCGAGGCGTTATGACTATCATCCCGACATTGTCATACTCTATCTTACTGGGATCACTAGCATTTGAAACCTTCAGATGTGATTCATATGCTCCATTTGGGCTTCCAAATTCATCTCCTTTTCTCGCAAGGTTAATTCATATGTCTTTTGACTAGTCAACCCCACGTACATTTTCAATTCTAGAGTTGACTCTTATGTCCCTTCGGATTGTCAAGTCTATCCATTCCTTTTCTAAAGTTGACTTATAGGTCCTTCGGCATGTCAGCTCCACCTATATTTTGGACTTCCTGGGTTTGACTCCTATGTTTCTCTAGGTTATCCGATCCACCCTTATTGGCCTATTGGGCTCAGCCTATGTATACCAACCCATCTTGCCTATTGGCTATCGGATTTAGCTTACACGTCTCTTTTAGATAGTTAAATCCACATTACTTTTTGTCCCATCGAGTCTACCCTGTGCATGTCCTTTTTGGGCTACCAACCCATCTTGTCTATCGACTTTTAGGTTTGACTCCCACATCCCACTAGGATTGTCAAATCCACTTGTTCATCTTTTGGGTCTGGTCTATGCATGTCCCTTTCGGGCTACCAACCCATCTTCCCTATCGATTTTCAGTTTCGACTCTCACGCCCTGCTAGGGCTATCAAATTCACTCGTTCATCTTTTGGGTCTGGCCTATGTATGCCCCTTTCAGGCTGCCAACCCATCTTGCATATTGATGTTCAAGTTTGACTTTTATGTCCCACTAGAGCTGTCAAATCCATCATTTCCTTCTTTTGGGTTTGGCATGTGGATGCCCCTTTCGGGCTGCCAACTCATCATGCCTCTTGACTTCCAGGCTTGACTCACATATCCCATTGGGATTGTCAAGTTCATTCTTTTGTCTCCATGGGCTTGGCCTACGCATGCCTTCCTCAGGCTGCCAACCCTATTTGCCTATTGGCTTGTGGATTTGATTCATATGTACAACTCGGGCTGTCAAATCCATTCTTTCATCCTATTGGGCTTGGCCTATATGCGCCTCTTGGGCTGCCAACCCATCTCACCTATCGACTTCCAGGTTTAACCCGCATGTCCCTTTTGGACTGTTAAACCTACTTATTTGTTGTCCCAAATGGGCTTGGACTATGCATGCCCTCCGTGGGTTGCCAGCCCATTCGACATATCAATTTTTAGATTTGACTAACCGCATCCCACTAGGGCTATGGAATCCACCCTTTTGGCCCACCGGTGCAGCACACATGTCCCTCTGGGGATGCCAAACCCTCTCTACCTCTTGGCATCATAGGTACTTAAAAAAAAAGAGAAAACAATGGGGCCACAAATATTGATGCCCCAACGGACTTGGTTGTTTCCGTGAAAAAGAGCCGACTCTAAGAGTCGACACTTTTCCCTGGGTATTGATTTGTTTGTTAAAAATAGAACCTATTGCAAAAAGAGTCGACTCAAGGAGTCGACACTTTTGCTCTAGGATCTTCATTTTGTGTTCTGGCAGAACACCTTGACAAAAGTGTCGACTCTTAGAGTTGACACTTTTTCTGACACGTCCAGAATGGGTTTTATGAAAAGGTTTTGAAACCCACTTTTCCTAGTCCTTTTGCCTTGGTTGTTTACCCTATTATGCCTAGGGTATTCATACATATATTAGACATCTTTTACAAGGTTTTTGCATGGGCCTTAGTGTCTTTTACTCCTTCATATGAGCTGATATATATGTTGCTGTGATTTTCATGCTTGGACAACGAGAAAGAGACGGAGGAAGAGGTGTGGCCGCAGGGTTGAGAGGGAGAGCATTTTTTAGAGCCTCATTCTTGATTTTCATCTTGTAGGAATGCTCTTGGTCATAGGGATTCAAAGCTTCATCCATTCCATCAAGCTTTCACATGCTAAAGTAGCAAAATCTGCAAAACCGAGTTCGTGGAGCTTGATACCGTTGGAGTTCGACCCTCCATTGCCTTGGAAGCTTCAATAGGATCATCTTCGGCCCATTCCTATATCTTGGATACATCTCTTCTACCCTTCCTTATATGCTTCAATGTTTTCTATCTTGTTCTCAGATCTATCTTGAATATTGAGCATGTATTGATCATCCCCCTATTTTTTTGAACATCGAAATATCTATGTGTGTTGACGGAGCTGTGTCTCCAAGTGTGTGTGGATTTATTGTGGGGAAAGTTTCCCCGAGTTTGGTTGTTTGAAGACGGAGCTATGTCTCCGTGTTGTTTTTGAGTCCGGGGTGTGTTCCCCGACGTTGCATGTGTGTGTGCTGTCGTGGCAGCATCTTGGGGCTAGGCCCCGTGCATGTATTGCTATGGAAGCAGCGTGTGTGGTGTTGGGGTTTGTCCCCGTTCTGCTACGATTCGTACCGTGTAGTGAAGCCTCACCGGGTTCGGTGTGGGGTGGACGTAGGGAGCCCATCGTTGTCCTGAATCACCTAAAAGTCTCCGTGTTAATTGGGGTTTGTCTGTGTGATTGCCCGTTTCTCCTATCCCCATTCACAGGCTATTTTATAGACCTTTACTCACTGCTCCATCGCACTTTGCTAGTTCTGCTATCTATCTTTAGTAATCGTTCATTAGTTGTTGGTTGAATATTCGTGGCTAGTTGTAGTTAACTTGCTCTTTGCATTACATATCCGTGTGAGATCGGAAAGGTTGAGAGCACATTACTTTTGCTGCAATTAGTTTAGATTATTTTTAAAATCCACTATCTCGGTTGGGAGACAATTCAACTCCCCTTCTTGTCTGCCATCTACTTTGGGCCAACAATTGGTATCAGAGCAAGTCTCTTATTTTTTAGCGGACCTTGCGATCTAGGAGAAGAATGAAGGTAAAGAATGGGGAAACTGTTGGGTTGCAACCTTATTTTTCAAAGGGGTGATATATTAAATTACAGAGGTCAGGTACCTCAAAAATGATCACATAACAAGCCTGATTCAAAAATTATGCAAAAGTTATGCATTCTTACTAGAAAATTTAGTATCAATCATCTAAGTGCCCGGCACATTGAGAGATGAGATTCATTCTTCAAACACTGTTTTAGCACATAGGGTAACATAGATTAAGCCAACGTTTAAGTCCACATGGTGTTCTTTTGTCTTCAAAAGGTGTCTCACAAATATTTGGCTCGAATATTACATTTATGGCCCAGTAACATTTTATCCCTTTTCAATGTGGGACTATGTTGATTCATTCTTGGCCAGCCCCCAAGCGGAACACCCACTCCACATTGTGGCATTATGCCTACCCACAGGTGACCTTTTCCTACTAACTAGCTCATGATTGGGCCCTTGCTCACCTACCGGCTTTCACTTAGTTTATCCTCAAACTAGCCCCCATTGTATGGCAGTAGACCTACTGTGATACTAGAATACCACTGTCTCATTCAACATATTGAGGTGTTGTCCACTCTAGACGCTATCTGCATGGTTGTCCCAAAAAAAGTTCTTGCAAGTTATAGATTTGAACCCTATGTATGGCCCAGCAACTTTGTCTCCATTTCCCATGTGAGAATGCCCAGTGCATTCCTGCTCCGGCTCCCATTACACTCAACTAGGATTTCCTTGTGGAAACCTGCCAATAGGAGCCTTGAGCAGGTGTAAGAGTCCAAGAATAAGTCTTAATGATGATAGCTGTCTTTACAGTGGCATGGAATGGAGGCTTGTTATAGGGGGATTCCATAAAGTAATATGGAGAATCCTGTGCAATTCACTAATAACGGAAGAGTGGAAACTGAAGGACTGCTCTTTCCAACTAAACAATTGACAAAGTTTCAAACCCCATACCAAAAGAGAGCACATGCTCATCTCCACATGGAAAGAACATAATAAAAGAAGATACAGCGAGTTCTGTCCGATCCCAAACATTTGGACAATGGCAGTAAGACAAGTAGCTGGACCAGCGAAGGGATGAGTTGCACAGGTCCAGAATATAATCAACGATGAAGAATTGAACTGATACTAGATAAATGATCCCCTTGTCCTTTTTACCCCGCAGCATAACTAGGACTGGAACTTTTTCATAACTTTGCAATTTTCTATTTTACACGCCATGAAATAGTGATGTTAAACCAGGACAGCAGTTTGGTTAAGTCCCAAGCAGTTGATTGAATGTATCCATGCGATGCCAACTCTGTAACCAGGCAATGAACATTTTTATAGGGTCTTTGGGAGCATTTTTTTTTAAAAAAAAAAGCTATTTCTACCTAAAAAAATATGTTATGCCGATTTACAACTTAATTTTTGAAATTGATGGAAACAGATAAATATCGGCTTGGCAAAAATCTTGGTGGCAGAGCTGCCGAAGAGGTTATTTTTGGGGAAGCTGAGGTGACCACAGGTGCAGCTGGTGACTTGCAACAGATTACTAGTTTGGCAAAACAGGTGATTTAACTTCCAACTCACTATTTGATTGCTTCGTATCTTGAAATTACTTATTTTTTCATCCACTTTATACTGCACATAAGAAATGGGCTTCACATATCCCGCGTATATCAATTGAAGGTGCAGGGGGTGGTCCTATCTCTCTTGGGTGAGGGAATTCATTTCCCTTGCCTTTGTCGCACTGAAGTTCTTAGCCCACTAACTGGCAATCATGAAGGTGCGAGGATGCGGGATTGTGATGTAAGGAGAGGGGAGGCTGCCGGATTCCTTTTTCATCTTCCCTTTTCTTGCGGGGATGGAGGATGGGTTGTTGGGAGTATGGGCTGCTGATGGTTGGTCGTGATGCTGGGCATGACTCGGGCATATTTTGGTTGTTGCTAACTGTTAGGATCAAGACACGGGCGAGACAACGATCACATACATAAGCACACATCACGACAAAGAACAAGAGAGAGATTTGGAGCAATTACTCTTTTCACTATGAAAAAGAACTACACCTTCCCCCTGGTGGCAACTGGACACCAGACGTCTTCCAATCTCTACGTCCCTGGGATTACAATGATATTTATAGAAGACTCACAGCGGTCTTCTAATCTCATTAGGACGGTCTCCTAATACCTACCCAGAGTCTCACACAGACTGAAATAGAGTCCACCTCCGACTCCGCTTACTTTTGGATCAAGACACACACTAACCATGATTTGTATTCACTGCCTTCATTACATCAGAAAGCGTTTCTGCAGCAAGCAGCTCGGCAAGAGGGGAAAATAAAAATAGCATCACAGTGAGAGACATTATACGAATGCATGAGCATCTTATAATATTGCCACAATTTTCAAGCAATTGCTCTGGCATTGATCTTAATCCTTTCCACATTTCTATTTACCTGACGTGTTTGATCATTTTTCCCCCGGTCATTCAAGATGGTGACTACCTTTGGAATGTCAGACATCGGGCCATGGTCCCTTATGGATTCCTCGGCCCAAAGTGCGGATGTCATCATGAGAATGATGGCCCGAAACTCGATGTCAGAAAAACTTGCGGAAGATATTGATGTTGCCGTGAAGCGGATATCTGACAGTGCATATGAAATCGCATTGACCCATATCAGTAACAACCGTGAAGCCATTGATAAGATCGTGGAAGTTCTTCTTGAGAAGGAAACCATGACGGGCGAGGAGTTCAGAGCAATTCTCTCCGAGTTCGTGGAGATCCCTGCTGAGAACAGGGTCCCTCCTTCCACACCCGCAGCTGTCCCTGTATAATATTTTCGTTTTGACAGTGGTTACAATGTTAGATTTGGCAGCATCACTCATCTACTGTCCACTGTAAATTTTGAGCGGCATTCCTACTGTGAAATGGGTGAATTTGGTCCCCAAATTCAATTTTACATAGATATGGAGGGTCCAGAATACTTACTATTTTGAAATAAGTCTGGGAATCTTTTCTTCATAGATTCTTCAGTCTCCCATGTGACTTCATATTTTGAGCACTTGCTACTGAACCTTTACCATGGGAATTGTCTTGTTCCTTAGTGTACGAACCTCACGATCAAGGATCTTTAATGGTCTTTGTTCATAGGTGAGATCCTTTTGTATCACCAGGTTGTCATGATCTATTATGTGGCATGGATCGTGCACATATTTCTTAAGCATTTAAATGTGGAACACATTGTGAACTTCGGACAATTAAGGAGGCAAGGTGATGTGGTAGGCAATCTCGCCAACTCTTTTTAGTACTTCGAAAGGACTGATATATCTTGGTGCAAGCTTGCCCTTAACGCCAAACCTTCTAATTCCTCATCCTGGAGAAACCTTAAGAAAGATGTGATCTCTGATTTGGAATTTGATGTCTCTTCCTCTTGTATCAACATAAGTCTTTTGTCTAGACTGAGATATTTAGAGTCTCTCTCTAATGAGTTGAATCTTTTCGGTGGCATCCCTTACCATTTCTGGGCATAATAATTACTTTTTGTCAACTTCATCCTAGCATAAGGGTGATCGTTAACTCCTTCCGTATAGTGCTTTGAATGGTGCCATCTGAATACTTGCCTGGTAACTGTTGTTTTATGCAAACTTGACCAAAGACAAGTGATCATGCCAGCTTCCACTAAAGTCATTGATACAAGCTCTGAGCATGTCTTCTACAACTTGATTCATTCTCTCGATCTGACCATCTATTTAAGGATGAAAGGTTGTACTAAAGTTGAGTCACATCCCCAAGAAATGTTGTAGACCCTTCTAGAAATGAGAAGTGAAACGCGGGTCTTGATCAGACACGATCGAAATAGGAACTCCATGTAGTCTGATGACTTCTCTAAGGTACAAGGCAGCTAGCACATCAACTGACCATCGGCTCTTTATTTGCAAGAAGTGAGCTAACGTGGTCAATCAGTCTATGATGACCCAGATCCCATCATGTCCTCCTCTAGATTTAGCCAGACCAATAATGAAGTCCATATCGATATCCTCCTACTTTCACTTGGGAATATCTAGAGGATGTAGCTTACCTGCTTGCTTTTGGTGTTCTACCTTGACTTGTTGGCATGTGAGGCAGTGAGACACAAAGTCTGCTACCTTTCTTTTCATGTTGGGCCACCAGAAGGTTCGTTTCAAGTCTTAGTATGTCTTGGCAGATCCAAGATGAATTGTGTACATTGATCTGTGAGCTTCTTCTAATATCTTTCTAGACAATCTGGTACACAAGTTCATTCTCGGAATAATAACCTTCCATCTGATGCTAGCATGAAATCAAATTGTCCTTCCATTTTGCTCTTAATTTCTACCAGTACTGGGTCATCATCTTGGAGTCCTTATATTTTGGAGAGATGAAATGGCCCACTAGCCCTCACCTAGCCTACTGAATACAAAGTGATGCTAGTAAAGTCCAACTGGCCATAGCTCGGCCCACAAAGTCCAGGATGATAAAAAATAAAAGACTCCAGCTCATGGGTAGCTCTCCATGCCGTCTCCCAGCCATAACAAGGCCTAAAAGTCTCAAACAGTGCTGCATGTCCTGTAGTGTCACTCTGTTACGTCGCGCCAATCTCGAGCTCGGGTGTCCTCACCAACTCTCCCTGGGTGAGAAGAACTCGATCTTGTCGAGTAAGGGTCTCTGTCGCTCCGATATCGCTTGAGCAAGTCCAGATCTATCCTCTCAAGCTCTGCCCCAGTGATCCATGTGTCCTTGGACGCAGGCCATCCTCTTCAACGTACCAAGTAGCGGTGATATGCACCACTCCTAGTGGTAGTCACCTGCTCATCGAGTATAGACTCTATCTGCTCACACTGCTGAAGTGACGGGGCTGGGAGTGGACTCTCAGGGGAGGGCTCACTCACATGGGATGGAGAAGGCCCAAACAACTCACTGGGGATCACTGTCGGGTCCCTATATGCTGCTAAATCTAAGACATTGAATGTGGAACTGATACCATAGTCCTCCAGTAAGTCTACAACATATGCATTCGACCCAACTCACCTCAAAACTCTAAAGGGGCAAGCACCACGAGCCTGTAGTTTCTTCACGGCTCCAGAAGGAAACCGTTCCAATCTGACTCGGATCATGATGTGATCTCCCTCCTGGAACTCGCGAGGGTGTCTATGAGTGTTAGCCAATTCTTCATATCACGTGTTGCTAGTCTCTATGTGGTGACGAATATTGTCATGCAAACCCCCAGCATTCTCGACAAATGACTCTGCAGATTGTGACACTCTAGCATGCTTGGGTAAGGGAACTAGATCCACTGGCTTCCTAGGTCTATATCTTGTGACAATCTCAAAAGGACTCATGCCCGTAGACCTATTAACTGAGTCATTATATGTGAACTCGGCAAGTGGCAAAACCAGATCCTAGTCCCTCTCACGTTCCCTAACCAAGCATCTCAAGAGGTTCCCCAAACTTCTATTGACTACCTTGATCTGCCCATCTGTCTGGAGATGATACACTGTAGAGAACTTGAGCTACGTGCCCATCATATGCCAAAGGGTTTTCCAGAAATAGCTACTGAACCAGACATCACGATCAGACACAATGGACGTAGGTAGTCCAAATCAGCTCACTACACATGAGAAGAATAAATGAGCAACCCTAGTGGCATCAGAGGTATTCGAACAAGGGATGAAGAGGGCCATCTTCGAGAATCTATCTACCACCACAAAAGTAGAATCATGCTTGTGCACAGTCCGTGGCAACCTGAAAATAAAATCCATGCTGATATCCTGCCGGGATGCCCAGGACCCCCACATCTGACCAACCCAAAAGAACACCTCATGCATGATAGGTCCACTTTTGGGGAGGACATTGTTATCTCACAATGATAAGTCCTTGGCAGGCTTCTCAAGTTGCCATTCAGTTTCTTCCATTTTGTTTAAAATTTGGTTCTAAATCCTTCCAATCCCGTATCCTAGAGCCGACCAGAGGGAGAGTAGGAAAATCTGCTTGAAGGAAGGAGCAGAAGATCCACAATTCACACTTGCTTTAAGGTAGGATTCCTAAGCACGAGCCGAGCGCGAACCCTACACATAAGCTTATCTAGTCTGTGCTTTGATCTCATCTTAGGCGTTTAGCTCTAGATAAGGCTTGTGATTCTATATCCTTAAGCTTTCCCTAGGTGACTACGATGGTTTTCTATGGATATGATCCAAGATAAATTTCAAGTAAGCAAGAAAACACGTTGTAGTATGTATCAATTTACTAGAAAGGTAAGTATAAGATTTAATAAGTCTTGCATTACATGAGAATAGAGGGATCCAGACAGAAGGTTCACTCTTCACTGCATGTCACGATTAACCTAGAACTAGACCTTGCCACCCAGTTGAGTTGTCTCACCTTTGAACTCCACTCAAATGTATAAAGAAAAGAGCTATCTGGTGGAAAGAGCTACCAGTAGAAAGGGCCACCGGAGGAAGGGGCTACCACCCATAGGTGCAACTAACTAGAGCGTGAAGCCGTCGTTGCATGTTCTTTTCACCTTTAACTTATGATCTATGTTCCATGTTAAATTTTGATTACATTGATTGATGTGTAGAAAATATGGGTGTAAGCTTCATGATATGTTTATGCGATGAATATGATATGCAAGTATGTGCTCACTATATGCATGTATGTGAAAGTATGCTCACCCATAACATTCACACGCTAACTTTCCTAATAAGAAGCATGTAAAGATAAGTTATATTCAAGTATAAAATGCTTAGATGCCTTATGAAATGTTGATGTTCATGTCTCTGCTTGTGCAAGTTATGTTACGATACTCTTTTATGTTATTGAATCATGATGCAAGTTTATGTTTCTACTATGATATCTATAATATTATGTCTAAATTACATGTTTTCTTCCTTAGCCTCATCAATCTTAGACGATAGAATGGAACGCCCACATAGCTGATCCACCCAAGTTTACTTGATTAAACCTTTACCCCATGTAGTCAAGTCGTATTCCATTATGATTAGATGCACTTAATATAATTGTATCATGTCTATGGTTAAGATGGTTTGCCTGGTGGTCAGACTAAGTGTAAGTATTCCCAGTTGACAGGTGAATGTTGGGCCAGTGTTAAGAGTTCTATTGAGTCTAGTACTCAGTCTACTGCTTATCTTATTTTTAGGTGCTGAGCAGTGAGGGCGATGGTTCCAAGTCAGTGCAATGTAGTGGGGAGAATCAGCTTACAGGTGTGGAGGCGAGCTACGTCCTGATGATATTTTTGTTAGCTTTTGTTGCCTGCATAGGCTTTTGTACCAGGACACTTCTATAATCATCTCCCGTTCTCAGCGTCGTCAAACAATGTAATTCCAGTTCTTTTCCGGGAAAATTTAGGAAGGAATCCGAGTACATTTTGTCCCTGGAATCTCTGCAGGTAAACTGGAGGGCTATGAAATTCTTTTGTAATCATTCCCATTTGTTTTTTTGTAAATGGATAAATAAGGTGGGGATATCTGGATGGGGTGGACGATGCATCATGTGTCTCTGTTGATTTTTTGTTTCCGATAGGAGGCCAAACAATGAATTAGGGCCCCCACGTGCTAGCTTTTGTGAACACTCGCTTACTTGGAAATAGTCAGATATGTACCGTCGTTCCCGTCCGTTTAACAAGCTATCTGAATTGTCGTGTCTACTCACTTGTAAGAGTAAAACTACCCTTGAGAAACTCTTCGTGTCTGTAAGACAAACTTATAGGGCACCAATCCCTCTCGTTTGTGAACGTTATGTGCAGTGCAGCCACCTGTTGGGATCCCTGACCCTAATTTGGATGCCAGCACTTCATTAACAGTGAAGACACCTACAGAAACCTCTGTATCGTTAAGAGAGAGAGAGAGAGAGAGAGGGACCAAAATTGGGTCATTGAGGCTTAGATTTTTTCTAATCGTCTAATCTCGCTGGCGGTGCGGTGCATACGTAGAACTCTTGTGGATCTGTCATTTGTCTCTCCCCTGTTCCAACGTACAAATAAAATGAACAAATGGGTCACGTCTTCTTTCCATCTCGCCCATTTCTGGTGACACCTGCGGGAGGGCAGTAAAACCGCTCATCTTCCGATGTGAATTTGGTTTTTACTATCATAAAAGCTCGTGGAGTGCTTGGTTACCTTCGACACACCTTTTTTTTTTTTTTATAATAATAAGTTGGCGCGAAAAACTTCAAGTATTCTCATAGATAATCCTCGCTATCTTTTCCCTGATATCACCTTTGGAACGGTCATGCCCACATCCGCACCATACCCTGTGCATAGCTGTCAAGAAAGAATACGCATTCGTTATGCCACTCTCCATGATTATTATGATTGTCCATTTTGGTTGACCGTTTGACTTAACCCACTGTTGTGACTCATGTGATCAAAACGTCGGCTGGGAGCTTTTTCAAAGGAGAGCAAGTAGGAAGACACGCCGGTGTTATTTTTTGGGAAATGCTATCACCGTAACCTACCCTGTCAATGCCAATTCCATGTTCAAACAAAAGGTGGTAACAGAGTCCAATGTGTCATCGTAAATCCCCAAAATACCCTTCCTTCTTTTCTTATATGTCCCCTCACCCCAACCATTGAAAAAGAGAGAGCCTTGCCCCCACCCTCGCCATCACCACTAGCCATGACAACCGCTAGGGGGAGAGAGAGCATCGCCCTCGACTCCCGAGCACGCTGCCATGCTTCATACTTCCTCCATGGCAATCCCTCTCTCTCTCTCTCTCTCTCTCTCTCTCTCTCTCTCTCTCTCTCTCTCTCAGATTATTTTCAATTGCCTACCCACTGATCTGAACATTAAATCTATTAGCATCCCTTTTGTTCTAAATGTAGTTGCTGTAAGGTTCACCAAGAGGAAGACCTCAATCATTTATTTGTTAAGAGCGACTGGGCGTCCTTTATTTAGTCTTTCTTCAACTCCAAAGGCTTACAGATTTGGGGAAATATAGCTAGAGCCATCATTGTCAATGCTATCCAAGCTGTGAAAGATAAATCGATGTTTGGCCTATTCACTATTGCTATTATTGCTTATGGCAATTGGGAACTGTGGAATGCTAGAAATGTAGCCATCTATGAAAACAGGAAAACATCTAAACATAGCTTGATTCACAAAATTCTCATACAAGTTAAACATATTATTGCATCTGTGGACCTTCAGGAAGACAATTACAACAGGAGGAAAATTTTGGCTGAGCTTGGCATTCAGGTCTCTGCGAGCAGTGGACCCCAAGTGAAATGAATCAAATGGCAAACTCCTCCTTGGCCCCATTAAAAATTGAACACTGATGGAGCATCAAAGCAAACAGGAGAATCAAGTGGTGGTTGAGTTATTAGGAATTCCCATGGGTCCCCTTTACTTGCATTTTCACACTATTATGCACAGGGCAATAGCATTATAGCAGAAGCTAGGGCTCTTTTCGATGGCCTTAAATATTTGAGGATGATAACATCCCAACTGACCTTCATTAAAGGTGACCCCCAAGTTCTTGTGCAAGTGATCAACAGGAAGGTTCCCTATCCTTGGGTGACTCTCACTTATGTCAGAGAAATTTGGAATATGCTATCTGCAAATGATTCTATTATTCATATCTTGCGAGAGGCTAATAAGGTAGCTGATTCCTTGGCTACTCTTGCCTGCACCAGAAAATGTAATTCTTTCTTTCTTTCGCAGTAGTAACTTCCTAAACATATAGAAGGTGCTGCCCGCATGGATAAGCTAGGCATGCCTAGCATTCGCTTGATGTAAATGTTATTTGTTCCTTTTATGGTAATAAAATTTACCCCCTAGTAGTGCGGTGGTGGAGTTATTTCTCTCTCTACCTCAGGTAGAGGGTGCACTCTCCTACTGTGCCTAGGTAGGGTCTTCTAAAAAAAATAAATAAATAAAGTAATAGACCTTGATAGATCTAATCCAAAATTGAATAGATATGAATTCCAAAATTGCTACTTCATCACATCTATTTTTAATCGGGTAAAGTTTTCTTAAAATTTATAATCACCTAATTCACCCCCCCTCTTGGGTGTCATTGATCATGGGACTTCAACCCCGAGGACTAGCCTACAAGGGGCTACATTAACCCAGGGGTTAGCTACATTTCTATCTCTGAAATGTACATTGGATTTTTGCTAGCTCCAAGGCCATTCATGTCCAACCCCTTGAATGAAAATCCTCTAGAGACCCTACTATAAGGTAGCAAATCCCTGGGATGTGAGGGTGATTAAACAGAAAATCCGGATCGGTGTAAAACTGTGGTGTGTCCCTTCCCCAACAGTAGGTCCATTATGGTAGTTGCCAATAAAACCCAGAGAAGTACATTATTGCCCCAATGCCTGAGAGCACAAGTCATGCTGGGAGGACTAGCAAACCTATGTCCTAGAGGGAGACTTGAAACCGTAGTCTGATGAACAACGCTCAAAAGAGATAAAGTATAACAGAGTCAAAACTCATTTGGGCGATTGAGTGAGTAGAGAGGGTGCTTGTGTGTGATTGGCATGGTAGCTTGTGCACTTCTCATGCGGTAAACAATGGCTTCTTGATAAGCCAGGCTTGAGCAAAGAGAGGGAGCAACAAGAAATGCAAGTTTTAATAGCTTTTAGATGAGCCAAAGCCTCAACAACCTACTGACATGGGTGAGAAGGTGACAGGTTGCTTCCCTAAAGGATTTCATGCATCGAACAACAGACAGACTTACATATCAGATAAATGAAAAGCCTATGAATTAGATGAGGGCCTACTTGAAGCATTGGGGAAGGGACCTATAGAGTTAATGTTGCCCATAGGGGGGCTTGAATCAGTCGTAAGGACTAGGATACTACCCTGAAAGTAGTCTGGTGTAGCAGAAATCAAAATGAGGTCTGACTAGGGAGCCTCGTCTGGGGAGGGGAGGATAGGATCCAGAAATCCAACCCACTGTGACTAGTTAGACCGTGAATCCAGGTCATCGTTAAGGCAGAGCGTCGCTTCACTAAAAGAAAATGAGTGAAAATAGTAAAATCGCAATGCAGTCATAGGGATGGGGTCTGAAGAAAACTTTGCCAAGACAAATGCATACTATTCAGACATCAAAATGCTCATTTCATTCATTTCATTGCTTAAGGGAAATACACCATGCAAGGACTAATTCGTCCATCTGGAGGGCAACCAGACCGAAACAAAAAATGAAAATTACATACATAGTAGAGAAAGAAGAAAGAAGGGGGGAGCATTGACTCCTTTCCCTCTCAGGCAACACACCTCTCTCTCTCTTCTCTTCCTCTCTTTCTCTTCACGCACGGGGGTAGCAGAAGACTTCTAGAGATCACCCTTTTGGAGCTTTGAGCAGCCAGCCAGGGGGGTTTCTCTCCTGGGCATAGCACCGTATTTATAGGTAATAGGAGGCCCCTTTCTTCTTTTCCAAGGCAAGGTGGGGGAGGAATGTCCTCCAATCATTGGGGATCATTCTCCCATGTGCTCTGTACGGGTTGTATGGGCTTCTAGAAGGCACCTCAATCGGATCTTCAAAGAACACGTGCTGCGCGCGTGACCCGCGTTCGTACGATTTTGCTACGTCTTGAGGGTGCGTCGGCATAGGTTCTAGGCTATGTCGATGCAGCCTTCTATTGTCAGGGGCATCTTTTGGCTTTATCTTCAAATGTGCCGACGCATCATTCACAGTGCGTTGACGTAGGCAATGAGCCAGTAGGGCTCTTTCTGTCTCATTCTTCAGGTCCATCAACACGGGCTGGGAGTTGCGTCGTCGCACCCACCATCTAGGGGATTTTTTCTTCTTTTCTTCAACTGATTCTTCTTTACCTTCATGTGCTAATTTTTAAGCATCCACAGGTGTCATGGCCGTGGGCATGGTACAAGAGGCAGTACTTTCTCTGATTCCTCATTCATGGTTCAGACTTTATCTTCAGGGGCTAACAGAGGCAGGGTTCCCCATAGATCTCCATGAGGATCTACTCTAGAGGGTCCATCAGAGGAGTGTAGTGCTTTTAGAGTGTTTTCTCCTTTGGCTCATGTCAATCGTGGCACTCCTAATCACAATGCTTGTGCTTGCTTCTCTCCCGACGAGGTCGGTCGATCGTTTGCGGTCAGATTGATTGGCTCTGGCCGCTCGGCCTAATGCTGTGTTGCTCTCCTTGTAGCTATGTGCTTCTGGGCGAGAGCCAAGAGTTCCATTAGTGTGGTAAGTATCTTGTGTCAACGTTGTCGTGGCGATGTTGACGTCTAGATAGGGAATGTGAAGGGCCTCCTTGCAAAAGTATGCAACAAAATCCTAAAGGGTTCTTTGCGACCATGCTTTATAGCAAGGAGGCTTACGACATAACTAGCCTCCTTTTCATAGCTGAGGAAGTTTTCTTTGAACATATTTTTAAGTTGTTGAAAGGAGATGATAGACATAGTAGGCAATGACTTGAACCATATCCAAGTGTCCTCCCATAGGGTGGTGACAAATGCCGAACATTTGACAGCAACTGAGGCCCAATGCAACACTAGGTTAGACTAAAAGCTATGCATTACAGACACACTATGTTTGACATCACGTTGAGTAAATCTCATACCACACTACAATGTCCCAAAGTGGCACTCATTATCAAATTATTTGTACAAGAAAAATAGTTAATCACAAAGAATAACTAACTGGCATGCAACTATATTAATTAATGAAAGTTGTACAAGAATTATCAATTAATTAACATAGCTAAGAATAAATGCCACATAAACTCATGCTAATTAAAGCGCATAATTAAACACGAGAATCTTTCATTCACCATTAAGGTTAAATTTTCATAGACCAAGTGACAAGAGAAAAGAAACCACTAAAAGTAAGACCAGACGCGTCCACTAATGACTTATACCGCGTCTCAGGTGTCTCCTACTCGCCTCAAACACGGTAACTGAGACATCGTAACTGTAACCAAAGATATGGACTAGTCAGGGTCACTCTCATCAGCGCAAGTCCACACCCCTGACCACATGTGCACACATAAGCTTAATGTCTTAAGTCAGATCTCTAGCTAGTTTTCCCCCCCATTTGGATGCTACTGCAAAGCAAGGGGGCCCACAAAAACTAGCCTAAAAATCATACACTGGGACTGTCCTGCCACCTCTCCTCGGTGGGCCGACTCTAAGGGTTGTCGGGCTATGACTAGTGGGTCAGTCACATAAGAAAGAGAAGTCGACTCAACATGGGACATAAAAGCATGCTACACATCATTATTGCGTATAAACATACCCAAGGTATGACCCCAAACACATGGCCAAACGATCACGGCAAAAATCCAGGCTGGAGGGAATTGGCAGTCTAATCCAGATCGCCACTATCCATTTGGCGGTCATGGGGATGGCCACCAATGGACAATAGCAGTCAGACCCCTGACCACTAAATGACCACTGCCTTGGCTAATGAAAGGCGGTCTCTCGAGCGACTGCCAATCCATAGTAGCGGTCTTATGAAGACCGCTACCATTTCAGATGGCGCAAAACATGTTCTATCAGTTTTAAACCCTTCCCAAATCGTTCAAAATGATGTGATTACATGAGAAAATGCTGTCCCCTATTGTCATACATCAATTCCACAACATTTAGGCTTTAAAAACATAAAGTACAGTGCTCATATGTATCAATTCATAAGGGTTAAAAAAAAACATATAACCCACATGCATTCTGTTGACCAAACAAGCCATTCTAACAAGCATATAACCACTCTAAAGCATTGAAAAGCATGGAAAGGTGAAGTAGAATCCATCCACCTACTTGGAATCACAAAAGAACGTTGTTCCTCACACCAAAATCGCCTCTCACATGGGAGAAACTCCACCCACCACACGAACCCGCCTTCACGGACACACGAGCACTCCACCATCGCCCCAAGCTCGCCAGAGTCTCCTCCTCCATGCCACCCACTGCCGGGAGGAGCAGAATGCCAAGAGAACAATAGGGGGAGAGGGACAGGGCGTGAGAAGGGAGAGGGGGAACCGTGGGTTCCTCCTCTACATGGGTGAAAAAATGGGTTTAGTTTATTATTATTTTTGTTATAAAACCTCTAATTGCAAGACGACATTAAAACCTTGGTGGAAGCACTCCAGGCAAAAACACCTAGGAGATTATTTCTCCTCCTTAAACACTCATCAGTTGTGATCTATCTTCATGCGTCCATCAATGCACCACCAAGGATCGACTTGCCTAGTCAGGTCTCAGGCGTGAAGGGGGCAGCGCCCCCCCTAACCCTTGCGAGGGTCAAGGGGGCAGCCATCCACCCACCAGAAGAAAATTTTCTTATTAAGAGGTGGCTTTCAATGAGCCGCAAAAATACTCTTGTTCAGAGTTATACACCTGGGTGTAGCTAGAGTTGTACGCCTGGGTGTGCTACAAGAACTTTCTACTTGACCGAAGCTATACATCTAGGGGCAACACACGTGCCTTCAACTTGACCAGAGTTGCACGTCTGGGGCTTCTTATGCTCTTTTCCGCTTCTGTCATTGTTCTTGTTTTTAACCCTTTTTATGGAACCTTGGGGGTATTTATGGACTTAGGATGATGGGGCATCTATCGAGACTCAATAGACCCCTTGGAGAGGTCTACCTAGACCGTGTAGACTCCCTTGGGGTGCTACCCGAGCTGGGTTACCCTCATTTTCTTCTTCTTCTTTTTTTCCTTTTCACGGGATGGAGTGGGGGTCTGCCAAACTAGGTAGACCCCAGTCCCACCTGACTGGGAGAGAGAGGGAGAGTGATGGGTCCACCTATTTTTCATTTTATTTTTTAGATTTTTTGTTCTGTTCTTGCCATGCGGAGAAGAAGACGACGCCTCCAGGGTTACTTTGTGCTCGGCCTTTTGCACTACTCGTGCTAGGATTACTTCCGCTCTTTACGTGACTACTCCGTAAGTGCCACAAAGTATCCCTATCATCGCCCGCTTATCGTAAGACCTCATTGCTTCATGTCGTTATTACATTGGGAAGCTCAGAACCCATACTTGACCCAGGTATCGTAACAGTCTCAACTTTGTGCCCTTTTGGCCTTCATGGAATTAATTCCTCTTCCGTTTACCTCGATTATTTCAAAAAATAAATGAGTGCAACACCAACATACTAAAGTGAAATCTGAGTTTAAATCAGGAACGCAATACGAAGACGGTTAAAGAATTTGAACCCATGGATTTGGGAGTTCAATGCCGAAGTGCTTCTCACAAGTGACATGACTCATAGTGGAAGCTCTCAGCCTAGAATCGTTGAGATTAAATGGAAAATATCTCTTATTTTGGGAGCAATGATTGAGGTTGTCAAAAATTAATAAATAAGTTGACAAAAATAGAAAGTCTCATTAGAATTAGAGTAATATTTGCTACACGCTCTTGGTGATTGGTGTTCAGTAAACTTATATATCAAATCTCCATATTAGTATATACAATATTTATGGGACTTAAAAAGAGTAAGAAAGGACCCCCCAAAAAATATGTCATCTAACGATTTTATTATTTTGTTAAGAATCTATCCTTTCTCTTCAAATCTCATTGATCTTACATACACCCTACTTCAACGACTACCCACCCAGTGTCGGGGGCACTAACTCACTGCCTTTGTAAAAAAAAAAAAAAACATGGAACAAGCACAAGAACTTGGTGTCAAGTTGATTTTTTTATACAATGATAGGACATGTGATGTCAGGCCATAGACAATGGAAAATCGGTTATAACTTACAAAGATTTCGGAGCGAACCATCGATCATTAAAATCTCAGATGGAAGATTACCATATGGAGAGGTGAGAAAATGATTTCTTGAATCTTGTACCATATTTTTAATATTTATTTATTGAGAAAGATCGTCCAACCACCGTTGAAGTCATCAATCACCAGAGAGACGACGTCATAAAGAGTCCTACGTGTTGTCCCAGAGGACAACCCTCCGATACTTAAGTCATGACCTTATTACGTATGGATCAATGGAGAACAGAGGAGAGAGAGAGAAGATGAGAGCAGAGCAATCAAGCTTGGGAGGGAGATTCGACTTCTGGAGAATTGCTTGTCGCACCCTACGGGTGCTCGGAGGGTGCTTCCTAGGCTAGAAGCGTGCTCGAAAACGAGTCGGACTCTCCTCAATAGAAGGCTCTCTCTACCTATAGATATTTTATAGCTGTTAGTCGGTCTCAGCATGCGTGTGTGGCTATCTCCTGGTGTGTGTTCGTCTGCCCGTGGTTGAAGGTCCATTTATAGGGGTTGTCCTGGCGGTAGAGATCTATCCCTGAACAGGGAAGGGCGTGAGTTGTAGGGTAACGTCTTCCTGCGATCGTGGAGAGTTTCCCATTGAGCATCTGTTCGTCCAGAGTCGGGCATCTTTAGACGAGTCTTACGGCTCCCTTGGGATGTGCTCCTCTTTACTGAAGTGAAGGCCGATGATACCGGGAGTAACATTCGGTCATGGGAGAATCATCCGGCGTTCGATATGCCTAGGTCAATGCCCCTTGTGGGCTGGTGAATCTAATGGCTGGCCATACTGGGCCACCTGGTATGGGCTGTCGACTGTCGGGGATCCGCTACACGCTTCTCAGACTTTGGGCTGGCACGAGTCTGTTGTTAACGGGCCCACACATGGGCCACATGAATTTTACCCTCCTCACCATCCAAATCTTTACACATTCCTTGTGAGAATAGCATAATTCACTGTTATGAGTAGATTGAGCCCTCAGAGAGTAGCTTCGCAAAACTCTTGCTTTTGAAACTATTGTTAGACCCAACCATGCATATATCCATGAGTTTTACCGGTTGCACCCAGTGTAGCAGATTGTTGTATCGACCAGTAGTGCAACTTAAAAATAATAGGCCCTCGGCTTGCATGCCCGCCTCAACCGCCGGAACACCCTCCCCTACGCAAACCCCCTATCTCTTCCACTCTCTCTCACTCTCATCCCATCTTCTCTCTCTCTCTCTCTCTATCTCTCTCTTTCTCTCTCCCGTCGCAACCTCGCTCTTTCTCTCTATCTCTCCCTTTCTCTCTGATTTTCATAACTATTCATATTAGCACACCATAGTTAGGTAATACTAAATCCATTCGATTTCGTATGCCAAAGATCATACAATGTCTTTTCCGTCCTTATCCCATGGCAATGTTCTATGAATACCTTTGTCATCCACAAAATGTACCTTACTTCATTACTAAAATATATGGTGGACTTATTTATGGTTATCATGCCAATACCAATACCAGCTTTCTGACAACTATGCTCCATCATAGATTGTCCAATGTATTTATACGGACTAGAGGAAGTTTGTTGCTCTTTAGTCCAAGTTTCCAGCTTCTTCTCTGGAGAAAACTCTATAGGCTTCTCTCTTTTTAACTCTTTATTTATCATTACAGTACATCTGAGATGTCTAATGAATGGAAACAAAATGGGATACTTTAATAGGCAACATGCTCATATACCAAAAAAATGGGAATATCTGTTGCCTTATTGATTAACATAACACCTTTTTCAATTAACCACATTTTACCTTTTCTATTATCCTAGCATTTTCCTTGGCTCAGCTGTAGTTTCTAGTTACTTGTTTCTTCATTTATGCACTGTCGACTTCTGGAGCAGTATCAAGCTCTATAATGGGGATTTCTTGGCAGCTAACTAAAACCATTATCCAACTATATTGTCCAGTCTTATTTTACATCCTATTCATTTTTACATACACGATTTATTCAAAACTTTCACTTTATTTTGATTTTCAACTCAATGATCTTGTTGGTGGAAAGGATCTTTTGCTAAGTAAATGCTGTTACATATGTTCTGTTCACTTTCATTGATTCACTTTTTTATTTAAACAGAGAAGTGAAGCCCATAAATCCAGTGACCCTACCAAAATGTCATCTAGTCACATGAAAGATGATGAAAGCTCTCTCAAGCTTCATGATAAGCTCGAGGAGGCTGTGCAAGAGAAAACAGATAATAATTTAGTGAGCACGCTTGCTGAGAAAGCCATGTCTGTTGCTGGTCCTGTGGTACCCATCAAGAATGATGGTGAAGTTGATCATGAAAGGTCATCTTCTACTAGATATTTCATCTTCCTTCCTCCTTACACTGTTTGCCTTTCTCAAAATAGTCATGGAATTTCATTTCTATGAGCAGGCTGGTTGCAACACTTGCAGAATTGGGACAGAAGGGTGGAATGTTGAGATTAATTGGTAAAGTTGCTTTGCTTTGGGGTGGCATACGTGGTGCTATGAGTTTGACGGACAGGCTCATATCATTCTTGCATATTGCTGAGCGCCCCTTGTTTCAGAGGTAGGTGAGGTTGGATTCTTATTTTTCATTGATTCGATGAATCATTCGTTGATCTTATGAATCTCTCTGTCATAAATTGATACAAGTAAGATGGCCTTTTTATTTTACTTTATGAAGTTATTTGTGCATGCTTAATCTGAAGTTATCAAGTTGTCCTTAACTGATTGTTTTTCTTAATCTGTCTACCCTTTTTATCAATTTTAAAATTTAACTCAAATACCGACTCAGTATAATCTTTTAGATAGAAATAAGTCTAAAAAATGTAATGCTAAAATCTGTAGAAAAATCTCTCTAATATTTGTAGGGTGAGAGAAGATGGTGACGCCGACAGCCCTCCTTGCTGGACAACGTTCCATCGGTTGGCGGGTCAATGACTGTCTTTTGTTTGGCTTGGAGCAAACCTTATTTTAGGCATTATCTTATTCGACCCATAATAATTAATTGGACTAAGTAGGTAGAATGAGTTATTTAACTTTAGCCGGCCTTAATCTTGTTCAACCCCGAATAACTTAAGTGAGCATCCAAAGTCAAATAGGCAAATAATAATACTCAAATACTCTATTCTAAGCGGCTTTATTATTCTATTATGAAAGTGGCCCTCAGAGTCTGAGTATGGATCCTCTCTATCAAGGAAGGATTGGGGATCAGATTTGGATTGATCGGTCCAAAATCAATTCGGGTCGATGGAATCAGCCGATCCCGGTTTCATCTCAATCCGATCTCGTCGGAGTCTAGTCGACATCCATTAGGAAGTTAGTCCAATGCTGATTGATCACGGTCGATCTAAGTCGATCCCAGCCTGATCCGAGACGATTCCTAATTTGAAACTTGAAATTCATTTGAGCTAGATTGATTAGGATCACCCGATACCAACCAATCTTAGTCGATTTGGGCCGATGGGCCGATCCAGACCAATTCGGCCCAAGAATTGAGATTGAATGGATCGGTCAGACCCAAATCCAATTGGATCGACCGATCTTGGCCAATCCGATCCAATCATTCCTTCCATGCTCTCTACGAAAGAGGATCGAACTCCAGCAGTTTCCAATATTGCCACTCATCTCACTTATCTTTACTCTTTTACATTTAATCATTTCAACCCCCAATGCCCTCCTCCCTCCCTCTCTCCCTTCCTCGGCCACCCACCCTCTCTCCGATTCTCCTCTCCTATCACCCCCCTCCACCAGCCCACCCCCTCTCTCTCCGCAATAGGGGATGTCCACGCCCTCCCCCCACTCTCTCAAACTACCTCCATCCTCCAGCCTCCCATCACTTCTTCGATCCCCCTCCCCCGCCTCTCCTGTCACCCCGTCCATCGGCCCACCCCTCGTCTCTCTATATCCGCAAGGGGTGCCGACGCCGGAGGGGGTGGAGGGGCACCCTCTTGCCCATGCAATCTCTCTCTTCCCCCCACTTCTCTCTCTCTCTCTCTCACACCTTGCGATAGTAGGTTAGAGATTTAACTAGGGGTAAGTTAGAGACTTTCACCTCTCTCACACAGCTTTAGTTAACCAGAGTAACGGCTCGGTCATGGCAGGGACACAATGGCTCCATCTTAAAGATTTTGAGAGTATTATGATAAATACAATAAAGGTAGGGGTATAAGAGTACTTTCAAAAGATTCAAAAGATATACGAATAAATGTCAAATAAGTTGCTTCTAGTTTATGTTACCAGGTTGATCTGGGGAATCCCACGACTCCCTTGATCTTTCTTTTTTGAAACCACTCGAGTCAGAGCCCTCTAGAGCAGTTGACAGGTGCCCGACGAGCTTTATCTTTTTTACTCACTGGTGGACGAGAGTGCCTAGACTTTGCACATAGTTCTCATAATTTCAGACCATACACTATGCAGAGGCAAGCACTGTGGAATATTAACTTCCTCATCATCCCGACCCCAGCCGCTCATTTTATGAAGATTGGCTTTATTGTACGAGGCCGAGTGTCCTTGTTTTTCGCAAGGGCATGATCACTTTCTTGGAGCCATACTATCTGCACCGCTTTACCAAAATTTAGGGTACGATTACCTCCAAATGCATATTTCCCATTGGTGGGATGGTTGTACAGGTATAACGACACTCAATTGGTGGCAACCAATTGGTGGAACTACCATTTTACAGGGGAGCCAGAGCCAAGTTGCATTTTTCCAACTAGGCAGAGGGTTGGCCAATTTGACATATGTTATGCTCGCTGGTGGTTCAAACATAACTGTGTTTCCAGGCAACCCCTACAGAAATTAAAGCAGACTGAGAAAGCCCGTTTGAAGAGAAGTGATCTACCCCCACTTGTAATTGAACCTTCTTTCCTCCACACTCAGTTCCCATGCCTTGTTAATGTGGTTCAAGATTTCTGCACGACGTGGGATGCTAGGAACGGATCCATTACACCGACCTCATTGTGTGGAGGCAATTAAGCCTTTGAAACGTCAGACTAGTACTCCTCTAGGGAAAGGTGATTCCGCGGTGGCTCCAACCGTTTATTCCTCGTGGAATCATTTCTTATCAGACTGTGGCACCCTGAGGTGGCTTCTTTGTCAACAAAGCTTCATCACAGGGAATTTAGCAACAACGTTTGAGAGTGGTGGCAAAGACACTTGATAAATGCCATTGGATGCATTGTACCTTTGAAATATATCCCAAGAATAAAGCAGCGGACAACTTTACAGGATATCTTGGATGTAGTCAAAAAGACAGGCAAAAGTTATAGGCCTCGAGCCTAAACAGGTGGTCTTGCAACCTTCCTTCTCCCCTACTGCTGATATGTAGACATCATTTCTGCCTCCTTTGTTTCAATTGGGACACAACTTCTTTTGCTGAATATTATTCTGATGTCATTATTTGCTGCCCCTTCCTTCTTCTTGTTCTGCAGCAAGCTTCATCCCCATCAATGCTTACGCCAGCACTTCTAGAAAGAAGGATTCAGCCCCTCCAAAAAGGCGAAGATCAACTGAAAATGACGGCGGTGTTGCTAAAACAAACCGTTCACGTACTGGGGAGACAGCCTCAGAGAGGAAACGACATGGTAGGCTATTTTCATTTATTCAACTTTCTCTTGATGCAATTGGCTAAATTGCAAATGATACCTTTTCTTTTCTTCTCATTTATTTCAGGTTCTTCCGACCACATATATGAAAGCCATTGATTATGAGATGTAGAGAGTTATAGAGGTTGGTCCCTATGCGCCAACAAAGGAACCTGAATAGTGGGGAGCCGAGGATTGCAGAAAAATATCTGTTAATTTTAAAGCCATACAAGTTCTTCACTGTGCACTTGATGCTAATAAATATAATCGTGTTTGTATGTGTAAAATAGCTAAGGAGATATGGGAGAAACTCCAGGTCATGTACGAAGGAACTTCCCAAGTTAGAGAGACTAAGATAAATCTGCTTGTCCACAAATATGAACTGTTCAGGATGGAGGAGAACGAGAGCATTGGAGAAATGTTCACAAGATTTGGTGATATAGTGAATGGGCTCAAAGCCCTGGAAGAAATACTCAAACTCAGATCTTGTTCGAAAAATTCTCCACTCCTTACCATCTTCCTAGAATGCTAAGATCACAATAATTGAAGAGGCAAAAGATCTATCAACTCTTGATTTGGATGAACTCATAGGCTCTCTGATGACTTATGAAATTACTATGAAAAGAAATCAAGGGGAGGAATCAAGCAAGAAAAAGAAGATCGTGGCCTTCAAAACATCTTGAAAAAATGTCTCATCAAATGAGGATGGGACAAGTGATGGTTTGGATGAAGAGGAAGTAGCCTTCCTTACAAGGAAAGTTAAGAAACGCTTCCTTAAAAAAAAGGCTCATGAGGGTAAGCCTAAGGTAAGCAAGCGTTCTTTATCTACGGGAGAGACCCCTAAGACTGATGAAATTATCTGCTATGCATGCAAAAAGTCAGGACACATGACGGGAGAATGTCTCAACCTCAAAAACAAGTATAAGAAAGACAAGTTCAATAAGAAGGCGGCTATGGTGGCCGCTTGGAGTGAGGAAGAAAGCTCAAACTTAAATGATGAACAAGATGGAGAGGAAACACAGATCTGCTTCATGGCAAAACCTGAGGAAAATGATGAGGTAAGTGAAGAATCAATCACTATGGAACAACTGGAATTTGCCTTTCAGGATATTTATGGGAGATATAGAAAACTCAGAAAAGAGAATAAACATCTTAAACAAGAGTTGGAGTCTCAACAGAACAATAATGATATCATAAAACAAGTATGT
Organism: Amorphophallus titanum; assembly: GCA_024336825.1. Classification (NCBI taxonomy): domain Eukaryota; kingdom Viridiplantae; phylum Streptophyta; class Magnoliopsida; order Alismatales; family Araceae; genus Amorphophallus; species Amorphophallus titanum. Next base: position 549,948 of record JANBPO010004017.1, read on the forward strand.
GTGGTGTAACAAGAAAATGATGCGTTAAAACAAGAAAATGAAACTCTAGAATTAGAGACAATTAATCTTAAGAATGAAATCATTGAACATGTAAATTATGTTAGCAAACTTTAGTAGGAAATTGAAGATTTAAAATCCACCCTATCCAAGTTTGTAAGAGGGAGAGATAACCTTGATGCTATACTTGGTGCACCTGGCACGATCATATCCCCGATGCTCGTTATCGGACTCGTAGTCATGCGTCTCGGGGATGTGAGGCCTCCGAACTTCTCGTCCTTGCACCCGTGGAGCAACAGGTGGTAGGACGGGCTCGGGCGGAACATATGTAGGCACGGGGGGTGCTACAACTGGATGGGGCTACTTTAGTGGAGGTGGAAGCGGCACTTGACTTCTTGGTGGGGATTGCACAGCAGGAGCTGTTAGCCCTCCTACCCCCTGAACAGGGCATTGTAGGTGGTTCTGGGGATGGGGCTCTAGTGGTGGAGGTAGAGGCGGTAGTTGTGCTTCGGGTTGGCCAGCAAGAGGTGGTAGCCTTGCCTCCCCCACCCAGGGAGTCGAAAGAGCTGCGCGTGGCATTGCAGCAAGTCGAGGCAGCCTATCAAGGGGAGGGTAGCGAAAGTCTCAGCAAGGACGAGGTTAAAGATATTTTGGCACTGGTAGAGAACTTCATACAGACCTAGGCGAGCGAGAATGCTAGGCTGATTAGTGTATCAGATGCGGGCGTGGATAAAGGCTTGAGATCATCTCTTTGCTTGATCAAGCGGCGATGGCTGACGGATGTGGCTAGTAAGGTGAAGGCTGAAGCTGCAAGTAAGAAAGGAGGGATGGAGCAAGCTAAGTTGGTGGCCGAATGTTTTTGTCCCGTTGTCTATGTTGAGGAGGGTAGCTTTGATTTTGTTGGGGTGCTCATGCCCATTTTTTTGTTGTTTGTGAGGTGTATGGTTGGACGGTCAATGTTCATTGGTGCTGGGCTTTTGTGTCCTCTTGTGTGTGAGTGGGGTTTTCTGAGCATTGTGGGCAGGTTTTGTTTTCTTCTTTTCTTTGCTCCCCAGGCAGAGAGTTGTCTGCCACCTTTTGTATTTGGGAGTCGTGCAGGAGCACTCCCCCCTTTACATGTATACCATTTCTTTTTATAATCAGTGGTACTACCCACATTCAAGAAAAAAAAACATGTTAATTAGGTTAAATAATGCATACACAAAGTCTAAACTGCCCCTGTTACACAGAGGCCTATAGGGTTGTTTTTGAAAGAAGAAAAACATGAATACGTTAAGATCCCCTCTTATTGGGTCCGGTGATCAACCAAAATTGAATAAGTTAATCGGATCCCCTCTTATTGGGTTTGGTGATGAATTAGGCTCCTAATAAAAGGGACTTATAGTTATGACCTATGAATCAGACTGGACCTATCGGTAATTGGGCCGGTCCATAGATGGCAGTGTCAGTTTTGGAGGCGGTTTTGGCCGAAACCGCTTCATTTTTGGCTTCGGTCCGAAACCAATTAAATTATTATTATTTTGCTAAAGTGCAGGGTTTTGGTTTCGACCGGGAGTATCGGATTGTTTCAGTCCAAAGAAATGTTTCCGTTTCGGCCAAAACTACCATCCATGGGCCGGTCTGACTTCACACAACACTCCCCCTTAAACTGATCAAACATAACGATGATCACAAGTCTTTATCCATGCTCGCAAGCACATGGGGCTTTCTTGTAATTTCAGGGGTATTTTCATAATTTTTGATTAATCCAGGAAATTACATGATTTTTTCCACAAAATCACATAGAAAATCAGATAACAGGACCCCTAGCGGCATAACATTTTCTTTTTCTTCAGATTTCTCCTGACAGAATTTCCCGCCTCTGTTACAACTTCCACTACATTGTGGACCCCACATGATTCCTCTCGCATTGGACGAGATTCTCCCGCCAGGAATATCCTTCCAGAGATCTCTTAATTCGAGTATATGTGTGCTCAATCACTGGTGTGCTTATCACATGCTAATTAACAATTTAAGTCTACTTGGGATCGGATTTAGAGTCAGTTCTTCATTAATTGTTTCGGGTCCAAAGCTGCGTTGAGGCAGAGGTACATCAAGTCGATGCAGAAAGGAACAAGGCATTTCCTGCCAACTGATGCATCGAATCAGCGACCATTGCTTCAACCTATCCTTGCAATAATCTACTCGATAGCACCGACGCAACACTTGGTGCTTCGACCTATCATCCAACAGTTGTTCCTGGTTCTTCTGATGTATCGACGTACCAAATTGATGCTTTGACCTGATGGCTTGAGATAGTACTTTGGTGTGTTCTGCTGCATCGACGCATCACGCTGATGCTTCGATCTATCTCTGTAGCATCATGATCTATGGCATTGATGCATCACAATGATGCTTCGACCTGTCTTTTGTGACTCATTACTTATCAAGTGAATATAATACCTGTTCAACATATTCAATACATAGTGCTCACACTATTCATCAAGATTCATAGTGTGTCATCATCAAAATCAGAGATCAAACAATCTCCCCCTTTTTGATGATGGCAACTATGAGAACAATTTGCAGTCAATGAAAATTTCACTCACATTCAACCATAGAATGAACAACCATTTTCATTCATTAATGAACAGACAAAACAATTTAAACAATGTTCAAACAACACAAAGACAGAAAGAAAGAAGTGTATTCTACACAGAGTGCTATGGCTTGGATTCTCATAAATGCTATGCAGTGATTACTTTTATGCAATGCAAAGGACATGACTCTCTCATCTTTCTACTTGACTCTCTCATCTCTCTCCCCCTTGGACATCAGCAAAAAATTAGGGTATCTGTTGAAGCAGCTAAAGTTCATCTGTCTGAGTGGAGGCTTCCTTGGTTGTAGAACTGCGGGGAACGATTGTAGAATTATGAATTGCTGCCCGTAATTCCATAACATTTTGATGAATTCTATGAGTTACTAATCTGAGGTTGTTATCTGTTGCCCAATGTCACTCAAGAAGAGCCTCATGAAAGAGATCCATTTTTCCACTTAACATAGTAGTGAGGGTGCAGATCATATCAACAATATGTGTAAGTTGGGCATCATGCTGAGATGCATGAACTGGGACAGCAGATGAAGTTGTGGGCTCTGCAACCGGATACCAACCATCTTCTTGATCTTCAAGAGTGGGCTAAGGGTAATGATCCTTGAATACATTGACCATATATTTGATATCATCAGTAATCATCTACAATTTGTTTGTGATCTGTGCATAAATTCTTGTTAGTCGGTCATGCTCTAGAGAACAGGGATTGTGATTTGGGGCAAAGGTATGATCAGACGACTAGGTAACATGCTTTTCTCTTTAACCATCACTCTTATAACACCACCTGCAGCCAGTGGTTTGATTTGGCAAGGCGGCGATAGAAAGGTGGTGGAATTTGGAAACCAGTTGTGACTTAGTGGGCAAGTGATTTTCTGAGACATGAGGACGATACCAGAACTTGGTAGGTTGTTTCATGCATGGACTGGACCGACTGGTAAGGTGGCACAAACGATGAGTTTGCACTACGCAGACTGGTGCATGAGGAGACCATGCATTTCATGAAACAGATTGGTTGTAACTCAATAATAAGACACACCTCTAGTGAAACTAGTCTAGTCGGATGGTGGATTTTACTGCAAGCTGACGTTCCTGAAGGATTTGAGGATCTTATTTCATGGTTGGGCTGATTTTATATTTCAGATCTTTTTGAAAGGTTTCTAATAGTTGTTGGACCAGGTTTTAGACTGAGAAATAAATTCATTTGGCTGTACTTTGGGACATTGTCCTGGGAGTGTAGGACAACTAGGACATTCCAGACAGTGGAATTTGTTAGCTGTTTCAAGCAGAACGATTGCTTACCCTCTTCTCTCTCTCTCTTTTTTTTTTTACGGGGAGGGGTGACCAGGTATTGAACCCTGGACCGGGTGTCCACTCCACCACAGGCGGCTTACCCTCATTACATAGATATCTGAATATTCTGTAACTAGTTGTTATTGTCACACCTGTTCTAGTTTCTAGAATGACATTTTTACGTCTGACTTTAAATGTTAATTACTAATATTCTTACTGTTTCTCTCAGTTTACAGTTCATGGGAGGTGGGAAAGCTACAATGCTTTATGTGGATCAAAGAGCGATTCAGGGGTGCGAAGGTCCAATTTTGTGTCATCGGAGATGGGATGGAAGAATGCAGAGCTGCGGAGACGATGGAATGGCCATTTGTCAAGGTTGATTTTCGACCAAATGGGATTCATCGATTTCCAGGCCTCACTGTGAAGACGCTGGGTTTTTATATGGATGTCATTTATGGAGAGTCCAATGCAGAGGATGGTGACGAAATTTAGATGCTCACCCATGTGTTCTTGCTGCCCGTGTTCTAATTTTGTCATTTGATCCTGGCTTTTGGAATTGGGATCAGTTGTGTCATGAAGGTAAATTAGCTTATGCTTTTGGGGATGGCTGGTGTGGCCGCAAGAAGTGGTACTTGCTCTCTTCCTTACTCCAATGTACATAAGTAGTTCTCTGTGGTGTTGAGGGTCTCGAGGCTCTTTGCCTGTTGAACCTGTTAATTAGTGGCGACACAACAATGGTGTAAATGGCAAATGTTGGTCTTGGTCTCAAGGCTCTTTGCCTGTAGTACCTGTTAATTACTGGCAATACCCGAATGCCTTTGATTGGGAAATGCAAGTGTCCTGTTTGATGTTAATTCAAATATGTATTACTATATTTCCTTCCGTTTTACTACATTCCATGCATACTATATCTTCCTAGATCCTACTTTTTAAGAGATTTTCTAATCCCAAAACATAGGGAAGGCAGATGGTCGAAAGTCTCAGACATCCGCCTTCTCGCCCCCTCCTTGGTACGATCACCACTATTTGCATGTTTTTCTCTTTGATCTGAACATATTCTACACTTCCATAGTCTAATGGTCTCTTTTGTTTGCTGGTTCACTTGCAAGAACTTCATCGTTGACTTGTAGGGCTCCTTGTTGTTGCCCGACTGAGAGCGAGGATAGAAGAACCCACCGTCTCCCGTTCCTAAGGCGTTCACGATCATCCTACTCTTGTGAGGCCCAAGTATAGGTCTCTAGTGATCACACGATTTCTACATTTCTAACATGTGCACTGTAGGTATCAGCAGTACAAGTTTGGAGGGAGGCCATCGTGGCATCACGCGAACTGGCACCTTTCTGGTGCCTACAACCTATAGTCAGTGGACATTTTCGGCCTTGCTTCTGGTGGGCAGGTACTCTCATCATGTGATGAGACTCTCGTGACTCGAGGTGAGTTCCTTCGTGGTTCTTCGGCTGATTTCTAGGTGTTTTCTTGACTTTTGGTCAAGGGTTCCCTGTAGGCTTACCGAGGCTTCACACGTGCATCGTGCAGGGTTCACTACAGTGAGGTTGCGATCGTGTTCCCAGACCGCGTGGTCTTGGGCTGGACCTTCATTTGTGAGGATGGGCCTCCACGATGGAGGTGTCGTGATGGTTTCCTAGGTAGCATAGCCAGCGTAGTTTGTAGTCCGGTGGTCCCCCAACTGTGACATCAGGGTGTGTTTTCGATGTCGTAGGAGAGCCGAGATTTTATCAACCACTGTGTTTGCTATTCCTGCTATTGCTGCTGCTTTCTTTAGTGTTGTTCTTTAGCATTGTTTTACGGTTGGGGTTCCGCGAGACCCCTACTGAGTCAATGAGACGAGGCTCACCCCCTACTTTTCAGGTGTGGCAGTTCCTCCTTGAGGTTCGAAGGTGTAATGTGGAGATTCGTAGTTGTCAGCTCACCGGCTGAGTGTTCACTCAGCATTGAGTACGCTCTCTTTCCCTGTAAAATATACTTTATTTGGATTAGACTCTATAGTTAGATTATTTAATCAAAAATGTAATTTTATTTCTGTCATTAATGTTGCCTACTTTATTTCTTATTTCTATCTACCTCCACGCTCTTTTTAGCCCTTCCGAGCCCTCCGGGTAGTGGGCGGTGTAGACACGTCAAAACTGATGCTATGTTGAGTTAATTTCATGTCACAATATAATGCCTCAAAGTGGACTTCATTACTGACTTAATAAGTAGATTTTTCTATTTTTTTCTAATCTTTTGAATACTCCGACCAATAGGTGGGCATTATTTAAATAGAGCCTCTGTACACGGTCGTTATTTCCCTGAGGTATTGGTTCATGGGGACGAGCTGCGTTGAGGGCTTTCCACACACCGGGCAGAAGGCCAGGGGAGGTAGGTAGCCATATGGCTGGCAAAGGTTCCTCCCCCGTACTTCCACCCGAACATGTTCCCGGCATGTCTGTCCCACCCGACCCCCACCCTCTGCAAAATCGATGGCGGTATGATAGGCATGTGCAGATGCTCTTAATCCTAACCCCATCATTAACGCAATTCGTTTGTTCCGTTCGCAAGTCTCTCGTAGAAGAAAGGAGATCGAGGAGGAACAAAGCATCAGTCTTGAGGGGACCCATCAACCATCGTACGTATTCATGGCGGAGTGGCAAGGCAATATCAGCATTCCAATGAACAAGGTGCATGATCTGGAAGACAATATTCCGATTGAAACGTCATGTGTATACATATATAAATATATATACACCTTATTCTCTCCAAATATATATATATACATATATACATATAATATGAGTATGTGATACCATCCACTCTCAGAAGAAAACAAGTAGTGTCGAATTCGTGTTCTATCTATCTATCGAAGTGTCGACCCGTTGTCCTAACGAAGCTTAACGGAGAGGAGAAATCAAACAATTTTATGTACGTTTAATTTGACCTTTCAAGAGAGTAACACTTGCTGCAGAGTGCACACTCTAGTGTATGGGAGGGGCACGTACAGTACTACTTCCTCCACCGGGTCACGTTAGCATTCCACTGATGAAGTCCCATGAAGAACACAAGAAAGAATACAATACAATACATAATGCATATATATCCGGTCGTACGCAGTAAGTATACATATATACATTTTTTCTGTATAATAAATGTTGTGGTATAGTATTTAACATCCACTTGGTTGCAGAGAAGAAGAAGAAACTTTTGAACTCTTGCTACATATATATCCATACAGCATGTCTCCAATTATCTATCTTATAAAGATTAACAATTGAGAACCCACGACGGGACTCCAAAGAAACAGGAGAGAGGAGGTGACGCCATCAGAAAATTCATGTGATAATTAAACTAAACTGCATGGACCTTTCACTACGTACTGTGTACAAATAATCGTCTTTGGTTGCCGAGATCTTCTACTCCCACACGTACTTGGGAATCACAGATCGATGTGGAGGCGCGATTTTAATTTGTCGTTCAACAAGTGCAATTGATGTGCTGGGAGAAATCTGCTCCCGCTAGTTTTTGAGTTGTAGGGTATCGATGCAAAGCTTTATAGGCAGGTAGGTGCCTTTAGGCTCTAACACACATGTGATTGACACTAAACATGTTCCCCATGGCGGGCCATTTCGTTAGGATGATTCCAGCAGATTCCTTCAAGTCGTCCGGAAAAGCTAAATGCAGCACTCATCCAGACAAAAAGCTTGCATCTGTGGGCCGGGAAACCATCCTAAACGGGTTAGTTTTTCACGAGAACACCCAGTAAAAAAGATTGTTTAGAGGCATCATCAGATATATTAATATTTTACTCTGTTGATGTTTGGAGCCTTACAAGGTATTTTTCAACCTTATTGGACATTATTCACCCTTAGTCCAGGGCTCTACCATGTGACTTCAGTTCTTTGTAAGATGATATTTTCAATACTTTCTTAACAGGGGTTAAATATGTTTCATACAAGTGAAACCTTTTGTACATAAGTGAAATAGGTTTCAATGGAGTGAAATATTTTACTCTCTAATGACGTTGGGAGCCTCAGTTCTTTGTAAGACGATATTTTTAATACCTTCTTAACAGAGGATAAACATATTGCATACAAGTGAAACCTTTTGTACATAAGTGAAATAGATTTTAGTGGAGTGAAATATTTTACTCTCTAATAATGTTGGGAGCCTCAGTTCTTTCTAAGACAGTATTTTCAATACCTTATTAACAGAGGTTAAACGTATTGTATACAAGTGAAACCTTTTGTACATAAGTGAAATAGGTTTTAGTAGAGTGAAACTAATTACACAATTCATTTACAATTAATTAAATTTACAACTATGACTTTCAAGTCCTTTACATCCTTCTAGGCCAACAACAAAACATTACTGATGTGTCACAGTTGATGCCCCACGACATCGGCCTTCAAATGATTTGTTGTTAGCACTCCTCTCATTTTTTGGACATCTTCTACTGTGAAATCCCAGTTCACTGGGCCATCTACTGTCTTTGATAGGCACTCTATGTACTTACAGCAATACACCCCACAATCCAGTGAATTGAGTGGCTGAGAAGGAGATTCCTCATCAAAAATTATTTTCCATGACTTCATGAAGGGGAATGACTTCCTCCATAGTGCCACCTACACAGATGCAAGAGTTACAACTGGTGGACATGTAAAGGTGAAAGTTATGCAACTTTAAATTTCAAATAATACATATAAGATCTCTTACCCAATTCCTTGCATCGGCATTATATTGAGCATTGCCCTTTATGGGGTTGTACGAAATGAAGGATCGCCTCTTAAAGTTAATAGCAAACAAGTGCCAATGGCTTTGGGAATGTAGAATACAAAACAGATAATCCAACTCTTGCATGTCCTCTTTCTTAAGGAATTGAGCCACATAACGCTTCAATAAGCTTACCTTAGAGAAGAAGTTGATGGGCTGAAGCTGAACAAAAGAGGATTGCACCACTGACATGCATAAATATTTCACTAACGCGGATGGGGAGGAAGCATGATTTCTCATAAGTAATTCCACACAGCAGTCAAAAACCTACAACATATTATCAATAAATCACTGTGAATGTTGAATCTATGAAGGGGCAAAGGAAGGCACACATGTTATAATATACTTACATCAATCATCTCTTCAAACAACAGTTCATGTAGCTACAACCTGCTTATTGAACGCCCCCATTAGTTTTTCACAACTGGAACACTATTTAGGGATATGAAGATATCAAAAAATTTGGACATCAGTGGGGAAATAAAAGAGTGTGTGTGTGTGTGTGTGTGTGTGTGTGTGTGTGTGTGTGAGAGAGAGAGAGAGAGAGAGAGAGAGAGAGAGAGAGGTGTTCTTTGGGTTCTTCTGCATTTGGGACCTCAAGCTTCCATTTTGGATCCCGTAAGTGCAAATTCCTCTTGAACAAGCCTCCCCCTGCATTTTGTTTGTTTGTTGATAGTGGATATTGGGAAGAGCAGCAAGGCAAACAGTCAAACTCAAATTTTACAGAATTAAAAGTTTGGATTATTTAGAAAACCTCATCACTATGCATCTGTCTCCTCTGCTACTGATCATTTTAAAAGGTCAAGGAGACCAATGCTGCTCTTGTGAGTTCTTAAACTTCCCCTGTGTGGGAGGAGAGGAGGCTGAATTCACTTTGTCTCTCTATTGATCAGTTTTCTTTGCTAAACCTACGAATAACAAAACTACCCAACTTTCTTTTATGGGCCCTGAGGAGAGACAACTGCTATTTCTTTTTCAAAGTGGAGATGACCACTACTGATACATTTTTCTTCTGTCCAGCATTTTCTAAGATCAAAGAGAATCATGCTGCCACAATGGGTTGTTAAACATCATTTACAAGAAAGGGGGATTTTCACTTTGCCTATCTAATGATAAGTAGCTAAACAGTGCACATGCTCTTTGCTAAAACCCTACAAGGATCATTGGTTTGATATTGCTCATATCAGTCATGGTGTATTTTTAATCAAAACTTTAGCAGCAGCTAATGAGACTTGGTACACTAGCAGTGTCAAATTCCCATTGGTTTTCAGGTTGGGAAAATATATGGGGAAGGTTCATGAGGATCTTGATATAGAAAGGAATACAAGGGCCTTTCCACGTCATCAAAAGCAAGCTCAGTTGCCTGATGCTCTCAATACCCAGATGGCTTGTTAAATCAGTAACAATGAGGCAGGTCTTTCATAAGGAAAGCTGCAGGCTTCTGTAGGGCTGCCAACAGGCCAGGCCAGGCCAGGCCAGCCCACAGGCTATTGGGATGGGCCGTACATGAGCCAAACTTGGGCCAGCCGTTTTAGCCAGCAAGCTGAAGGTGCACTGTACAAAGGTGGCCCTCGGACCCCATCATTTCCTTATCATCATCTCGATCAGAACCCTTGCCCTATTCTCAAGCAGGACCTTCTCCCAAGATCACCCCCCCTCCAGCCCCCTCAATTGCAATCCTCCTCCGTCCAATCCCCCATTGAGTGCAGCCCTCCTTGACCACTACACGGCACAGCCGCCTCCAGCCTCCAACGGCAATCATCTGGGACCATGCCACAATCACGCGCTAATTTTGGTAGTTTGGCATCACAATTATTCACATATGCATATACTATGGGTCGACTATGCCACCTGTCCATCTATCTTATGCTCCTCTCTCATAAATAGGCTCCATTTAAGCCTTCTCCTTGGTTTCTAGATATGCATGCGTAGCTGTGCTTTACCAGTATACAATGTCGATGCGAACGGAAGCGTAGAATTTCAGAGCCTTCCCCCCGGTCGTCGTCTCAGGGCTTCCAAACATGACGCCGATCTTGTCGCGGATCTGGTTGATGAAGATCAGGCAGGTCCGCGACTTCGATACCGTTCCCGTCAGCTTCCTCAGCGCCTGGCTCATCAGCCGCGCCTGCAATCCCATGTGTGAATCGCCCATCTCGCCCTCTAACTCCGCCTTGGGCACAAGCGCAGCCACAGAGTCGACAACCAACACGTCGATAGCTCCCGATCGCACGAGCGCTTCAGTGATTTCAAGCGCCTGCTCGCCAGTGTCTGGCTGCGAAAGGAGCAGGTTATCCACGTCGACGCCAAGGGCTCTTGCATATTTCGGGTCCAGTGCGTGTTCTGCATCGACGAAAGCAGCTAGCCCACCATTTCGTTGAGCTTCCGCGATGATCTGCAAGGTGGCTGTCGTCTTACCAGAGGATTCCGGACCGTAGATTTCGATCACGCGTCCGCGCGGAACGCCACCCACGCCGAGAGCTGCATCAACGCTGATGCTGCCGGTGGAGAGGACAGGAATCGCTGTGATCTCTCGTTCGCCAAGGCGGAAGATCGAACCTTTGCCGAATGACTTCGTGATTTGAGTTAGAGCGTCGTCCAACGCCATGAGTTCTTCTTTGGTAGACATGGTATGTGTATCTCCTTGGGAAAAGTTAGAGAGAGTGTGTCGATTGAGGCTTCACTCCTGAATAGCGCGCTCAGGCGGCCAGCAGGTCAATGCCAGCTGTCTGCGCACGGATAATTGCACCTTGGTTATAGAGCCTCGACCGATCGATGCCAATTCCAATCCTGCCCAACCTCATCGCTTCGATTGGAACGGTTCCGGAACCACTGAAGGTGTCCAAAACCGTGTCGCCTTCGCGCGATGCTAGGAGGATGCAAAAGCGTGCCACCGCAGCCGGCATGGTTGCCGGATGAGGCTCCATACCCGCCGCACGCATCGCGCGCCTATATGCTGCATCGTCCTTGCCTGTCGGGGTCGCTTGAATCAGCGATTGAGGAATAGAGCCGCCTCGATCCACAAAGGATGTGGGGCCGAACTTCTCGCCGCAGGGTCGTTTTTTATGCTCTCGCGGGTTCAATATTTCATGTATCCCCTTCTTGCTGTACGGCCGCAGTACCGATAAGTTGTTGCCGTATGCGTGAGGATTCATCGAAACCCACAGAATTTGCTCAATGGAAGGCGTGACACGCATCCTCTGCTTTCCAACCCACTGGAGTGGAGGGAGTTTTGTTGGATTGTTCCAGGAAATTTCTTGCAAGAGGTGTATGCCGAGAGCATCCTCCATTTTGATCAAAAGACGCTCAATATGGAGTGCCTGGGCAGGCAACCCCTTCTTGAAAGTTCGTCCAAGATTAAGCATCATCGAGCCGTCGACAGTCAGAAGAGGTAGGAATCGCTCAACATGAAAAAGCATCCAGTCTACCCACTCACTTGTACGCGTCGAGCCTCGGCCGTATTCCCTTGGTCGTAAAAGGTTGTACGGAGGAGATGCGCACAGTAGTTGTATGCTGTTCCTTTCAATGACAGATACTGCGTCTTCAGCGTTCGCCCAGATCAGGGCGCCACGCTCGCCGATGGCAAAAGTGAGGATAGTCCCTAGTCGAATATTGCCGAGCTTCGTTTTGGCCGTCTCAGTGATGTTCCAGATGGAACGCTCCCTTTTGTCTATCAACCCTTGGAATACAGCGGTTTGCCTGGTCCAGCGTACACGCCGTTCAAACTCGTTGACGGCTTGGCCGGATCGCTGGATGGTGCGGCGGCGGTCCTCTTCTGAAAGCCCGACACGTTTTGCAACTTCATCGTAGATGTCCTTTGGCCTAGCGCCACCGCGCTCGTCCAAGATTGTTAGAAGGGGCAGCATGAGCTGCGTCTGTGAAGGAATAGGCATGATGTAACTCCAATGCCCATTCCCGCAGATGGGAGGGCGAACTGCGGTCTGGAAGGGAATGATTTATACAACTGGTTTGATAGTGAAATAAAGCACTTCAGTCGAAATTAGGTCCGCCACAATACCGGGATGGGGCCGTACTGATCGACGTTAAAGGCCAAAGGCGACTTTTTCGCTGTTCCATAGAAGTATTTCGGATACTCGGAGTCACGGAATAGATCGACAAGCGATGACTGAATATCCACGCGGAGCAGTTTCCACACGTTGCGTTCTGCTATTCGCATGGCGTAGGCCATGGCCTCGGCCGGCGTTTCAACGATGTGAAGCCCATATCCGAGAGTTGTATCACCAGTGAAGTAGCTGGCGCCGAAGTTAGGGCCGCGGTTGTCCTTGCGGTAGGGGCCGTGCTTTTGGATAGCTGCGCTGTTAGACTCGAGTGCCAACCTGAGAATGTTATTGCATGTGGCGCACAATTCTTCATGGAGACGTCTAACTGCAACCTCGTTATTTCCGCATGCAAAGCAAAATTTGCCCGGCATTGTGGGGACAAAGGTGCGTGAAATGTGAAGTACATCTTTGTCGAATTGTTTTGAACTGAAGCGAACTTTCAAATTTGAGAAGAGTGTCATATCGAGCTTTTCTAGACCGAGGTCGGCGGTTCAATTTCTGCGGCTTCTCATCAAACTCTCAAACGTATGGCGACCACTCTTTCTCGCAGGGTATCGCTTGAACACTATGCACATTTGCCCGTCTGCTCGTTCCGCACTATGGAAGAGTTTCAAACGTAAATCTTCGTCTACCTGCCACCAGCGCTCCGCCCATACGCGGCAGCGGTGAACGCCTTTCGTTGGCCGTAACAGATGCACGTGGAGGATAAGCCACGTACGCTCGCGCTTATCCCCCACGTTGGTTTGAAGGAGATCACCGCGCTTGGGAATGCTCGTGCCGGGTTCCATGTCCATCGTCACGAGCATTTCGCGCTCCCTCTGAGCTTGCGTACGGGCAGCCGATCCGTTCGGATTTCTCGGATGCTCTTGCGGTGGGAGCGGTCAAAACGAGTTCTCACCTGTTTGCCCATTCCAGATGAAACGGGATTCATACAGCGTCGTCCTCCATAAAGGACCGCAGAGGTCAGAACTCTCTCACGAACGTTAGCTTTAGCCTTTCTCTTTCGCGTGCTTGCCATCATGCCACCTTCGGGAACTGCTTCCACTCTTCACCGTCAAGCAAACAACCGGATTTGTCGGTTCCGACCTTGATAAAAACCAGATTGTGTGCTTCGACGGTGCGGCCTGGTACGTCATCGCCGAGCAAATTTCTTGCTTCAGTGGCATCCAGATACTCGCCATTCTGTTTGAAAAAGAAGGCGACATCAGCAGAAACGCATTGATCGCGGAGGGTTCGTGCATGATTTGGATCACAAACGCGTGCACCGTATTGACTCTCAAAGCCGGCAATCACCCAGTCAAGGGAGTTGATATACCTGCTTGTATCGATGGAGCCAAGGAGTGGCTCTGCGCTGATTCCCCGAACAAGTGCTGGGATCTCCAGGATGTAAGGAACACGTTTGTTGAACCATTCCTGATTTTCGGTACTCACGATGAGCCACACCCGGTTCTTGAAGAAGAAGTCATTTTCGAGGTTGTCCTCTTCCATTACGAGTCTGATACGCTCTGGCCTCTTTGTAACGATCTGCCAATCAAGCGCCTGGCTTGTGGTCGCAACGAGCTTCCTACTCTATCGGGATCTAAAATAATGCCATAGGTTTATAAAATAGTTTAAACATGGCGTACATGCATAATGGAATGCATTAAGAACTAAGCTTACATCTTTTAGAATGTCAGGGAACGTAACGGACTAAGATCACCCCGTTACAAGGTGTGACGGATCAGGTCGACCATCCGTTAAGCCAACCAAGAGTCCAACCTCGGCTGGACTCTATTTCCAGAAACTTGCTCGATGGGCCTACCTTGCGGCAGTTGTAACTTCTAAAAACTAACTCCAAATTGAGCCCCGTTTGTTTCTATCTCTTACCCTTTGTATTATCTCGATTTTGGTATATAGAGCACGAATTTTTATGGACTAGGTCTCCTAGAATCTTGGCCATAAGTTGAGGATTTATGCTTTTCGTGCAGCACAAACTCCTGCAGATTATGTTCTAGTGCCTTCTTCGAAGAGCCATATCTTCTAGAATCCTCCACCAAAAAGAGTCCCGTCTTGCCCTACATCTTATCTTGACTATTATCTCAAGAATGATCCAGAGATCTCAAGATTTTGTGGACTCTATCTCTTTGAATCGTAGGAGAAAGTTTTGTGTTCAATCACTTTTCTATAAATAGATGCCCAGTTTGCTTGCGCGACGGGGGACTCTTCTTCGACCTGGGGCGAAGCCATGCCAAATCGCCGTCTCAAACCTTCAACCCAAGGCTGTAGAGGGAAGTATTAGATTCAATTCGGATCTTCATTTGCTTCATTTAGTCGTCGTTTTTCCTCCTAACTTTGCCCTACTTCTTGCAAATCATCATAGCTTCTGGGTTTTCTACATACTTTGTTGAACCTGTGCAGCAGGGCGCCCTTCGTCGGCTCGGGGTGGAGTCATCCGACATCCCCTTCATCCTCCATTGGTCCCATCCTGAAGAGGGGAGCATCTTATTCATTTTTCATCTCTTTGGGCTCTCCATACTCTCTCCAATTTCTTATTCTCATCTCCCACTTTTCACAAATCACCACAGTTTTACACTTAGTTTTTCTGCACTGTTTCTACGCATTTTTTCATTTTTCTCTATTTTGCACAATATTTTTCTCCCTCTTCTCTCAATCAAATTTCATGACTCCAAATCTCATACATGCACAACACTCCCACCTTTTGTTTGCACCCACTTATAGGGGTTAAAAACCCTTCCCCGGTGCATTCTCCCCCTTTCTCTAATGTTATTTTATCATTTCCGAGCACATGCTACACTTCATATTCTAATGGGTTTTACCTCTTTTTGTGGTTTTGTTTTGCAGGATATTATCAATAGGACGTGAGGCCCTTGCTTTCTATCCTGCTAGGAGGTGAGGATGTGTACCCACGATCGATTCCCCGCATCCTTTCAAACGCGATCTCATGTTGTAGCGGCTTCCCTTCAGGCCGCATCTTCTTCCTCATTTCCCAAGGTATGCGGTAGGTCTATATTCATCATAGCATCTATCTCCTACTCCTATTCCTTGGGTGGCGATCACAGTTTATTTCTACATCTCCATCCCCCTTTGCTTTTCATGTCTATATGCTTGTTTATGTCTGCATAGTTAGTAGCTTGGGGCGAGGAAGGATAGATTAGAAACAAAACATTTTATATCTACATCTTTTTTCTTCGAGAATCAAGAGATGTATGAAGCCGACACTGATAATAAGGACTTCATCAACTTGCAACCTGCTCCTCCTGAGCTAGAGGACGGCGGCCAAGTAATGGTTGACAAGCTAGTCAAAGTCAACCTGAGAGAAGCCAAGACACACCAACCTATCTTCGTAAGTGCCCTCCTCAACGAAACAGAAAAGTAGGTCTATCGATAACTCCTGCTCGAGTAAAAAATCGACTGCTTCGCCTGGACTTACAAAGAGATGCCAGGACTCGACCCCTTTGTGGCTGAACACAAGTTGGCTATCTCTCCCACAGTGACCCTAATCAAACAGCCGCAATGGCACATGCGTTATCAGCTAGAGCTACAGGTCACGTTCGAAGTCAACAAGATGGCGGAGGTCGACTTCATCGAGCCATGTACCTACCCCGTCTAGCTCACCAACATTATGCCAGTCAAAAAGAAAAATGGTCAAGTATACATCTACGTCGACTTTCGAGACCGCAACAAGACATGCCCCAAGGATGACTTCCCAGTGCCGATCACCGAGACAATGATCGACATAACCACGGGGTACGAAGCTTTGTCCTTCATGGACAGGTCATTCAACTTTAATCAAATCCGGATATCCCTCGTGGACAAGAATCACACAACCTTCCGATCCCCCAAGCGGATTTTCAACTACAAGCGGATGTCCTTCGACATGAAGAATGCGTGCCACTTATCAAAGGGCCATGACAAAGATATTCGACGAGACACTGCACAGTGTCATCGAATGCTACATCGATGATATTGTTGTCAAAACAAAAAGACGGGAAGATCATTTACACTACCTGCACTGAGTCTTCGAAAGGCTTCGGCAATAAGGGCTCAAGATAAATCCCATGAAATGTGCCTTCGACATATCCAACGATAAATTCTTTGGCTTCGTAGTCAAATACCGAAGAATCAAGGTCAATCCCAACAAGATCAAGGTGATCCTGGAGCTTTCACCACTCAGGAATATAACAGAGCTCAGGTCCTTCCAAGGAAGGCTGGCCTACATCCAGAGGTTCATCTCCAACCTCTCTAGACATGCGTGCCCTTCGACAAGCTCATGAAGAAGGACGCCCCATTCATATGGGACCAAGACTACTAGGACGTTTTTTGAGTAAATCAAGGAGTACCTTCTCATTCCTCCAGTCCTGGGGACTCCTATCAAGGGCAAGCCACTCATACGATATATTGTCGCTATGGATGCTTCCCTGGGAGTTTTGCTGGTGCAAATCAACAAGGCAAAGAGCAACCCCTCTATTACCTCAACTGAAAGCTTACACCGATACTCTCCTATGGAGAAGGTCTACTTGGCACTGCTATTTGCCGTCAAGAAGTTACGATATTACCTCCTGTCGCACTTGGTGAAGCTGATACCCAAATATGACCCACTCCAATTTCTCCTCGAGTAACTTATCCTCTTAGGATAATTGGGAAAGTGGGAAGCATGAACCCTCCTCGGTTCTCAGGATCGTTCAACTAGATGAGGTAGAAAACTAGATAGAAAAATTTGACAAAATTTTTCATATGATGCAATGTACAGACCAAGAGAAGGTCCTACTAGCTACATTTCAACTAAATAAGGATGCCCATACATGGTGGAAGGCCACCTCGGCCCATCTACCAAATGCACAACTCATTTGGGAGGAGTTCCTCGAGCTATTCTATGAGAAATATTTCTCGGATCATGTCCAGGAGAGGAAGGTAGCCAAATTTGCCTCCCTTAGGTAAGGCATGATGACGGTAGTGAAATATGAGCTACAATTCTCAAGACTTGCCCCTTTTGCTCCACAGCTTTTCAGTACAGAGCTGCTCAATGCTAACTGATTCATGGACGGATTGAGGCCCATCTTTGTCAAGCAACTTGGGCCTCAGAACATCTGAACTTATTCAGAGATGGTCCATTGGGCGCATCTATGTGAAATGACTCTTGAGAAGGTCGAGAAATTCAATGGCAAGGGTGAAGAATCCAGTCATAAGTAGAATAAGGGAGGGAAGAAAGAAGAGAAGTTCAATATCAAGGGAACCTACAAGTCCCGTGACACAAGAAGAGGTCTCGCAATAGCAACGGTAATGACAAGAACAAGAGAGTTAAGGAACAGGAAAAATAAGTCATGGCGGCTTGCACTTTTTGTGAGAAGTTCGGTCATTCGGTCGAAGAATGCTAGAAGCCCCTCAGCGCTTGTCTACGATGCAGCAATCGGGAGCACAGAATGTCAGATTGCCTACTTATGAAGGAACAACCCTCCAAGAATAATGGTGGTCGCAGGTGGCAAGGTTGCCTAAATGCCGTCCTGGATGATCAAATTACAAAGGAAAGCGATATGATTGAAGGTACCATCCAAATCTATTCAAAGACAGCCTTTCTTTCATTTGATATTGGAGCTTCATACTCTTTTATTTCCACTGCTTTTGCTAAAACCTTACATGTTTCATTGGTTCCTTTACCTTCTGATTTCACAATTACCACACCTTTAAGTTCTGGAACTGAACTCAAAACCAACTACCCTAATAGTGAGGTCAGCATAGGAGGCCATAATCTTCCTGCAAACCTAGTATGTCTTGACATGGAAGGCTATGATGCAATCTTAGGCATAGATTGGCTGTCAGAACACTATGTCGACATTAATTGTCGCCATAAGTGTATTTCTTTTTACAAGCCTAACCTTCTGAAGTTCTCTTGTCATTAAGTATAGGAAGCATATTGTTCTCATCTCTTCTCTTCACGCTTACAAACTTAGCTCGCAAGGCTGTGAGGCCTTTCTTGCCTCCGTAATTATCACCGAGTCTGAAGAAGTCATTCTTGAGGAAATCCCTGTCGTAAAAGAGTTTCAAGATGTCTTCCCTTCTAAACTACCTAGTTTACTGATAAGCGCTTATTTATTTATACTTAATTATATCACACAAAATGTTCGTATAAATAGGCTCCTGACATGCTACATGCTTTCATCAACTCATTTTTAATAGAAATGTGTTTCTGTTGCAAGCTAACAATGTTATGCTGAAACCAAATTATTGGTGAAAGAAGGCTTAAACAAACAAGGGTCCATGTCAGAAGCTAGTACCATCAGCAATTACTCAATGTTAATCCCCCAGGTATCATGCTCTGGGATGAAAGTAAGGAACATTTACCAACTTCGAAGAAGAAATGCCATTTTCAATTATATCCATCATATGATGCTTCACAGGAAAGACATACAAATACCTTGTTCTGATACGATAGCAGCCTAATCAGATTAGCAGCCACTTTCACTGTTGATGGCTGGCCCAGTTGTATTCTGAAACAAGAATGTCAAACAGTTACACTATTACACTGTCAAGTCAAATCATTTTTGGGAGCATAAATCAGCAGAAGACTGCACAAGACAACTACTTGGCAGTTATGCATTTATTGAAGTCATCCATTTAAGGGACTGTACAAAGAAATAAAGCTTATCAGCTTTCCTATGAAAATTGTTGTCAGATCAATAACAATCTGCAAAAGAGAAAATGGTAAAACAAACTAGATCCAAGAAATAAGTACTGTAAGCACTAGGCAGAAGCAGGGACTGAAAACACGGGTCATTTTCCAAGTGTAGCAGACTATCTTGAGATTGTTCACACAATCAGCACACCATGCTTAACCTTTTTTCAGAATCCTATGGATAGAGAACCTCATCTGGAACAACATACGTGTATGAAAATAAGTCTTATCCAATCCACAAGTTTGCCAATGCCAAGAAACTAATCTACAATTGTCATGACAATATTTCAGCTGTGATATAAACCTATGATTGATGTATGGAATAGAAGTAAAAATCTGCGACAAAAAAGAGAAAGGTCCATTTGGAGGCTTCATTTCTATGTAAATGACGGGTGAAAATATGACAGTTAATTTAGAAAACCAAAGAACTCAAACACTTTGAGCAGTGGCATACATAATGAGAGAAGTAAGTGGTGAAGTGAATTCAACTTACGTGTGCTGATGAAGAAAGTAACGCACATAATCAGAGACAATCTGGGAATCGGCAGCCTGCAAGAGATAGACAGCATAAAATAAAAGCAAAAATTGCATAAATGGGAGGAAAATATAAGCCTCTACTATTTAAAGGGATCACAAGAAAGACATGGATATTTAACTCCAATCTTCAGGTCGTAGTGCATTTTTATCGGAGCCTGCATCAGCATCCAAAAGACTGGCTAAATAATATATTAAAGGGGAAATTTCCCCTATACCCTTGAAATCATTCGGAATAACAACTATACCCCCACATTTATCACATTTATAGTAATACCCCTCAAATCTCTTAACCCAAGTCATGGTGCCCCTGGGGTTACACCCCCCGTAAACAGTGGTAACTCACTCATGTGAGGTTATCGTTCTGCCCTGCAATCGACAGAAGGGCTGGTCCCAACACAGGAGGTCAGACCTCACCGATCTATCGACAAACACGAGGCCCCTTAATCCAGGGTGTGAAGTCATTTCCTGGGAGGGATTCCCAATTCTACCTCTTCTTCTGGTTACCAGGAATCATCACTGCCACTGCCACCTCCATTCGTGCCACCGTCGAGCCGACACGGGCCAATCTCTGAGCTGCTGTCCCAGATCTGCAACCTGCTGGACAGAAGCTAGAAGCCTGAATTTTCTTTCCCAAACCTCAGATCTGATCAAGATAAAATTTTGAGGGTGAGTTCCCCACGTAAACCCCCTTTGTCACAAAAATTCCAATGCCAAGAATCATCCATTTGATCCTTCCAATTTAGTTTCCCCGATCTATACAAATCTGTCTCTGTGCAGATCTGTGTTCCAGCAGCCCACTACTTCACCCTTTTGACCCCCTTTCCAATTTCAGATCGAGCTGAAATTTGGACTGGGACTTTTGCCCACCAAATCCCACCTCCACAATGTTTTCTACAAATTTTGGAGCACGTTTGCCCGTCTTTAAAATTTATTCTCAGATCAGATCTGATTCTACCTCTACAGTTCAAATCTGACCTCCCTTCCACCATAAAATCCAACTCCCCCTTCAAACCTCCTCCAAAACTTACAAGAAAATTTGTGCACATCCCTCACAGCCCCCTCTCACAGTCATAAAATCCCCATCACCCAGATCCACCATTTCCTCCTTAGTCAAATCTCATCTTCAGGTAGATCCCAGTGTGCCCAGTCAGTTCTGAGCCTAGGGAACTAGTCTGTTCAAAAATCCCTCAAGGAAATGCCAGTGATAGAAAAATTCCTGCCACAGCTTGGGTTTGTAGATCTCTGAAAGATCTTTGCATCGGTGCCAGTTCCATTTCGTTCCGACATCAGTCCTGATCGTGGAAGCCATTTTCGTGGGAGCACGTAGTTCTGCCCAGAACTAAACGAGCAAGATGGGGGGACCGTAGAAATTCATCAAAAAATACGTCAGAGAATATTCAGTGACGGCCACTCCCAACGGCCGACCAGGGACCCTCTACCTTCATCCCGATGAATCATCACCGTCGGAAGCTTACCGGAGGTCATTGTCCCTTTGGAGGCCCTTGTCCACTGTCCTACCGGCCAGCAATCGTAGAACTAGAACCGCTGCCGCCACCGCCCGGCACCAGTCGCCTTATTGCCCGCCAACCCAAGTTCGGTGTTCCCAGTGCCACTATGTAGCCCTTTACCTCCATCCGTAGAGTGGACAGTAAAATTTTTGCTATAAATTAATTTTACTATTGTACCCAGAGTTACGAAACTTAGTCGGGACGTCTTCCCCACACCTTGAGTGTGGAGGTACACTCGCCACCCCCTGTAGTCGTACTTACTTTCTTAGTATATGCTTGTTTGCCGCTGCTAGAGAGCATGTGTTAGGACCATTAGCTCGATATCGGTGTAGCGACTGCAGCGCGGGAGGCCCCAGCTTTCCCTTCCCCCGTTTACGGGGGAAGGTGCCGAAGGCGGATGGGGGACTCTTGATTTCGCTTTTGCACGGCGAAATGCGCCCTCATCCACCCTCCGGGCACCTTCCCCCGCAAGCGGGGGAAGGAAAGGCATGAGTCAGCGTGCCTTGAGCAGCTTGCCCAGCGTGTCCGGCTTGCTGTCATCGCGCACCAGGTGGTGAACCCGATTACAATACAGTGGTAGCCACCTGGTATTACACAATATTTGCTCCATTTGCCTCTCCCCCAATCACACCCACGCTCAACGCGCGAAACCCTACCGCCCCTAGGAATCAAACGTAGAGCAACAGAAACTACGAACGGAAACCCCGACATAGAAAAGCCTTAGTTATGTCGAAAGAGAGGCCAAAGACATGAAACCAGAAAACCGGCAGACAACACAACGGAGAGGGGAGGAGGGGGGAAGAGGGGGCCGGGGACCCGCGGTGGAATCCAACGAAGAAGCGGAAGCACCACCCACCGACGCACTTCGACCAGCCGATCTCCGCCTGGCGATGCCGATCTCCCCCAGCCCCACCGCCGCCCATCCGACCCGCAACAGAGACCTCAGACACCAACAAAGAGGAGATGGCTACGGCCGCAGCGCCAAGGGTGAGAGCCCTTTCCTTGCAAAGCTACCACCTCGCGGAGCCTCTCTCTCTCTCTCTCTACACAGCGACCTCCTTCCCTCTCCCTCTCCGAGCTCCCGCTTTACTTCTGGACTTATTTTTTTTCCTCTCCGCTTCTTCTTCTTTTTCCCCTTCTTTTCTTTATTTTTTTTTAAATTAAAAACAAAATATAAAGGAGGAAAAGAGTGGGAGGAACGATAGAGGGCCGGGAGGCCTGGTTTGGAGGCTTTCCCCGTGAACGAGTCCGTACGCCGCACGAGGTGTTAACTACTACGCACAATGTACATGCGCCCTCCACCGGGAAGAGAGGCGAAGCTACTATTGTGGGCCCCGCACAGACGTGGTACATGCGTATCTGCCCTGATGCGCTTCGGTACGTACCCAATGTGGACTGGGGGAAGAGGCAAGCCTTTGCGGAGGTTCCGAAGGCGGCAGTTGCGCAGGGGAAGGTTGTGCCACGTGTACGAGGCGCACCTTCCTCGCTGTGCGGAGTGGACTGGAGGTGGGAGTGATGACCCGGTAGTGGTAGACTTTTCTTAATATTGACTTATATTTTTATTGGTGTCTCCGTTATCGTGACGGGAGCGGGACAAACCAAAGCTCATCTAAGATATGTCGGGCTGTTTTGATAAATGAGTGTGAGATAACGTAATTGATATTAGAAGGTCGATTACGTTACTCGAGATTTATTAGAGAGAATATGTGAGAAGAGAGAAGACGGAGCCCATTGATTGTGCACTGTCGATTAACCGACCGACAGATCAATTATCAAATCGGGCCGTCTTGTCGGTGGAAATTCAGAAAATCAAATAAATATCCAATAAATCATCTTGATCATTTGAACGGTTCATAACTGACCATCCAGTCACTGAATGGCCCATCGATAGACCGCGCACTGGCTGGGTGTATGAATTGACCAAATGGGGGTAAACGAGCCCATTTACCCTAAAACCAAGTGAAATCAAGGCCCATTAAGCCTGAACTTAAAAGCAAACCTAGCCAGGGAGGGAGATACCCATGAAATGAGCCCAAAGACATGCCTGAAAATGACCCAATAAGTGATGGACAACTCGAGGCATCGATAAATGATGATAAGAGAAAATGACTCAACTCATAGGCAAAAACGGGTGTCAACAGATGCCACTTCTTAACGTCCTCTTTGCAGGGGCGCGAGCGGAGGTGAAGCGAAAGCACAATGGAACATGGAGATGAAGCGGAAATAAAGTGGAGCGGACTGAAAAGTGGGCGTTAAGGTAAAAGACACCCGTTTTCTCACCAATGAGCGCTAGGAATCTTCTGGAAAACTCCGAACTAAACACAAGGAATGATTAGATTAAAACGACACCAGTCTGGAGGAACTAACTAAATAAAAAGTAGGATAAAAAGTAAGGAACCTCATCAGGGGACACAATCCACAACCAATGAGGGAAAACAAGCAGCAAAAGTAAAGAGACAGACTAAAACTTCAGACGGAGACTCTTAGTCAACCAAACCAAGTAAATAGACCGGGGAGAACCTTCCAACTCAGAGTGGAATTGTTTCTCTAACTCAAACATTGAACGCACAATCACCCATCACTTACAAGACACTTCCAGGCAGACCATGGGTAGTGAATGCTCAAAATATGCGTATGATGCATGCTGGGCTAAAATAAAAGAAATCGCCAAAATGAATGCACATAAAAGATAAAATAGAAAGTACTCGAGAATAGTATTGCTAGATCGGGTAATCAGGGTCAAGACACTATCTGCAACCACAGCGTGTGAGATAGAACCATCATCCCCTACTTTTTCCAACCTAACGGCCTATCTGAAGGTTAAATGCGTGCACCTAGATCATCATCATTTTTGTTATAGGGGAACAACAGATCTTGGAACATGTGAACAACCAACTGGTTCTCGAGATAATATAGTCTAAGTACCATATAGTAATGCAATAAGGGATACAGAGATCAAAATACTTACCTAACAGTAGTAGAGGGCAAGTTGGTGCTGCAAGAGAAATTATGAACAGGGTTTTGCAATATTATGTCATGAATTATTCATTCAAACCAGAAGATTATCATTTAACCACATAATGCAGCAAAGTGGTGCTCAAAACATTCTTCATTATTTTAGCATATGAACGGTCTATTTTAGTCCACCCAAGAACATCCACAGTCTAGCTTTGGCCATTTAAACGTTAGTAGTTTGAATATGGCCGAGTTTTGCGTTTAGAGGACCTCCAGAGGTCTGCCTTCCAGTCCCTCAAACTGGGCTGAAATCAGCACCTGCAGCCGCTACAGCGTGGCCTGCATGAAGCAGGGCGACACCTTCGGCTTTACCGCATGGCTGATCAGCAAGCCCCGGGAGATTCTGCACACCGGCACAGCCGAGCAATGCCGCCAAGCCTGCGCCCAGCACGCTGCCGAGCGAAAGGCGGCGGCGTGAACGCGTACCTGTCGGGAGGTGGGCTTTGAGCGCGGACGTAGCTCAATCGGTAGAGCACGGGCCTTCCATGCCCGGGGTTACGGGTTCGAGGCCCGCCGTCCGCTCCAATCTTCGCATTGAACTACCCTGGCCACCCAGCGTTCTGAGCTTGAATGCACGCAGCCATTGGGCGCCCAAGGCTCGCGCGGTACGTAAGGCCCGCACCGATGCCGCCATCGCCACGCTTGGCGCCCTGAGCCTGCATAAGCGGCCCGACACCAGCGGCGAGCTGGCGATGACATGGACGTTCTACCCGCCACGAGGTGGCAGATACGACATGGATGGGCTCGTCGGGCGTGCCAAGGCGCTGCAGGACGGCATTGCTGATGCCCTGCACATGGACGACAGCCGCTTCGTTCCGACCTATCGGCGCGGAAGCGCGATCAAGGGTGGCAAAGTGATCGTGGAGGTGACCAATGGCTAACGTGACCCTGATGACCTTCGGTACGACAGGCATGGACCGCATAGGCCCTGAAACGCGTACACCGGCCCTCACGGCCTACGAGCGCGAGGTAGCCGAGTACGAGGCCCGGGCATTCATCCGCCCGCTACAGGCCAAGAGCGTGCGCTGGGTAGGCTGGGTATCCCTGGCGTGCGTGGCGGTATTCCTGGCGGCTGTGGCTGGGCTGGTGTGGAAGGCGGGGGTGGTGTGAGCCAAGCAGCAGAACTGGAGCGCGAGCACGTCAGGGAGGCCAACGACCGCCAGAGGCGGCGCGTGGTGGACTTCTACGGCTACACCTGGGGCAGGCAGTACCGCCGCAACTTCGGGGCCGACGCCCTGTTCCCTCTGCCGTCGCTACTCGGACGGCTCAAGGACGAGGCTGTAGCCGCTGGCGAGGGCAGCATGGCCAGCAGGATCTATCCCGAGGTGTTCACCGGGGATGCGCTGGAGTTCGCCCGGGCCTGGCATGAACTGCGCGAGTTCGACCGCCGCACAGCCCTGGTTCAGTACGTGGCAGTCGGGCTCATCAAGGAAAAGATCGACCTGCTGGGCATCAGCGAAAGCACCTATCACCAGCGCCGCAAGACGATGCAGAAGGCGATGGTGGATCTCATGGGCTTGTGATGTGCAGAAACTTCATATGTAGTTTGCAAGGGCCCGGGAGCATAGTTCCGGGTAGGCTGAACAAGCTGCCACTACGCCCATGAGCACCACTTTTGCCACCCACATCGGCCCGCTGAGCGCCGATGAGATGGTAAGGCTCAAGTGCTTGGCAGACACCGCCCCATGGCGCGATGTTTCCTGGCCAGCTTGACTGCGCGGCCAGTTACATAAGGGAGTCCCATGATTGGGACAAGTGGGTCTTGCATCTCTTCAGGGAATCTACAATCATCGACCCCTTTTGCAGGTTGCTCCTTGGCCACATAGAATATAGTGAGTTGGCCGTCAGGATTAGGAACCTCTAGGATCTTCAACACTTCGACTATCTGGCAGTCTGCATCGACTGCGGGTTTGATTACTCCGGGCGGGACCTTGATGTCCCTAAGTAGCTTTGCAGGTCTTAGTATCCCCGGTTGAGGTTAAATGTTGAGTTGGAGGACTCTGAGGTCTCCTTCTTCTTCAGATATGAATGACACCTCTGGGGGAGCTATGTAAGTAGGCGACAGCGGAGGAAACCAGTCACCGGACTCTAGTTTCTTCTTCCCCTTATCTTTGGCTGGAGGGTTCGGCTTCTTTGGTCTCTCCAGATATAGGGATGCATCTAATAAGTGACACTCGAACACCTCAAAAGGGTGTAAGTCGGCAAACACTCTTTCTTCCTTCCCATTCCGGGGGTACTTTATGCATTGGTGGAGGGTAAAAGTCATCACATGATTTTTATGCAGCCATGGCCGGCCCAACAGCGCCTTGTATGACGTATCAGAGTTTATTACGTGAAACTACACTTTGGTGATGAAGTCATCAAGCGAGAGTTCAAACTCTGCCATGCCCATGAGGACTTCAAATTTTTGGTTGAAGCCAGCGATTCTCATATCCCTGATGATGTGGGACAGACAGTGGACTTGACCAATTTATAGGTGAACCTGGGACTCTAAGCAAGCTCGCAGTCGTCCCTTAGCGAGGGAAGCATTTGGACGTGTGCGGTTGAGAAATCAACAGTGAGCTAGGGTAGTCGGCTCTCTCTCGTGTCCAGATCGGGTCACGGGATGGGTTTCGCTCTCTTGCTCGCAGCGGTGAATAAAATATTTGGCGAGCTAATTATCCTATCACTGCATCGGCATATAGAAATGTATATGAGTAAAGTAAATGCCTACGAGGAGGGTGGCGAGTGTACCTCCATGCTCTGGGCGTGGGGAAGACGACCCCGGCCAAGTACGGTAACTCCCGGTATAATGGTTAAAATTTAATTACAACAGTGAATTATATTGCCCACTCCACATAGGGAGGTAAAGGGATACAAGTGGGGCCCGGGAGGACCGATCCTGGGTTGACGGGCAGCAAGCCGGAAGGGCTCTTGGGGCGAACTTGGGCTGCTAGTCTGACTCAGTACTATTCCAACTCAGTGCTGCGTTGACTCGATTCTGAGTTGCAGGACAGCAAGCAACGGCTTCCAAAGGAACGTCATCCTCCTGGAGTCTTCTAAAGGCGCCGCTTGGCTAGGACGTTTGCTGGACATCCCTGGTTGACTCCCTGAAGCGGTGGTCCCTGAAACTTAGCAGAGATAATTAATTGGGAGTTCTTTTGTTGCTGCTTCTGTTGGTTGTGTGTGTGTGTGTGTGTGTGTGTGTGCGGGTATCGTCCCATGTGTGTTTGGAGAGTCACCTCTGTTTTGGGGATTTATCCCCGAGTGAAGCCTCACCGGTTCGGTGAGGAGTGGACGTAGGGAGCCCGTCGTGATCCCGAACTACCTTAAAAATTCTTGAGCATTGTGGTGTGATTTGTGGTTTGCTTATTTGTGGTTTAAATCTATACATGTGTGATCGATGAGCAAGAGTGTGTAGTTTACATTCTATGTATGTTTGTGTGATCGTGTGTGAACGAAGAGATTGAGAGAATTTAGTTAACTTATTTAGTTAATTTTTTCAATCTCATTAATATTGTTAATTCTGCTGAGTAGTGTTTTAATTTGTCATCTATTGTGGGGGATAATTCAACCCCCTCTTCTTATCCGCTCGCCTACCTTGGGACCCAACACTTTGGAAATGTAGAGTATAATTTTGGAAGCATCTACATGACTGCATGTAGGGTATTTATGTAGTCGGACTTTGGTACAAGGCAGAGCTATGTGCTCACTGATGGTGGGAGGGTCCAATTGGGCATAACCCAATCTTCTTCAACCCACCATTCGATATACCACAAGCCATGACATTCAAGCATCCATATGCAAATGCATGAGGCTTATTTCACATACGTGAGACATGCATAATACAAAGTGGGCATATGCCTATATGCATAGCCCATGAGTAAGGGAGCTACCAGAGGGTGGTTAGCAAGTAAACAAATAGGTGCGTTGACCTAGCCCCATCATGCATTGATGCATTGAGGGTTCGACCGATCGAAATTATTCATTGGTCGATCGAAAATGGCTGACTGATCATGAATTGCAAGCATGCATAGATAGTCTATGCACATGGTTTGGCTCATGCGTGTGGTGAATGCATGCTCCAATACAAGTGTGGATATTATTGCACTACTCAATGCGAAGGGGACGCATATGAGAATTACTTGGTTATGCTCATGGAGGTCTGAGTAAGTAGGGACAGGAATTGCATGGTGCATGCAAGGTATATGATTTATTCTGTGACAGGCCTGGCTATTGAGTAGCAAGCGGATTCAAGGGAGAGTTGACCCATAGGGTCGACCCCTAATGCTGCAGGCTTCAAGCTATTCTAAGCTCGCATAAAACATGGATGCATGAATGCGCAAACCAATGCATGTATGAACATAAATTGGTCTTGTTCTTTTGATCATCTTCTTTCTTTTTTCTTTTTTTATCATCATTTCCTTTAAGTGCATTTCTTATCTTGTATTGTTGTCAGAATAGTATTTTTTTATTTAGTCATCTCCCTCATTAGGATCTACCCTTGACTTGCTTAATCACATCGCTTGTGCAGACATGTTCTTTGTAGCATCATTATGAGTTCAGCATTGCCCTTTACTTTTTTGTATTTGATGTATCTATTTTAATATTATGTCCATTACTCAGTTCATGCTTTAGCATTAATTCAACCCCAACAAGAAGTCCTTCGACTTCTCCTGATACTCCTCCTCAGTAAGCGGATTCTCGCCAAATCTGCCGCCGTTCTTTCCGAAGATGCCGACCACAGGCTTACCAGCAACGTCTCTATGCTCGATTCCGATCCCACCACCAGCCGGCGTCTTTACTATCACCGGCCAATCCGCCGGAAACTTCTGCAACTCCGCGATAAAATCAGCGACGGTTTCGGGGCCGGTCCAGATGTCGCGCATGCTCATCGCTGTCCCCATGGATGAGGATCGGACTTTGGCTCCGGAAACGTCAGCTCCTGAGGCGGCTGAGAAATCCTTTCGGCCAGTTTTTCCATATATTCCTTATTCTGACCTTCCTTGATTTTCTTCCAACCTACAAACCATCCCTGATATTCCTGCAAGATCCACCAGTCTAGCGTTCGTTCGTCTGGCACGATGCGGAAGCGCCTCATTCTCCATCCTCCTTCACTTTATTACACCCGCACTCCTCAACGCCCTTGTACTGGCCGAATGGATCAAGCGCGTTGAAGTTGCTGCATGAGCCGGAGTGCTTCATCAGATGAAAAGGTTTAAGGGACTCATCCGGATTAATTGCTACGCCGGTTAGCTTAACGGTTCCCACTTTTTTCCATGGGATCAAAGTTCCACCATCCCATAGCATTTCATTGGGCAAGCCAATCTCTGGAATCTCAATCTCGACATCCTCCAGCGAGTCCTCGCTCAACTCAGGCCCCATCGGATTCTTCAGCCAGTTAAGCAGCCTCCGATACCATGGGGACTTCGGGTGGGCGGCGCTGGTTAGGGCGATGCCATCGTTGTTTTCAGTTGCCATCATTTATCCCTCTTCCCTGCCTCAAGAATCGGCAAACTTGCCTCAGTCGCCACATAGATAACGGATGACTCTGGCCGATGCTTCATCATCTCGATCCATTGCCACTTCAGATAAAGATCATGTGCGGTCAACTGCTGCCCGATAGTCTGAATCTGCTGCGCGACCGCTTCAGCCTCGACAATAGCGGCCTTCTTGTTCAATTCAGCGGCATCCAGTCGGCCTTGAGCTTCGGCCACCTGAATCTGCTGCTCATTCTTGGCCTGCTGAAGTTCGGCAAGACCTTCCTGATGACTAGCCCAAACTCGCCAGCGCGGATAGCCAACAAGAAACCACAGGATAATGATCCCTACAACTGATAGGGCGAGAATCACCCAGGTAGATACCTCACTAAAATCCACTTTCTACTCCCTTTGCCCGCGATGCGGGCGTGGCCATCGCCGCTTTTCCCGGCTGCAAGGTGCTGATCGACCATATGGCCAATCCGCGCACCGGCAAGATCTGGGAATATGGCGACGTGCTGGACCTGGCGAAATTCCCCAACGTCTACATGAAGATGTCGCAGCTCAGCTATATGAGCCCCGACGGCGCCGCCGACGACTACAAGTCCCTGATCCCTTTCACCAGCCGTTTAAGCAGCCAGGGGTGCTGAGACAAGGGAAGTATAGGCCTAAAGCTTTTACCGAATGGGTGTTTTTTTTAGTGGCATAGCTGTAAGGCTCTCACCAGGGGATTTTAGCATCAATCCTGATGATGATGTCGAGGAATCGATGGTAATTTGTTTATCGGCATGGGGTAAATACCAAAGCAAGGAAAGGTTTTATTTTAGTAGCATAAGCGTAAGGCCTATACCAGTGGATTTTACCATCGATCTTGACGATAATGTTGAGGCATCGATGGTAGTTTGTTCATCGGCATGGGGTAAATACCGAAGCAAGGAAAAGTTTTGATTTAACATTATAAGCATAAGGCCTACACCGATAGGTTTTAGCATTGATCCTGATGATGATGTCAAGCAATCAATGGTAGTTTGTTCATCGACATGGGGTAAATGCCGAAGCAAGGAAAGATTTATTTTTAGCATCATAGGCATAAGGCCTATACTGGTGGGTTTTAGCATCGATCCCAATGATGATATCGAGGAATCGACGATAGTTTGTTCATCGGCATGGGGTAAATGTCAAAGCAAGGAAAAGTTTTGTTTTAGCAACATAGGCATATGGCCCACACCGGTGGGTTTTAGCATCGATCCTAATGATGATGTCGAGGAATCGATGGTAGTTTATTCATCAGCATGGGGTAAATGTCGAAGCAAGGAAAGGGTTTAGCAGCATATGCATAAGGCCTACACCAGTGGGTTTTAACATCAATCTTGATGATGGTGTCGAGGAATCGATGGTAGTTTGTTCATCGGCATGGGGTAAATGCCGAAGCAAGGAAAGGTTTTAGTAGCATAAGCATAAGGCCTACACCCGTGGGTTTCAGCATCGATCCTGACGATGATGTCGAGGAATCGATGGTAGTTTGTTCATCGACATAGGGTAAATGCCAAAGTAAGGAAAGGTTTGTTTTAGCAGCATAGGTGTAAGGCCTACATTGGTGGGTTTTAGCATTGATCCTGACGATGATGTCGAGGAATCGATGGTAGTTTGTTCATCGGCATAGGGGAAATGCCAAAGTAAAGAAGAGTTTATTTTTACCAGCATAGGCGTAAGGCCTACACCAGAGGGTTTTAGCATCGATCTTGACGATGATGTCTAGGAATCGAAGGTAGGTTGTTCATCGACATGGGGTAAATGTCGAAGCAAAGAAGGTTTATTTTAGCAGCATAGGCGTAAGGCCTACACCGGTGGGATTTAGCATCGATCCTGACGATGATGTCGAGGAATCGATGGTAGTTTGTTCATCAGCATAGGGTAAATGCCGAAGTAAGGAAATGTTTATTTTTGAAGCATAGGCGTAAGGCCTACACCGGTGGATTTTAGCATCGATCCTGACGATGATGTCGAGGAATCGATGGTAGTTTGTTCATCGACGTGGGGGAAATGTCGAAGCAAATAAGAGTTTGTTTTTAACAGCATAGGCGTAAGACGCTATATATATGGTCGAGAGAGGGGTGGAACCTATATAATCTCCTAGATATCTCACATCTTACAGCTTATCTAACATACTGACTCACTACCTTTGTGCTTCCTCATTGCGAAGATGGAGTTCTGCACACCGAGCTGCTCTTCCCCGCGTGCATGCTGGCTTGTGGGCAAAGACTGGCCATTGCCCTTGCGGCGTTGGCCAACATCTATCATGCTTGCGGGGTATTGACCATGCACGCCTTCCCTTGGGACAAGAGCATCACGATGCCGACCTATTACTTGAGTACCTGGGTGGGTTTGCTTTTCCCACCCTTTGCCACAAAGGCTGAGGTGGGGAATCATGCTGCTCCCTTGATATTTTTTTTTCTCAATCAGCTAGACGGAGATGTTTCGGCACAACTAGAGGTGCTTGTCGGGTGATGCCTTTCATTCCAGGAAGAGGCAGAGAGGGCCTGGGCTTCGATTGCCATTCTTTGCACTTTCGCCCTTAACTGCACAGGCGGGGGATGGGATGGTTCACACATTGCCGTGCCACTGGGAGCTGCCACCCTTAGCCTTTGCAGAGTGGGTGCATAATACCTGCCCCACTGTTCTCGTCTTGCACAGATCTAGGGTCACCATCCTAGAGCCGTATTACCTGTACCAATTTACATGGAGTTTCAACTATGACTAGGTTATCCTGCCAAATTCTGAATTTTCTCTAGCGGGAAGACAACACAAGAGTAGGGATGCCCACCTAGTCAAAACTTCTTGGTGGGATTTCATGTACAGGGATGGGCTAACTTACCCAATCCCTGGGCAGGATCCGCGAGGCCACTTTGACATTTACTTTGCCAGATGGTGGTTTTACCTTAGCAGCCTTTTCGCCAAAAGGCACATCCATTGAAGAAAGTCGAGGAGCAGCTATTTAGGGAGGACTTGCCACCGATCTCACTTGATCTAGAGGTTATTCATGGGCAATTTTTTTAGATCCGTCGGGATGTGGAGAGGATCTCCCAGCTTTGGCAGTGAGTGGACCACTCTTCCCCAGTGAAAGGATGATCTTACATTGGGGTTATCAAGCCCTTGAGGTGTCAATCGGCTTCTTCTGCTCCTACTCATAGGACTACCTCGGCGAGCTCTTCTAGGCGTTATTCTTGGTGGGAGCACTTTCTTACAGACTGCGGCTATATGAAGAAGAGTCCTCTTACTAGCTTTCTGCATGAGGTTAGTTTTGCTGACACTACTATCTGCCGTTGTAAATAGCACATCATTAATGTTGTTAGAGGAGCCGGCTCAGTGGAGTATATTCCTTACATAGAGTAGGCCAGCACAGTAAAAGAATTTCAAGAGGCATTAAAGAAAGCTGCTCGAGTTGTTGGGTTGAAGCTGAAGTAGATACTTTTAATGTCACCAACCTTTTTGGGACCCACCAGTGAGACATTTGTCTCCCTCCTTTTTTGGCTGTTTGGTAATTTGTTTATTACCAACCTCGAACCAACCTCCTCCACCTCCTCCTCCTACATCACCTTCTCATGTCGTACATCAGGTGGTCGGACACACGCATTCAAATATTCAAATCCGTTCGGACCGTTGGCCGGTGAAATCGATGATGGCGAAATTCTGTCCCCTTCCACCCACGTGGTTGACAATGTAACTACTTCCATGCCCGAGACAGCTACTCTGACAGCACACACAAGACGACCCGCTTCAGCTCGCACTCCGTCAATATCAATCAGATACCAAGATATACAGGAGGGTCTTGTTGCTGAACAACAGAGAGCTCAAGGAAGTAAGAAGAAGAACACACCCAAAATCATAACATCTCGAACCTCTTCATCGCCCACACGCCGTCAACTCTTCCCTTCACCTCATGCTCATCGCCGTTCTTACATCTCCTCATCCACACACCCCACTGCACCTAAGCGCGTCCCTCCTCTCCCTGACACCTATGACCCTGCCCAACATCCTGTCGCCTCCATCGCTCGTCATGGCCCATTGTATGATCACATCTCTTCGGTCAACATACCCCAATGGACGGCCATATGTGAGCGTGTACTCACCATGTACGCGCAAGCAAGCCTACAAGAGGACAGGGCCGCTCAAGCAGAAGCTATCATTCGCCTCCTCCGTCTACCCAGTCGGGTATTGCGTAAGGTGGCCGGAGCAGGTAAAGGTGCACAGCGCAACTGGAGGCAAGACATGGTTATCAAGTCGAGACTGCAGCGAGTCATGACAGCACTTCCCTCGCCACCACAACCTCCACCATCTCCATCATCATCAACATCATCATCATCAACATCACCATCACTAGTATCACCATCATTATCATCACTCTCTTTTATACCAGACACCCCGCTCACACCCCAATCAATGACATTCTCTCAACTTCTCGAACACAAGTACTCGGAAGAAGACAATCCAACACCCGAAACAACTACTGACACTCATACATCCCAATCCTCACACGACACTACCGCAGACTCTGATCCAGCAGCGATCGAAGATACACGCATATGTGTAATGATCCGTGGCCGCGGTGCGTCACTCTGCTCACTACTGAGAGGAAGGGTAGTCAGTGGATATATGAAGTGGTGACTGTGTGGTGATTGTGTAACCTGTGTGTTCTATAATTAGCTTACTGGGAGTCTTGAGACGGCACGTGCCAGGCACGAGGGTGGCGCGAGACTTACTCTTCTGTGACAATGAGACGAGAAGGGAAGCGTGTTTGATGCCTCTATCAACGATAGGATTGATTAGGTTCATTCCTGGAACTGAATAGATTGAACCTTCACCCCATCGTCACCACTGGTCTTTACAATCTTCATCTCTCATGACTGGCTAAGTTTGGTCTGAACATCATCTGCTTATCGTACGTTCACACCTTCAGCCACTTTAGACGACATACTCGCTGAGACAGTGAGGTCAAACCTTGGTTGATCTATCATGGTGGAGAGAAAATGGTAACTCTGGCTACCGACCTTCAAAAGGAATTCCGGCGACTGTTCCAGGACGCTGACTGGACGTAGACCAACTCATTACAGACTCGCATAATATGGAGAGGCATGTCGTACAGTTCTACTCGAGACTCTTCACTGAGAAAGTGCCAGTTAGACCGTCCATTTTAGAGGATCCTCTCCCTCGCCTCTCAACAGGAGACAACAAGGGCCTATTTCACCCCTTTGAGAAGGAAGAGGTGAGGGAGGTTGTTTTCTCCCTACCTGGGGATAAGGCTCCAAGCCCAAACGGCTTCCTACTTGTATTCTACTCGCATTGTTGGGAGATTATCAAGGAAGACTTGATTCAAGCGATTTATAAGTTACAAGAAGGCAAGATTCACCTAAGAGGCATCAACAAGACTTTGTGTATTCTTATACCAAAGAAGCAGGGAGCGGAGAGCCCGAGAGACAGCCTATAAGTCTGCTCAGTGAGACCTATAAAACAATAATCAAGTTGTTGACTACGAGACTTGACAGTGTCATCTATAAGATCATCAGTGACTACCAAAAGGTTTTCATTAGAGACCATATCATCTAGGAAAATTTTCTAGTTGCACATGAATGTTATGAGACCTATAAAACAATAATTAAGTTGTTGACTACGAGAATTGACAGTGTCATCTATAAGATCATCAGTGACACCAAGAGGTTTTCATTAGAAGCCATATCATCTAGGAAAAGTTTACAGTTGCACATGAATGTTTATATGCATTGAAGGAACAAAGGAGAAAAGGGCTGGTGATCAAGCTTGACTTTGAAAAAGCTTATGACTGGATTAGTTGGCAGTGTCTACTTGATGTCCTTAGGAAGATAGGCTTCGATGAGAAGTGGGTCAGTTGGATCAGGACTTTTCTCTAATCCATCCACATTTGTTGTACTCATCAATGGGAAACCGTCTACTTACTTTCATAGTGACAGAGGTTTAAAGCATTGTGACACTATGTCTCCACTTCTTTTTGCTCTAGTGGCACACAACCTAAGTAAGATGTGGACTAGAGTTGAATCCCATGGTTTGATTAAGGGGTTCCAGGTGACATCTCGAGGACAGTACATCTCTCACCTTCAGTACACTGATGACATTATTCTCTTTGCGGCAAAACGATAAGGAGCAACTATACAACATTAGGCTAACGCTGGAGCTTCTACAGGAGGTTAGTGGCTTTAAGGTTAACTTTAAGAAGAGCCAAGTTATGGAGATCCATATGGAGCAAAGAGTCGTCAAGAGAGCTGCTGCAATTCTAGAGTGTCAGAGAGGTGAGTTCCCCATCACCTACGTGGGTCTCCAATTGACTCTTGATATTATAAGGAGCAAGGATTGACAGGGTGTGGTGCAAAGATTTCAATCTAGACTAATAGGGTAGAAAGGGAAGTTGCTCTCATATGGGGGGCAGTTGGTGCTTTGCAAGGCCGTCTGAGCCGACTTGGACGACTTACCGATCGCCGCCGAGGTAGTCTCCGCGGAACGGTCCTCACCGTCGATGATCAGCACGTACTGATTCGGGATACCCCGAACATCACCGATCGCCATCGTCGACCTCCTTCGACTTCTCCGGCTTCACAACCGGGTCAGGCTTCTCTTCCGGCTCCGGCTCGACCGGGACCGGTGCAGGCTCATCAACCCGCACCGACCCCGTAACCGAACCGTCCGGCCAACGGACGGCCACCGGTTAGGAAGCCGTCAGCTCGACAACGGCACCCGACTCAACAGTCACGGTGCCGAAGTACCCGGCGTAGGCGATCTGCACACCCAGCACGCTGGGCTCGGTGACCTGGAGGGTGCCGATGCGCTGCTCGTACGCCTCCACCGCAGCGGTGGAACCCAGGTACGCCTTGTTCGAACCCAGACCAGCCGACATGATCACCGGGATACCCGAGATCGTGCCAAGCACACCCTGCCCGTAGTTCGCCGCCGACAGACCCGCGGACTGCGAGTTCTGCGGGTTGTACGGCTGGAACAGCGGACCGAACAGCTCGAGCACACCAGGAGACACGGCCAGGAACAGACGCCCCTTGCCCTTCGTCTTGTCGTACACGTCACCGACCGCAGACCAAACCGCCTTCGCGATCGTGGTCTGCGACGCAGCAGTCGCCAGCCCGTACCCGCTCGTGCCCGTCGCAGCAGCCGCGACCGCAGCAGCCAGCACCGCCTCAGTCTCGATCGCGTAGTTCGCGGCCAGGTCGTTCACCACCGTGTCGAGGATCGACGGGTTGGAGAAATCGATGTTCTGCTTCGACACGTTGACGTAGCCGCCGTAGGTGTTGATCTCCCCGTTCAGACGGGTGATCGTCATCTTCTGCGACTCCAGCTCAACCTTCTGGTTAGCCGAACCCGAACCAGCCGTACCCTGAATCGCAACAGCCGTGTGACCGGTGACCTTCGGGCGGTGGAACGTCTCCGACGCGACCGGGTTGGTTCCGAAGAACGACACCAGCGGACGAGACGCGTCGATGAAGTTGATCAGCTCACCGACGATCGGGTCCGGCACAACACCGGGGTTGTCCGAGGTCTTCTGGTGGTCCGCCTCACGCATGAACGTCTCGACACGCTGGAGAGCGGAACGGTCACCCGTGCCGGACTTCCACACGTCGAGGGCGTACTCACCAGCCGACCGGTAGTGAACCGGGTTGATCGCGCGACCACGGACAGCCTCGAGCGCCTCGTTCACCTCGGCGCTACGCTTCACCGCCTCTTCGGTCACCTGACGGGTCTCGTACAGAGCGTCGAGCTGGCCCTTGACCTCCTCAACACGCGAACGCGCACCCTTCACAAGCTCCAGCTCGGCCTCGGTGAGGTCGCGCTGAGCCTCCTCAGCAGAACGGATAAGACCCGAGATGAACGAGTTCCGCTCGTTGATCTCCGACTCGAGACGCGTAACACTCAGGTAGGGCGACGATCTTGCGCCCATCAAATGGTTATGGTCCTGGCCAGCTCGAACGCGCAGGGTTTGGCATCGTGCCAGCAGCATTTGGCAGAATTAAGCGGGAAGAGACCCTGCACGTGTGGGGAGATGGCTCCACCGTTCGCGACTACTTGTATATAGATGACTTGGTGGAATTGATCATTGCGATCCTAGCTCGGCAAATGTCCGTAGGCGCGCATGTCGTTAACGCCTGCAGCGGCGAAGGAGTCAGTCTCAATGAACTGTTCGCTGTCATGGAGGGCGTGACCGGTCGATCATTACGGCGCAGCTATGAGGCGGGCCGGACATTGGATGCATCACGCATAGTCATGGACCCTGGCCT
Source organism: Amorphophallus titanum (assembly GCA_024336825.1). NCBI lineage: Eukaryota > Viridiplantae > Streptophyta > Magnoliopsida > Alismatales > Araceae > Amorphophallus > Amorphophallus titanum. The sequence goes on from JANBPO010004017.1 coordinate 588,145, forward strand.
TGCCAATCAAGAGTACGGGTGCTTGCCAGCCACGCCATTACATGAAGGGTTGAAGCGAACATGGGCCTGGTTGAACAGCACAGCGCACTGAATCGGCCGGAACACCCGACGTGTTCCATCTGCATCGCCAACTACAATGGTGTCGAGTTGCTGGATGACTGCTTGGCATCTGTTCTCGCGCAACAGGGCGACATTAGTTTCGAGATCATCGTTCACGACGATGCATCCGTCGATGATTCGGTAGTGCTACTTCGTGAACGATATCCACAAGTCGAGCTGCTTGCGAGCAAGAAAAACGTCGGCTTTTGCATCGGCAATAACCGCATGGTGGCTTGTGCACGTGGCGAATTCATACTTCTTCTCAATAACGACGCCATGTTGCAGCCGGATGCGCTTGCCACCTTGCTGGCGACAGCGCGGACGTCAGGCGAGCCCTGCATCCTAACGTTGCCACAGTACGACTGGGCAACTCAGACCCTGGTTGATCGGGGTTGCATGCTCGATCCGTTCTACAACCCGGTGCCCAACCTTGACCCTTCGCGGCACGATGTGGCGATGGTCATCGGGGCCTGCCTGTTCCTGCCGTGCATTCTGTGGCGCGACCTCGGCGGGTTCCCTGAATGGATGGGCTCGATCGCCGAAGACATGTACTTGTGCTGTATCGCAAGGTTGCATGGGTTGTCTGTACGCGTCACGGATAGCAGTGGATATATCCACAGGCAAGGCGCCAGCTTCGGCGGCAATCGTGTGGATGCGGGCGCACTGCATAGTACCTTTCGCCGCCGCCGATTGAGTGAGTGCAACAAAACCGCGGTTATGGTCGTCAGTACTCCGACCGCTCTCGTATGGCCGTTGCTGGCAATGCATGTCCTCGGGCTTGTACTCGAGGGCGCCCTGTTGACTCTGTTCAAGCGGGATACCCGAATCTGGACGGAGATTTACGGGCCGACTCTCGGTTACATCGCCAGTAAGCTGGGTCAGTTGCAGGCCTTACGCAGACGGGTCCAACGGATCCGGCGTGCAAGCTTGTGCGAGTACATGCGTGGCGTGGTGTTTCTTCCACGCAAGCTGAGCCTGCTGCTCCTCCAGCTCTCGGTTTCACCGCGAGCGAGGCGTGGATCAATCTGCTGGCCGGCGACGTCGGCCGGGGCCGCATCATCGGGCTGTACGCGGCGGCGCTGTCCGCGGGCTGTCAGAAGAAGGTCGACGACTCGCACGCGGCGCGCCCGTTGCCGGTGCCCGCGGAGCCCGCCGCCGGTGGCGCCCCGACCCAGAGCGCGGAGGAGCTGAAGGCGCCGCTCGCGAAGATCGACAACGTGACGATCACGCTCGGCGAGTTCCAGGAGCGCATCAACCGGCAGTCGCCGTACATCCGCGCGCGCTACACCTCGCTCGAGCAGAAGAAGGAGTTCCTCGACTCGCTGGTGCGGTTCGAGGTGCTCGCGAAGGAAGCCTATCGCCGCGGCCTCGACAAGGATCCCGAGGTCGTCCGCACGATGAAGCAGGTGATGATCCAGAAGCTGATGCGCGACGAGTTCGACGCGAAGGTCAACGCCGACACGGTCCCCGAGGCCGACATGAAGGCGTACTACGACGCGAACCTCGCCGAGTACGTCAAGCCCGAGGAGGTCCGCGCCTCGGCGATCATCCTCAAGAACAAGGCGCAGGCCGAGCGGGTCGCGATCGAGGCGCGCGGCGACGCGGGCAAGACCAACAAGGGCTTCCGCGATCTCGTCATGAAGTACTCGAGCGACGAGGACACCAAGCTGCGCGGCGGCGACCTCCGCTACTTCGACGCGGCCGACCAGGACCTGCCCGCGGCGGTGGTCAAGGCGGCGTTCGAGCTGGTCAATACCGGCGACGTGTCGACGGCGGTCGACGCCGGCAACGGCACGTTCTACGTGCTCAAGCAGACCGGGCGCCGCAAGTCGATGACCAAGTCATTCGACGACGCGAAGCCGGCGATCCGAAACAAGCTGTTCCGGGAGAGCCGGCTCAAGGCGCAGAAGGACTTCGTCGAGGGCCTCAAGGCGACCACCAAGGTCGTGATCGACGAGGCCAACCTCGCGAAGGTCCGCATCGACACGTCCAACGCCGTCGACGATGGCCATGGCCACGACATGACGCCGCCGCCACTGGCCCCCGCCGGGTCGGGAGCGGAGCCGTAGGCAACGCAATCGCCAGGAACGAAGTCTCATGATGGTGCGCAAGCTCTCTGTCCTGTTCCTCGCCGGCAGCCTCCTCGCGGGGACGGCGTACGCCGACGATGACAAGAAGCCCACGTCTCCCAACGCGGGTAAGAAGGTCATCTACGAGCGCGTGGTCGCGGTGGTCAACGACTCGATCATCCTGCGCAGCGAGCTCGACGTCCGCATGATCCCGCTGATGGCGAGCGTGCAGCAGATCGCGGATCCCAAGGAGCGCGACCGCCGCATCGAGAAGCTGCGCGGCGAGGCCCTCGACGACATGGTCAACGAGGAGCTGATCGTGCAGGCCGCCGAGGGCGCGAAGATCGAGGTCGAGGCCAGCGAGGTCCAGGCCGCGATCGACGAGATCAACCCGCATCTACGCCTCTCTCCTGGCGTGTCTGGGTTGGCATGGGTGTTGGCGGGTTTTGGCAAGCCTTGCGCTTCCCCTCTCCCCCCCCCCCTGTTCTGCACATCCTGCAAGCGTATGGGCCACCTCGCCCCTGCTTGCCACAAGTCCTCCGGCCGCCCGGGCGGCGCTGCTGCTCCCCCCAAGTCTGCTCCGCAGGCCACCGGTTCCCCCTGCCCAGTTGGTGACCCCCTGGCTGGCAGCTCCTCCACCTCCGCCCTCACGTCTGCTGTGGTACTTGGGAGCGTCCTTGCCCCCCCGCCGGTGGCCTCGCCATGCGACCGACGTCCTGGTTCCCTGGTCCCCCTGCCAGTTGTGGAGGAACCTGAGGAAGGTGCCAGTGCATCCGTGACTCGCTGCCTTGGGCCTGCGGGCCTCCTCCCTGTGGCACCCCACGTCTCTGCTCTAGAGACGGCCGGCCTTCTGCATTCTATTGCTGGTTCTTCGGCACCTTCGGCTATACCGGCTCCGCCCTCATTGCCCTCTCCTCATCCGGCGGACCTTGGCGGCTTCCTGGCTTCTGCTGATAGAATAATTCTTGTGCATTCACCTATTGTTTGTTTCCCTGTTTTTTCTTTGATCTAGTTAGGATTTGTCCGGGTCTTGTGCAGAGTTATTTTGAGCTCTGTTGTGCGCACGTTCGCACTAGAGCGCGTCAGATGGATATTAGTTTTTTTTTCGGGCTGTTTAGTTGTTGTTGTTTTTCATTATATAAAGATATACAGAACAGAAAACGCTGCTAAGTTGTCGCAGCACAATCCCGTGTGTCAGTGTGTATGTGATTCTCTGTCACTTTGGTATCAGAGCCAGCGCTCGCGATCCTGGAAAAATGTCAGCTCCAGAAGGCCGACACTCTCAGACTCCACCGAGGCAAGGGCGACGTCAATCTCCATCCCCTCCTCCGCGCCGACAGCGGCACCGTGACGACGGTGGCCGCGAGGTTGTCATCCAGCGCGTCGTCAAGGAGGCTGCAGGTTCGGTCGTCTACCCCATGCTCACGCGGACGAACTACCAGGAATGGTCGCTGGTGATGCGAGTGAACCTCCAGGCCCAAGGGCTTTGGGAGGCGATTGAGCCCGGCGATGTGGACTATCGCGATGATCGTCTGGCGCTCTCGGCGATCCTCCACGGGGTGCCCCACGAAATGCTGGCGACACTAGCTGTGAAGGACATAGCGAAAGCTGCTTGGGAAGCAGTGAAGATCATGCGGGTCGGTGTGGAGCGCGTAAGGGAAGCAAACGCGCAGAAGTTGCGCCAGGATTTCGCAGAGATCGCCTTCAAGGAAGGCGAAAGCGTCGACGACTTCTCCATGCGCATCACCGGCCTCGCCAATAACCTCCGCATTCTCGGCGACGACATCACGGATGCGGAGGTGGTTAAGAAACTTCTGCAGGTGGTACCTGAACACCTTTCTCAGGTGGCCATCTCCATCGAAACTCTCCTCGACCTGAACGCACTCTCGATCGAAGAAGTCACGGGTCGTCTACGCACAGTGGAGCAGAGACGTAAGCCGAAGGACAGCAGCGGGCGCCTCCTTCTCACTGAAGAAGAGTGGCGAAAGAGGAGCGGCGAGCAGGAGGGCTCCCGTAGCAGCACCAACAATGGTGGACGCGGCAAGCGTCAAGGAAGGGGGCGTGGTCGTGGCGGCGACAATGGAACTCGCAACGGACGTGATGACACAACAGCGGGTTCGGGCCGCCACCGCAGCAACGACAAATGCCGAAACTGTGGTAAGATAGGCCATTGGGCCAGGGATTGCAGGAGCAAGCCCAAGAAAGAGATACAAGCCCACTTGGCCCAGGATGACGAGCCTACTCTACTCCTGGCCAAGGCAAGCGACATCCACTTGGTCGTGTCACCGCAGCCTCTACGTCAAGCCGCTACACTGCCCCCGTCATCGCCGAAGCTGCCCCTTGCTGTGCCATCAACGTCACTGCCCCCTGCCTCGAGGCCGTCGACCTCGACCAGATCTGCTGCTCCACAGGCCCGCGTCGGATCCTTGCACCTGGTGGAAGAGAAGGTGTTCGCGCAAGTCGGCGACGAAGAAGAAGAGGATCCCCGATGATGGGTGCTCGACACCGGGGCCACCAACCACATGACAGGGTCCCGATCGGCCTTCTCCGACCTCGACACGGTGATCTGCGGCACCGTCAAGTTTGGGGATGGATCGGTGGTGCGGATCGAAGGAAGCGGAACAGTGCTGTTCACCTGCAAGAACGGCAATCACCGAGCACTAACAGGAGTCTATTACATCCCCAAACTGACCACCAACATCATAAGTATAGGGCAGCTTGATGAGGTGGCCTTCCAGGTACTCATCGATGGAGGTGTGATGAGGATTCGAGATCCAGAGTGACGACTATTGGCAAAGGTAGTCCGCTCTCCGAATCGGCTTTACATGCTCAACCTCGACATCGCACGTCCAGTATGTCTTTCAGCGCACGGCGCGGAAGACGCGTGGAGATGGCACGCAAGATACAGCCACCTCAACTTCCCTGCACTACAGAAGTTGGCGCGCCAAGGCATGGTGCGCGGGCTACTAGCAGTGGGGCAGATGGATCAGCTTTGCGAGGGATGCATCGTCGGGAAACACCGTCGGATGCCATTCTCGGAGCAAGCCGACTATCGCGCGGAACGCACCCTCGAGCTGGTTCATGGCGATCTCTGTGGACCGATTACTCCAGCGACCCCAAGTGGGAAGAGGTATTTCCTGCTACTCGTTGATGACTACAGCAGGTTCATGTGGATCATTTTACTTCCCTCCAAAGACAAAGCGCCGGCGGCAATCAAGCGATTCCAAGCGGCGGTCGAGAAGCAATCCAGGCACAAGATGAGTGTGCTCCGCACGGATCGCGGAGGAGAGTTCACGTCGGCTGACTTCACCGAGTACTGTGCGGTAAGCGGCGTGAGACGACAACTCACTGCGCCGTACTCTCCGCAGTAGAATGGCGTAGTGGAACGGCGAAATCAAATGGTGGTGGCAACGGCGCGCAGCATGCTTAAGGCAAAAGGTCTACCAGGGATCTTTTGGGGCGAAGCGGTGACCACGGCGGTGTATTTGCTGAACAGGTCGCCAACGAAGAGTGTTGAGGGGATGACTCCCTTCGAGGCGTGGTACGGGAAGAAGCTGGTGGTTCGTCATCTCCGAATGTTCGGTTGCATCGTCTACGTCAAGGATACCACGCCGCACCTATAGAAGCTTGAGGATCGGAGCAGGAAAATGATCTTCATCGGATATGAACCGGGGACAAAGGCGTACCGTGCCTATGACCCAGCCACGAACCTCGTTCATGTGACGCGGGACGTGGTCTTCGCCGAGTTGGCGCAGTGGGACTGGAGCAGCGACTTAGGTCTTGGAGGGGGCGACTCCATGGCAGGCGAGCCCTTTAAGGTCGAGTACACAAGTGTGTACCAGACCGGGCCTGTCAGCAACGTTGATCAAGGAGGAGGGGCTTCGGCCTCGACACCGGCATCCTCTGATGCAAGTTCGCCGGACACCCCAGCCGCACCTAAGACGACGCAGTTTGCCACGCCTCCATCAACTGTGCATGATGAAGATCGTGATGCTGATCACGATGATGCACCACTCCGTTTTCGCACCATCGACAATATCCTCGGATCTGCGCCACCGCCGGGTCTAGCACAGCGTAACCTGGTGGAGGAGGAGCTGCATATGGTGAGTGCAGAAGAGCCAACCTCTTTCAGGGACGCTGAACATCATGAGAGCTGGCGCAAGGCAATGAAGGAGGAAATGAGGTCCATTGAGGCAAATCGCACATGGAGCCTCACTGACAGCCACTGATGGCCAAGTCTTCCCAGGAGAAACCTCGGACATCCTCGGCCAGCACTAGCGAATTTTGTAAAGACGGCGAGATGGTGCGGTGCCATAAGCAGCCATCGCTATCGTAAGCGGCCCAGGCGCTTTCCTGTTTCGGCTCGAACATCACCCCACCTTCGTGTTGAGGGCGCGGGAGATGGCGGCTTGCACGGTTTCCAGAAGTTCATCCGTGCTCATTTCGCCATGCGTGTGCGTTGACCAACCGCCCTTGAAATGCGCGATGTACGGTTCGCAATCTTTCAGGGCCGCCAGCATCTCGCGCGCGGCTTCCTGGCTAATCTCGGGCTGTTTGCTATCAGTCATGTCTCACACCTTGGGGAGAGAGGATCGGGGCGGATAAGAAACCCAAATCCACTGGCAAGTTCCTTTGCTGCAGAACCAAACTTTGTATTTGGGAATCATCACATCACCTTCGGAACACACAGCCCCAGGATCAGGGCATGGAATAGAGCGGAGCCAATGAGGCTGTAGAGGCAGAGCTTCATGCAGCAGCATCCTCTTGCGCGACACGCTGAATGCGGCGGTAGGCCTCGACCTCCGCGGCGATGGCGTCGAAGTCTTCAAGCGTAAGATCAATGCGGGCGGCGACGCTTAGGCCCGCCATGGCTGCGATTTCCATTTCGCTGCCCTCGAACGTCAGGCGCAATTCATCGCCTTCACGAAGGTGCGGGACGGTAGTTTCGACGCGAAGAACGCGGCCCATCACACACGCTCCGCAGCAATGAGGTCGGGATCGGTATCGGGAAGGCTGTCGATGAAGTCCTCGTAGGGCACTTCGGTATAACCGTCCCCGTCGCATTCCAGGCACTCGATGGCCGCGTGACGGTTCGGATTGTTGCCGGTGAACTCGTAAAAGCCCTGGCCCTCGCATTCCTTACATGGGCGCTCGCGCATCTCCTGCCAGCGCGCCTTGAGCCGTTCTTCCGCCCTGAACACAGGAGTTTCGTTCAGCTTGGCGAAGTGCTCGGCATGGCTGGCCTGTTGGTCAGCGGGGAGCTTGAGATAGTCGGTGTAGGAGATGCCCATCACTTGCCCTCCGCCTTGGCGATGGCGGCGCGGACCGTGCGCAGCGTGTTCCAGCATTCGTTTGCTTCGTCCTGGCCTTGGCAAAGCTGCTCAACTGCGCCTTCGGCTTGCGCGAGGGCATCCAGCATTTCTGGCGCGGCGGCGATCAGGCGGGCGTTGGCCTTCGCTTCATCCCGAGAAATTCCCTTAACGTGATCGGCGCTTTGAATGTTGCAGATGGTGCCGAATACGTTGCAGTCGTTCGGCAGCACATCGGCGCAATACAGGTTCCAAGCACCGTCTTTATTCGGATCGCCGACCAATTTGACTTGGCCGGCAATATTCCACGGCCCCGGCGTATGCTTGCTGACTTCAGACATCACCGGGCCTCCAAAGAATCGAGCATGGTTTCGATACCAAATTGATGTTCCCATGTGCCCACATTAACAGATTGAGGTTCTGCCATGAGCCACCATACTCTCTTTGTAATAGTTATTGTCATGTTCTGCGAAAAATTGCCGCACTTCCATGTGCTTGTTATCTTTTTATGTCATGACAGTGATTAATGTAGAAAAGCCTCGGGCAAGGTCCCACCTAAACCTTATAAGTTCCTTGTCCATTTTACCATGTGCAAGTCCCTTTCCCTTGATTTCCTTTAATGCCACAGAAAATCAAACCTTTAATTTGCTCGGTTTCTTCTTACGCCCCAAAAGGGTGGTCTGCTCCATTGCTGATCCAGAAACTAGTAAGCCAGACGTTTGTGTAGAGTTGAGGTTGAGGATCATCATTCCACCATTTTTCCTGTATTATGAACATTTTGAGTACCTCACCATCTTGGTGTTGTACGTAATTTTTATAGAGGGATTTTTGTGAGAATATTGATCCTGTACATGTACATCCCCACGTTCTCTTTAATGAATACACGGTACACTTGGAGAAAAAAAAGAAAGCATCTTGAATGTGGATATCATATAAACCAGCAAGCCGCGCGACACAGCATTGAGTACAACCAACCAACTGCTCTAGCCTGTCCCAGTCCCATTTGCAGGTCACAAGCTCTCTGGAGTAGAGGATATATGCACAGAGCAAATAAGCAGGTGTTTGGATGGTTTCACATGCAAAAGTTTAGGCTATATGATGTAAGAGAAATAGTAGGAACTCCAGAAGGATATGCATGACTGCATAAGCAGTAACTAGAAAGGATTGGATGTCACTAAGTGGGTGTTTACACGCAGAATTTCCGAACATCCAACTTCGTTGGATGGATATACGTATATTTTGGCATATTTGTTAATTCCGCGCTTTCGGATTTATCAGACGATTTAGGGTTCGTATATACGACCTTTCCCCACCGATCAGAGTCGGTGTTAATTTACATCGGACTAGTCCGAACACCTTTGATTGATTGCCAAAGAACGCTTTTTGCCTCCATTTGTTGTGACATAAATGATCTTGACGATCGCCCATGATAGGTACATACTCTTGCAAAGAAATTTGAAGACTTGATTTCTTGAACGCATGTGATTTGAATTACAATCGATCTTTCAAGACCTTTATATTTGATCCCGAATGTATAATCGAGTCTTCAGGATTACATCCGGTTGCAACCAGAGCTTTTAAATTTGCTTCAATTAGCATTTAGTTCTTTGAATTTGCTTTCGTACTGATCAAGTCGTTGTATTTACTTTTGTCCCCTGATCGGACTGTTGAATTTGAATTCCATCACGAGGATTGTTGGATCGCCAAAATGATCACTGTCGGTCCCTCGGAGTTGCTCGACAGTCATAATCACTATTTTAATTGTGATTGGACCCTTAAGTTGCCTTGGTGTCCATAAAGGACATTCCCGCCTGAGGCGGGGTATATTTGTAATTTTGAACGGCCCGGTCGGCGGCGAGCGGGCCGCGTTTCCAGATGTCGTAGTTGTTGGCCCAATACGCTTCGCCGGTGGCGTGGTCGATCCAGGGGCGGGAGGAGGGGAACTGGGTTTCGGGACAGACGCGGAGTTCGTCGGTTTGGAAGTCAACGAGGCCGAGGACTTGCTGGGCGTGCATGCCGCCGGGAGGCGGGAAGCCGCAGCCGAGCCAGAGGAAGCGGCCGTCGGCGGAGAAGGACGGGTGGGTGTAGTAGAAGGATTGCTGCACGGGCGCGGCGCGCTCGGTGAGGACGTAGCTGGCGACGCCGCTGGCGGAGTGGGTCCAGCGGGTGAAAAGACGGGATGTCTCGGGCGTGTTCAGCGCGGCGAGCAACGGGGGCGGTGGCATGGATGGAGCGGAAAGGGTGGCGGGCATGGGAGGAAAATCAGGGGGCGTCGGTGTAGGTGAGCCAGACGTGGGAAGGGGGCGGGTCGCCGCGCTCGGCGAGAAGTTGCGGGCTGATGCGAAACTTCATGCCCGAGGGGGAATAAACGAGGACGCCGGTGACGCGAGTGTCGGGCTTCAGGATGACGACGTTGTCGTCGATCATTTTCCACGCGGGGGTGTTTTGCACGGCGACGCGGATGCGAACGCGGCCGCGATTGTCGGCGGCGGGCGTGATGATGCGGGTGGCGCCGGGTGCGACGACGAGTTGCCGGCCGGCAAAGAGTCCGGCCATGGGAGCGCGGCCACGGTTGAGGATGCGGAGGGTGCCGCCGGGAAAGGCGGAGGGGGAGCTGTCGATGAACTCGACGGCGTAGTCGGGCGGGGCGGTGGAGCCGGGGGCGACGGCACGGGGAGTGACGATGACGAGGGCCGCGGTGGTATTGGAGGGGGGCGTAAGCGTGGCGACTTTGAGGTGGGAAAATTCGCCGGTCCGGGGGTCGCGGGTGACGCCGGTTTTATAGATGTCGAGCGGGGTGCGCGCGGCGGGGGTGTAGGGCGGGCTGATGGTGTAGGGCGAGGCGCTGATCGGGAGGAATTGGCCGCCGACCTTGAGGGTGTAGCCTCCGGCGGTTTCATCGAGGAAGAGGAAGCGGAGGGTCGCGGGGGGCTTTTCCGGGGTTTGCGCGAGTGCGAGGGCGCTCGCCACGAATGACCCATAACCAACGGTCAATGCCCAATGGAGAAACTTGAGTGGGATGCGCATGAGGAGGATCAAATGTCGGAGGGGCTGAGCCAGCGGAAGCTGACGATTTGGTAGCGGCGACCGAAGGTGGCGTTGGTCGAGCCGGCGGCGGGGGTTTCGTCGGGGTCGTTGCCGCCGGCGGTCTTGGGGACGACGTAATCGGGGGTGCGCTGGACGACGGCTTCGCACCAGGCGCGGCTGATGATTTCCTTGGTGGCGGGGTTCACGCTGTCGCCGTAGGTGCGGATGGTGAAGGTGTCGGAGCGGGCGGAGAGGGAGGCGCCGAGGGCGGAGCACCAACTCCGGGTAGTCCTTGAGGACCGCCGAGTCCTTGTAGCCCTTGGCCGCCAACCGCGCCGATGAGCCGGGCGATGGGAGGTACCAACACTGCCGGGGAGAGTGCTCCCCGGTGGTCGCCCTCTCGCCCACCAACAGGTACCGCTTGGCGGGGTCCGCGCCCCGCCCCCTGCGGAGTTGCCCTGACTGGACGGTGCTCATGTGGCACCGACCGTCAGTCGCTCGGCCTTGCGACGGAGCACCCGAGCCTCGTCGTAGAGATTGAGGGAGTCGCGGCGGAGGAACTCGGCACTCTCCACAGTCGTCCAGTCAGCCTCGGCCTGCCTCTCCTTGCGTGCGGCGCGCAGCTCGAGGTCCCGCGCCCGCTCCAGCATCTCCTCAGCGGTCACGGCCGGTTCCCCTTGCGCACCAGCCACTCACGACACAGGCCGCCGAACTCCCCTCCCTTGCGGACCTGCTCCCGAGCCCACGCCTTGAGGGACAACTTCGTTCCGTCAGCCTTCCACGCCTTCGTCACGGTCTTCATGACACTCCTTGCGGATTGGTTTGGGATTGCCGGGATGCGCTCCCGGCGGGCGTGGGACTAAAGCATCCGCGCCGCGCCATCTCGGGTGGGCGACGACCGGAGCACCTTGACGCGCGCCCCGGCGCGTCGCGCCCACCACCACGTCGCGATGGGCCGCCCAGTGGCATCGAGCGTTGACTCACTCCAGACAACGCCCTTGGAGACGTCACCGCGCCAAACCACGTACGCGCGGTACTGGCGGCCAGGCTCGAGAGCCGTCGCCGCCTCCGGAGCGAGTGGCGTGTAGCGCACAGCCCCACTCATCGCCTGCTCCTCGCATACAGGGCAGCCGCAACCCTCTCTGCGCGTGCCCTGTACGACCGATACAACACAGCTTGGTCGTCTCGGGTGAGTCCGTAGCCGTGCTGAGCCGCGTCGGCGTAGATGACGGCATTTTGGTGCGCGAGCGCGATGGCTCGCGTCCAGACGTGCAACATGTGTACCTCCAGGGTGAGAGGGGCCCCGCGTGAGGGCCCATGATTTGCTGAGAGGGGACGGGCCCCGGCTACCT